>CM069432.1:123200254-124400254 GCA_035610365.1 Aquatica leii
ATACAAAACAATGGCAATCACTTGAAATTTTTGCAATTCTGATTAATTATTCACTGTAAACTAAGCTATAACGGTGGTAAACGTTTACTAAGATTGATTTTACACCCGCGTAATTTAAAAATAGTTTTGAATAAAACTACAGGGATAAAAAATTACAACGTATAGAACATTGGAAGTAAAGCAATATCAAAATGCAGTTGTGCAGCCAAAGTGCATGATACAAACACTGATAATTAACCACTTTTTCAGTACATTTGTGTTGAAACTACTAAAACCTTATGTTAAAAAAGGTGGGAATATTACAGCAAATAATTTTTCAAGCTTGAAATTGTGTCAAACTCTAGCAAAACTCAATACTACAGTGAATTGTTAGGATACTGAACAAAAGCAGAAATAAATTTCGACCATTATAAAAATAACAAAAACACATGTTTTCGTTTTGCCGAGAAAGGAGGAAAAGAAAAAGCCAGTCACTGTGCTGTTTTATAACGACGCAAAACATGGAGTTGACATCGTTGATCAGATGACTAGAAAATATTCTGTTAAGTCTGGTTCAAGAAGATGGCGGAATTCATGTTTTTTAATATATTGGATTTTGCAGCAATAAATGCGTTTCCTATATATATAAAATTTATAAAATATCCGATTGAAAATTTAAGCTTTTTTGTTTAACATAATTGTCACTATAAGAATACAATTATTTTTCTTTGCGCATGAGTCCTATTAAGTTTATCTAATTATTCTCAATTTTTAAACGGCACGTTAAAATCCATGCTCAATCTCTATAACCAATTAAGTCATTAATGATTAAAAAATTACAAGCCAATAAATTTAAATATCACTTGAATTACAAAACTTATTGTATATTTTATTTTCCATCTCCGATGGAAAAGCTACAACTAAAAAGTAAAAAGTGTAATGGAAATTGTAATTATTAGCTTTACTTTTTGTTCAGTGACAATTTAACTTTAACTACTTACTAATTCTATGTACTAGTGCTTAACCTACATAATAAAATCTGAGATAAACATAATATAATTTCACTAAAATGAAAAAGATATAAGGTATAAAAGCAAAAAATAACATCACAATTTATTATTTTATTTAATTAAATATCCTTTTCCAAACAGTAAAGGCTTTCATTACAGTGCTCGAGCTGTCGTACAGTCATGGACAGTAAAAATAAGAGCATGTACAAGTAGAGAATTGAAAGAAGTGGCCACAGTCTGGAAAAATAAACCCACTTATGAGCGATTTCGTAATAGGTTTATTATTTAATATATGTGATTGAAAAACGCATAAAAAGTTATACAAAACAGTAATAATCCATTTTCAGCTTTGTGTACAATTCGATATATAAATATCCCTTACAAAAAAACATCTGCAATAATATGTAGGTATGGCTGGTTAATTTTGATGTTTAGTGGCTACTTAAAAAACAAAAAGTTTATGTACACAATAAAATAGTAAAAAAGGAATTATTATGATAGAACAAATATTTTTCGAATAAAAAACTAATATAATTTTCTGTTTCACGTTTCTTTTAAGAATATCTACTTTTAATAAAATAATGATTATAAAAAGTATCAAAAACTGAATTGGCATACGAATATGAACAACTTTTTTTCCTGCCAAGTTACAGCTATTTACAGTTAAGAACAACTTTCATTTATCAATGTTAATTAGTCCAAACACTATACCTTTAATTTCTCAAAAGCTAACATTGGAATGTAATTATTCCAAATACTTCGATGTTATTCAAAATGTATAAAATTAATTTTGTTTGAAAAGACTAGATTGAATTCATTCTGTTAAAATCTGGTTAATCTTCTACATACTAAAATTAAAAACTTCACTGTTTACTTTTGTCATTTAATTGGGGTAGAAATTAAAAGAAAATGTATGGGAAATAAAGATTTATAAAATTAGAAAAGCATATTTAATAAACAAACTGCTTTGTTAAAGTTCAATATTTTTGTTTGATTTTTTATGTTATTTTAATTTTATTTTATTTATTTAATTCCTATACAATGGTACAAAATCATTATTATGTGCCACATGAGCTTAGGGGGACTTGTGTGTGGTATAATACGGAACTATATCAAAAACATACCAGACATGCACGGAATGAATACATATGGTATTGGTAAATATTTTTACTTAACTTTTTTAGTTTTAGTTGTTAATTATCTTATGTTTTTTTACATAACAGAGTGTGTAGGTTTATGGTAAAAATCTAACGGCAGCTCTGTTAACCCAAAAGCTTTACTTTACGTTTAAATATGTTTAATGATCTACACTGGTTTTAAGTGGTAATGGCAATGATAGTGTATATATATATTTCGAGCATAAATAACTTACATGTCTATGGAAGCTAATTTTTAGTTCTTTTTTGCAAAATTTTGTTTTGAATATGTCTTCTATTACGTGAATGCAAGTTAAAAAATTAAGTAGATTTTAATATTTAAAATGAAAAGTATGGCTAAGTTTTGTAGGTATAGTTGTCGTATTGTATTATTAATTTCCATGTCTGAAATACAAGTAACTGTGCAGGGTATGTCTGAATCTTTATATGATATAATTTTTAAGATTAATTTTTGTAGAGATTTCTAGGAACACTTCAGATAACATTCTTTGATACATAGCTTCCCTAATCAATAATTTCATATTGAATGATCAGCACTTGAACCAAAGCAAAAGTGACACCAATTTAATTGTTTGAAGCTTTAAAATGTTTCCTGAACAATTGTCTGAAATATAAGATAACTTTTCTTATTTTTTACTACTTCATTTATATGTACTTTCCAGTTCAATTAATTGTCAATATAAATCCCTAGGGTATTTGATGTTAACTGTGCTGTGGATTCTCAAATTGCAACTTATTCTGATTACAGTTTTACTTTATGTACGTTAGTTACAGGGAACACGAAATTTTTGTTCTGTTTGTCCGAAATGCGAAACACATAAATTGTGTTTTTATCTGCGTTTAATGTTAATCCGTCAATGTCAAAGTGTATGTTTTACTTTAGCTTATGCCATCTTTTGTCTTTAGTTTAATTCCCAGGTTTTGTTGTCAAATAAGAGTGCAGTTTAGTCATCAAAGGTATTATTGTACCAAGTATACTTATTTTACATGATAATTGATTTATATAAATAAAAACAACATTAGACCTAATACATTGCCTTGTGGTATTCTTTATCTTAACACATAAGATTTACATTGCTATATACAGCTATTGACATTAACTCACTTGCTTTTCTGTTAGATAAACAGCACTTTATTAAATTATTTGTAGTACCCTGATTCCAATAATCTCTAGTTTCTGGTATAGGATGTCAGTAGAGTAAGAGTGTCAAAGGCTTTGGTAAGATCAAGAAACACTGCGACAATTTTACTATTAAAGTCCAAAGCATCATGTAGTCGTTTACTGTTTTTAAATTTCTCCGTTACATGTCGCGTTAATTTCATAGCACTCTCACTCCACCTACATTAAAATCGTCCCTATTATTGTGGTAAGAAGAAACCCAGTCCAAACATTTTTGATAGGGATTGAGGTTGAGGCGATGGTAAAACTTCCACTTGACTAATTTTTGCACTATATGTACTGTAAGTGGACTGCCAACCGTGCAATTATCTTGCTACAAAAGCAAGTATTCTATTTCATCTTTAGGATACAAAAGTACAAATAGTAGGTAACATCACGTCTTCTTAAATTGCAATAATGCCCTTGCGTTACATCTTAGAAGTATTATTATTATTGTATTGTTTTTCTTTGTATATATTTATAAATTTTTATTTAATGACTTGATTTATATTTTGTAAAACTAGTAATAATAATTTTATTATAATTAGTTGCAGCATGCTTAAGTTGAACCAGTGTACTGTTTCTGAAAGTTAATAACATTTCCTCAGGTAAGTTCTCTGTTTTATAAGTGCTTTATTTAAAAAAAAAAAATTAGCTGTTGAAATGTAAGAATGTGTTATGTTGTCTATCACTTACTGTTCAATAAACTCTAGTGGCCTGATAAAGTGCACACTTGAGGTAACACAGAAACATTACCCATGACAAAAAAGATTTAGAGTGGTTTTATATTGGCTTTCCTAAGTATACTAAACCTTGCATTTATTATTTAACTACAAATTTGTAATTGTGCGTTTTTTTGTTTTTTTATATAATAACATGTTAAATTTATTAAAAACGGTAACAAAGCTTATTAATCAATGTTTCCGAGTTAAACATGTTTTGGCTTTCAGAATTTTGTAATTTTACACATTGGAAAGTATAGGTCCTAATAACGTGTACACAATGCACAACGTCTTCTTTTGGTTGACGAAGACTAGAGATCTGTTGTAACGTTGTTTTAATTTCATCTGGCGCCTCTTTATTTAATTTTTGACTTTTTGATTTTTTTGCGATTTCCATGTTTAATTTGCTTCCCACAGCTTTCTCTATTTAGTGCACTGAATAAACCGTTTATGTTACTAATCCAAAACAATTCTTTTAATTACATCTTTTGTATGTAACACATCGCATCATGTTCCGGTGAGAAATAAACATTTTTTATGGCGGGTTTAATAATCTCATAATGTATTACTCTATCATGCGGAGATCGACGCATTATTGTTCTTCTACTACATTTGTAATCTGCATTTTTCTCTATTTTGACACGTTGATACAAAACTTTGTTTATCAGCCAGTTCTATGATGGCATTGATATTTCAATGTCATGATGCACCTGTTCGATTCTTAGCCAATTGACCTTCCCCAGTATCATCACAAAGGGTTCCAACGGTTACTTAAGGATTGTCTTTAAAATTTATCTATTGTTTTATTGACAAAAGTTTATTTCGTGAGTTATTAAAATGTTCTAACACCTAATTAGATCTAATTATGTACTACCTAATTATAAATTTTATTCGTAAAAAATAAAATTACTTTACTGAAAGATCCAGTCTTTGAGTGATTCTGTTGAAAAGACCAACCCGCTTTGAACAAAGCAACTATACGCTTTCTGGTTTATACAGAACAATTATTTGAATCTATTTACCTAGGCATTTTTAAAAAGAAACTAAACATTACCTTTCCAAAAAGATTTTAACCGGAAAAATTAATTTTGGCTTTACATTGACATATATTAAGTACAAGCATTCAGTAAATAGTCGCCATATTTAGTAAAGTACTGGAAGATAGATTTGCAACCCTTGCAACTTATACAAAAATTATTAAATTTTTGTTTTTATATATTCTTAAAAATTATGTAAGAGAAAAAATTTAGAAAACAAAAATAATGAGCTTTGTTATAACTTTTTTACAGGAAGCTATACACACACATTTTACAATGGGTTGCGTCACTGTTTAGAATAAAATAAACACACAGTAAATACAAAAAAAAAATGAGGTAATCTTTATTTTTGCGTAAAAAGTTATTCTGGGTAAATTAAGAATAATATGCTATAAAATGCTGTCACTTACAATGAAGCAAGTAATTTCAACTAACTACGATCTGTAGCAACAATGCGTTGGAAATAGTTGGGAATTGTGATTATTATGACTGGACATCGATTACTTTCGTTGATAGTGTTATTGCCACAGCGTCTTTAGTAACAATTTAATTTGTGTGTTTTCACTACTTTAAAATTGATTTGTGGTAAGTTTTAGTAAACTATGGTATTTTTATTAAAAATTAATTTGATATATTCATTCAAAATTCTGCATTTTTCCGAAATTTGACAGTTTACTTATTTTGTATTTGTGTAAATAAATTTATTGTGTTTGTATGCGAGTTACTATACATATATATCTAAATTAACTATTAATAGCTACAGTTTAACGTAGATAGTTTTTGTAATTACTTTAATAAAAAATGCTATTTATATATCTAATTGTAAATAAAACCGAAAAATAGATTTTTACTGTTGTTATTTCAGTATTTTTCTTTAATTAATTTCACAAAATATCGTTGTTTTCTATAACTTTGCATCAGGTAGATTAATGACATACGGATACAGTTATAAATGATAAGTATAACTATTACGAAAATTATATATTAAACTAGTTATATACGTATATACGTATATTTATTCATTTGAGAAGATTAAAATGTTTATTAGGCACCTTTACACCTGTAAATGTCTATTTTCACAGAAAGTCTTTTGAGCACATTATTGCTCCAAAAAAATATTCTAGTACAATCTTCATAAACTGTAATATCGGGTCTTGGCAAATGCATTAACGTCAGTATCCGTGTTTATTCGTTAAAATCTTAAATAAAGAACTTGCGTGCATTAGGTGGCAATGGAACACGCCACAAAAGGTGTAGAAATTTAATTTTTAAGTATTAGAAGACTGTGTTCACTAGTCAGGAAACGATCACACCGCTACGCTTTGGGTCTAAAATGAAAATCTCTAGACAAGAATAAGTTCGCTGTCAAAATACGTGGTGTTGCCGAGAGTGGTGAAAGAGTGCGCGCTAATTTTAGCCGCCATAGAACGTAACACAAAGTAAAAAATGCAAAAAAGAAGAAGAAAAATGATAATCTTTGTTGGCAAATACAAATAATTGTAAGACTTTTTTTTTGACCCAGGAATCATTCTGATTAAGAAGAAATAAGTATTTTATCTTGTTATATTATTGACATATTGACAAAAGTTAAAAACTTAGAAAAAATAAAATAAAAAATTTCCAGTGACCTTTTACAGATAATATGTGCTTAGTTTTTGCTTTTTTTAAGTTGGTTGATAAAGAGTAACAATATTATTATCATTGTGAAATTGGAAATATCGCACTTGATATAAAATAATTTTAGATAGTACCCATGTCACAGATTAACATTGGTTTAATATGTTTTTTCTAGATTGGTGCATGATAGTATTTGCAAAATAGAAACATCAAACCAATGCCAAATAAATTCATATAGTATCCATGTTGGAGGTTGATATTGGTTCGGTCTCTTTAACAATATTGGATGAATGTTGTACTACTTATGTTGACTCTTAATGTGTTAAATTGAGACTAATATCAAAATTTAGTAGGGGTGAGCAGATACATTAAAGGAAATATGTGAAATGAACATGTTTAACAGGCAGTGTTATTATTATTAACAATTTACCAAAGCACATAACAATAATTTGTACAATGTAAGTATTAATAGTAAACATTAATCGATATTGATTTTATAAGTGAAAAAAAAAAAGTTGCTTAGAGGCAAACTTTATCCTAATTATACATAATACTACATTATTTTGAATTTATTTACATCTAAATCCTAAATAAAAAAAGGTAGTGTGGCCTTTCACCAAACGACTTTCCTATAAGAGAAATTTCCTGATATATTTTTTTATTTTCAAATAGAGAAGAAAAAACACTCTAAGTCAAAAGAATATAGGAGCATTCCAGCAAACTTGGGTTTACTATAATTTTATTTAGCTTAAAACAAAATAATAGTAAAAATACTTAAACTATTACATATTAGACAATTCTTTTATTTAAAATTTTTTCATCCTACCTACTTCAAGTACACGTTTTATTGACTTCTATAATTTTTTGAAAATTTTTCTACTTGATTTTATTAAGATATAGCCAAAAGTTTGGTAAATCTGAGGGGTTATGTTGACATATTGACTAACACTTATATTTATGCGCTTCGATACTAAAGGGTGCTTCCCTTTCGTGGACAATTATTGTTACCAACAAGTTCCCAAAGGAAAAGAAAAACCTTGAGGCAGGCGGAATACCCAGAAATGGAGAAACGATTAATACAATTGGTTTCAAACCCAAAGATCCCGACTATTATTTCTTTTAACATTTTGGCTGCCATGGCACAGAAAATATATTCAGAAGTTTATGGCAACAAACATTTTGTCGCAAGTAGAGGATGGTTATGCAAAATTTAAATCCAGATTTGGTTTAAGAAGATTAAAAGTGTGTGGAGAAAAATTATCAAGTGATAAAACTGCCGTTCCACCTTTTATTTCCAAACTTTAAGAGAGAATATTAGAACTGAACGTAGATCCATCCCAAATTTACAATTGTGATGAATCAGGGCTGTTTTTGGAAAATGCTACCGGATGAAACAGTAGTACACAGCCAAGAGAAAACAGCCCTGGTAGAAAAGTTGCAAAGAAAGATTAATTTTTATTATCATGAATAGGAATGAAACACATAAGATGAAGCCTTTAGTCATGGGCAAGTCAAGAAATCCAAGAACATTTAAAAATGTAGATTTGCCAATAGATTACAGATCATCAAGAAATGCTTGAATGACATCCGAAATCTTTCGCGATTGGCAAGAAAACTGTTTTGTTAAACAAGTAAAAAGCTTTCTTAAAAGCAAGAATTTGGAGCAAGAAAGCATTACATTAATAGCTAGTGATGGTAACTTTACAGTTATGTTTCTACCCCCAAACACAACTGCTCTTATTCGGCCTTTGGATCAAAATGTTATCCAGCTAACGAAATTAGGTTACCGTAAAGTTTACTGACTCACATTTTGCCATCAGATGAAAATAACATTTCCAAATGCATAAAATATCTAACGGTAAAGGATGCTGTCTTTTAGCTTTTTCATGCATGGCAAACTATTGCACCACACAAAATATCCAAATCATGAACGAACATTCTTGGTTCCAGAAGCTAATGATTTTAACGAATATGATGAAGAAGTCCATTTGCCCTTAACCATTTTAAAATCACAGATAAATTTTACAAGAAATGATTTGCATTTAATATCTTCTATGTTACTACAGACTGGAGAAAGAGTTAACAGAAGCTGAAATATAGTCCTGGATTTGCGGAGATGCAAATTTACTCCTTTGGAAGAAAGTATCCAAATTCAATCCGACGATGATGAAGAAGAACCATTTAGAAGAAAAATTACGAATGAAGAAGCAGTAAAAGCTTTAAACACTGCTTTAGAAGTGGGCAAAAAGAAAATGATGTTGCACCAGCAGAAATAATGATTCTGCAAAAACTTCAAGAAAGAGCTTTTTTAAGAGTGAAAAATTATTTTTAAACGAAAATTACTAGCTTTTTCTAAATTATATCACTTTCAGTTAAAAAATTCAAATAATTCTGTTTTTAATTTTTATAATAGATTTAATATTATATATTTATTTCTTTGATTTTTTATATCTACGATAATGATTCTATTTATCCGGATTTTTTCATAATCCGGATAGGTCGTGTTTTAATTAGTCCGGATTAATGAAGTGAATAAATTGTTAGGAAAAACTATCACTATAATAATAATTGGAATAATTTATATATGTACAAAATGATATTAAAAAAACTGTTAAAATGGCGGATACATTCACTTCCGATTTCTTTTTTTTGTCAAAAATAAATTCTTCTGATTTAGACCATGAAACGTAAAATTCTACAAAAGTTTTTTTCTAAAAAAACGGCGATAGCTATACTTTTCTTATAAGAAAGTAAAAATCAATTAAAAATTAATAAATTACATACTATAGTAAGTGTGAACGGTTAATAGATAAGTATCCTGTAAGAGGAAAAAAACTGCATTGTTACTAAAATGTCTAATTTTGAGAAATAATATTTTACAACTACAACAAAAAAAATTTTAACTGTTCTATTATATGGCAAAACAAGACATTTAGAAACAATTTCATTTGAGTTTACACTAAGTTTATATGTGTTTAAATTTTTGACTAAGTGTTCAAATTTAAAGAGGAAATTGGGGAATTAAACAAATTTGTCGTAATCGAGGTTTCAAGTTCACATAGGAATCTCTAAGGCAAATTGTGGAAATTAGTTTGTTATGAATGACTTTTGCTGTTTGACCAGAATGTGAATTCATAGACACATTATTCACTGTACCTGTAGAAATCTGAATTTTTCTGTTTTTATTTTTCTTTTCTAAACTTGTGTTATATCATTGAATATATAATTAAGGCAGAAAGATAATCACTGCTACAAATCGTGCGTATAACTTTCCCAACCTCCTTGTTTTGCGAAATTTGTAAAGTGCTGCTGTTGTCACAATACGGCAAAAATGTGAATTACACTATCGTCTTTAATGTTTATACATAAATGACTCATTCTTCTTACACAAGTACAAATTGTTCTTTGTCTTAATTATAAAGGTTTTAGTTTACATTTTTACATGTTGCGATTCCTCGCCTACCTTGAGTAGATGTAATACAGGGTCTTCAGCCCGCGGCCCGCAGGCCGCTTGCAGCCCGCCGATTTGTTTTCTGCGGCCCGCCAACAGCAACTGTACGTTCTTTTGTCGCTAGCCGCTATCCTATCCTGTAATTAACTCGACTGTCGGCATCATGCATACCAAACTTTCTAAGAAGATTGGTCCTTTTCTTTACAAATTAGGATTGTTTGCACGTGTAGACTGTTGTTGACTATGACATTGTTTAAAATAAAGTTGCCACTGTCGGCGCCATGAGAGCGATAGTAACGCGGAGGTGGAAGCGGTTATAGCGGGCTGGGCCGGGTTGGCGGCGCGCGCGGCTGGAACGCGCTGCGTAGTTCGCTAGCGAGTTAGTCAATGCCACAGATTATAGTCAGTGCCGAGCGTTGAAGGGCATGTGTTGTGCGATGGCAGCAAGTACTAGTCGAAAACGCAAGGTTACAGATGAGCGTCGATTATTTCAAGAAAAATGGACGAACTTATATTTATTTGTTTGTGTTGGAGAAAAGCCGATTTGCCTCGTATGCAATGAATCGGTCGCTGTAACCAAGGAATATAATATCAAACGTCATTACGATTACGATTCCAAACATTCAAGTAAGTTTGCTCACCTTCAAGGACAACTTCGTATTGATAAGGTGGAGTCCCTGAAGAAACAACTTAAACGACAGCAGCATTCATTCCACAAACATAATGAAGACAGTGAGGCTGTAGTAAAAGTAAGCTATATTATTTCAGAAAAAATTGCACGTAAGTCAAAAAAAACCATTTACTGTCGGTGAATTCAATAAGCATGTTTGGAGGATGCAGCAGAAGTGTTATCTCCCTTACAGAAACCACTTTACTCCAAAATATGTTTGTCTGGCGTTACTGTAGCTCGGAGGATAGAAGACCTGGCAGGGGATATAGAAAGAATGTTGTCTGAACGTGCGTCACAATTCGTTTATTACTCCGTTGCGCTCGACGAGAGTACAGACTTAACTGATACCGCGCAGTTGGCTGTGTTTATTCGCGGCATTGACAGGAATTTTATTGTCACTGAAGAAATGGCTGCTTTAGTTCCAATGAAAGACAGCACAAAAGGTAGTGATTTGTATAAATCATTCAATGCTGTCGTTAATAAATATAAGCTAAATATGTCAAATTTGGCTGGGATTACTACGGACGGCGCTCCGGCTATGGTTGGAAAAAATGAAGGACTTGTTGCTTTAGTAAAGAAAAATAATCCTGATGTTTCTTTCGTACAGTACCATTGCATCATTCATCAAGAAAACTTGTGTGCAAAGTCTGTTAATATCAAAGATGTTATGAGTATTGTAGTAAAAACTGTGAACCGATTTTATGCAAAGTAAAGATAAAGCTGTGCCGCATTTCAGCGATAATGAATGGCTTGTCGGTTTGGGTTTTCTTACCGATATCACATCACAACTCAATGACTTGAATTAGAAATTACAAGGAAAAAATAATTTAGTTCACGAATTACTTGATTTTTAAAAGCGTTTAAATTAAAACTCGAACTATGGATCAGCCAGTTCAAAGAAAGATTACTACGCATTATGCTCATCTGTTGTAATTTCAGATTTCGAATATGGACAAATATATTTCTGCACTTCAGGATCTGAAAACACAATTCCATTCACGATTCCTTGATTTTCGGAGAGACGAAAAGTACCTGAATTTATTTGCTCGTCCATTCAGCGTTTCGGTTGAAAAAGTTCCGGAAGAATTTCAGATGGAATTGATAGAGCTACAGTGCAATTCAACCTTAAAAAACAAATTTGATGTTGATTTGCTTGATTTCTATTCGAAATACGTCTTCATTACAGATTTCCCTAAAATCAGAGATCATGCATTGAAAACAATATCACTTTTTGGATCCACATATACATGTCAGCAGTTATTTTCACGCATGAAAAACGTGAAATCCAAAACGAGGACCAGAATCACCGATGTTCACCTTGAGAACAGTTTGAGGATTGCAACCAGCAATATTAAACCAGATATTGATAAACTGGTTAAAAATAAGCAGTGTCAGACATCTCATTGACCAATTGCATTGTGTCGATTTTTATTTGCCACTTTGTTGATGTTGGCTCAATAAATAAATGTTTTCTACTTATCTACTTGTTTAATCATCCTGATCGTTGCCAATAAAAAAATCCTTGTAAAAATACCTATGGTGCGGCCCGCTGTGCAGAAAAAGAAATTTTTGGCCCTTGATTTGTAAAACATTGAAGACCGCTGATGTAATATTTACGTTATTTTAAAAGAATAAATATATGTCAGAGAGGAATAATTAATAATCGAGCTTCTTTGAGCGTTTGTGTTGGATTAGACTTCATTGATATTTTATTTGAAATAAAAAATGTAAATATACAAATAAACATATAATACGAAAGCCTAACGAAACTCACAATCACAAATAACACAAATTACTAGCAATTAAATCATCAATAGAAAATTCAAGATAATAGAAAAATTCTGTGATAATTTACCTTCAAATATAACAATTGTACAAATGCACTTTACTATACGAAAGTCATCAATTGCAGAAAACGTCGTTCATTGAAAAACAAACAAAAATTCCTATTGGTAATAAATTAGGGTTTAGATTGTTTTCATGCTCTCCGCAAACGGAACTTAAGATTTCGAGAAAAAAGTATACTAAATCTTAATATATTAAAAATTTTATTACAGCCTATATTAAGTCTCTCATTCAGCTTCACACCAAATTACGTAGTTTAGTAAAATAATTTAACTCGGTTCACGCTTAGATTTCATTCTTATTGGTAGTCATTGTTTTGTGTTTTGGTTTTTCTCGCAGTATTTACCTATTCACCATATAAGAACTAAGATATATGATCGAGTAAATACATTATTTACAATAAGTGTAGCTTGTCATAAGTCTGTATACTTTAATTGTTCAAACACAAAAAAAAACAAAAATTTTACGTTTTTTAAATTTCCTAGAGATTCTGAACGTTTGCAAAGATGGATAATTTGTAGCGGAAATGTGAAACTTTTAAGTGTACCAAAGATCAAATGCGGAAAAAAATTTTGTGTGAAAAACACTTCACTAAAAATAGTTTGCTTCATAAAAGATTAGTGCATAATGCGATACCAGTGCCATATTTAGAAGCAAATTCTCACAATCTGCTACCTTCAACAAATGCTTCTTCTACTTCCAATATATATTCACCATCAATAATAACTTTGGCGAGACCATTGAAACGTAAATTAGTTGAAATCTCCTACCCTACCACTAAAAAACCAAACGTATCTCCTTCTAACCTCATTCTGACGAGAGTGGATTCACCAAAAACGTACATCAAATCAACCTTTCAAGGAATAAATCATGAGCGTACGCCATCACCTAAAATTTCATCGCCGATAAATTTAACACCATCTTAAGAGAACAGTCCATCAGGTTTTTTTGTCGCTAACTTATTAGAAATGCCATCTCCGTCTAAATCGGAAACTCCAAAAAAAATTAAGAAAAAAAATAGCTCATCATGAACTCATTATCCACAGAAAACGCAGTGAAAATTTTAGATTAAGAAAAAAACTAGTTGCGTCCTCTCCAAGTGTAGTAATGAACAATTTAGTTTCATGCAGATCAAATTCTGTTAAAACTTTTGTTAAAAGTCAATGCTTCCAAAGTGGACCAAGTCAAAGAAAGATTTATCTCTTTCATTATATTACAAATCTCGCGCAAACTACAAGCATATGTTAAATAATCTAATTTTTTTTCTTCTTAGCGTGTCGACCATCAAGTCGTGGTTAAAAATATATAATATTTAACCAGGTGTAAAAAACATTTTGATTTTAAAGCTAAAGCAAAAAGTTAAAACGATGACCGAACGTGAACGATAGTGTGTGCTTCTTTTCGATGAAATGTCAATACATAAATCCTCAATTATAATGTTAAAGAAGATTTAGTCAGAAGGGTTCGAAGATTTTGGCGAGTTTGGACGGACGTCAAAAATAGGTACTCAAGCAATGAGTATTTATGTATGTTACGAGGGTTACAGTATAAATGGAAAATGCCAATTGCTTACATAATTTCATCAGGATCTATCAAGCTGAAATGTTAGAAAATTTGTTGCAATTATTTTTAACAAAAATGAAATCAATAGGTTTAAAAGTTCGTGCTGTTACCTGTGATCAAGGTTCTAACAACCGAATCCTGTTTCAAAAACTAGCCGTAACTTCAAAAACTCCTTTTTATGCTAAGCGATTATAAAATATATGCAATATTTGATTCACCTCATCTCATAAAAAGTTTACGCAATAGTTTAATGTGTACTGATATTCATTTTAAGAGTTTGTCGGGTGTGGATCTAACAGCTTCTTGAAATTCTCTGCAAACAGCCGTAGCAACAAAACAAATTTATAGTTCAACTGCTATTCGAACAGCCACATTAATTGAATATGCCAATGAACTGTTTGATCACTTAAATAGTCTTGTAGTTAACGATGTTAATGTGAATAGATGTGCGTTATCTGTTAGGCGACAGCGGGTGGAAGATAAACTGAAACAGTCAATGCAGTGGATTAAATCGTTAAAAGTATATAATAGAAGTGGCGTGGAACGGAAAAATATTTATTGTTTTAAAGGATTACAACAAACTGTTGAAGGTACGCTTCAATTATGGTACGATTTGAAATGTGAAGGTATCGATTTCTTGCTTACTGACAGACTGCAACAAGATTCATTAGATAATTTATTTTCTGTCATTCGTAACAGAGGGGGATATAACGCCAATCCATCTTCAAAAGCATTTCACATATCATTGCAACATAACATGCAAATGCGCTTACAAATTCCAGTAGAATCTTCAAATTGCGAAATTGATGAGACTGATGATTTAAAGTTTGACGAAGAATTAGAGACTACAGTACTCAATGATTCAAGTTATTCCCGAAGTGATAACGTTTCTGAAGAATTATTAGTTCATCAAGAACCGGATGATTTGACTGAAAATGTGTTAAAACATGACTCTTCGTCCATATCAGTTCCAAAACCGATTGGAGTTTTGCAACACTGCTCAATTGTGTATTTTACCGGATATTTAGTGTTTAAGTGCTGTCAGAAATTTAAGTGTGAAAAATGTGATACTGATTTGTGTAAAATAAGGAAGAATTGATAGATTCGAGTGAACTTTTATTGTTACATAAAGATTATGGACAATCAGCAAGGATTTTATTTTTACATAGACCAACCGATGGTATTGTCAAAATTGTTTCCACAATAGTATCACTGTTTAGTGATAATTATGACGATTTAAAACATAAACGACTTGTAAAAAACCGTTTTCAAGAAATTTGTCTACAGACTATAAAAGAAGAACATCGTGAGTGGATATCACACAATGATGTATGCCGCTTACATAAACTGTTTATTGTTGACTTGTTTTTAAAAACTAAATTGTTTAAAACATTACAGTGGGAAACGGGTGTTTTACAAAGCGTAAAACATTCAAGTATTAAAAAAACCAGTGCAAAACAAAAACTAAACATTTTAGCAAATGCTTAAAACTACTTTTATTGTTAATTATACAGTGTAAATTTGTTTATCTGTCTTCGGATTATTTCATGACCTGGTAGATACTACTAGTTAGCATTACATGTTATTCTCTATTGATATTAGAATTATATATCCAATGATATTAGTAATTAATTCAATAGATACTTACAATGATTGTAATAAAAAAGTTATTTAACGTTTGCAAAATACAAAATTTATTTTCTATTTTCCTGAACTCACTGTTTATTCTAAATCCTAACTCGTTTGATTATTTACTTATAATAGCCGTCGTAATAAATGACAACGCTGCATTAATTGAACAAAAAGAACCAAAATGAGATACATTTTATAATGATTTTAATTATATCATTGTTATATACATTAAACCATTGTAGAAACACCTAAACTGTACTTGCACTTGTGTATTAGGTTGGTTTCCCTGCTACGTATAATATTTTGTCTCCACTACAGATGACCAATTGCAGCGCTTCAAAGCGGCAGGGGGACAATTACAAAACACGAAAACTCAGTTTACTTGACCTTCTTCCTTATGTTTATATATTCAATGGTTATATTTTGTAAACACACCCCTCGACATACAATTCTCCTTGCAAAATAAAAACATAAAAAATGATTGAATTTATTAAAAGGTATAAATCTTTCATTACAACAGGACTACTGTACAACAAAATGCTCCGAATTTGGAAATTTGTTTACATGTCTATCTTGGAAAATGATCATGGTTTTTGATTGATTTCAATCGGAAACAAAGAAGCAATCTGACTCATGCGGCGAGTAGCTTCTGTTATAAACCTTAAAGCAATACTACATTTCCATGTAAGTTTAAACCAGTATTGAATAAGTCTTCACACAACACCTATACATGACATGTGCATATAGTCAAGAATAAATGCTCCTGTGGCGTTTTTTATAAATCTGAGATCAGAAATCCATAATCGGTTCGAGATTCGATGGAGGTCGCTGAGTAAAGCATTCTATTTTCACTTCTCTGTCCTTACGTTACACTTTTCAGACCCCATAACAAACTGTACACTGAAAATGTTCACTGCGACGATGTGACGAAAACTCAGCTTGTGCACATAACATTAAGAAATTTTTTAACTTTGAACAATCTGTGCATTCAATAACGGCACAATTAGAAAAAACAAGTTCATGCTGCACATAATAAATTTGCAGCGTGTAACAATAAGACAATTTAAACTTAAAAATTACAAGTTAATTGTCGATTTTCACGTTTATTAAAACATTATTGTGAATACTATGAATAAAAAATCATGTATTAATAAAAAATTGTTCATTAATAGAGGTTATTAATGAACGATGGCTTTTACATTATTATCAATTGACAAAAAATACTTAAATTTTATTATTTTAGTTTAGTATCCGTTTTAGTATGTTGATAAGTTAGTAAAGTAGAGTACCAAGTTTAAATTATAAACTATTGTCGCTTTAGAAAACTAGCTAGATTTATACAATTTTTTTTAATTTGCAGTTTTATAAATCATTATGAAAAAGCAGGTATGTTACTTTTTTGTCAATTGCTAATACAAGCGAGTGGCACTTCTACTTTTTACACGTCTCGATTACTAATACGCCGAAAGTAAAGCTTCTGCATGTTTATTCAAAAACGTCTAGTTTCTGAAGTTAGGGGACTAATGAAAAAGTCAATTTCTTAAAGCTGCAGATGAGATTACAAATTAGTGACTTTAAATAAATAAAAAAATGTTCTTTAGCTATATTTATTGTACGTATTACATATATTTCTACTTACAGTGTAATTAATTATAAATAAGTAAGGTATTTGTATTTGTATTTAAAGTTTTCGATTAAATACGGTATTATGTTTTTCTTTATTAAACAATATCGGATTTGTTTTGTAATATGGTTTTAGCGTGTAATAGCGGGTAAACGTTTACCAGTATTTAACATACAAATTGTGTAAACGATGTTGTGGTATTAGTAACTTTAATAACAATTTTAAGAGAGTTCCTGAAATAAATTAGATTGCGGAAAACGGTAGCAAAACACTTACACAACCAACCGCAGCAACCTGGGAATGTCATTAATTTAAAGGTCTATATACGCAGCAGTAATTTTTAAAACAATATTTAAAATTATTATCAACATTGATTAATTACTTTATTATAATAATTAGAATTTTGTTTTTAACAAGCCACAACTATGAGAATTATTTAGCGGACCACTAATGAAGTTATGTCTTTTATAATGCCTTTAAAACGTTAAAGGGTACAAAATAATTAGAATGGATTATATTTACAAGTTTTCATAAGGTATTTTATGTACAAATATTTTTATTAATAATTAGAATTTGCGGTTTGGATTAAGTACATTAATTACTAGTTAAGATAATAAATTAGGAAACTTATGTAAGCATAGATGTAGAATCTACGTACAATTAAGTTTATGTTTATTTTACGTTAGTTTACTGTAACAAATGTACATCTTTTAGGGTTTGTTTAATTAGTATAATTAATTACAACTTTAACTAAGAAATTGTAAATAAATACTGTTTCTTTAATTGAAATTTACAATCATATTCTAATAATTAATGTTGAACTATTCAAAAATAAGCATTTTTAGGTTTACTGTTTTATACGAGTTTTAGTTAATAATTATGTATACAAATAAAGCTCAATAATTTTTTTGTTAATGTTATTTCTATAAACCGTTTTTTTCAGAATGCACCTGTTGTTTATTAATTATTTTATAGTAAATAAATTTTAGATACTCAACTTATATTTAAAAAAAAAGAGTAAATTAAAATTATACTATCATAATATTATCATATTATATTAACGTTATTAACAATTGTGTAAAGAATGCGATAGATAATTCTAACGGAATTTTAAATTAAAAATGAACAATCATAATTAAATAATTTATTACTTTATACTGTTAAATTGTATTGATTTCAATCCAATTTTTACGTTAAACATCGATATAAACCTCATGCCAACTGACATTTTATAACACACCAGATGATTTACGTAGACCTACAATTAGGAGTAGTTGAAATTATAATTACAATTTGGTTTAGTTTGTGCGTACCCAAATTACTTTCTTCATAGAAAACATTTTCAATATAAGATTATTTCTGGTTACACAAAAAGTGAACATTAACATTCTTGTGTTAAATATAATAATATAAGTTTTATGTATCTTTGAATTCAAATAGTCAATCTAGGTCAACTTTATGTAACTGTAACTTAAATATAAAATAAAAAGCTTTAAACTTTTAATGAATGTAAAAATATCTTAATTGTGTATTAAGTCCGTTTGACACGATCAGCATAAAACTAACAATAACCTCAATAAAATAATTATTAGTTTTTAAATTGCTCTCTGCGCATGCACTTGTAGTACATGTAGTACAAAAATGATATATGGTAGCATACAAACACATTTCTTGTATAAAATATTTTATAAAATATATACTAACATCAAGTTTGCATGAACCAAAACTATTTGCAGTTTGGTAGTTTTGCTACATTTTTTTGGTGACTGCATGATGGGAAAGAAAAAATGAATTATTAATTGAATGTGATTCCTCAATATGATTTTGACTCTTATAATCGTTAATACAATTAGTATACATAATTTTTAAATTTGAATCATTTTTGAGTTTTTGTTCGAGACGAATAGATCTTGATTTGGGAATTTGATATGAATTTTATATATCCAAGATGTTTAATTTCATCGAGTGGTTGTTTCTTTAAAATAAAATTTAAAAAACTTCTATTCGAGAGTAAGAATGCTTCGATTATGCTCAAATTTATCGACCTTTAAAAATGTGTAATCTTGACTGATTAAAATTAGCATCAGCTAATTTAATATTTTGGAGTATTTTAAAGTAATTTAAATTATATGAACGTTAGGAAGAGCGTTATTTATCAAATGGTAGGTAAAACAAAACAATTTATCTTTTTATAAAATTCTTTATCTTAACGGTATTGTTATTTTTCGTTTGTTGTTTCAAATTGGAAGCACCTCAATTGATTGCAAACACGATTGGTTATTATTATAATAAACATTGTTTGTAAGGGTCCGTGACTATCTCTATCAATTATTAACACTGTTAGTAATATTATTTGCAATGTAGATTAGCTGATCATACTTGACCTATAGAAGAGATTGGGATACTTCAGGCAGTACGAGACAAAACAAAGAAAAATGTTCATGGTGAAGTCGTAACAAAGTATTACAATCATCAATATAAACATGTATTGATAACGAACAATAAAAATGACTTACAGCCAACGCGTCGAAAATCACAAAGTTTTAAATACCGGATTTTACGACTAAACCTAAAAGCACAGTCTAAAAGTAATAGTAATTTACAATATAAGTTGCATAATCAGGTTGGTTTTACTGCGTGAGGACATTTAAAGCCCGTCCGCAAAGTAGGAAGGTTGTAATCTACGTGCCCGAACGTAGAAAAACAGAATAAGCACGAAAATTGTACAATATTTTTCACATCGAGAAAAAAGTAAAAATAAAATAAAGTTTTATTTTATATGACGTTCTAGATTTTTATTTATTTATCAAGAAGGCTGTGTTAATTCAACTCAATTCAAATTAGCATTAATAGAGGATGGTATAAGTTAAACGTCAATTTTATTTGAAAAAGTGTAATTGATTTATTTTTGCAAATTATATTTTGAACATAATTTTTCCAAAAAATTAGTGAAGGCAAAAATAAACTGGATTTCACTTCTGAACTTCAGAAGCAGCAAGTGTTCGCGATAAGTTATTACCTACCTTTAAAAAGTAAAAAAAGATATGAAGATACATATAATGAGTTTATCAATTGGTGTATTACCAAAAAAAGTAAAACTACTCAAAAAATGTTTTACTAGCTTATTTTAAGTAAATGCCATCAGAAAAAGTCTGCATACTATACCTACTCAAAATTAAAAAGTTGTCTTAATAAAAAAAAAATAATATACATAACAAAATATGCATTATTTTAAAATTATTTAAAACGTAAAGCTCAGCATCACAAATCTACAAAATCTCGTGTATTAAGCAAGGAACATATTTCTACTTTTCTTAATAATGCATCGGATGATAATAACTTGCATATAAAGGTAATATTTATATAACTGTATGCAACACATTCAAAGACTTATAATAAGCTTATATTATCAGGTGGCATTAACTATGGAACTTTCTGACTCCTTAGTGCGGTTCATATTCAAGATCACATTGTACATGTTAACTTTGTAAATACTAAAACAAGCATCTACAGAAATTTTGTAATAACTGATGTCTCATGGATAAACCTTATAAGAGAATTTGTGATGCTGCGACCACAACATACAATTCGCAATCGTTTCTTCATGACATACAGAGCTGGAAAATGTGTTAATTTGGAGCATTTCCGTCGACAATAGCAGAGTATTTTTGACTTGACGATGCTAAATGCTACACGGAACACTGCTTCCGACAATCTTCTGCCACTTTGCTTGCAAACAAACGAGCAGATTTTCTAGGTGTAAAGCCTCTTGGTGGTTGGCAAAGTTCTGTAGTAGCCGAAGGATATGTTGAGGACAGTCTACTTAATAAAATCGAAGTTAAGTTAACAACAAATGAAAACACCATACCGCAAAATATGTCTAGTTTTTCAAGGCAGATGAAATCAGATGTACAAATAGCATCAGTATCAATCGGCGTAAATACTGTTTCTTTAATATATATAACAGGTAGCGGAAACACAAATGTAAACGTGACATTTAATAACTTCTCACAATAACAATAACACTAATTATCATAAAATAAAATTATATAATTAACACGTGATTTATAGGTCACTTTACATACCGCCTGCATTTTTTGCTTTGCTTCGACCGAACATACAACGCGCTCAACAAGAATTATTTTATAAAAATTGCACCTACACTTACGATTAACGATCTACGATTAATTAAAAGAAACCAATACCAATTGAATAAACCTATACTGCTACACTAAGTACACTAGCAAATAAAGAAGTATAAGAATATTAATAAATATAACTACACTAACGATAAATAAAATAAAAACAGAGTAGATATACACAGACAAACAACGGATGAAACAAAGCGAAGTAAAGCACTAGAATAAAGTTAAGTTAAATTTCCGCAACCTAAACTGCTCAAAAATATCTGTAGTTGACATACGTTAATTAGGCGCATTTCATTGGCTCCAATTTTAATTTAAATTTCTTTAATTTTCTGCATAAATGTTCTCTCTTAAAGTTAATGTAAGTTTACTGTAAGTTTAGTGTAAATGTTAGTCGAATTTGAACATACGCCTTAGGATTTTGCAACAATATTTGGAAAATAAAGACTATTATCATTAAAAGTATTCTGTATAGTAAAATGCACTAGTGCATTCAACCATGTTGCATCTCGACTTTGGTAAAGCGTGCATTTACATTTCAGATATGAGTGCGTAGAATTGCTATTACATACCCGAAATGAGAAAAGAAACATACGGATCTTTTGACCAAAATGCGCGTTATTATTATAAAATTAAAGTTATTCGGTGAATAATAGGTTACGATAACCAACATTAAGATGAGCTGTAAATATAAATTAATTATAACCGCGCTCAAAAAAGTAAGTCTAACCTTTATATCTAAAACCTTCATAAATCACTTATAAATTTATAGCATGGTGACAACAAAACTTATCGTCTTAGGAACTGGATTAACTAACCTACTGGGTGGGATATGATAGTACCTGGATGTTTGTGGTTTTGGCTCAACTTGAGCATGGTATACTATTGACAACTTGGATGCAATAGCAAGTGGCAACCTGTGTTAACGATAGCACAAGTAAAGTATGATTAAGTAACAACCACGAACAAGGGAGAAAAAACTACAATAACCTATTAACCATAAACACAAGACTCAGGACAACACTTTGACAACAATTACCTTTAGATGGTGTGCAGACTCTAGGGAAAAGGTGGATAAAATTATGCCAAATGTCTAAAATGCAAAATATATCACATAAAATTTTCGATTTAAAATCGTTACATTTTTCCTCCTTAACAGAAAAAATTAGAAAACCACTATGCGTGGAACTTACTCGAACAATCCTCTTCTTTGAACTAAAGCAGTTTACCGTAGCAATCTCCAAAACTTGGCACGGTTCTACCTAAGTTAAGAAAGAAGGGTGTACATCTGGTCAATTCATGCACAGATGTACGAATTGCATGTTATGTTATCGTTCACATACAAGCGGATTGCAGTGCCTAAAATTCAGTTTACACGTTCAACAAAATTCACTTGTAGGTGATACGAAGCGTTATACCAGATTTTCTGTACATTATATTGATTCATTTGTTTTTTAAAGCAAACACTGATGAATTGAGGCCAATGTTGACCATCGCAATTTGTGGTACGCCAAATAGAAGAAACACGTCATTTTCTAAAAAAAATTATCAACTGCGCGACTAGTTGCTTAACTACCAGTCGAACTAATACAATTTAGTGACCCAATCGCTAAGAACAATTAACATTATGTCTCCACGCAATGAACAAGGAAAAAGACCCACTAATTTAAATAGCAAGCATTAAAATTTAAACCTAACTTTCTTGAGATTACCCATTAAACCAGCAGGACGATGTACTAGCTAAACAAACTTGGCACCTACTGACATAACGGGATACTTCACTACGCATCTTAAGCTAGTAATATAATTCGCTGAAATCACGTTTTAAAAGTACCAAGATGAACTGACGTAGGCTTGTCATGGTAAGTTTGTAAATGCTCAAGACGTCTAGAACCAGGAACAACCGGTTTCCATTTAACTAAATTTGAGTTGACATGGTGACGATTAGGTATTACCCAGTAAACACAAAATTGATAATGTTTAGTAACAGTTTCAAAACAAAAAAATTATGATTCACTCTTGTTTCAACATATATAACATAAAAGAAACCTAACTGCAATAAAATAGCTATAAGTCCATCGCTGTTTCACTTATTTGAATCAGTATAGTTTCGGTATTTTAAGTTCAAATCTGTTGCAAACTAAATGTTGCATTCGGTTTACTTTTAAAAGCTTCGTTCTTGAATTGATACTAAATGATCGATACATGTATGATTTTTTTGTTTCAATAATGAACTAAAACAATTCTTTCAATAATATAATAATACATTTTCGAATGCACGTTTCAAATTTTATTGCACAATAAATATTTTTAAATACAATATCACATTGAGTTTTTTACATATTGCAACTTTCCTGGATGTGGTCTTTTCACGGAAGCCTCGAAAACTGCATCAGTTACTGTTGGGTAGCAACTTTTAACCGCATCTGTAACATAGAAATAAATATTTCATTTATATACATACATAATCATAGAGTTACACAAAATTAATTACATTTTTTAATCAAAAACAACACAAACTTAATATAAATATCACTTTAGCAATCATTAGAAAGTTATAAAAACACTGTGAATTCCTTTAGGTGTACATAATCGTATGAAAACTTGAAGAATTGAACTGTAATTATAAATCCTAAAGTATCATTAGATTTACACAATAATCTACCTTAACGCAACCATGTGTGTTAATTTACATTTTTATACAAATTAAAACATGATACATAAAGAACAGAAATGATAATAATATCGATTACATTTATGGATTATAATAAAATGTTTCGACTTACCGTTTATTGTTCCATTTCGTAATTGTACACACAGCATCACTTATCAAACTGCAACCGAACAAGTGAAAAGATATCAATTTACAGCGCAAGCGTTGACGACAGTAATCAAAGTATAGCAACGACTAATGCTGACTAATCACAATGTATTCGTTTTCCTAGAACGATTCCACTGTTTTGAAAATAATTCAATCTTATTTAATCGATCTTTAAACAATTCTAGTTATTCAAAATATTCGGTTTTAATAAATCAGTTTTTAGACGGTTGCTGATTATGGGATAAAAATTGCCCAAAAGTACTGAAACGGTTTAAAACTGATTGTGAAAAATCGGAACTCTTTCAATTTATTCACTGTCAGTTATATGTAAATGATATAAAAATGGAACTAACACGAAACAACGTAATGAAACAATTGTTTTAATTTTGTGAAAGTTTCAATCCGTGTTTACTGGGTAGTTGGAAAAGAGTAACATCTTTGATTCTACAATCGGGATAAGAATTTAAATCGGCAATATATTTAATAATAAATAAGTGCTGTGAAAGTTTTGCATTCCACCGCGCTAAATGACGAGAAGATTTATTAACCACAATAAGGTGTAGCGATACGTAAAAACTGTAAAATGGGTTCACTTGATATAATGTCTAAATTTTTCTATACCGAATAAAACTGCGGGAAGTTTGGCAAGTGTGCTAAAACCATAACAGGTGACATGTTCATTACCAGCTTCCCCTCGGTTCAAAATCGCACCCAAACCAACGTCAGAAGCATTGCAATGAATTACAAAAAGAAGCTTAAAATCAAGACTATCCAAAACTAGAGTCAACGACAATAACGACTTAAAATGTTCAAAAGATGTTTCAGCTTCGGAATCCCATTTAATAGATTATCTTTTTTTACCTTTAATCAACGCTATTATAGAAACAGAAACTGTAAAGAAATCCTGCACAAAACGCCGGTACCATGAGCACATTCCTAAAAATCCTTTAATTTCGGTGTTGGTTTTAAGCTTAGAAAAACTAAAAGTAGCCTCTACTTTAGAAGAATCAGTATGCAATTCATGTTTATCAACAATAAAACCTAAGTACGACAAACTCGACCTACAAAACTTTCACTTGTCAAAATGAATGGTTAAATTAGCATCAAATATTTTTACGGACTTTCTCGAAGAGTTGAATATATCCTTCAAACGTGCTAGAAGCTATGACAATATCGTCAAAGTAAACAATTCACATCTAATAGAGGACCAAATAAATTATTCATCAGTCTTTGTTGTGTGGTCGGGGCATTAGCTTTAGTGATTGAGATTCTTTAAAGATTGCATGACAAAGCAGGAAAAGTTTTTAGAGTGAGGTCGTAAAAAAGAATCACAAATAATTACCAATGATTTAAACATGTATTGAATAATAAAGTCGACTTACTTGTAGATATAATGTAATTTTAGCGGCACTAAACCAGACCTAATGTGCGCGTGGAGTCACAGCCAGTACTTCGTAAACACGCAGTTGTAAATAACAAGCTTTGCGACTTAACCTAAAATCACAATCTAAAAGTCTAAAGAAACTTACGAGTCTTTTGGCCATAGTGCGCGTAATTATTATAAAATTGAAATTACTTGGTGAATAATAAATTACAGTCACATTGAGGTGAGCTATAAATATAAACTAATGATAACCCCGTTCTAAACGGTGAGTCCAACCTTTACATTTAATATCTTCATAAATCACTTATAAAATTACAGTATGGTGACAACACGACTTATCGTATATATCTTAAATCTCATAAGGATTCGTGCGGTAACATTCGACGTAGAAGCTCGTATTTACATTTTAAGAAAACGTAAAAAGAGAAATACAAGTGTAGAAGTTAGAGAAGATAGTTAGTGAAGGTACTGGTGTTAGTAGTGGTAGTAAGAGGGAAGCAGGAGAGAAAAAGGGTGGGTAAAGGAGGAAGGAGTAAAATAATAAATAAATTAAGTGAAGAATAGAAACCGTGGTGGAAAATTATAAAACTGTGTCGAACAAGTGAGATTAAGGTGAATAAGCAGGGTAATCGAAAAGGTCAGCGATAAAGATAACCTCCTACATTAATAGAAATTATTACATTTAAAGCGAAACTAAAGCAGAAAGAGCTACAAGGGTGACGTTTTAAAACACGGAAAATAAAAAAAAGGTAAGGAGGAATGAAAAAGAAATGGGAGAAAAGAGGAAAGAATTGGGAGAAAGAAAAAGAGAAACTGGTGGAGAGAATAGAAAAACCGGAGAAAAAGCGGAAGACGAGGAAAGATGGAAAAGGAAGAATAATATTGTGATAAAGGGGTGGAGAAGTGAAGAACCACAAAAAGATTTAGCAGTGATGATGGAAGAAAAATTAAATCTAAAATTAAAAGTGAAAAAAGTGACAGTAATAAACAAAGAGAAGAAAAATGAGATAGTGGTGGCGGAAATTGGAGGATGGGAGGAAAAACGGAAGGTAATGGCGGAGAAAAAGAAATTAAAGAATACAAGAATATATATAAATTACGATTTGACATGGGAGGAAAGAAAAGTGCAAAGAGAAATAATGAACATAGCGGTGGAAAAAAGAGCGGAAGGAAAAAGAGTATGGGTAGGATACAGAAAAATGGAGATAGATGGAGACAGATACATATGGAACGACAAAGATAGGAGACTGAGCAGAGAAAGGGGAGAGAAAATGGGAACCAAAAGGCAAAAAACTAAAGGGCAAAGGGGAGGCGATAAAAGAAAGAAAGTTGACGAAATGGCAAAGAAAAAGAATAAATGGAAAAGAAAAAGAAGGAGGAAAAAGAAAGGAAGGAAGAAGCACAGGGGAGGTGAGTGAGCTGAGAGTATTGTTTTGGAACATGTGGGAATAAAAAACAAGGAACAAGATTTCTAGAAGTACATCAAGGAACACGATGTAGTGGGATTACAGACCACATGGATAGAAGAAAAAAATGAGAGTGGTGGGAAAAAGAGTTGCCCGGAGGAATTTGAGCGGGTGGTGCAACATGCAGAAAGAGAGAAGATCAAAAAGGGGGCAAAAAGGGGGTATAATAACGGGAATAAGAAGAAATTGATGGAGTCAGGAAGAGAAAGAATAAGTGCAACAGAGAAGAAGAATTGTAGAAAGGAACATTCAGTGGGGAAAACCAAAAATAAAAACAGTGGCGGTTTATAGCAGCAGAATAAAAGAGACTAGCAAGAACATAAAAAAGATGGCAGAAGAGAGGGAGGAGGGATTGATAATATTAGGAGGGGACTTCAACGCAAGATAGGGAAAGAGGGCGGAATACAAGAAAGAAAGGGACGAGAAAGAGACAAACAAAGGACCAGGTGATAAATAAAGAGGGAGAAGAACTGCTGAAATTGTGCAACGAAAAAGGGTGGGAAATAATGAATAGGAACAGAGAAGAAGATGGAAAGAGGGAATTTACGTACATAGGAGGAAGGGGAGAATCAATAATAGATTTTGTAATGACAAATGAAGAGGCTGCAGAAAAGGTAAAGACATTTAAAATGGGAGAAACGGTAGAGTCAGACCATCAACCACTAAAATTGACAATGGAAGGAAAAGAAAGAGAAGAGAGAGAGGAAGAGGAGAAGTACATAACTAAAAAAAAGTGGACAGAAGAGGGTATAAAAAGACATAAAGAGAGAATAGGGAAAAAGGTATAGATAGGGAAGGAATTACAAGAAAGTGTAAAGGAAATGAGAGAGATGATGGAGAGAAAGCTACAGAGAGAGTCAAATTTAGAAAGTGGAAGGGGGAGAAAACAGGATAGAAAAAATGGTGAGATAGGGAATGCAAGGAAGCAAAGAAAAATGCAAGAAGAGCATTGAGACAGTTGAAAAAGAAAGGAAAGAAAAAAGAAGAATGCAAAGAAGCAGTAAAAATATACAAAAAAACATGCGACAGAAAAAGGAATAAAACAAAAAGAAACAAGAGGAGCAGATCAAAGGAATAAAAACGGAAGAAGATGTATGGAAGTACTTAAAAAAAGAGGAAAAAAACATAACGACAAAGGGAATACTAATTAAAGAATGGGAGATATATTTTTTGGAACCTGTTGGAAGGGGAAGAATAAAAGCAGAAAAAGAAAAAGAAAAGACGCTGTAGTAAGACAGGAGGAAGGAGATAGGAATAGAATAAATGAAGAAGAAGTAATAGGGATACAAGGAGAAGAGTGGGTATACGGGGGAGAAAGTGTAGCGAAAAAGATGACGGAAATACTAAACAAAATATGGAAAGGGGAAGGTTTTCCAGAGAGATGGAGAGAGGGAATAATATGCCCAATCCATAAAAAAGGCGAAAAAAATAAAGTCAAGAATTATAGAGAGGTAACATTATTGAGCACTGCATACAAATTATATGCGACAGTACTACAAGGAAGACTACAGAAGGAAATAGAGGAAAAAATTTTGGTACGAGACGGACAAACGGGATTCAGAAAAGGAAGAAGAGCGATAGATAACATATATATACTGAAACACTTAGCAAATAAAGAACTAGAAAAAAAGAAAAATGGTGGCACTATTCGTAGATCTAAAAGCTGCTTTTGACAAAGTGAATTGGGAAAAGCTGTGGGAATACATAAAGAGAAAAAAAATCAATGAAAGATTAATACAAAGAATAGAGGAAATCTACGAAGAAACAAGGAGCAAGGTTAAAGTGAATGGGGAAGAGAGCAAGAAATTCATCACAAAGAGAGGGTTGAGACAGAGATGTCTACTGAGCCCAAGCTTGTTCTCAGTATTTACGGGGGATCTGGAAGAGACAATGAGAGGACAACAGACAGGAGGGATAGTGGTAGGGAAAGCAAAGGTATGGTCGTTGGCTTATGCGGATGACATAGTGCTGGTGGCTAAGGAGGAAAAGGAAATAAGAGGTGATGAAAACGCTGGAAAAATACATGAAAAAAAAGAAATGGAAGTAAACACGGAGAAAACAAAGATAATGATATTTAGAAAAAGAAGGGGGAAAAGAAAAAGAGAGGAGTGGATATGGGGTGATGAGGAAGTGCAACAAGTGAAGGAATTTAGATACCTGGGCTACACGATGAAACAAGATAATAAAGAGGGAGAACACATAAAGGAAAGGGTGAAGAAAGGAAACAGGTTAATAAGACAAGTGTGGGGTGTGGGGGAAAGAGTATTCGAGATGGATATAGAAAAAAGAAAGTTGTTGTTTGAAAAATTAATAAAGGGGGTGGTAATGTATAGAGCGGAAATATGGGGCTGGAAGGAGTTTAGGGAGGTAGAAGGGCTACAGGAAAAATACTGGAGATGGGTTTTAGGACTGGACAGAGATACACCGGGGTATATTGTGAAAGAGGAGGTACAGATATCAAAAATAATAGTTGAGACAGGAAAAAGAGCCATAAAATATGAGGAAGAACTGAGGAAAAGAACAGATTGCAAAATACTGCAAGAATGGTGGAAAGAGATAAAGGGAGGGAAAGTAAAGTACGGCCAGGAGGGCAGAGAAGAGTATTACAAAAGAAACGGGTACGCGAGAGAAGAAGTGGAGAGATTAAGAGAAGAGGGAGTAGGGAGTAAGGGAATGAATAATAAGGAGAGATAGAGACATCGAAAAACAAGAAAGATGGACAAAGATAAAAAGAGGGTAGATATAATAGGAATTATAAAGATATCAAGGGGTGAAGGAGTGCCGGAATATTTAAAGACAGTGAGAATAAAAGCAACAAAAAGAAAAAATGATAGCAAGGTTCAGATGTGGCAACGAGGTGTTAAGGAACGAATATTGGAAAGAAGAACCAGAAAAGATGTGCAGGCTATGTGTATGTGTAGTATAGCACAGAACTAATTTGTAAGCCAAAGGCAACAAATAAAGTTAAACTTATATCTTACATCTCATAAATGCAGCTTCAATTACATTCTCATTATTAATGTTTATTGTACTTTACTTTACTGTTACTCATTTTAGTTATATTTTAGTTTGGCATGTTTTCTTTGTACATTTAATTACTTATTGTTTTACAAGACGTTATATAAAAATATATGTGTGGTGTTTAGAAGTTTCCGTAAGTATTAGTAATGCAAAATTTATTGCATAACAAATTTGTGATCTGTAGAAAATCCGTCTAATAACTAGTGACCGGATTTTAAGCTTGTTTGCTTACGTTCAATTTTAAAAGCAGCAACAAATTATATCGAAATTTACACGAATTACATAAAAATTAATAGTTTGAAACATATTTGTCTATGCTTTTTTTGCTTATTTGTCATTCTTATGCTTATTTTTTATTTTAGCGCTTATTTGTGCTATTTCTTGTCATTTGATCAGTTATCTAAATAAATCGCACTGCAGTTGCATAATCTAGAAATTTGTGAGAACACGCAGTTATGCGCGTTTATCGAACGCAACAACACAACATGTTGAGTTACGCTGCAAAGTAAGCGCTTTCAGTCGGTGACTAAAATTCGACAGCGTAAAAAATTTACCGCTTAGTAGTCATCACTTTTTTTCTAACCTAAAAGTAAAAAAAAAATTGCTGTTAAACCATTATATAATAATTAAAAGACTTATAAAATCTTAAGCTTTCGCGGTTGTTAAGTTTATGATTATAAGCGACTTTCGGCTTAGACCGCGTCGTAGTTAAACACCCAGACTTAGGCTTGGTCCTAGTCTCTCCTTGAGAGCCAAAACAAGAAGTACAACTTGGCCTTTGCCGTATTGTCGTTCGTGACCCCAAATTCATACACATCCATTTTTGATTAGCTCAAAACAATTAAGCAAAACTAACAGCAATACAATATCAAAGTTAGTTAATGAAGGGCCAGCCAACTTTTTTTTGCCTCAAGTTGTGCCACATGAAAAAGTATTGCTCATGCTTTCAAACGCAGCGACATACATGGCAAAAGCTGCATCAAATTAAAAAAATTTTTACGAAAACTTAATATGTACATTGTACTTGCTTAGCTCATGGGCTTAATCGTATCGCTAAGACCATAAGAACCCAATTTCCTTGAGTCAATAATTTAATAAGTAATGGCAAAAAAATATTTGTCAAAGCGCCTTTAGAGGTGCAGATCTTTAAAAAGAGGCCGCCTAATGTTCCACTACCTCCAAAGCCAATTCTCACTAGATGGGAAACTTGATTGGATGCTGCTATCTGCTATGCCAATAATTTCGAGAATTTTAAACAATTGATTATGGAATTTCCAGACTCAACAAGCAAATCTATACAAGAGTGCCAAAATGTTCTTCAACGACATGAACTTATTAATAATTTGGCTTTTATCAAAAGCAATTTTAGTTGTGCGAGTAAATAAAACTCTCTAAAAAATCAGCAAGTTCGTTGGGTTGAATCAATTAAAATAATTCACGGTTTTAAACATGGCATGTAATATGCTGTTGCAAGGCCCACTGGCGAGATAGTTAAAACGAAATTGGTACAAATTTTTTCAACGAATACAGGATATCAAATAGTAGAAAAACTTTCTTCTATTTTGAGTCGTACTAGTAACAATGTTTCTGATTTTAACATGGGTCCCGCTATTATAGCCGTATTCAAATATGTACCCATTACAAGTGTTAACATAGAAAGGAGTTTTTCGCAATATAAAAATATTCTTAACGACAAAAGACACAATTTAACAATGGAACATTTGGAACAATATTTAACACTTTTAAACATGAATAGTGTTTTTAAGTCCTCTCTCAATGTAGAGTTTGAAAGGTCGTTTTAGTTAGGTTTTGCATAGCAATTGTGTTTTTAAATGTTTATTTTATTTGTATTTTCAGTATTGCATACAAATTTTATTTTTATATGTTTATTTTGAGTTATTTTTATTAATATAGACGTACAATGTAAATTGCCTGATTATTTCATGTAAATTTTATAGTTTATACCCGCTTTTTCTGTTTTTTGTTTAATTTATTGCTTATCTATTGCTTTTTTAGATAAATATTGTGCTTTTTAAGCACTTTTTGAATTAAAATTGTGCTTATTTATCCGGTCACTACTAATACCTATCGAGCTATGTCTGTATACACTGTATACAATAACCGTTCCAATAAATTAAGAACAATCGCTTATCGGTAACTTTTACTTCTTGTGTTACCTACAGAAGCTTGTTTTAAGAATACTTGCAATTTATATTTTGATATCTCCATATTCTTGTATATAGGGTGTAATTGATATAACGCATAATCTCTTAATAGGGGGTAGCTACGATAATTTCGAGCACATTAGCTTTATGAACATGTGGTCTAACATTGTAAAATTTATTCGTTAAATTTTCTTTCACATGAAGAACCAAGTAAGTATTAAGTACGAACCTGTTTTGTTTTATGATTAACAAAATAGAAAATGCTTTAAAAACATGCAAACTAAGAAAATGGTGACTACTGGAATCAAATTCAGTGTCAAGGCTATTTGTACTAACAACTTCTTCGTCGTTTGATAAAGTTGAAAAGAACCTTAAATATCAGGTTAAAATCATAATCTGCAGTATTTTTATTTAATTTAAAATGCAATCATATAAATGTCATTACCCGTGAGTGCAATAAAACCTGTACTGCTAGCAAAACAATCATTATCACTTTCAGATACAATTGGTACGTGCTGTTTACTATTAAAGTATAGTGACCTGTGACACACGCTACTTGTATTCGGGTTTAACCAGGGACGTATTTAAAAATTGACATTAGATTTTCTAAAAAAGTATCAGCAAGTCACCATATGTTCATAATAAAAATATGCTCCAAATCATTACAGCTTCAGAATGTATTTAAATATACCCAGACATCTAGCAGTTTGATGGGTTTCTTGACAATGGCCGCTGCTTAAATAGTTGTAAAAGATTTAATATTCAAGATAAAAATGTATTGCTTACATTAATAATCGGTGTTCGTAAGAACCATGTTGGTTATCATGTCGGTATACACTTTTTGTTTTAGTAACACACTCTATTCTTTATGATTAATATTTATTGTTCATAATGCAGCGTGTTGTTCAAACAACAAAATATTACTTCTTATCACAAAAACACGCCAATATTTGTGGCGAATGCGCAAAACTTACAAATTAAGATTTAAACAAACATGTTTTTAAACAAATAATACTTAATCACAATTTGATAAGAATCAGAACGAAGTAAAAATTAATAAATTAAATTTAGTAACAATGTAAATTATAATTTTATTAATTTTATTGTATGCAACTTACTGTAAGTTTTCTGTAGTATTTCATCTACTGCATCTAATGAATTGCTTTTAGATTTTTACCGTTTTCTAAATTCCTTAAATCTTTTAGCAGAATTAAACGATACTAGACTTGCTGAATAGATAGAAATAGATCCCTCCCACAAATTTTTTTGTAATTGGTTAATTTAAAGTACACGAAAAAATTACATTAAAAGTCTGATTCAGTCCGCGAAGTTATTGTGTACTAATAATCTTGATATTTCAGCGTTTCGTTAACTTTTATCAGTATTTTTGTGTACATAATTTAATTTTTTAAAATAATTTTTCAAAAGACAATCTGATTGATATCAAGGTAAGAAATTATTTTTTTTTAATATCTACCAACTGTCAAAACTACATTTTTATAAGTTATCTGATACATTATTATAAATCTTTTGCTAATAAAAAAACGTAAAACAAAACATTTATCAGAATATGATAAAAAAAAGTATTCTAAATGTCTATAAGAAAAAGTCAAAGTATGAAGGTTAAAAAGGGATCATACTAAATTTACAGCTACAGCAGCCGGTAACGTGACGTTTTATTTTCGTTGCGTTTTTTATATATTTACATGTGAAGATTTGTATTCACTTTACTTATTTACATAGATGTTTAGATGTTTCTGTATCTACCGTATACAACGTGCTAACTGATTATAACACAAATTACGTACTGATGCATTCTCCGAAAGTGTACCGTAGGTCAAGACCCATATTAGATAATGTTACCGATGGAATGAAAAGTGCCCTAAGACGTACTGTGCATTCATTCTTTTTATGCAATGAAGAGCCAACAGTCAAAAGGTTATGGGTTGTATTATCAAAGATGAGAATTTGCCAAACTTTAAAGAAAGTACGTTACAAACATTCTTGAAAGAAATTGGGTTTAGAAACGGTTTAGGTTAGTTAAACGAAAGTGTATTGTGTTTGTAATATACATTATTTTATAGGTACAGAAAAAGAAATTGCAACAAAAAAATTCTATCATAACATGAAGCAGAAAATTCTATAAGACAGTATAAGAAAAAGGACAAGAAAATATATTATTTGGACGAAACTTGGGTTCATGTTGGTAATGTTAGTACAAAAATTTAGACAGATTGAAACAGCACGGCAAGCTTTCATTTCTAAATTATCTACTGAACTTAAGAATCCTTTTGGTAAAGGCAAACGATTAATTGTGTTGCGTATAGGATCAGCTACAGGATTTGTTGAAAATATCGACTACCACGAAGAAATGAATTCTGGAGTATTCGAAAACTGGTTTGAGTCGGTGCTAAGTAACTTAGAAAAAGGTGCTGTAATAGTGTTAGATAATGCTTCGTATCATAGCAGAAAAGTAGAAAAAATCCAACTTCCGCAGCTAAAAAAAGCTGATATACAAGATTGGTTGACAAGTAAATCGATTGAATTTGAAGAAGACATGGTTATAGCAGGAAAGAAAAACATTTCAGCAACAATGTCTGTGGTGGATAAAATGGCAAAAGCCAGTAAACGGGTTGTGTTTCGATTGCCACCGTATCACTGTGGGTTGAATTCCATTGAATTAATATGGGCACCAATTAAAGAGAAAGTTGCTAGAAAAAATACAAGATGTTCAAAATCTATTTCTTGAAGCAGTAGCCAATGTTTCTACAGATTATTAGAAAAAATCTATACAGCTTGTGATTAAACTAGAACAAGAAATGTGACACACAGACCTTACATTAGAAGTTATAGTTGAACATATTATTATTCAATTGGACAATGGGTTTTTATTTCGTTGTTGAATTGGTTTAGTTGTGTTATGTAATTATTAAAGAAGCGCTTTATTCATCCTTACTCCACGTTCGTTAATTACACGATATTTATATATTCAACTATAAACAGACAGTAAGTTTTCATATTATATGCACAATGTTTTAATTTAAAAAATAAAACTAATTTTAGAAGCATAAGAATGACCTATAAAGCGTACAAAGTAATAGAGAATGAATCAAACAACAGAGCAAAACCCTTGTCTGCTTTATTATTCTTGGGATTCTTTGTTCTTCTCGGTTTGTTCCATCGTGACTCAGATATTTAAAGCAGTCGAATCTCAAAAATGTGTTTTTAAGTAATTTTGTGCGTGCTCGTGTTCTTTCTTTATCTTTATCTTTATCTAGATTTTCTAAGACTTTATAGGTGATGCTTAACAGAGCTACTGCTTATAGTTTTTGCAGTTTTCTTTTCCTCCTTTTTTATATATTGGGATTATTATACTAGTGTTTCAGTCCTTTGGCATTTTGTTTTGTCTCCATAGTTTTTTGAGTAAGTGACGTATTTGTGCCTTTATCTGCTGTCTTCCGTATTTTAGCAGTTCTGTCTCGATCTCGTCTTGCTCCGGTGCTTTGCTAGTTATTAATTTTCTTATTTCTTCTTGTATTTTTTCATATTTAAGGCGTTTTTTTCTTTGATCTAGTTGTCTTTCCTCTTTTTGCATTTCCCCTTCTTTTGTATATAGCCTTTCTTGGTAGTGTTTTCCATATATCGCCCAACTTTTTGTAGTTCATTTTGTATTTTCCTGATTTTGTCTTTTATTCCTCTGTTTTTACTTAGTGAAGGTAAATTCTTAGAAAAAGTTGTAATACTAATTTATTGTTTTAGTTTATAGTGGTTTTTAATCAACAATATAATTGCTATTTTAGAGTTCTCATTTTTCTGTAGGTAAACTTTAAGTTTGTTATTATTTTTTATTTGTCATTGAAATAAATAAATTTGATTTTTGTAGAAAAATAGTTTATGTATGAAGTAAATTTATAATAGCATTACTATAAAGTATTACAAAACGTAACTTGAAGTAAATTAGTAAAGAATAAAATCTTGGAAATGACATTTTTAAAATATTCAATAAATTATCATTTTTATATCTAATTATTGATCTAATAAAAAAATAATTTGACTTTCGTATAGGCAAACAACAATGATATGCATATGCGTATGCATTTTGATTATTCGTGTATGTAAATCTGACTTGACATAATTTCGTCCCTTTTTTAGTGGGGGGGACTTATTTCCTTCGATCATATATACTACGTGGATGGTGCATTGCCTACCTACTCAATGTAAAAAATGTGTCCTCAAGATACTATGTGTTAGAGAGATATTTTTGTCCTTTACAAAATATTGACACAAACGCGTATGCGACAATTTCTAAAATTTTGTTTGTCGCGGAAAGATTGTATAATTTAGCACTCCAATCACGGCAGTGTAAATATATTATTTCACCTTATCATTTAAACTGAGTTATATAAATTAGAAATACAAGACTGCCTTACATTATTAATTGAACACAATATCAAATAAATTTATCCTACGCATATATTAAATAAGTAATCGATAGAACATAAAATCTTATTAAAACAGCATTCAATTTCATTAAAATATAATGAACAAATTTTATAGGTAACGGGTACTTCTTCATATTGTAATTTTAATTTACAGAAATTAATCCATTTTAAACGGGTTAACCTATCTTTCGGAAACCTAACCAAAAATTTAAAATTAACAATGGAAATGTAATAATTTTTAAATTTACCCAAAATACGATATTTCGTTATTTCCAGGAGTTTTATATTTTCTGCATAAAACACAATAGGACATATTTATTTCACAACTAACAGCATAAACAGTAAACACACAACAAATAAACATAGAACAGATGGAATAAACCATAGGAATAAAGGAATAAACACGTCAACGACGTCAACACATGCGCCAAAGCGAAACACATGCGCTTTCGATACCTTATGTTGTAAAGGATGGATAGATATGTTTGCACCGTAATGTAAAGGACATTTGCATACAAATATGTTCTATCCAAGTAAGTATATATAATCGAAGCTTATTTCTATCTATTCAGCAAGTCTAGTATATAAGTCTCACATTTCATCATATGTTTTAATTTTTTTGTTTCCACCTGCTTTAAGAAATTTTTCAACTTTATATTTTTTATCTTGGTTTAATTTATGTTTTTGTAGATGTTTATAAATGGTGTATAATATTTAATTGTATACATTAAAAAGTAGATGATTATGGTTACAATTGGTACTACCGATATTCAAAAAATCTTCTGAAGCAATTAATCTAAGATGTGCTAAGATACTTTTTTGAAACGTTCTGTAAATGAATTAATAGAATAAAATTATCATAAAGCTAAAATTTTGTGTTGCGACTATTTTCTGCAATTTGATTATTTTTTTGCTGCACGTATACATCCAAACAAAATTTTATATAGTAAATTGGAATTAATATATCTCCGTGCACTTTTTTCTATGAGTTTCAATGTTTGTATTAGTTCTTTTATAACATAAAGTCTTTGACTTTTCATTTCATTAATTGCTTCACAAATTCTTCTTCACTATTGATTAAATCTGCTGAATTCATCATGACCTTAATATTAATCAGAGAAACAATTTAAAATTAGAATACAATTTTCCATTCTAGACAATTCCCGTGTTGTCGTTATGACACAAGCTGAATTTCTGTTACACGTCGCAGTTGACATCTTCAGAGCCCCGCAACTTTTTTTAAAATTTTTTTGCATAATTTTACATTTCAAGATCTTTTGAATCAGAAAAATGTAGTTTTGAGAAAAAAAGTGTCTGTGTGTGTTTAACGATGTACTTACGATAACTGTCAAACCAATAGTCCTAGTAACTTGAAATTTGGTATGAAGCTGGCTTATTATCTAGGTTTTATTAAAAGATTGGTCTGATAAAAAAACCGAAAATGGGTGTATCCGCCGTTTTAACAGTTTTTCTTAGTTAATTTTGTACGTATGTAAATTATTAGAATTATTTTATTAGTTTCTTATAGAGATACTTCTTCCTAATAATTTATTCAAATAAAAAATTAATAGTTTATTAGATATTTGATGTATAATTTAAAGTGAATTCCATATATAATCTAGGTTCGAGTCCTGCTTGCAACTATTTTTTTTAGAAAAAATTAGTAAATAAATTTTGGTTCTTGGATGACATTTGTTGTTTGTATTTCTTAGAATACTGTTGAACATGGCTTAACATTTTTTTAACTTACAAAAAAAAATTATAGAAAACCTGTAGAATTGAAAATATATGTACGACATTGTAATTTTTCCGCAATAACTGATTGTTTAAGCACTGAAAAAACAATAAAAACAATAATAATAATAGCCTGAATATGTATGTACATATATATACAACATCATTATATTTCCATAAATAAATAGATCCATAACTTAAAGAACTGAGCGTCCGCCGTAATTTTAGTCACCGCGATTTTTATATAATACCTAAATAAACACTTAACTAGTAGATTACATTATATAATACCTAAATAAACTAGTAGAGTAGTAGAGTACATAAATAGCAATAACCAAAAACAAAATCCATCAACATAGTAAAAATTTTTAATTTTAGTAGATAGCAAAACATTTTGACAAAAAGGGCAAGGAGAATGAATGCCTATGAATAGTAACATAATAAAATAAAAGTTTTTTTGTTGTACATTATACGTAAGTTCTAAAACCAATTTATATTTGCAAACGATATATTAAATTACAGTAAACATATGATAATAAACAAAAATTTTATTTGTTTTTTTATTTACAAAAGTAATTTCAATCTCTGTAATTTATTATTTTGTTAGTTTATTTAATTAAATTTTCTAAACAAATTATGCAAGCAATTGTTGTGTAAATAAAACTGTTCTTTAGGATATTAATATTAGTTATAATCTAGATTAGTAATTAAACCTGAATCTGTTAAATCTCTTTAATAAGTATTTTAAAATTGTAACCTACAGCGTATTACGTAAACAGTACAAAATTACAATTTAATGGTATAACATTAACGTTGAACACTTTAGTATTCATTGGAAGCAAAATTAAAGGAATGTGGGTCAAGAAAGCTGCAGATTAATTTTCATGTTATTACAGTTTTATCTTGTTTCAAGAACAACTTTTATTAAAAGTTAAGACGATTAATAAAATCAAAAACAAAGTATTTAATATCGTACTGATAAACAAAGAATATATATTTTTGTAATTAAATTTGTGTATTGACTTTTATTGTAAGAAAACCAAATTTCGAGTGTTTCAAGTACTAATAAACTGATTGTAGATTTTTTCGATATATTTTTATGTGATTTTATTGCACTTGGATGTGTTTTAAAAATACTCAATTAAACAATACCATATTATTAGTTTTTATGTAAAAATATTAAGATAAATTTAATTTATACAATTATAAGCTTACAATCTAAACAAACAACGATACGGTTTAATTATTTTATTTTGTTTTCTATCGTTGAATATACGTACAACATACAACCATGACAAAGCAAAGGTTTGCGTTTCGTAAATAAATTCACTTACAGGTTAAAACACGTTTTTCAGAAACTGTTATTCTAAATGTAGATTTATAAACCTATGTTTAAAATTGTTGATTTTAAATTTAAAAACACTGCACAAAAAATTATTTTTTTACTTATATTTTGTAGTTTGGTTGCATGGTTGCAAATGAATCTTTGCGATTACAAGTTGTAACCATGGCGTTTTTATAAAAAGTAATGCAGTTTTAACCAATTATCAGCTATAGTACCTCTAGAACATTGATAATACCGAAATAATTTTGTCATAGAGACTGTTAAAAGCGTGTTTCTTGGTAATAACACGAGGCCGAATCAATGCTCGAGGTGTATTCGGTAAGATAATTAGTTACTACTTTCCAAGCGTTTTAATCAATTAATACAAATTAATTGTGTTTTATGGTGCATCCTCTAAAAGAGTTTTGTTAATTTTGTTCTTACAAATATCGACAAATCTTTGTATCATTATTATAAATTGATTTACTATCTGACATTTTTGACATTTGAATATATCATGTCTGCTTTGCCCGATAACACCACAGCCCGCTGATCTCTATAATAATATGGATAGCTGATACTTATGAGAAAAAATTTAAATATGGGACTAGACTGGTTAGGAGGCAGCGCCACACAATACTGAGATTAGAACTAAATTAAACAAATTTTACTTGACAACAGTACCGCTATTTTTCAAAAAAAAAATTATGATCATTTGTTTTGTTGAAATTGCATAACAATTTACGGAATTGCATAAAAATATATAAAATTTTGTAAAATATAATGGCTTTCATCAAATTTTAATTAGTCTCAATAAGATTATACAAAAAACAACACAGTTAAACAGTCATTTTATTTCCCATAAGAATTAATCACACTTGTAGATTCAACGGTTGAACGGATAACAAAACTGCGAAGAATCCAAAACACAAGCTACTACTGATGCGCTCAAACAATTTTCTAAATAATTTTAAACATACTAATCTATCTAGAAAATATCTTAACAAAAATATTAATATTTATGACAATTACACTGACAATTAAACTGTCACAATAAAGTATGGTTAGCGCTACATTTTAGTACTTATCTCAGTAATGAGTGGCACTGATTATTTCTCTAAAGGTGTCAATGTCAAACTACAGTATCAGCTATCCATATTATTATAGAAATTAGTGCCATAGCCGTTGTAAAAAAAATTGAAAAAATACAATAAAATAAAATTTTTTTTTTGGTTGATTGATGCAGTAAAAAATAATCAATAGTAATTATGTAAGTGGTGATATTGTTTTGATTATTACCCTCATTTAAAATTAACCAACCATATTACATCATTCACGTTTTCAATTAAACGAGCATTAATAAGCGATAACACAACTGGAAGAGATATAATTACAGCGATAAGTATGCCTGTTGATAAGTTACCATGAAAACACTCTAAGTTCAAAAATTCATAAACGTCAACCATGTCACGTTTTGGCTCGACTTATTTTGTAACGTCACTAATAATTATTATGACAATAAATAATTTTTTTGCTTTTTTCGAGTAATAATCATTTGAATTTCATTCGTCTTTGTAAAATATTCTAAAATTCGACACCTAGACAGAACTCAAAATGTGTTGCCAAAACGTATTAGGCAACACATTTTTCGTTTCCGTCACTAAGGTGTCTCATTATCGATAATTTTACAAACACTTATATTATTGTTGCTATTGACATAGAGTGAAAATCTATGTCGCAAAGTGTTAAGCAGGTATGTGAGTATCTTTATTAAACAATTTAAAATGTTTATTATATTTATTGTAGTTAACGGTGCAATTATTGTAGGTAATTGTACAATTATTTGCAAAAGACAAACCGACGTGTTGTTGTGATAACGGTTGCATGACTCTTTGTCAAGTTGTAGACAGGGTTTGATGCAGCTTTCCAGTGTGTGTCCTATTGTTTTTAGCAACTACTGCTCACTTACTCTACTTTTATGTAGTTGTGTTATAATAAAAGAATGACTTGCCGTGCGAGAGTAAGCTTAATAAATAATAATAATATAAAAATATGTTTTAAAAAAATTTTAAAAAATTATTTGCGAGTTTTATTTATTAGTTAGTTATGCTTCGGTTTTATTTTTAAGTTTGATTTGAAAACTGTAACTATATTTTTTTAAAAATTGTAGCATAAAAGTCAGGTTATGTCATTCTGTACCTATTTGTGAGTATGGTAAACTTTTAGTTTTTAATTACAACGATCAATTTAAGGTTGATTAAACAAACTTAGAATTCAATTTTTAATATTTCGTTAGAACATTGTAATATTACGAAAAAACATAGTTTATTTAAACAGTAATTAATACTAAACAGCTTAAGATTTATTAGTACAACATAACTACAGTTAGTTCAATATCTCAAAACTGTAGAATTCATTATTTCAGTTACATAAATTAGAAAATACACATACATAGTTACGTAAGTTTCATTATTACTCAAAATCAGACGAACAGTCGAGGTCTTCATCGGAACTATCACCAGTTATGTGTACTATAAACTTTTCATATTCACTATCCATGTTCCTTCTTTATGTAATAATCTGCATTTTTTTATATGAAGATGCATTAAAGGGATAATATATTACATGTAATTTGGTTTGTTTAATTTTATTAAGTTATATAATTCTGGTTCTGTAAATTTTTCGTTATGTAAGATGCCATGTTCCATTGACCCCAGGTACTCATTTCGTCAAGTTGAAATTGGAAGTTTTACAGCTGACATGTTATGGTAACTTGCATTTGTCCATTACAATTACAGTATTCTGCGGCAAATTAGGTAGCAATTGGTCCTTAATTCAATTTTTATAATTTTGTTCAATTTAATATCAATAAATCATTATCGATAAAACACATTTCACTTCCTAAAATAAATAATGGTAAATGTGAAATTTAATATGAAAAAATCATGCAAACATACCAGCATGTAGTATAATAAGTTTTCCCTTTTGCTACTGGAGATTTAAAACCTCCACGTGATTTATCCGTCCAAACATGACATTGTGTAAAAGTGGAGTTTTGGGTATGAATTCACTAATGAACTTTTCTCACCGCAACCAATAGCATGACTCTGTTTTCAGGTATGTACAACGTTACTTTTAGAGCTTCAAAATCTACCTAATAAAAATGAAATCGTGTAAAACAAAATAATCATTGTAGGAACTAATTATATTTTACCTTGTGAGTTTTTGTTTCTTTTTAAAAACCCTGTAGATGTTTTGCTGACGCTATAGTGGACTGTATAAAATTCTTAAAGTTTATTCGATTCTCTAAGCACCGATATACAAAAAAACTACCAAACAAATACACGCAAGTACTATGCGTCGGGAAAATGATAAAGAAGGACTTACCTATGCTGCCTGTTAATGGCGACGTAGAATCTCGGTGTTGGTAGCAATGGCACTTTTAATTTTTAATCGGTAGATTTAATTTTTACTTAAATTATATCGTTGCGACGCGGCGGTATGTATGTAACATTTCGTATTTTTATCATAATTGCCTTGTAAGTACATAGATAAAGGAACGGGTCTGTTAAATGCAGAAATGAAATTAATAGACCCGCTCAATAGCATTATATATTTGCATGGAAGTTTGCATAATATTCAGGTGCTAAATAAATTAATAAATTATTAAAGCGCCAAACCTTGCCTTTCGCCTGGAAAGGGATGAGACTAATCCGTTTCCAAAATTAATATTAAACTAAATTAAATGTACATTATAAATATTTGCAACAATATAGCGACTAGTCGGTGCGATCTAGACAGAAGCAAAAACAAAGCATGATTACTTAATAAACTAATAATAAGAATTCTCAAACTAAATTAAGAAAAAAAATAAATAAAATAGAGATAACTGAACATCATATGTAAATAAATACGATTAAAGCGTATTGAAATTATTGAAGCGGCAAAGGACAAAGATTTCCTACTCCTCTGCGGTACACTCCAGTTGGAGTTTTTACATCTACTACTCGAGTGACTCCGTCAGTGCTAGGATACAGACGAACTATGACGCTAATAAGCCACTGAAGAGGTGAAGTATTTTTTTTTGATAATAATGACAGTACCTTTATTTATTGGTTTGGAAGGTGTAATCCATTTTTCGTGTTTGTAGCGGGTGTAAGTGCTAACGGTTCAGAAGAATCTGAAGTAAAAACAGTGGTCGCGAATTTAAAAAGCTTCAATTTGTGACAGTATTGTTGTAATTTCTTCATAAGTGAATAACTGATTGCCGACCATTTTTATCAAATGCGTTTTTATGTATTTAATATTGCTTTCCCACATAGAACCAAAATGCGGAGAGCGGGGAGGATTCATTTTCCATTCTATAGAAATATCTCGTAAATAGTGATCATACTTACTTTGATATTCAGAACTGTTTAATAACTGGTGTAAAGAATCTAGATGAGACTTACCCCTTACAAAATTGATGCCACAATTTGAATACATTACGCTTACGGGTCCGCTTCTAGATAAAAAGCGCTTTAATGCGTTGAGAAAAACTGCATGGGTTACAAGACAAATAAAAAGACATATATATGCCTTTTGATTGCAAACACCTAGTTGTCTACGTAGAATACTGTTTAGTTGACCCGCGTAGTCAACACAAGTGTGTAAGAAAGGTTTAGATGCTCGTACACGGTACGAAGGCAGATTTCCCATCAATGGAAACTGTGATCTTGGATTGGTCTTAAAGCACAAATTACACAGCTGTACTCCTTGTTGTACAATATTACGGGCGGAAAAGATGAAAAATCTTTGACGTAGTAGCGACATCAACAACTGTGGACCTGTATGTAGATATTTCTTATGATAATAATCGATTATCAAATTTACTATATGATCGCGACGAGGTAACAAAATAGGGTGTTGACTGTCGTAGCTAAGATCAGCATGAACCAGGCTGCCTCCTACTCTTAGAATGTTTTCACAAAGAAAGACATTTTATTTTAGACAAGCAAGGTAAAGTTTTTCCAGAACGGAATAATTTAAGTTCTTCTGAAAAATGTACTAAGACAAAGACCTAATAATGGCAAGCTCAGCGGTTTGGTAATGATGTATTTCAAATTTGCGAGGCAGTTTTCTAATAAACCGCAAAACGTAAACGACAACCCTTATAGATTTAGTCCAAGACAAAAATCTAGATGACAGTTGATATAAAAATGGCGGGTCAAATTCTTTGTTATCAAGGCTACTCGTAGAAACGTTTGCTTTAACTTTGAGAGGTTCGGCGACACATTTAGGATCAAATTGATGTATAGGCCAGTCTGCAATTGGAGAATGAACAAAAGGTGTACTTTTGAATCATATCGTATGTTTAATTAGTTGCGACGGTGTTAAACCACGAGACAAACAGCCTGCTGCATTTTTAGTGCTTTTAATTTAGTAAAAATGTTTAGCGTTAAGGTTATCGTGAATCTTCGAAACGCGATTTCCAACGAATGTTTGCCACCTAGCGGGAAAAGAATGAATCCGAGCTAATAGATCTGTACTATCACAAAATGCCAAAACATTGTTAGTTGTACAGCGAGATATAAACATTGTAAACCGTTCTCATTAATCGTGAAAGAACTAAAGCACCGCACCGCATAGTTCCAATCGAGCAAGTAAAACAACCTTCAAAGAGGCTACTTTGGATTTTGCGCACATTAAATTAACAAAACATTTTTCATTTGAAAAATACACATGTAAATACACTACTCCACCATATGCACGTTCGCTAGCGTCAGAAAATCCTAATAATGATAAAATACAATTTCGATCAACTCCTACATGGCGAGGTATTTTTATTGTTTCTAATAAAGGTAGTTCAGTTTGAAATTGATTCCATATCTTTACAATATTATTTTGCGGCATGTCATTTCAATCTATTTTATTTTGCCAAAAAGATTTAATAATTAATTTTGCAAGTAGTATCACTGGTGCGACAAACCCCATTAAATCCCATAGTCTGGCAATAGTAGACAAAATATTTCGTTTGGTGCATTTTCGATTTTGTATATGAACCGTAAAAGTGAAATAGTCTAAACCGGGTATCCAATAAAGCCCTAGCAGTTTCATAGTCTCGTCGGAATTAAATTCAATATATTCTGTAACGCGATCTTCTACCGGTATTTAGGACATAAATTCTAAGGAATTACTAGCTAATTTAACAAGTTGAAATCCTCCATGAGCTAGCAATTGTTTTAATTGTGTAGACATTTCGATGGCATTGTTCAACGATATACAACTTAGCGCCAAGTCGTCCATGTACTATGCGCTCTTTCCTATGATATCTGCGACCAGCGAAAACCTTTCCTTTTCATTAAAAGCTATAGTGCGCATTGCTAAAAAGGTACTACACTTCATACCAAAGGCAACGCGATTCAATTCGTATAGTTGTAATGGATCATTTACTGAAATCTATAAAGAATACGTTGAAAACGTCGAAAATCTTCGTGTACTAAAATTCTTAAATACATTTCACGTATATCAGCGTTAATTGCAATTGGAAATAAGCGAAAATTGAGAATTACGTGGAACAAATCTGTTTGTATATTTTTTCCAGTATGTAATAGGTCATTAAGTGAGTATCCCGAATTTGTTTTTGTACTAGCATCCAAAACCATGCGAATTTTAGTGGTAAGTTTATCTTCCCGTATGACAGCGTGATGCGGTATCACATATTCCATTAATGTTGAATTAACTTCATGTACCGGGCGAATATAGTCTTTTTAGGAATTTTGGATCACGCAAAAATGATAATTTCACGATATAACGACCTTCGGTACTTCTTGTAGTAGTGTCTTTATAAATGCTTTCGCACTCTTGCTCATCAGGTGTTAAGACTGGGATAGTTGGAGCCTCTTCTAGATCAAAAAAACGTTTCATGCAATTCTTTTCGTTTTCAGAAAAGTTGCAATAATAAATGAAATTGGTGATAACAGGACTGGTAATAGTAGGAGTTTTACCTACTACTAAATAACCTAATAAAGTTTCGATAGCAATAGGCTCAGAAGGTAAACGAGCTAATTTTTTATTTAACAATATGCGTGCAAAGACATTAGAACCTAAAATAACGTCAATATTCCCGGGTGTATAATATTTATCAGCAAGTGGAATCTTATGTAAATATTCTAATATGGCAATATCAACAACGGCGGTAGGCAATTCATTAGTAATACGTTGAACAATATAAAGATTTATTGTGAATGATATGTTATTTTTGTAGCGAGAGCGAAAAGTTAGATGCGTAGTTCCTTCAATTTTGTTTGTTGTATCTCCAGGACTTGCTTTACATGCGAAGGTTGTATGGGTAACCCTAACCAATGACAGCATTCACGAGTAATAATTTCTTTTTGTGAACCACTATCTACCAAAATGCGTACAGTTAATACCAGATGAATCCAGAACGTTACAAAAAGCGGTGCCCAACAGTACAATCGGAGTGCGGTGTTTGCAAGCAAGCGACATATTGGAATCAGCATAACGAAACAGTAGTAGATGAAGTGGGGCTTTCTGCTTGAGCGGTATTACCTGTATTAGCAATTGCGGAAATAGAAGACGATGTGTATTTAATTTCAAATGCAATAGCGAATGATGAGAACGATTACAATATCGACACCTTACTGCCGACTTACAGTTTCGCAGCATATACTTATTACTTAAACAATTAATGCACATATTGCTCATTTTGGTGAAATTGTACCTATCGCGTGGTACCATTTTTCTCATATCGTTACTTTTTCTAATTTAAAAATGCGTTTCTGCGCTGGTGTCTTCCGATCTTAATCGTACTCTAGTAGTTTTTATCTTGTTAAGATTCAAACTAATTTCTTTGCCGGCTTGTTTTGTTTATTTTTTTGTTTTGTTGTGTCCTACCTGGAGATATTTATACTACCACTTAGAAAAAGATTCTTACAAATATAAGTTAAATGTCAAAAATAAACGATAACTTTAACTTTATAAAAAAAGGTATCAGACATTTGTCAGTAATATTTTTATTTATCGCTAAAAATGTGTTAACTTGTGCAATTTTTCTTGTGCAGTTTTAAAAATTATCGTATTATATTATATCTATAACGATTTATTTCTTCTCTAAAATATCGCACCAATATTTTTGCAGGTTTAAAGCATTTTCGTCCAATGCTGAAATTATTTGTTCTATTTATTCTTTCTTGAAAACTGCAGAAGATCATTTTCTCTTTTCATGAATACATTGAAATTTTCGAAGTTTACAATTATGCGCCATTTTAAATTCACTATCAATAAGTTTCTTAGAATTTGTACCAATTCCCTTACTTTAAGTGAGAGAAAGTCTCAAAAGCAAAACCCACAATCGCAATGCCGTAGAATTTTTGATGTTAATATTGAGACAAAGACTGCGTTACTTTAACAACTTAGTAAGTGCTAACTTCTTGATTTATCTATTTAAATAAAGATTTAATTAAACAACGTGAAAACCTAGTTGCTATAATCGGCTATTAGCAAGTAGTGAGTGTAATTTTAATAATGTTAATCGATTTTAATTTTTTTCTCATTACGATATGCTGATAGGACTGTTTAACAAATAATCATAATTATTTAATTAAAACTAATGTGACTTAAATAAAGAAAAACGACGACGTATTGGCTCTTTGCCATTTTTAGATATTAGGTTTATTAAACAAAACAATTCTATATTAACGGATTAATACACAAAACCGATAGCATCCCACCGTACGATTCCTTATTTTTCAAAACATGCACACCATCAAAAAATTAACATAATCAAATCAAATCATAAACAAAATTCTTAATTGAAGTAGTCTACAATTTCACACAAAAAACCTAAACATCTTAAAAAATAACAATTATCCTAAGAATCTAATAAACAAAATATTTCATACGAACAACACCAATAACATGCCATCACCATCGACCTAAACTAACACTAATTCTAATTTTGAGTATACTAAAATCATAAATGTTCTCGGGTTAATTAAAAAACTAATATCGATATTAAAAAATACCAACTTGAAAATAGCAACTTATAATAACAACACCATTTATTCCAAAACGAAAGATAAAACAAAGTTATACGACAAACACAATTTTATATACAGAACCAAATGAATGGGATGCAACAAACGTTATCTAGGGCAAACTAAACAAAAAACTATTATTCGGATTAAAAATCATCAGTATGATTGCAAAAACAAAAAAGCAGAATTGGCTCTTCCTTTGCATCATATTAACACTGGCCACAATTTCGATTTTAGTAACCCCATCATCTTAGGCGTGAAACCCAAATACAATAAAAGATTAATATTTGAGATGATTTTTATCACTAGACATAACGACAATGTGAATTTTAATACAAATGCTAATAATCTTAATACTGTATACCTACAATAACCTTATCAATAAAATGTCATAACCTCGAATTCTTAATCGTTACTTTTCAGTGCCAACATTTTTGATTAGTTGGTTTTTGGTCTTTGTGATGTTCGTGAGTTTGTTGTAACGTTTGTTTTTTTAAAACTTTTACATTTTAATGTTTATTGTTATTTATTATTTTTACCAATTGACTGTGTTTGGCAAATTCATCGCTACATGTTTTTAGTTTTTTGTAAGTTGTTTTTTGGTTTTTTCTTACATCCTAGTTTTAGTTATTCTAAAAGATCGAAACAATTTTATAATTAGTTTAAACACCTGTTTAAAATTATCTGTTTTGTATGCTTGTATTAATTAAGTTGTTTTTATTAAATGAAGTGGACACGTTGTCCTTGAAACGTCACTTATAAAACACATGAAGTGTTTTACTGTCGCCCTCTCCAACCTAGAAGGATTTAACACCATTCTATTCGAAAACGACAAACTAACATAGTTTTTCTAACCAATAAACATGCAATGTGCATAACATAGTCCCCTTACATGAAGCTTATACAGAATAGACAAAAAAACGCATGAAAAATTTGCGGTTTACATTACTTAAAAATACATGTATTTAGTAAATTTAGATTCGCGTTGTGCATGTTTTATACATACATATCAAAAAATGTTTTCGTACAATTTTTGTGTTTTACTAGTATTTTTTTAAGCGACTAATATATACTCTGTGAGATTGAAATTGCAATACCAAGAAAGGTTAAGAATTATGTAACCAAACTTTCCAGGAAGGTTTAGCTACTTAAATCTATTAAATGATTAATATTGTATTTAAACGAATCAAGTGACAATGGCATATCTGACTTTTTTTTCTACTACGTCATTATCGTGTGTATCGTGCTACTATCACTTAATTTTAATACCATTACCTTTTATAATTCTTTTGTTTACGTATTTGAGAGTGTGATTATACTTAAAATGCGACAGCGTGAAAATTACCGGCAATTAAAAAAATTCGACAGAGGTCTAATTCTTGGCTTACGTAAAGGTGTTTTTTTTAAATTATTTTTAGGGTAAATTGCCAATCGTTTTTACCAAAACTAATTCATTATCATGCGCCGTTATCATGCATTGACTAAAGACGGTCAAAGTCGTCGTAGACATAGAACTAGAAGGCGTAGGCAAAGAAATGAGATACAGGATTGCAATTTTCCACTTATGGCAATAAGAGACTACTTTTCGCAGTACCAGATCAATTGCTAAATAATGGTTAAGTAATAAAGGTCGTTCTGTAATCAAAAGTTTTGGATTGCAATCTTATCGGCCACATCTGGTGCTATCACTGGCAGCTCAACACCGATGTTAACGTATGGAGTGCTAAAGGTTCTACCAGAATCTGAAATAACATAAAGTTCTTTTCAGTATTGAATCCCAATTCTGTTTGGAGATCATGATGATCGTATAAGAATCAGACGAAAACGTGGGAAACAGCGAAATGTTGAATTTGCTGTTAAGCGCCATGCTCATCACTTTGTAGTTATTATGATATAGGGTGCTACAGCTTATGGAAGTAAGTATCGTTTGGTATTCGTCCAAGGCAACATGAACGTCCGGCGGTATGTTAACGAGGTAGTAAAACTTTATATTCTTCCATTCTTTTAGCAGTTAGAATACCCACTCTTCCAGCATGATAATACTTATCCTTACATAGCAAAACACTCTATGAACCGATTTAAAGAAACCAACGTTAATTTTTTACCATGGTCACCCAGATTTCCCGACGTTTTGCTTATTGAACACGTGTTAAACATTATAGGCAAAAGACTGAAGAACTTGTGTTTGTTTTCTTTAAAATTTTAATCATTCACTACGTATGAGCAGTTAAATCCTTTTACCAAGTTTGATCACAAAATTCCCACTTCTTTGCTGTTGCAATTTTAATGTTACTGGCTATAGTAATACAAAGAAATGTTTACGTTTAGATAGATATAAATTTGGTTAAATACCAAAAAAGTTTCAAAATTGAACAAGTTATTTTAAAAATTATTATGTCTCAATAAAAATTAAAACTTAAAGCCATATACATCAAACTTGCCCACCGTTTGCGTTAAAAAGCAAAGTTTGTTGACATCGTGAAATAAAAGCAAACAAAAAGATGTTTAATTTAGTTCTAAGAACTACACATTTCTTTTCAGTAATTTGCTGACCTCAAAAGTAAAAATAAAATTGAAATAATGTTATCACATAAAATATAATTCACCTAACTTGTTTTTCTAAAAACTGCACATTCTTGTCAAGTACACTCAAAAAATAACTTAAAGACAACGTAATTAGAGATAAGGCAATGTTACGTAGATCAGTTCAAAGTCTTACTTACCTAAATATGCAAAACTGTATTTAACTATTCTGGTTATTCATTGCGCAGCAGCATTTGGCTTATTTATTTACTTATCATGTTATTGTAAAGTCTTAATTTTTTTTTGCTTAGATTACATATTTTCATTGAACATTGCTCTTCAAATTATAAGTCTTAAAGTGTCTTCTTCTAGCAGTGTCTTGGTAATTAAAAATCCAAAATTAAATCACCACCTTTCACATGCATCCTTGTGTTACATATTTTAGGCGGTTTTAACATGCAACAAAAATATTATTTAAAAATTCAAATTAAAACATTATTAAGAATCATTAACTATATTTTTAAAACAATGATTTATCTTCTAGTTAGTTGACGCTTTGTTTTACCTTAAATTAAATGTTGTCAGTTTAACACCGTATTATAAAAACTAATAAAATTGAAATTTGTTTTTAATTAATTTACTGACATTTTCTTTTCTGGATGACACAGAATTAAATACAGCAGTAATTAACACAATACTGTCTTAGCTTTAAGTTTATTTATCAAAGTATTACCTGCATATGTAACCAAATACTTAAAAGAGAAAAACTTAAAGAAACTATTGTTAAGCAATCAATTGTTTTCTGACTATTTTGCTAATGAACAGTCAAGTGCAACTCAGTTTTAAACATTTAAGCAGTATAAATTGTTTTGAAATGTTTTTATTGAATTTTTTTGTTAAAACTGTATATGTAGGTACACACTAACAAACAATTTTAAAACATAAGCTTAAATCAATTATTTTTGTAAAATTTATTGGTCTTTCCTTAATACGTTCGTTCTAATACAAACAACCTAGCAACAACCTGTAACAAATATTACATTTTTGTGATTAAATGTTTTCATTAAAGTTATAGAATTTCTATTCTTTAGATTAAACAAAATGTTATCTTATAAAAGATTTTTTCAGACTACGTCTGGTAATAAAAGGTATACATTTATCATAATAACTCAATTTCGTTTAAATGGAAACATGATAAATTTTTGTTAGTTTACCTGCAATATTTTCGGTCGTACATAATGTATTAGATACATCTTGCCTTTTTCTAAACTTAATGTAAAATGTATTTATTATAATTGACAGTAAAACTACTTTTAAACTAGTACTAAAAATATATCTTTTTGTTTTAGAAATACTTTTATATTATAAATATTTAGAAAAATTACAAAATTGTGTTATAAATATGTATAATACTAAAAATAAAGTATTAAAAGTTGATTATAATTTTAATAAGATCAAATTTTTTTATATTTAGGTTCATTATTTAAAACAATTGTTTTTGATAATAAAGACAAATTGCCATCAATATTACTACCGGCGATTTTAAAAACCATTTTTTGCACCAATTTTTCTTACTACTGACTATACAAGCGGTTTTAAGCGACTATGCATTTCAAACTAATATTCTTCGGTTTGTTAGATTTGCTTTTTTTGTTTGAGTTTATTAACTTAATTAACATATTTACTTTTCTGAAAATTAACTTGTTAGTTTAGTATGTTTTTCTGGTAAAAATTTTTATCCCACTAATATTTTTTTGTTTTAAAGGTTTTTTAGGTTTAAAACAAAAAACTGTTTTGCTACGTAAATAATTATAGCGTTATTTAGATTATTTTTTTTTTAAACGCGACAATTATCAATTTGGATTAAATCAGAAAGAATTAGTTCTTACGTCTTTGTCGTCGACTTAAGGTTTAGTAAAATTGGCAACGTTTTATATTTTTAATTTTAACATAAATTCTACAAAACAGGTTTTTCTTCTACATTCTCCTAGCAAATAATTTTGTTTATTTAGAAAAATTATCCACAAGTTCATAGCAGTTTTATAATAACACTGATTGTGAACTTTATTTATCGTAACCAAATATATAATTGCCATATTATGTATTTCAATTTAAAAAAAAAGACATTTAACATGCTAGCTACCACCTTAGTCTTCTATTTGATGTTCACTTAAAGCCAACCGATACGTTGACGGTCGTCGTTCTTTCTATCTCAGGCCATCTGAACGCTAGCAGGTCGTAGGTAACGTATAAAAATAATGTTAGTTAAATGCACTTGTTCTCAAATAATAGCTAGGTATGCTTAGGATGTGCATGTATACATTACATATTCTCAAAGGTAGGGCGCTAACAGTCGTAAATATGTTTATACACCTATATAGAAACTCAAAACTTTATTCTTACAAGAACAACATAGTAATAAAAAAAACTAAATTTAACTTAAAAATGTGTTAGAAACCTAGTTCTTATGAGTAACAAAACAGTTTGGACACATAAACGGATAATCTGTGCAACCTTCACTGTATGTATTCACCTTTTTTGTTTTCTTATCTACGACACGACTATCTTTCTCCATGCAAATCTTTCTATGACATAAAGTACACTTTTTTGTCTAATTTTTCTATTTCTATTATCTACTTCTTCAGTTTTTTTTCAAGACATGTGATATCAGAAAGGTCGATTCCTGCTTTTCCTGCATTATAGTCTATTACTATATCAGGTTTCATTATTGGATTCTTTTTTCTACCAAGTTTTCCAGTTTCTTTTATATAAATATAAAGTACACTTTACGTTTATTTTTCTATTTAGCAAAAACGATAACATTATCGTTTTCTAAACCAAAAATATATCCCTTTTGTAATTTTCTAATTACAGTTTGAAGCAGATATTTTCTGGTTTTTCCCATAGTTCCAATTAAGTAACTACTTTGTCCAATAATTGTTTAGCTAATTTCACAGAAGTATATTAATTGTCTGTAATTAAAGTGTGGCGTTTGTTCATATATGGATTGCTTAGTTTTAAATCTATCACGGATGTTTAGCTTTTGGACTATTCAACAGTCCCTTTACCTTGATAAGGTATCACATTATATGTACAACCATCTTTATCACAAAGTTTGAAAATCTTCACGCCATATTTGTGACGTTTGACTGGCATATATTGTCTAAATTTCAGCTATTCACAAAATGGAACCATAGATTCGTCAACAAAAATAACTTTTTTATGATATTTGTGTTGTTGAAAAACTGTTAACAAATATTAAAGCATTTTTAATATTTTATACAGTTTATCTTTTTTAGTAGAGCAACGGTTGTCAGCAAAATGCCACATTGCTAAAAACAATTCAAATCAGTTTCTGTTCATTGCCTGAGAAGCAACACCATTTTTGTATATATTTTTTGTGGTTCACGAATTGATTTGACTTTTTCGACTTACTCTGTGTGATTTCTTAGATTAATTTTAATATAAATTTGATGCTTCTACCATTATTTTAACAATCTCATCGTTTATAAGTTTTGCGAAAAACACATAAGAGCTACTAGATGGTTCAAAATTTTCAGTTTTACTTCTTGGTTTACTTACGGAAGAAATAAGTTACTTTGAGTAACGTCTTTAGTAATGATTGCTTTTTTTTACCTTACATACTTAGATGAAATTCATCCGTCATACAAAATTAACAAGTGTTGATAGTCCGAAAAATACTAAGTGTTTATATGCAACAAAGTCTGGGGACTATCGTAAAGATATGAATCAGACAAAATTTATGCAATGACTGGAGAAGCAACTTATTCCAAATTTATTACCTAATGGTCTCATCGTAACGGATAATGCACTTAAAACTCAAAACAAATAAACACATACTCGACTTAAAGAAATTGTGGTTGAAAACAAATAAAACTTCTAAAACAACTTGTTACATGCAAAAACTGTTTCGAAAACGAGGTATTTGCCGGTGCTCAGTGAAGATGGGTGTGGATTATACATAAAACTCCGTGACTGTTTGGAAAACTCGAACGCGCCAGATAGGTTTATAGCTCAATACGCGCTTCTGGACCTTGCTCACCAGAGAACACGAAAATGTAACGAACAAACCAAATTTCACACACAAAACATATAAATAATATTTATAATAAAATAATCGGTTACAATAAAATAAAAATTAATTAAAAAGATTAGAAAAAGAATAAATTTTGCATCAACATAATTTTGAATCTTAATTAAAAAAAAATATAAAATTTAATTTCAAAGTAACATTAATTTCAGAGAAACACTAATTTTAAACTAACACTAAATTCTAAGGTTTTTGTGTTCGTAAAACTACATAATAATATTAAAATAACAGTAACTCTCAGTTATATAAATACATTGCAAAAAATATATAAACAAGATAAAGCTCATTGTTTTCATTTAGTCAAGAGTTCAATATTTGTTTTAAACTTGATGAAGTGCCTTTGATTGTAAAATGCCCAAAGTTAAAGCGACGGTACGTAAAATAGGATTTAAGTAATAGTTACATAAACTTCATTCAAAGTTTTTTTGCAATTAATAGCAAATCAAACGGTGTAAATATTACTTTATATACTTGTTTAAGGAATGTGTCCTGACTGGTGGTGCGCAGTCCCCGAAGCCTAGTAGATCAAAATGATGTCAAGAATTGCTGAGATAATTGGAAACGATCAACGATCCGTTACTACAAAGCAAAGATGAAAGAAAGATTTAACTTTTTCCATCAATAACTTTACCGGAAAAACGGTTGTGTTTGATGAAAGATAAAATCCGTTAACCAAAACAAAATTGAACTTAATTCGTGTATCGATTCACAAAATAGTGAAAACCAGTAAATTAATCTGTCTTAAAAGTCGCTTAATCGCTTTAGCAATGGTCAATTAAATTTGTTTTCTTTACAGCTTTATTTTACATTTAAGAAGTTAAACAATTTTAAAACAAAATAGTAATAAAGTATATACAAAATTTGAGAAATGCGCTGTTATAGTCTTAGCAACAAGATTATAACAGTAATATGTTCTAAAGGTTAAAATACATATTTGCATTTTTTATATAAAATATTCCCAATATTTTTGATAGCGGTTAACTTATTTTGTTTTTTTTTTTGCAGGGTTTATCGTCAAACCGCAACAAAACGTATAAATACATTAAATTTTTTTTAAAAAAAGCAACAGCACTATACAGTTTGACGTTTATATATTATATATAAATATTTAAAATATGTTTTACTAAGTTAAGGAATAAGTTACAACAATATCACTTAAACGTTAACACCAAAGTGCTATATTAATCACTAAAAGTTTGTCAATAAAATAACAGAAAACTCAACTTCAGATGTCAAAAAAGAAATAGGTAAAAGCAAGGTTTCCCAAAAAAAATTAAGTAAATTCTTGAACTATAGTATTCTTTAGTTACTACATCGTTTTAAATTCTACGAATTAAGAACTGCATGCTTAGTTTTTGTCATTTATTTTACAACCTATTTCTGTGTTATATCATTATTATTATTAGCTTCTAATGTATAACCCTATACGTTGTTAGGTGTTAATAATAATAATATTTTTATTAACAAAATAAAACTGAATGGTCGATTGCACAGCATCACTAAATAGTTATAACTTAGGTTTAATTTAATGTTAATATAAATTTTTATGTACACAATAAATTATACTTGTAGGTGTAGTTGTACCACTGAATTAAAAACTATATTATGTAATAGAATTATAAAAAATGGCTCTAAACTTGAAAAACAATTAACGTTAAGCATATTTTATGTTTCCAATATCTTACAGAAAATATGAAATGTAATGGTTAATTATGCCTAAATTATAAGTTGAATCATATTTTAATTTAAAAAATTGTATCACTGTTTGTAAAATTACAATTAAAAGCATTAATATTTACAAACTAAACGAATTTTTGCAATCTACTACAAAACTTTGTATTGTGGTGTTAAAATGTAATTTATTTGAAAGTGCTACGCTTTTGATTTAGTTTGTTAAAACAGTCTCTATCAAAATAAAGAAAATTCATTAACAGAACAAAGCATAAAGATTTATGCAGTTTTTGCTCAGCGTGATTCTAAAATGTAAAATTTCATTATTTTTATCGTATGTAAATCTCATAAACGTATATTCCACAGAGTTTGTAAATACAGAAAACACGTTATCTACATTTTAAATTTTACGTTGTTTTTATTTTGGTTTTAATATAAATGTTATTACATTTCTCTTGCTATTTTACACAATGTCAATACGAAATGTATTAAAAATGTTTTTATTATTTTTTAAGCAAATATTAAAATCTTTAATGGAAAATGTCATATTTTGTAAAAATTATATTAAGAGCACTACCTCTCTAGTAGCTATAAAAAGAACAATATTTATAGCCACATAAACCACCGAGCCATGTAAACTTTGGAACTTTATTATAAAACGAATGATATAACAGAAAGTAAGCCACTAACAGATTCACATTATATTCCTCTTACAGTTTTTCTACTTATATAGAAAAGTGAGCTGTTAAAAACATTTTTTATAGAAATAATCAAATTAAAAGTGTGCTAAAATAAATAATATATGTAGCATATTATTGTAATTTAAACTTTGATTCAATACTTTAACTAGTTTATGTATAACGCTAAACAAATTTTTCTATCAAACCAGGTCATCACAATTGAAATAAAAGAATGCTTCAATATGTTTGTTTTGTAAAGCTCATTCTAGACTTAGAACTATCATAACTGACCTACATATCCTAATTGATACTAGTTAGTATCTATACTACGAGATTTATTACTTTATGACGCAATATTTGTTTCAATTTGTTGTAATAACTTTGCCTCTTAAGCAAACTTTTATTAAAGCAGTTTCTGTTTATTAAAAAATAAAAAGTTCGATTTATAGTTTGTAAAATTATGTTTGCCAAAATTAACGTAAATAAAAGATACAACAAACTTTGATAATTAGTTAATTTTAATTAATAATTACTTAAATTTATTTAATTTTCAATTAAATAATCATTTATAATATCTAGCTCTAACAATGCACTGCCGCTATACTTAAAATAAATGCGTTATTGTTTTAAAAATAATATTTATAACATTTAAATTTTGCAACGCAATATAATATAATGTAATTAAACTGTAAACTTTTATATTTCTTCAAAGTAAGTATCACTAAATTTTAGAATTTAGGTATGTGTAATGTAAATTTTTTTTGTGATATGCAGAGTTTTGTTTTATATTTTTAAACATAAGTGTATTGTAATAAAATCAATTGCATTATAATTTTAATTAAATCTTATCACATATTATGTTATGTTATACCTACCAAGGTGTCTATTTTCCTCAATAATTATTGATTTTTTGCTTTTTTTGCAATTTCAAAACTAACATTTTAGTAATCAAAATTTAGTTCTAAAGTATTGGAACACATTAATTATAAATAAAAGCCAGAAATCTCTTAGAAACGCTTCGTTAATTTCAACAAATTAGTATTACAACTAGTATGTTTGTCAACGGTTAACCTTTAAATCGTCATTAAAGAAAACCGATTAGTTAAACTAAACTTTAACTGGATTGTTAATTCAACGCTCATGGCTAGTTACGACCTCACTCAAGCGCATGGTTGATACCAATATGTTAAGATATCAAGATTGATCAGAAATACTGTTTTCTCGGAAAGCAAGATATGTTGAAATTTATATAAAATTAAGTAAACAACAAGAATTACAGAAAGTATAATATAAAAAGTGATAGTGTAAAAAAGTTTTATAGAAAGTGTAGACAAAAAACAGAAAACTAATGAAATCAAACCGTGCCACAAATATAAACCATTTATGACGCAAAGAAATCTCTTAATTTGTCTCTACATAAACTCTAATAGAACATACTAGGTATTATTACAAACAACAATCAATCAAACAAAGTGAGAAAATAATCCAATTTTTTGTTTATTTATTTGTTTCAATAATATTTTAATAATTATACAAGTAAAGTTACAAGTTATAATAGTAATTTATGTTATTAGAGTCGAAAGTGTAGCACAGCATAACAAACTTTAATGCAGCGCGACACCGTAAAGTTTAGAATCTGGCTTGGTTCACAAGTTGATTACTTAACTTTATAGTGAGTTTTGTTAGATTACCGTTTACTTCTTTAATTTGTTTCACGCTCCGATAAAGTGAAACGTTGGCAAATTCGATTACAACATCAAAACTGTTCAAACCCGGAAGACCTTCTAATCTTAGTTTAATATAAACAATAGTTTATTTTATATTTTGATACACTAGAGTAGACAAATCTTATATAGAGATTTTTAAGAATCAATTTTGAAGATTTATTAATCATGCAATTAATTGATTTTTATTTTATATGAAAACAATAATGATCAGCTATTAAACACAATAACAAAAAAGGTAAAATATAAAATAAGAAAAACCTAAAGTATGATTCTAAAAACTTATAACTGTTCAACAAAACGAACAACTGCTATATTATCTATTTTCGCTTTAGTTTTTGCTTGCAAACTGTTTTTTAAGACAATTATAGGAATAAGCTGACTGCTGAATTTAAACAACTTATGAATGTAATATACATTTAGCATCCAAAGTAAGTAAAATCATATTTATTTTTAATCTCGTTTTTAAAACGTAGATTTTACACAATGAAAACAACGATAGAAATGATTTAAAGTTTGTATCATAAAAACATCTGCTATTGGGCTAAATTGTTTGGTCTGTTCAAATCATTTTAAAATCGATATCTATAAAAAAAATTAAAAACCGTGGAATGGATCCATATTCAGCATTATTGGGGTTAGATTTAATAACATCTAGTTATTGTTTATAAAATTAAATATTAAAAAAAAATAAGATATGATAATGTTTTGATTTTTTAATGGTTAAGATCATCTTTAGACCAAAACAAAACACATGTGTGTACTAATGGACAAACATTTGACGCGGTTACATAAATTTAATTAACAACGGCAAGTGAAATTTTGACTGATAGATTAATTTTTAATTGAAACAATTGAAATGAAAAAAATTAACACTTATGTTACTAAGTGAAAATTTAAAATTCTAAACATGCAATAAAAATTACAGAGTAAACTATTTTTCTGATATTTTTTTAGATTTTATAACAATTAATTTACTTAATGGGGCTAGAGGTGAGTGTAATTTAAAAATTGACCGCTGAGAAAGAGCTACCTTAGTAGCACAACCAGATTGGATCGAGATATGCTATCAATATTGCAACATTAAAATGTAACACTTTTATATATAGTATATATATTGGCAACAATCTGTATTCTACATTACCAACCAATATTTGTCCTAGCTTGGTGACCAATGTGTTTTCTACGTTGCTGATCTATCTAGATTACATATTGTAAACCAACATCGATTTTAAATTGAAAATGTATTTATCCTACATTGATCACCAAGAAAATGTTCTAGATTCAAAACCAATCTTTATTTTATATTAAATAGATTAGTTGTTAGTAATAAATATTATAATAATTTAGTAACGTATATATTCTTTATTGCTTACAAAAAATATTGACAAATTTTTACATGTATTAACATTATTATTATCAGCAATGAAATAGATAATAATAAGAAACAAAAATTATAGCCAATTAAATTAAAAATAAACCATTAATTATCATACAAAAACAATAATACATACTCCTAACTAAACAGTTATAACTATATTTCTTCGCGCAGCGGTTGCTATGAACATTAGTGATAAGATTTTCGAATATTTGTGTCTTGCACTTATTGGAATCGGCGTTCAACTTTAATTATTAAATTTGATATATTAAGTAGATATTGGGATTTGTTTATTTTAAGAATTTAATGGATTAGCATCATTATAATGTTATTTATAAAATTAAATTACTATTTCAAACCAAAAAATGTTTTTATCAAAACTTTAGTAAACCCAAATTAAAAAATTCAAACATGGCAAATTAAACAAATAAAAATGAGGATTATTGTTATAATAAAAAACATTATTTACGTCAAATTTAAGTACCTGCCACAAACACAACTTATTGGCATAAAGAAAAGCGCGTATTAGACGAAGGGTACGAAAATACAACAATGGAACTATGTAGTACAACAACGGGCAGTAAAACTGGGAACGGAACTTGTCGTCCTTGAGTCTTTACTTAAAAGTAGTAAAATACAATTTCAAATGCTTTCTTGTAAACTCCTATTCTGTTTTTTTAAATAATGAGTTTAATCAGAAGGTACTTACAGGGAAAGCTAACTAGCTATTTTTCATAGAATTAAAACAAGAAAGTAATTAATCGATTAATAATTACTTGTCAGGTATAGCTTTAAAAAAGTGAAAAACAACGTGGTTCAGAATAAGGCAAATATAAGTGTTTGAAAGAAACAGGTATAGGTTTGTCTTACAAATGTTTGCTGCAGGTATACGTACCGAATGCAAATAATGATGTTTCTAAAAACTCTATTTAGCGGGCTTACTATTTACATAAATTTAATTATTAAAAGGATTTAAATGACATTTTTCGTAAACGTGAAAATACAAAAGTAAGACGCAAAAAATCCAATGTTTTAAGTATTTAAGCAACAAAATACATCTATGTAAACATATACTTTTATTTGGTTGCATTATAAATTATAATTATATAACGTTTTAAACTTTTTATTGTAAAGTTTTGTTGATTATGTCATATGTATATACTTTGAGTTTAAGACAGATCCTTTCACATCTACAAAAATAATAAGTTGTAACAAAAAATTAATTTGAGCAGAATGTTTGCAGATTACTATTTAATATTCTACAATATTCTTTAATTGTCTTACTTGATGTTTCTACACGTTACATTTATGCAGTGATTTAATCGTTATTTACTTAGAGACAAATCTTTAGCTTTTCCGTTATAACCACTTTTAAACAGTATTTATTAAAAAAAAATTTTTTTTATTAATTTAAGCAATATAATTAAAATGTACTTAAGTATAATTGATGCGGCTCTTTTAAGCACGTAATATTCAAAATTAGCTAAATTCAACACATTAAGAATATTGACTGAAGATTCGATATAATAATAGTCATTAATAACTATGTATAGTATCTAGTATAATATTCACGTTTTTTAACGGTATAAGACAATAATAGTTTGCAAATATTTTATTAAGATTGGTTTTACACACACAATCCATATTACTCTACGTAAATAAATTTAATGTAGGTTCTATGTTGCTTTACAATATTTAAAAACGATAGGTTGTCAATAATGTATCTAATTTAATTTTACGTGGTCACTCAATATTGTTTATCCTATATAAATTCAACGTCTATTTTACATGGTTTTACTACATTGGGTAATAATAGGCTGCCAATATTGTAACAAGGTGGATTTTAAATAGCCAGTATTGGCCAGTATTCAAATATCAGAAATAGATCGGAACCATATGATTCCAACTTTGTGTGCTACTAGGGTAACGTCGAGTGCATCAGAATTTTGACAAAATGCAACCGAAAATACTCAATGCTGTCAATTTAACTGTGACGTCACTGAACAAGTTTTATAAAAATAATTTGCATAAATATCTCTTTGATTCTAAGATAAGAACGTCTTCCGGGTTTGGATCATGTCTTTATTGTAACCGAAGTTGCCAACGTTTTGATCACTTTCGTAAAGGACTTTATTTGGGCGTAAGAAAAATCGAAGAACTCAAACAAGCAACCGAAATCTAATTAGGAACTTTCATGAGTTAGGTAATCTACTTGTAAACTAAGCCAGATTCTAAACTCCATAGAAGTGACTTCTTTTTTTTGTTTGTTTTTTCAAATTTATAGTTTTTTTTTCTTTTTCAGAGTTTAAAATCAGGCTTGGTTCACAAGTTAATTACCTAACTTTTGAGTTCTTAGTTAAATTTCGACTGCTTGTTTGAGTTTTTCAATTTTTCTCACGCCCTGATAAAGCCCCTTACGAAAGCAGGCTAAACGTTGGCAACTTCGGTTACACCAATGACACAGTCCAAACCCAGAAGACGTTCTTATGTTAGTACAAACTTCGACCGTGGAAGCTTTCGCTGTTACATTTCTTTAATTCATTCACAAATGTAGGATTTACACTATGGTCATTAAACCTCAAGATAGTATTGTTTTAGAAATGGCAAATCAGATTTGCAAGGTTGTCGCGGAGAAATTTTGTTTATAAACAAAAACTTTTTTTTTATTTTTAATTGGAAAACGTATACGTGACTGCTATAAGATATTAAATAAACATGTGCATTTTAGGACAACATATAATAAATTATCTTTCTTACTTACACATATGTAGTTAGCATGCTAGTAAATTCTATGAGCGAGTACCAAAAAAAACGATTAATTGTGTAACAATAAAATAAATATAAGGACAATTTTATAATTTTCTTGTTTTCGTAAGCTATCTTTAGAAAGATTAAATCTAGTTTATTATATCATTCACACAATCCCTAACAGACGTACCGCAAGGCAAAAAAAAACAAAAAAACTTGTAAATAACATTTATTTTTCATATTTCTGGGAACACGCGGATAAGTTAATTCTGGCACGCATGATTTTCCCAGGATGTACTTAATTTTATATGCATTTCATCACAAAAATTATCATCGCGCTCAATTATTATATATTCTAAATCTTCGTCTGTATACAAAATTAAATAACAATATTTTCTTTTGCATATATATAGCTGTCCTTGAATTTGGTAAACATAATTATAATTTTTTTAATTAAAATCTTTTAAGTAGACACACATATTTTTCTTATTTATTACACTTTCTTTAATTTTAGAATTTCTTAGAGTATACAAACAAGTCATTTCAAAAATTGTTTAATCGTCATTAAATCTGTCCATTGTGTACAAATAAACTAATACTTTGTACCTTGATGTTTGTCAGTTTCGTTTAAAAGTAAATTAGTTTTTAATAAATTGTTTCTATAAAAAGTCTGTTTCAGTTTTGAATCGATCGAGGTGCTATTTTGTCCCTTACAGATTCTACCAAAATTGGATGCCGTTAATCTGTTTCTTCTTTCTGCAAACCAGAAGATATTTTCTCTTTGACCAATTTTGTTCATATGTATTCTTCTAAAACTTGAGTTACATAATTTCTTGGTTATTCTCGACTCTTTTAATTCAGTTATAACTAGATCAAGTTGAGTAGTTGTATCTCCGTAATCTCCTGCCTTTTGTTCTTTTAACACAATATCTGGCTAAACATTTATTATCAGTGTTTAATTTGATCAAATAATTATGAAAATTTTCCCTTGAATTATATTTTAATGCAGCTCCAAAACATATTTATGTTTATATTCCATTAAATCAAATTACTTATTTTAAAACTAGTAAATTTTTCCGCTATGGACATAAATCCTTCTGCGAAGTTTGTAGTGCGGTTTGCTAAAAACTTGTCAAATTTTTTTTTAATATATTAAGTTATTCTGACAAGTTCACTAAAAATTCCAGACGATTGCAAAACTGGAACGTTGTTCTGTCCAGATGAAGAATCAGATTTGCAAACATTCTTTTTCGAATCGATTACTGTTATCGATCGCTGTATAATTTTTCTTATTAAAACAAAGTAGTAACGCATTTTGTTCTTAATCAACTTTCTAGCCGCAACGTCAAACTAGGTGTTTTTTATCAATTTATAGAAATTTGACGTTACCGATCGTGTAGCATGATTCGCGCACTTAAGTTTTATTACACTGTGTCTATACGACACTTGTTCAATTATTTTTGCATAAACACTCAAATCACCGTCACCTACTACAAATTTGTGCTACAGTCTATAATCTTTGTTGCTCCTATTAAAACCGTCAACTATGTTTGTTTGTCCTACAGACGAAGATCTACTAAAATGTTTATTTAAATTGTTTTCTTAGTTGATACCGCACACAAAAAACAAAATTTATTTTTCACTCCTACATATAATAAACTTTCTTGTTTATTGTCCAATTATACATGCAACCCAGATAAAAATGAGTAACTGTGACTATATAGTCTTTTAACTCATCCCTCATCAACTATGACCGTAATGTATGGCATTTCATTTACCACATGATCAGCTTTTATGGCCCTTTGTTTTTCTTCCTCTGCAGTCAAACGCGTTTTAGAAGTTAGATACTGTTAATAGAACAGTTCGCCTCATGGTAATGATTATATTCTCAGTTGATCAAATTATTGATCCATTCTTTTAGGTAGTTGGACAGAAGCAACTACTTCAGTTTTTTTGCGACGTTTTGTGTTTATGATGAACATTATCATGAAACTAAAAAGTAGAAAATAAATACTTTATAAAAAAAGTTTTTTTTAAAAAACTACGTTTTTCCCGGGGACTAAAAAGTAAAGAATGACTTTTCTTCAACTTAAAACGTGAGCGCATTTATAAAAACTTATATAATTTAAAAAAAATACATTTAAATAAACTCACGTTTTAAGTTGAACAAAAATTTTTTTCAACTTTTTAGTCCACGGGAAAAACGTGTTTTTTAAAAACTTTTTTTATAGAGTATTTTTTAAATATCATTTTCAGCGTGGCTACCGTACCCTTAAAGATTCTACTTAGTACACTGATATTTAATAATTTTGTTAATAATTTACAGATACCTACAAAACAAATTTGTAACAAAATTGTAAATTTGTAACTTTTGTATAACCAGTCATGTAAATTTTGAGTTAAAAAAAATTTTTTTTGTTACGGAGAAACGTGTACGCAAAGCAAAGTTTATTAAAAACCTACGATTTGCATTGTCTACAAATGCCGTATAATAAAAGTTAAATATCATAAGGTCCATTCTTTTCAATACCAAACAAAACAATTTATTACAAAACTTTATATACCCAAACAATACAATTTTATATCTAATTGTATTATCAAACTTTTCTAAGAAAATTTTATCAATAAATTTCTAAAATTTACAATAGTATTAAAGTAGTGAAATTCAAATAAAACTATTTACAGGAACAAAACTTTTAAAATATTATAGAAACTATTATGTAAAACTAAATAAACATGTTTTAGACATAAAAAAATCATTAAATAAATGTACTCGTATTTAAACAAAAAACACTCAAATTAAAAATATTTATTTAAATTTATATTTAAATTATAAATTAGATAGATACATTTATATGTACTATAAATTCAAGAGAACTACTATCTACAAAACGTAAATTAAAAGTTTAAATAAAAATACAGACAATTTTTAAGAATTAATACTTATTTAATATTGTATTATTGCAATTATTATAATTTGTAAACCATAAGAATGATTTATGTATTTATATTTAATTATAAAATAAAATTTGAATATTATTACACATATATTAAAATACATGTATTTGTATTGTTATTATAAAATACTAAATAACATACTTTTCTTATAGTTTACGTATCTGCAGGTATCAGTTCAAATATTAATAATTTATTAAATTACTTTGGATAACGTAAAAGTATACAAAACATTAATAACTTTGTTTTCAAAATTTTACGTTTATACGTAAACAATTTTAAAGTATTCAACATCTAGTGTCATAAACTTTTAAGCTTAAAATCTTAAGAATCTTTTTGTTTTTTAAAATAGAACCTCTGAAGTCGTTTGACAAAGTTAAAAAGTAATTTCAATATAAAGTTCAAGAGATAATATTATAACATAAAAGACGCATTTTAAATTAACTGGTTCTAATATTGTCAGTTATTCAATTAAGGGAGTTTTTAATATTTTTGTATTTATTACTATTACTAAATTGACTTATTTAAATTAAAATTAAAATAATGTCTAAATATACTATTTTTTTGATTTATTGATCTTGTTTCAAAATATTTTGACAAATTATTATTTACTGAAAACAATAATCATCTAACACTAATAATTTGCACAACTTTAAATAAATATAGTAATTGAGTAATTGAGAAACAACGAGTATTTAATTTTCGTTGCAACAATGTTTGAAAAAACAAAACCATTGTCTCAAGCATATTGATCGTATGTTACAGTATGAATACAAATTATCATACAGTCGTTTTTGTAAAAATTCATAATTAGTTGTTCCTGGATGACAAGATGACTCGATTAAACAGACACGTATTCTGCAAAACAATGCAAATTGCAAAATTCCTGATTATGTACCTATCCCTATTCTTGATAGTTTTTTTGATGTTTTTAAAATATAGTCCGCTAGAAATTGCAATTAACGCATTTTCGTCTGTTAATTTTTCATTGTTGGAGGTTTTTATACAAATATTGGAATAATTAAATAAATGTACAGTGTTTGCAATTAGAAGTTTAAGTACACTACAACAATTGGTTTAATAAGTTTGTTAACTTAAATTTAAAAAAAATTGTATTTTATTGTTTTAATGTTACGAAGGTTTTCTCGTAACTTAATTGCTGGCGACAATCTCACTTAAATCGGCAAGCGGATCGCAAGTCTTGTTGTGCTAATTATAACGTAAGATTAAAAAAATGCCAAAACGGTTGGAAACTAAAATGGTAGATACCATTTAAATCTATCTAAGACTGAAAGCGAACAAATAACAACACACAAGTTGTAACACGAATATGTTTTTATTTTATTACAGAGAGGTTAGAAAAGAGAAGCACAAAGTGTACATAAATGCAATCAATTTCTATAAGGTAGTTATAGATCACAGACAATAATTGTTGATACAAGCCCCTTTTGGTTGAGTAATACGTTGTACATATAATTAAACTTGCACATTATAAACAAACACATTTACATTGGTAAATATAAGACAAATATGCAATATCTCAATAATTAAGAGAACCCGAGCGCACCTTTTAATATTATATTACACAAAAAAAAGTTTTATAATTAACTGTAACAACAACCTGATATGTACATGCAGTCGTAGTTGCAAAGGACTGACAATTTAGATACAATTGGAATAGGAAATATAATTCTTACAATTTTTTTTTCTTTCGTCTATTTTGCGGCACGTTTCCCAGAATTTTCTAAAATTCACGAAAATAAGCAATCATATACATATGGCGTTATCACAAATAAGTTCTCTTCGGTACATCTATGAGAAAAAACCAGTTGCGTCTTTGCGAAATTTTAGTAAAAAGGCTTTACAATACGGTTACAATTGTAGTATTTAATGGGTACAAATCGATATTCTTAATCAACGTAGAACCCAGTAAACACAAAATTGATAATGTTTAGTAACAGTTTAAAAAAAAATTATGATTCACTCTTGTTTCAAACATAAAAGAAATCTAAGTGCAATAAAATAGCTATAAGTCCATCGCTGTTTCACTTATTTCAATCAGTATAGCTTCGGTATTTTAAATTCAAATCTGTTGCAAAATAAATGTTGCATTCGGTTTACGTTTTAAAAGCTTCGTTCTTGAGCTGATATTAAATGATCAATAAATATATGATTTTCTTGTTTTAATAATGAACTAAAACAATTCTTTCAATAATATAATAATACTGATACGTCCGAGAAATTACTTGCAAATGCAAGAGCCTTCTAGAACTGTTATCTAGTTTCTAGAAAATATAGCGAAAAGTGAGGAACGATCGAGAAGGATTCGCCGATGTCTATAAAAGCCGAAGATGGAAATCGTAGGTCAGTTATTGCTGGAATGTGAATGCATGCAGTATTAAGAAGATTAATCAAGTTGAAATAAATACGTATCGTTAGCACGTGTGTGTCTACATAAATAAATCGATTGAACGTGACTTACAGTGTGAAATCCGAGGACGTTATTTTATCTCGTGTTAGTTATCTTAAGTGTTATACAACGGTTATACATAAATTATAGTGTAAGTGTTTTTATTATTAGATTTAATTAGTTCCGTTAATTTAAAAGTATAGATATTTCTATAATAAGTAAACGTAGTTTTAGTCGTTATAAATAAATTAGTTTTTAATAAATAGATACGTAACAGTGGCGTCAGGTGTTGAGGTATCAAACCGTTCGCGATTTTTAGTGTGAATACCATTAAGTTATTTGATATCGCACCCGTAATAAAAACATTGCGTAAATATCTGTTGAGATTCGCGATAAGCGTGTTTATTTATAAAGTTAATATAGTGTTTATTAAACTTTTTCTTTTAACAAGTGCGTAATCGCGATATTATTTAAATTCGTTCTAGTGGTTTAATATTAATAAGTGGATAGTTATTAAATTTCGTGTTATATTTAAATTTATGCCGGTGACGCGTTTGCAAAAAGAAAAAATGGATTCAAAAATATTTGAAATTCTCGAATCAATGAACAAAAATATGGAAGAAAATAATAGAAAAATGGGCGAAAATTCACAGAAAATTGAAGAAAATTCAAGAAAAATGGAAGAAAATTCTAGAAAATAGAAGAAAAGTTGTTGGAAAATTCTAGAAGTTTAAAAGAAGAAATACGAACGAGCATAGAAAATCAAATTAAAGTTGTTCAAGAGGAAATCCAAGCAGACATGTTAAACTTAAAAGAAGAAATTTGCGATTCTATGAATGACATAATAGAAGAAGTACAAGACAAACTAGAAGAGAAGTTAAAAGAAAACTCAAGAACCATAGAAGACAGAATGAAACTGCTCGAAGAAAGAATGAACCAAATGAATTACCATGGTGAAGGAAGTGTCACCAGTGAAGATTTAATAATGGACCGTCGGCAAGAAACCACCCACAAGTTCAAAGTTGTACCACCGAATTTTGATGGTAAAGTTCCATGGTCAACCTACCACAAGCAGTTTGAAGCCGCAGCTACAGCTAATGGTTGGAGCAACAAACAGAAAGCGACGTCTTTAATAGTGTCCTTACGTGGAGAAGCGCTTGGAATTTTACAAACTGTTCCGGACCATCTGCAAGAAAATTACGAACTCTTAATATCACGATTAGAAATGAGATACGGAGATGCCCATCTTCAACAAGTCTATCAAGCTCAAATTAAAAGTCGGGTTCAGAAAGCTGCCGAAAGTCTTCAAGAGTTTGAGGCTGACATCGCTAGATTAACACGGCTTGCGTATCCTACAGCACCGGATACCTTCCTGGAGCAGTTAGCTATTCAAACTTTCGTAGATGGCCTCCGAGACAGCGAAACACAGCAGACTCTCCGGTTAGCTCGACCGAAGACATTGGATGACGCTTTGGTGCATGCTTTGGAGTTTGAAGCAGCAAAACAAGCATCGCAACGAGATGGTCATAGACTCTGCTGTGCTACAGAAGTACCCGCGCAGACACTGGAAAGCATCGAGGAGATAGCGCGACGAATACTTCGGGAAAGAGGAGTGACAGCTTTGAACTGCGATGAAATAGGCTATGTACGACGGCATCGTACCAAACCTAAGAAGAGGACTAGAAGAGCCCCCAAAAATTTGGAACGAGGCGAGCGAAAGAAACAAAAAGTAATCTCATCTAGTCAAACTCAGGAGGTTACAATCCAAATGGCATCGCCTAGAGAGCAATTGCATAGCATTTATCTCGATGGCAAGATCAATGGGAGAAGCGTCCAGTTACTGGTTGACACGGGAGCGACGAAGACCATCATTCATCCTGACATGTTATTGGAAAACGAGAAGACATCACCAGTAACAGTACGACTTCGAACGGCGACGGGCGACGAAATACCTACTCACGGACAAGTCAAAGTAACCATTGGTTTGGGAAATGGAGTACTCGACCATCAAGTACTGGTAGCCGACATCACGGAAGAAGTTATCCTGGGAATGGACGTGATAAAGAAGTATGGGTTCCATTTGGATATGAAGAACGATGTCCTGAAGATCGACAATGAAGAAATTCCTTTTCATTCGTCAGAGAAGGCAGCCGTGCGAGTCTTGTTGAGTGAAGACGTGATTCTGCCTGCAAGGACGGAAAGTGTGGTGATGGCACGCCTGGATGGAAATCTCCGGGAAGGCTACATACGCGCGATTGAACCAATGGAAGGCGGTTTAGTTGAAAAGGGACTACTCGTTGCAAGAACCTTAGTACGAGTAAAGAAGACGATGCCAGTAAGGATCTTAAACATCAACTCAGATCCTGTAACGTTGAAAAAGAAGACCGTGGTAGGCCAATGCACGCCAGTATCACAAATTGTGAGATGCGTGAAGTCGAACGAAGATACGTCGCCGAAGAAGTGTCCACCACATCTATTGGACATTCTTACCACCAAATGCGAAAACCTCAGCCAAGACCAGCTGGCTAAAGTTAAAGTGTTGATCCAAGAGTACCAAGATGTGTTCGCGCTGGAGAGTGGCTCCAAAGAAAGAACTAACGTGGTGAAACATAAAATTAATACCGGAGACGCTCGACCGATACGACAACATCCACGCAGACTTCCTTTGGCGAAAAGAGAAGAAGCCGAACAAATAATTACGGATATGGAGAGAGAAGGCGTGATTGAACCTTCAAGTAGTCCATGGGCATCCCCAGTGGTACTCGTGAAGAAGAAGGATGGATCAACGAGGTTTTGCGTAGACTACAGGCAGCTAAACGACGTGACCAAAAAGGACAGCTACCCTTTACCCAGAATTGACGATACGCTAGACACCCTGTCAGGATCCCAGTGGTTTTCTACGTTAGATTTAAAGAGTGGATACTGGCAGGTAGAATTAGAACCCAAGGATCGTGAAAAAACAGCTTTTACAATCGGAACTGGTTTGTGGCAGTTCACTGTAATGCCCTTCGGCCTGTGTAACGCTCCTGCAACGTTCGAGCGTTTGATGGAGACCATCTTGCGCGGATTGTCTTGGAAGACGTGTTTGGTTTACCTGGACGACGTGATCGTGGTTGGAAGGTCGTTTGAAGAACACTTGAGCAACTTGAAGGAAGTGTTCCAGCGATTACGTGGGGCTAACCTCAAACTGAGCCCAAAGAAGTGCCACGTATTTAAGAAGGAAGTCCAATACCTTGGCCACGTCGTATCTAGAGATGGAGTGAGGGCTGACCCAGACAAAATCCGAGCAGTGCAAGCATGGCCAAGACCAATCGACAAACATCAGGTCCGAAGTTTCCTTGGGTTGTGCACTTATTATAGAAGTTTTGTACCCGGATTTGCCAATATTGCCAAACCATTAACAAAATTAACTGAAGAAAAAGCAGAATTTAGATGGAATGAAGACTGCAAAAGTTCTTTTAATCAACTAAAACAAGCCCTAGTCACTTCGCCGATTTTGAGTTATCCAAGAGAAGATGGAAAGTTTGTTTTGGATACCGACGCAAGCAATCTGGCCATAGGCGCGGTCCTTTCGCAGATTCAAGATGGACAAGAAAAGGTTATCGCGTATTTTAGCAAGGTTTTGTCCAGGCCAGACAGGAATTATTGCGTCACTAGGAGCGAGCTGTTATCAGTCGTTAAGTCCATCGAACATTTCTACAAGTATTTGTATGGACGAAAGTTTTTACTGAGAACAGACCACGCCGCTTTAAAATGGCATCTGCAGTTCCGTAACCCAGAAGGACAAGTGGCAAGATGGATCGAGAGACTGCAAGAGTATGACTATGACACAGAACACCGTGCCGGAAGCAGTCATCGAAACGCTGATGCCTTGTCCAGAAGACCATGTCCGGCGGACTGCAGCCATTGTTCGCGACTGGAAGAAAAAGTCGAATGCCTCCGGAGAACTGCTATGGTTGATGATGAGTGGGAACCTGAGCAGTTACGTCGCGAACAAGAAGACGATCCTGAAATAAGACTACTCCTAGACTGGAAAGAAAGCGGCCGACGACCAACCTGGGAAGAAGTGAGTGCTTTGGGCAGAAATATCAAAGCGTACTGGGCGCAGTGGGACTCCTTGATAGTAGAAGACGGTCTTCTTAAGCGATCCCTAGAAAGTGCTGAGGGCACGGGAAACAGACTTCAGCTGGTAGTGCCGAAGAGCAAGGTGACCGAAGTGTTGAAGCATCTCCACGATGGGACATCAGGAGGACACTTTGGCATTAAGAAGACGTTGGGTAAAGTGCGAGAACAATTTTACTGGATGAACTGCAAAGAGGACGTCATGAAATGGTGCCGTAAATGCATAGTCTGCGCTTCAGGAAATGGTCCAGCGAGAAAGCGCAAAGCACCCATGAAACAATACAACGTAGGAAGCCCTTTGGAAAGAGTAGCGATTGACATCGCAGGGCCGTTCCCAGAATCTGATTCGGGAAATAAATACATCTTGGTGGCGATGGATTATTTCACGAAATGGACGGAGGCTTACGCCATACCCAATCAGGAAGCAGCTACAGTCGCAGACGTATTAGTAAAGGAGTTTTTCTGCCGGTTTGGAGTTCCGTTGGAATTACACTCCGATCAAGGCCGCAATTTTGAGTCTGGGCTGTTTCAAGAAGTTTGCCGACTGTTAGGAATTAAAAAGACTAGGACAACGCCTCTCCATCCTCAGTCTGATGGCATGGTTGAACGGATGAATCGAACAATGGGCAAGTACTTAGCCAAGGTAGTGTCCGAACATCAAAGAGACTGGGATCAGTACTTGCACCTCTTCTTAATGGCGTACCGATCATCCGTTCACGAAAGCACAGGCCAAACACCATCCTGTGTCATGCTCGGTCGTGAGATAAGATTACCATGCGATCTTCAGTTTGGATGAAAACCGGAAGAAGAAGTCGCTGGAGAAGATTACGTCAGCAAGCTGGCAAAGAGGCTAGACGAAGTACATGAAGAGGTTCGTAAAAACACACAAATTGCCAGCGACAGGATGAAAACAAGATATGACGTCAAGGCGCAAAATGGTGGGTTTCAACCTGGCGATATGGTTTGGTTGTATAACCCTCAAAGGAGACGTGGTTTGTCGCCGAAGCTGCAAAGGCAATGGGAGGGCCCCTATGAAGTCGTGCAGCGTATTAACGACGTTATATACCGCATCCGAAAACCGCCCAGAGGCAAGCCAAAAGTGGTCCACGTCGATCGTCTAGCCCCGTTTGCTGGCGATAACCACAATCCGCAAGTTCAGGTCCGAACCAGAGTAATAAATAACAGAACCAGGAATCCAATCGAAGAAATGGAGTTCGAAAAGTTTATGAACTTATACGGAGGTTCTGGAAAAGCTAGGTTCGGAGTTACCACCGAGGAACAACAAGACCTGTTCCAGACACAAAAAGATTACGCCATCGCACATTGCGTGAGCGAGGAGCTTGACATGTCCAAAGGGGTTGCAGTCGTGTTTAAAAAGAAGTTTGGACAGCTAGATGAATTACGAAGACAGCAACCGGCAGTCGGAAAGGTTTTAGGACTACGTGGTGACGGACGCTTCGTTTTCTATCTGGTCACCAAGAAATACTCACGTGTCAAGCCGTTATACAAAGATCTGTGGCGAACATTATGGAGTCTCAAGAGACAAATGGAGTTCCATCATGTTAAGAAATTGGCAGTACCCAAGTTTGGATGTGGCTTAGACCAACTGAATTGGAGGACAGTTCGAAACATGTTTGAGGTCGTCTTCCGAGGAACAGGCATTCAAGTGTTGGTCTGTAGTTACCAACCGAGGAGAGTATTGGGTCAGGAAAAGTCCATTGACTGTTACTTTTATGGTCAAGGAAGTTGCCGAAATGGAGGAAGCTGCCGCTATCGCCACGATCCCTTTTACCGGTGTCGCATCCAGTCTCCTGTTCTGGGACAGAACAGTCCTAAGAAGGGGGCAGTGAAACGTCCGAGAAATTACTTGCAAATGCAAGAGCCTTCTAGAACTGTTATCTAGTTTCTAGAAGATATAGCGAAAAGTGAGGAACGATCGAGAAGGATTCGCCGATGTCTATAAAAGCCGAAGATGGAAATCGTAGGTCAGTTATTGCTAGAATGTGAATGCATGCAGTATTAAGAAGATTAATCAAGTTGAGATAAATACGTATCGTTAGCACGTGTGTGTCTACATAAATAAATCGAGTGAACGTGATTTACAGTGTGAAATCCGAGGACGTTATCTTATTTCGTGTTAGTTATCTTAAGTGTTATACAACGGTTATACATAAATTATAGTGTAAGTGTTTTTATTATTAGATTTAATTAGTTCCGTTAATTTAAAAGTATACATATTTCTATAATAAGTAAACGTAGTTTTAGTCGTTATAAATAAATTAGTTTTTAATAAATAGATACGTAACAATACATTTTCAAATGCACGTTTCAAATTTTATTCTAAAATAAATATTTTTAAATACAATATCACATTGAGTTTCAGTAGGTTTAAGTTTTTCATACAACCAGATTATTTATCAATTATTTTTTACAAATTACAACTTTCTTTGATATGGTCTTTTCACAAAAGCCTCGAAAACTGCATTAGTTATTGTTGAGTAGCAACTTTTAACCACATCTGTAACATAAAAATAAATATTTGATTTATATACATAATCATAGAGTTATACAAAATTAATTACATTTTTTAACCAAAAATACCACAAACTTAATATAAATATAACTTTAGCAATCAGAAGAAAGTTATAAAAACACTTTGAATACCTTTAGCTGTACATAATCGTATAGAAAACTTGAAGAATTGAACTGTAATTAATGACACGGGAACCTTAATTAATCATCAGATTTACGCAATAATCTACCTTAACGCAACCATGTATGTTAAGTTACATTTTTTTTATATAAATTAAAACATGATACATAAAGAACAGAAATGATAATAATATTGATTACATTTATGGATTATAATAAAGTGGTTTAACTTACCGTTTATTGTTCCATTTCGTAATTGTACACACAGCATCACTTATCAAACTACAACCGAACAAGTAAAAAAAGATATCAATTTGCAGCGCAAGCGTGACGACAGTAAGCAAAAGTATAGCAACGACTAATGCTGACTAATAATACTACCATAAGGGTACTTTAAAAAGAAAATTATATTTTTTTGTTATTTGTTACGTTAAAAGCATTTTGGTGTGATTTTCGTATTTTATTTCTAAGTTTGTCCACTTAGAGATTTAGGTTACGTCACGCAGTGCCAAAAACGATATTTCAAACACTCGGGTCGCTATAAAGTCTTTTACATATCTACATAAGGATTCTACACTTTCTTCAAATGTAAAGGTGTTTACTATTGCTTTTACATCTACTTTTTCAGACTCTTTCATTTCCGCCTCAAGCGTCGTAAGTGCTAGTTCAGTTTTTGAGCTTTTGGATTTCAATCTTTGCTATTCTTCTAATGTACGTCTCTTGGTTTTGATGGTTTGAGTCTTGGGATTAGTCGTTGGTATCTTGTTGGTGCGGATGGTTTTTTTCATTTTGTTATCACCGACATTTTTTCTTTGGTTAAGTTTCTGATATTTTTTTTGTTTTCTTTCTTTTCTTACTTTAGGACAGACCAATTTTTTGTCTGTCTATAGTTACATCGGCTTAGTCGGTTTTTTTTGGATTGGTACATCATGTTTTTTTTGATTTTCTCTTTTCCTTCTAGATTTTGTTTCTCTTTTTCTTGAGTTTTATATTTCGCTTGTGAGCGTAAATTTTCCGCATTTGTTCTATGACTAACTGATATCTTTTCTTTTCTCTTTCTTTTTGGTCACTACTTTTTGTTTCTTCTCCGGAAAAAAGAACGAAACAGACATCTACATCTTGTCTTATCTTTCTGAATATGTCTCTTTTCTACGTTTCTTGTTTTTTTAGTTTTTGTTCTTTTTCTTTTTGATTGGTTGATCACTTGCATGCTACAATTTTTTCTTTTTTTATTCCTCTTAAAAATTTACCTTTTTGATTTTTTTACGAGGTGAAGAACAAATCAGGCATTTATATCAAGCTTTGTTTTTCCTCTTTTTTTCTTTCTATTTACACGCATGCACGTTATAAATAAGTGTAGTACTTTTGCTGCTAATGTAAAAGTATTTCTGAGCAAATCACGAATTAAAACTGTTACAGTCACAAAATTAAAACAATTGCTTCATTACGTTGTTTCGTCTGACAGTAAATAATTTGAAAGAGTTCTGATTTTTCGCAATCATTTTTAAATCGTTTCAGTACTTGCAATTTCTTTCCAATAATCAACCTTCGTTTAAAAACTGATTTGTTAAAACCGAATCTTTTTTGAATAACTAGAATTCTTTGAAGATCGATTAAATAAGATTGAATTATTTTCAAAACAGTGGGATCATTTTAGTAAAAGGAATAGATCAATATCCACTATTTTTAGATGTATTGCCATTAATGTTTCAACCATTTTCTTGATTTAATAGCACTTGTTTTATTGAGTAAGCCGTGAAATATACAAAAACTTGTTTACTGCCAAGATAACGCTAAGGTCAATTAATTTATTTAAACGCAAGAGTATTCAGTTGAAAATCAAGTAAACATAATTTTAGAACTTGGAAATGTTTTCAAAATTGTTTATTAGCATCAAAAGTTTATGCCGAAAGGTTTCCGTTAAAAGATTATCCTGGTAAGGAAATTGTTAACAAGGTTTTGTTAAGTCGGTAGTGTTGCTCACACAAAACAAAAATTGTTAAAAGCTATAACTGAAGACAAAGGTAAGCAATTAGCAATTGACTAAAAACCCAAAACAAAGAATTATTGCTAACAAAATAGATATAAACAAAATTAGTGTAAAAAAAGTCTAAAAACTTATGGTAATTACTTATACCCCAAATTTGTCTAGAACCGATTTTGAGCGTAGGTTAGAATTTTCTTTATGGTTTTTCAAAAAAACTGGTGGAAATAAATACTTTTTTGACAAAATACAAATCTAAATTTTATAATAGGTCAATAAATAGAGTAAATTTTATTATTACAGCACCAAAAACAGTTAAAAATTTAGAAAGATAGATAGACAAAATCAATGGTCTCTAAACGTCTGTTCAGGGTTAACAGGAGAATATGTAGTAGAGCCGTATTTTTTTAATATTTGTTTAAATATTAGGAAACAATGTGGCGTTTTAGCACATTATACGCGTAATGTATCTAAAAAATGGATAAGCAGAAGTGATCCCAACAATTGGCAATAATAATAAGAATAATAATTTTTTTGGGCTATGTAAAAAATTTGTTATATTACACTTTACCGACGACTGCCAAAGATATGAAATTACGTATTTGTGATGCGTTTGCAATTGAAACTCCAGGAAACCTAAAAACAGGTATAAACAGAAAATACGATTGTCTATTAAAAAAAATATATATAATATAAAATAATAATAATTTTTGAGAAAATCCAACGTCAATTTTAAAATACATCCCTGGATTAACCCAAATACAAGTTGCGTGTGAGACAGGTCAAAATACTTGAATAGTAAACAGCACGTACCAACCGTATCTGAAAGTGATAATGGTTGTTTTGCTGTGTGAGTGAGTGCAATAAACCTGTACCGTTAAGGTTTATTGCACTCACACAAAATTAAAAAATGCAGTAATTCGCGAAAAAGATGATATGTAGATGGCGCTGCTTACAGCAAACATGGCTTCTAAAAGCGGGAGTGTTTGTTAGTGTTAGTATCGGTGATATCTGATTTATACATTAATTTGATATAATAACGTTTTGCGTAACAACTAAAATGCCACTAATAACATTAATAGACGACATCGGCGAAAGGTGCTTGAAGGAGGAAGAGGCGGTGTTAAATGCTCGACATGTAATAATGTGTGGAATAAGTGATCCAAATAAAACCGAAATTATAGCATTATGTTTACAAACGTCGTTTTTAAAAGGACCACCACATAATATATCGATAACTTCAGGCATCAGGCAAGTAGAAGCATTACACTCAATATGCAAAATCATTATGTATAGTTTTTTTATTGTAGAATTCTGATATGCATTAATTACATTATTTTTTGTTTTTAGCAGGAACGCCAATAAATTGGTTATGTATTTGTAGTTGCAAAGCTGGGGCCGGAGGAAAGTGTAAGCATATTGTTGCATACTTATTATTTATAAATAGGTATGTTGTAAGTATTTACCATCGAATTATCAATTTGGAGGTATTATTTTAGAAATGAACTAGAACAATTAAGCAAAACTGATGTAGAACAGGCATGGGGACAAAGAAAATCTGTTACATACACAGACTATGTACAACCTTTAACTGACTTTTGTCATGTAAAGAAGAACAAAATTGTATGTAAAGCTACACCAGCATTGCTTAACAATGTTTTTCAGGAATTAATGAGTGGTAAGATTACAGTTATACATTGGACATGTAATAATGCCAAGTTCATGATATTATTTTACGAGTTTTTTTTTATTATATTGTCAATCTAATTATAAAACCTCTTAACTCCAAAAATGTAAATTGCACAGGAAACTGATTCTAATTGCCAATAAAATGTTAATACTTTAATACTCACATTGTTTGCGTAATGCGTATTCTCAATTCAATTAGCATCACAAAAAAATGTTTAGGAAATAATAATAATGGCATAATTACAATCTGCAAAAAAAAATTATAATTTGGGTGACCATATATAATTTTAAATTAAAATGAATCAACACACTAACATGAATTTAACATTCACAACATATCAGTGTTTTTAGATTTAGATGTGTAAGTTAATAAATGTAAACCATATTGCAATCAATTTATTTTTGTATGTGTACTAACTCCACCTAAAGGAATTTAGGTGCACCATCTTCTGAGGCAGCCATACATCTTAGCCAAAACAGGAAACCGGTCAGAAGTGACAAAGCAATCTTGAAACGTACAAAAATAGATCTTTTAAAACAAACATTAAAATTACATTTAACTTCGAAAGTTCATAGTGGACTACTGTTCTCTGTTCCAACATTAACTTTATCAGAACAAATATTTTATAATAAAGAAATAGAAATCACTCTTGATACTGCATTAAATATTGCTGCAATTGGACAAAATAGTGCATTATGGAAAAGTGTACGACAATCAAGATTTACTGCATCAAGATGTTATGAAGTATACACATATTTTGCCAATAAAAATCCCGATTGGAATAAAAAGTTGCAATCTTTCCTTAATCCCGCATTTAAAGGAAATGCATTCACAAATTATGGCTTAATACGAGAGGATGCTGCAAAAGAAGCTTATTCAAAACAATATGGAGAAATTTATAATTGCGGAGTAATAGTTAATCCCAGATTTCCTTTTCTAGCTTTTAGTCCTGATGCATTAAAGAAATCCGGAAACTATTTTTATAAGCTTGTAGAGATTAAGTGTCCTATTGAGGGTTCAAAAAAGGGATTTCCTGAATTAGTGTTTGACTTGCCATACATTTTGCATGACCCAAATAATATTTTTCCTTATTATTTAAATCACAAACATAAATATTACGGACAGGTACAATTAAATATGTTCATATTAAGTGTTGATTTGTGTGATTTTGTAGTGATTAGTTCTTATACTAATGATGTATTAATGATGTAAACAGAGATGATTCCTTTCTAGAAACTTTATTAAACAGATTGCATATAATTTATTTCAAATACTATTTACAAAAATTACTTTTAAATTAAATGACAGTGTAATTTATAATGTACATCTTAATTATTACATCAATATATTCTTCTATTTAATTGTATTATTGATATTAATATTTTTATTGCTGGAATTTATCATTAGATAAAAGTGGTGGACCTAAATTAGTTAAGGCAATAAAGGCAATAACTACAATCATAATCTCATCTATATAAGGTAAAATAGACCAAGATAATGTTCCTTTAAATATTTTGAAAAATTTTAATACGTTGTATTGCCCTTTCAACGTGAACCCTAGCACGAGCTACATCGGCTGTGGTTTCAACATCATTTTTAGAAAACTGTCTAGTATTTTTTTGTAAAAATGGTGGGTGAATTAATTTTACCAATTTAGAATTACATTATTTGTTAATTAATATGCCTTTATCAACCATAATGGCATCACCAGGATCAACTTGGTTGATAACATTTATCGGGTGCCCTACCACCGTACCCTTTGCTAATATGAGTTATTAGACCAGATGGTGCTACCCCTACTAAATATTTAATAGTATGCCTTTTTTTATAAACAGTATATGATTTGTTTCTACATTTAAGGCATTGACTTTTTTCTATTGGGATTTCAGTACAATCTAGTACAACTCGTGTGGATTTGTACTTTGTAAAACAAACTGGCACATTGCTTAAAATTTCTTCATTAGATGGGAACCGTATCAATTGTTTCAATAACGTATTTAATTGAACAATTGTAGTATGAAAGTATAATTGTGCCGAACTGACGCTTATTTGAAATAGTATCGCTAAACTACTAAATGACAAATCTAATTTTAATTTCATTAGTGTCAACAGAACTAGATTTTTAGGAGACAGATTTGTTTTTGTTATCTGCAATTTAGAAACACCATTAACTAAAGTTAGTAACAAATTCAAATTTTGAACACCTGTTAAAACCTTACAACTTTGATCATTGACCAACTTATCAATGTTATACATTTTTAAATCCTCAGAAGTGTCTACTTGGACACCCTTTTCTTCAAACTTCTGTACACTAAATTCTCTTGTTTTTTTACTGAAATACAACAAAGTGTATGCTGCTAATTTAGTCCTTGCATCGATATTGTTAGAGAACGTTGTAACATTAAGTTCCTTTGAAATCTCTGGTCCCTGTTCATTATAAAAACGCTTAACTCGTCTTTCAATACGTTGGCAACGTTCCTGAATTAATTTTACGTTACATTTCCTGTCATGTAGCCTTCTGGAAAGTTTTAGTAAAGGCAGAATATTTTTTTTAATCGGGCATTTTTGTTGATGTAATCCCATTAATTTAAAATAGATGAATTTTTATATAATACCTTTCAAAATGAAATCTTGGTCTTTAAAATGGTTGCTACAAACTTTCATATTTTCAGTAATTTTTTTTCCTATTTGTAAGGTTATTTTCCACTTTAACGACAATTTAGGACATTTTGGAAACTTATGGAGTGAAACATTATCCTTATAGGTCGAATTGCACTGTGGTACACAACAGTTATTGTGACTTTTGGTCACTTTTAATGAATGCCATAATTTTATTGAAAATAATTGAAAATGTTAGCACAGCACATAAACATTTACATAAAACTCCCGTCGACAGTAGTGCGAATATTGGCCACCAGGTAGCACGTGAGCTTGTAAATTTCGCGAATATTTACATTTTCTTGTTCTGTTCATTCTGTTTTGATTTGTCTGTAAAGTTGTTAGTATATCCACGTTTGTTTGTTTCATTTTTGCGTACTTTTTTATTAGACGTTAGTTTTCTTTAATTTACTAGTTTTAGTCAAATTGTAGGGTGGTAGATAAGTTTTCGCGATTTTAAATTCATAGAGTAAGTGTACTAATCATTTTTCATGATTATAACAACTTTGTTTATTTTAATATTTATTTACAGAGCAATGTCTAACATTTTTGAAAAAGCCTACACGCTAGGCAAAACGTCAACAATCATTTAAAACTTGAAAATAAAAATAAATGATTATTTTAATTTTTTTTATTTAACAAGAAAATAAATTGCTGTTTATATATAAAAAAATCTTTAAAACATACTACTAACTTTAGGAAGACCGTATAGACCAAGTAGTTTTAAATCTGAAAAAGTAAGTCAACGTTTAGTATTTGGAGATAAATTAATAGCTCTGATGATTTGGCTGACCTTACGTTCAATTGTCAAAGTAGTTTCTACGAAGACTAATTGTTCCGAAATGTTGGATTTACAAACTTTAGATTATTTAAGTATTTTGCAACTGTAAATACGAATGGGATCTGAGATGTGGCAAGAAAGGCGTTTTATGAGAGACTCGACAGCACATTTTTTCGAAATGGGTTTGTGATTAACAGAAAAATTCTTGGTCTGAAAACTTGATATTTGTTGAAAATAGGAATTATTTTTATTTGCTTTTTATTGTATTATTTTTTATATTTATTTTCAGCTATAGGCATTCAGTCGTGTTTTATTTAATTACTTGTAATCAGATTAAATCATGCTAAATCACTAAGAATACAGATTAAACAAAATTAATATTTGCACTGAACGGTATAATGACAACTGGGTAAAAAATCATGTTTTTTGTTAAAATATCGAAAAAAGAGCTAACAAAAATGAAGTTTCTGAAATTTTGTAAAAAAATAACAATACCATAAATAGTCTAAATGATCAAACTATTAAGGCAATTACAACTTTTTAATTACATACAAACAAAATGAATGTATTTCTACTACCAAACCGACGCCATTTATTACAGGAATAAGAGTGTACAAGTATATTCCATTAATAAAAAAAACAATTAAAAAAATATAGGCGTTTTTAAAAGTTTAAATAAAAATGAGAAATGTTTAATCCTAAAGCCTTTAACAGTGATGACGGTATAGAAAAAAAGGTAAAACAAATAATTCAAATTTTGACATTTGAAAACTACGTCAAATAAGTAGTACCATAAACCATAAACTAACTTTACAAAGTAAATAATTGTAATTTTTAAATATGTTCATTAACAAAGAAACACAGCATTTTTAAATGTTCTCTATAGCCACGTACAAAAAATCCACGTAAAATAAACATCATGTATATTTAACATCTTATTCAACGCAATCCTTATATTCACAAAGTGCTTATGATGATTTCCTATATGTTCCTAAGAAAAATAGAGGTGTGCTTTTACTATCAACACAACATTTTGATTTGGATATATCAGACGAAACAACTTATTTCAAACCAACTATCATACTTGACTATAACAGGTGCAATAGAGCTGTAGATTCCTTAGATTGCAATGAACTAATTAGTGTTCACTAAGTGACCCCACCTAGTTCTCCGTGTTATAAATTTTACCTGGTCATCCAAAGGTTAAAATTGAATCTCAAAAACCAAATTTACTTAAACAACAGGTTTTAACCTGGTCATGTTCTAAGAAGACAACAAAGATTTTATTTTTATTTACTCGACGATCTAAAAAATAGTAGTAGTCGAATTACTTAAAATGTTATATTTGAAAATTGTAGTAATATTTTTTATATAATAATTACTATCAGTTTTGTAAGAGATACATTTGTAATACATATTGAAAGAATATACATTACATTGTGTCTTACAAAGAAAAATTTGATTTGATTTTAAATTAATCAAAATTGTATAAATTTTGAGTTTCTTTTTTTATTACTTTAAGACGAAGCGTTTTATAGAAAACGTATTCTTTAAAAAACCTTTAGGTTGTTACTACATTTTTACTAATCTGTTACAAATTGTACAACATTCTAAAATTTCAAAAACAAAAATTTTTTAATTAACAATAAGAAAACATCGTTAATTGGATAAAATATTCAAAAACTTAATTTTTAAGTTAGAAACCTTCTTGATTGTTACACAACATATACATAATAATATACATATAAAACGTTAATATAAGCATTGTATTTAAAAGACATTTTAAATTTATTTTTTAATATAAATTAAATAAGTTTTCGATAAAGTAGAACTCACTAATGAAAATTCTTTTAAAAAGAATATTTTTTTCAACTGGTAATGCACACATATTTTCACTCTCTAATGTGACGTACGTAAAGCTTAACGTTAGTTCAGAACCCATATATCTTTTTCAACATTTTTTTATACTAAACAACTAGAAATCCATTAACTTTTTCAGCAATATTTTAAGAAAACTGTAATAGATTTCAAATTGACGGTTAACAAAACACTTTTACATTTCGCCTAATGCAGTTACATACTTAATCTTAACTTACCTGATAGTCCTTATATTATACGATCTTAAGTGTCAGAGTAAATTAACTGTACAATTTTATAAACAAAAATAAGTGTTTTTGTTGTACGATACTAATAAATAAAAATCGTATATTTAGATTACAAAAGTATTTGCTCTTGTCTAAGAAAGTTTATAAAGGTTAATACAATTAACTTTAGAAACACAATAAATATGCACATTTAATTAATTATGAAAGTAAATTCAAGTTTTTTTACATTTGTTAAATTGTAGAAAATTTTTACTGTTTAATAAAAATATAGAAATAAAATTAAACTCATCATAAAAATAAAACGTTTGTACATACGTTAGTTTAAATCCCATTTTTTAGAATTATAATTTACTTAGTTTTTAATTTAAAAAAAATAACAAAAATTTTTGAAATACAATAAAAATGTAGAAAATAATTAAATTCAAAATTTATTGTTATTGATAGTTGTTATCCTGGCGTCGGTCAGGTGACTTTTTGGAACAAAACTCGCTATGTGAAGTATACATATATAACCCCAAGTGTTTTAAATTTAAAAAAATTAATTCAAACCAAATTTTATGTGTTTGTGAATTGTATGTATTTTTTATTGTTTTCTGTCTCATTCCAAGTAATCCTAGATTAAAAACAATTTAGTTCATAAGAACAAAAATTAAAATTGTAATATAATACATTTTTCAAAATAAAATAACAATCTCCTAAATAATGAAGTATAAGGTATAAAAAAATTAATCATCTCTCAAATAAAATGAAAAAAATTTTTTCTGGCATGAAAACGTTAAATAATAGTAGTTTATTTAACAAGTTCCTGTGTAAATTGGACGCTTTTTTCACAAGAGGACATTTTTAAACCCGAGCGAAGACAGGGTTTAAAAAGTCCTCGAGGGAAAAAAAGCGTTCAATTTAGACAGAAACGAGTTGAATACAACATTTTATTGGTCGAACAGAGACTAGGACGCCTCCAAAGTCTCAAAATCTCTAAAAAATAATTTGACGTTTATGTTGACAAGTGTGCAAAAACTGTCAAAGACGGTTTACAATAGCGAAAAATTAAAATTTATGACAGTTAAGACCAATAAAATTATAACTACTCCAATACAATTATTTGGCAAAGTTTGAGCAGATTCAGAAGTTAACAAAGACCAACAATTAAGCATACTTTTTGCGTTTCTACTATACGGTTTAACAAATGGCAACGGAGAAACTATATTTTCTCTTCTTGTTCTTACATTTCTTAGAAGAACAGTTTTGTGCTATTTTGTTACACTAGCCCAAAATGCCAGAAACTGTTTCTGTTTCTTTTTGAAATAAAACATAGTTAAAGCATGGTTATTGAAAACTGTTATCATGTAAAAGCTCACATGCTAACTTATTTTCTTTTAAATGTATTAAAAGAAAATAAATTGTCATTTTTTTGGCTACGTGTGGTAGACATAACTTTAAAACACTTTAAAATGTATTGTGTTGCACGCATGCAAGATTGAAATGAAATAATTCTTACACAATATGCCAGTATATTTATGCAAAGGCACTGACACGCATGCTCCAAAAAATACAATCAATCAATCAATTTGCATTCTTAAATTATGTAGGATTACATTTACCCAACCTGACTTAAGCCGATTTAAAAATATTTACTGTTAACTTTTACTGTATAAACATTTAACAATTTAACAATTTTGTATTTATTAGTAATAAGTTTTTATATTACAAAAGTAACTTATTGTCCATTTAAAATAGACAAGTTACTTGCAAAAGAAATTTGTCTATTTTATAATATAATTTATAATAGACAAGTTACTTACAAAAGTAACTTATTGTCTATTTTATACATTTGATTTGGTTTTTGTTGATGTTGTTAGTTTCTGTAAACGATTTGTTTTGTTTTAATTTTTTACAACTAGTTATTTGTGTAAAAAGTTTGTTTGTTCACCTGAGTTGTATTTACGTTTTATTAATTTTGTTGTTCTCATTTATTAAACATAGAGGCCTGATGAAGTTGACACACAGGTTTACGAAACGTCGCTTACAAAAAACACTGTAAGTTATGTTTTCTTTCGCCATCTCCTACATTTGAAGGATTCAAACACCTTTCTTAAATCGTTTGTGTCCTACTTTAGGTCCTAATTCCATTCAAAACAAAATTTGAAGTAAGCTAATAAGAAAATTAATTTAAATTAGTGAATGCGCTACTAATGCTATGTATATCATTGAATACTTTTTCTTTTATGTGATGTCATACCTTTGTGTTATGCGGCGCTGTGTCTTCGGTTCCGTTCGTTTTGGTAATTAGTTGGCAGAGTGAAACTACTTATAAACGTGTACTGTGAAGCTTTAAGCTTAAATACACAAATGCCAAAAGAAAAAATTAATTTTGAAAATAAAGTCAGTCTGTGGCTAAAAAAATAGCAGTACGACAATGGAACTTACCAAGCATTTGATAGTGAAAATATTAGTATTTGTTATTTTCTTACACTATTTTAGTTTCTTTGTAAGAAAAATGACACACCTAGAATAGCATTAAAAGACAAGCATACAGGAACGTTGTATTAAAAAGCTGATGAAACAAAGTTTAATTATTACGCTTAATTCAGTTGCAAAAGATAAATTTGATCTTAATCTTTGTAATGCTATTGTCGCTGCCATGAAATAAGTTAATTTGTCAATCTCTTAAATTTTATTAGAGAGATATTGTAGCAGCCACGTGCCCTATGAAAGCACAATACGTAAAAATTATTTGCTTCTCTGCTATAATAATGAGGCACATAAAGTAAGACAATGTAAAGTTGTTAAATTAAAAAAGTGCATTTAAGCAATTGCAATATTGGAAGATCTATCGGTGAACATGACGTTTATGTGATTATTGATAAAACTACAGACCTTACTGGACGATATGTCGCATACCTTATAGTAAGTAAGTTATGCCATGAAGAAAGAACAAACCATTTGGCTGTCTTTCGTTTTGTTAACGAACCACTAGGTAATACAGAAGCGTTTTTAATATTCTGATGTAGATTTTGTAGTTTCTATATATAAATTCTCATTTTTCGATATTACTAGCAATTATAAAAAAAACTGGAAGAAATAGAGCTATCTCTTACAAAATCACTACATATAATAATATCATAACTATCAAAAGCAGCTTATAAAAAATTACAAGGTATCTGTTTTTAAGTACGCGCCCGTAACAAGCTGTAATGTAGAGAGAGCGTTCTCAATTTTAAGAAATGCTTTAAACGTACCAACTTCACAATGGAAAACTATTTAGTTTGCTATGCAAATGCAAAATGTCAATAGTTTTTGATGTGTGTTCTTCTTACCTTAAATTTAAGATATGTAGGTATGTACTTATGTTTATTTGCTTATAAATAAGTATATAAGTTTATTTAATACTTTTGGAATAAAATAATTTTTTTGTGTTATATAATTCCTGTTATTATTTTTTTAATTCCCAATTTAGGGTTTCTCCTATTTTTGTTTCTATTTAAACCTTTTATACACCTATTATAATACCTTATTTGTTCACTTTTAAGATAAAGTAAAAATCCGGCCACTAGTAATTACACGGTATACTTATGGTTAATTAAAAGGAAAGTTATTTTCTACACCTAGTTATATTACATATATCTCTTTAAATGTAACATTAGGTAATTAACTAATTACAAAATAATAAAAAAAATTGTTGTAATTTATAATTAATTTCACAATTTATTTAAATCACACTTTATGTTGTTTATGTGTAAAAAAAAATAAAAGAGTTGAGGTACCTATATAATACAATAAAACTGACCTTAGTTTTAATTTTTTTATAAAAATAGAAAGAAATTAAAAATTATTGCAAATTTAGTATTTATGTCTTTTGTAAATTAGTGAAAATAATAATAAAAGAATTTGTTTAAATAACTATTATTGTTGATATAATCCCTCATCTTGCCTGTGGCAACTACTCAGGTAAAACTTTGAAAAACTTTCATTCCGCTACACTACGGAGCGCTGCGATCGATTAATATTTCGTCGAGCTATATAGAGGGGCCTTAACACCACATTTTCATTCTACTTTAACGTTAATTTTTGTTTTTGTTTCATTTTTGATTTGCAATTTGTTATCGCTAAAAAATCACTATCGTTTGTATTATTATGAAGTTTTTTTTTATCTTTAACTTCAAGCTATTGTAACAGCATTAATCACTGTTTTATTTTTACTGCTTATGTCTTTAATAAAAACACAAATTCATGATTATAACATAAAAAACAAAGATATTATAAAAAATACTTAAACAGTAATGTGACGCAACTAGTTGCACGGGATACAGCTGCATCCTATAACACAGTATAAGCGGTAAACGAAGGGAAAAAATAAAATAGCGACTACATATCACATTATAGTGTAGGTTGTGTGCAAAAATTGACTGCATGTTTAAAAATGCTGTGCTTTTATAATTAATACTAGCAGATTTGCAAAAACACTGATGTGTAAGAGTAAATTACAAAAACTTGTTTAACATCATGTTCTATTTTAAATATTTTTTGCTTTTTTTGAAAAATGTAATTTTTTTAGTTTTATAGGTCTAACATTATTGTTATGAATTGCAAACACACACACTGCTCTTTAACTAACCTAAAACTTCTATAAAATATGATAACGTTTTCTTTATTATATGCTAAAATTTTATTTTATTATAGAAAAATACTTCTTTTACTTATCAATAGCGGAAATAGAAAATGTTAAGTCTGTGTTTTTATACGCTCTTGACTAAGAAGCTCCTATGTGACTGAGCCAGCCCGAAATAGAGTTCCACATAGATTTTTCGATTAAACTTCCCACGGATCATAATTTATAAAAACTGTTACTTCGTAAAAAATACTCATTTCTGCAATTAAGTTATTAAGCGTAGACATCTTGTCACAAAAACTTAAGACCAAAAGTGCAACACGATAAATCCAATAATCCAAACCAAAAGAAAGCAATCGCGATAAAAATGAAAATGACTAAATAAAACTAAATTACTAGTAGGCAATAACTAATTAAAAATCAGATTAAAAGTAGTATTAATTTTTTTATTATAAAACAAGCAAATCAAAAAGTATTAGTGCGAGACAAGTTTACTTGTGGGTATCTCGATGGCAAATTTTTTTAATCTCGACGTACTATTCCGTGACGTATAAGTAAAAACAAATATATACTTGTTCTACTTTCTTTAATAGTTATTAACTTAAGAGCATAATTTTTTTTAGATTTTGATTTTTGTCGTGACCAATTGCAACATCGAGTAAGTACTTAATCACACTTAAATATCACAAATACAACAAAAAGTATATACTAGGAATAGAATAGAAACCTTTTTATTTTAGTAATTGCAACACCGAGATCAAAACTTTTTTGGTGAAAACGTGGATTCGATAAGCTCGGTAAGCTTTTTTATTGATGTGATACTTGATATGTTTTAATATATACTATACAATATTAGATTCAAAAAGATTGTTCAATCGAGTTTGTACGTTAACAAGCATATTTGGTAGTGACGTAGTCAGCGGATCATGAACTCGCTCAAACTTAAGGCTGGGATTTCGCCTGTATATGAAAGAGGAATGTACGTCACAATTGAGTTAGGTAAAGATTTTGTATGTATACAAAGCTAAATATTAACGTGATTTTAGAGAAATTGATTACCATCTATTTCGAGTTTGCATTTTTAACAATTTACAATTTGAATTTGCAAATTGATATTTGTGTATACTAGTATAAAAGTGCAAAAAAACTATTTTTATTTATTTTAAAAATAGAAGAAAATACAGTACACGCCGCTTATTGGAATCACGGATAATGTTATCAATTGGGTAATGTTACTGTTTTATTAAAGAACAGGCCGGACGTTTGCTACTACATAAAAAAAACATCGTTTATAGTAATCATAATTTTTGTTTACATTATCAATTTTTTTCTTAGATTTGTTTCTATACAGGAACAATAACCTATTTTGTTTAGATTTTTTAGCTAAATTTTCGCAATACGCTTTTTACGTTTAAACATCTGTAAACAGGTTATCTGCAAGAATTAACTTGAAAAACATGTGCATTCTTAGAATAACTACTTAAATTAACTATGTCTTATGTGATAACGTTGTTTTATATTTATTTTTAATGTCAGCAAATTTCTAAGAAGAATTGTGTAGTTTTTAGAACAGTAAAGTAAACTTCATAACGTTGTTTTTCAAGTCTGTTGGCTCAAAATTTTGATTTTTTTTTAAATTTTTATTTTGACCTTTTTTGCTTGTATTGATGCTATGATTTTAGTTTCTAAACTAACAACCTGTTAATCACATACACTCTCTAGGTATTTACTGCTTTCTAACAAATAAACATTTATTTTTTTTTGAATTTAAGATATTGTTTCATTCAGTTATTGTTATCAAAAACTTCATGTCCCAACGTGATTCTATTAAGCTGCGGGCGCACTGTAATAACAATGCAAAAAGCAGTTATAAAATATAAACGGCGTTTTTTACGTTTTAAATTCTTACTCTATTAGATTTCTTGAATTTAAAAAAAATTGAATTTTTCCAAATCTTGTTATTATGTAACTACTTGTTACTCAATGTCAATTCGGAAGTTTTTTAACAAGTTTATGTTAAGTACTGAATCGATTAGATTAATAAATACGGTTACAAGTCTATAGAACCATTTTTTCCAAATAGCATATTTCTTGATAATTTTTAAAATAAGTTGTTCGAACGAAAGACGTTTATCCAAAATTAGTATTTAATGTTTAACGTTCAATTTCTAAAGAATTTCCAAATTGTTAACTGAATAGGTAAGTATGCATATACAGCGTCTTCTTAAAATACGACTACAAACTAAAATAGTAGTTTCTTTGTGGCGTTAAATGAATTTTTTTTCCACAAATACTTTACAAAATGTTTATATGCAGAGTTATTTACGCTATATGGCAGGAATACGTGATTTTCAAAAAGTTGCATTTTTGGAATATATGAGGGGAGTCTATTATAGATACTTTTTACGAATAGTTTTATATTATACAAAGTGTCGCGAAAGCCCTAAAAGTATCGTTTTTTTTTTAATAAGACTCTTTGTATATTATTACATTTTAGATGTTTAAAATACTTAAGAAGTATCTAAGTTGTGTGAGCAAAATTAAGAAATTTTAGTAGTTATAACTTAACTGATTTAAATAGAACGCTGTATTTTTTAATTTACCAAAAAATGTATTTTTTAATTACCTAAATTTGGTCACATAACTTAGACTCTTTTTAGACAAAAAGATTCGGTTATAATTTGACAAAATCTAAGTATTTAAAAAGCTTTAATATTTAATTCTCATAAACGTGAAAAGAAGACACACGTATTTTGATCGGAGAATCCAAAAATGTAATGATATACAAGGAAAATCACAACTTCAATACTTTTTTTTTTTCGATACCTTGTATAATATAATATGAAAATTTTTTAAAAAGTAACCATAGTAGACTCCCATATATTTCAAGAGTTAAATCTTTTAAAGTTGCGTATTTTGGGTACAATATTTCGTGCCGTATAGCAGTATAAGTTATCACAAAATATTAATAAACCATTAATGAATATTAACAAAACTTGTTTATTAAACATGAAACTTAAATTTTATCTTCTAATTTACTGATAGGTTTTTGAATGTTCGACCCTATCTAAATTTCAATTAATCAGTCTTTTCCAAAACATAGTCATCGAGAATGAATTTCAGTGCAAAGCAAATAATATATTTTTTTAAATTTTGGTTAATACTAATCAATTTTCTACATTAATTTGTGTGACTTTGATTAAAACATTATAATCACAGGAAACATATGCAGTGTTACGATTGCAAAGAAAAACTTGTCTCTAAGAACACGATTTCCTTAAAAAAATGGTTACTAAACAAACTCACGTTTTGAAATGTAGACAATAACAAAAGATATACAACGTTTTCATTGATAAATAAAAAATATTGCCGACATGCATTCTTATCAGTCTTACAACAGTACTATCTTTTGTTATATAACGGCAAGTTTATGTAAAAAAAAGTTTCGTCATTTTACTGTAACAATGGAGCCACTTTATTGTATTTGATTTCTTTTCTTGTCCTAAGGTAATTCTCACTTTACTAAATTCCAGCCTTAAATATACATCTTTATTTTGCTAATTTGTTGCGTTAATTGAGATGAATCACAAAATTATTAACTTACAATAAAATTTACCACAAAAAATCTACATATCAAACTATTTTTGATATTATTATACAAAAAATTCAATAAAACAAGAAATTTATTATTTTATAATTAACATTATAATTATAATACACATTTAGAACAATACTAATATGTTTTTTTTTTATTTTGTTTAAAGTTAAGTCAAAGTAACTTTTATCTGCTTATGATTAAATTTACTTAACGATTTGATATTTTATTCTGTTTTTAGTGTGTTCCTCAATGATTTTTTAGGTTTTATTAAATTGTCATAAGGCGTTGTTTATAAAACCTAAACTATTGGTAGAAGTTGACCAGAACAACACAATTGGTAAATGATCCGTGTGTTGTAGTACTTTAGTCAAATCTACGTATTTTTATATTTTTTAAAACAGATAGAAAAGATAGTAGTTGTATGTTAAACAGGTCCGGTTGTAACGTCACTAAAAAGTAAAAGTATCATTATATAATATCATTGCTCCACAAATAATGCAACGATGTTTGTGCGGTTAAAATTTTTACGCTTAGATTATGCTGCAATTTACCTTTGGATTTGGTTAATTATTGATAAAAGAGTGACAATAAAACATTCAATTAGAGGTAATGTACAAACTAAAAGAATCTTACCGTAAATAGTAAGTAGCTTAAAACTAGTTTTTGAAAAAAAAATTACAAACAAAAACAAAAGGTCCTAAATAAAAAAACATATTTTTAAAATGTACATACATTATAATGCTAGAGAGGGAAGATTGATAATATGTATGATTATGTGTGCTTACCTATTCTAATTAAAGTTAAACTCCAGATTAAGTAACCCACGGTTAATTTTAAATTGCTGTCATGGAATGGCAGTATTTTTGAATTAACTTTAGCGTAAATTAACCAAAGTTAAGCGATGATTAAAAAACTGACTCACTATTTTAATTATTTTAAAGTAAATTATTGTATAGCAATTTATACTACGGAGCTTTTTATTAGTATTTTTTCAAATTCTGTATCTATAAAAACTACTAAAAATAAATCTTCTACGTTTCTTTAATTAGATTACGAGGCAGAAACACAGAAACAGTGGTACCTACTATAAAATCAGGTTTTCAAATTAGTTAAAAAAATTTAAAATAATTTACAAATTAACTGAAATTTTTATGAAATGTTATAATTTATGTTTTATGCATTGAGAATTTTATATATAACAAAATACAAATAAGATTACTGTGACACATTAAATATTCTTTTAAAGAGTTTTGTTTTGCACTTGACAGTAAATAATTAATGTAGCATATACAAACGTCTCACAACTATAAAAAATAATTTCTTTTAGATTAGTATTAGATGTTGTTGTAAAATACAAACAATCCTATTTGACCAGAAAAACAAACAAATTCTATTTGAAAAAATTTAAAAAAATCAATTTGCAATTATATATTTTTTAATTTTGTAAACATCTATATAAACATTACTTTAAAAAAATAATTAAAAAGTTTACATTATTAAAATAGTTTTTTGTGTAAAAAATATTTGCATTTCTAAAAATTTTATTTTAGTTTGTTTTTGAATTTATCAAGGTTGTAAAAGCAGAAATTTGTATATCTTAGAAGTAGTCGTTTGTAACAATGTAAAAATCACTGCTGTACTAAATACGTGTCTAATAAACTTAATTTAAATAACCAATACATTCAAATAAGTGAACGACAAGTTTAAGCCTTTTTAACTAAAAAATTAATTCCAAAATAAAAGTTGAAACAAACTGTGTGTAAAATCAACGTTTTTGAAAGAATAGAACAAATCGGAAGAACAGAAGCAACAAAAACTAAAATAACTTTTTACTAAAATAGTATTAATTTTATAATTTTATGCTGTTACTTTTACCCATAATCAATTAATTGTAAAGAATCTAAAATGTTAGCAAGTAAAGTTTTCGTAAAGCACCTTAAGATACTGACTATAAATATACGTTTTCTTTTTTATCATCGTAAAAATTTCTTTTTGAAAAATTCTTAAAATAAAAACAAAACGTTTTGCTTTTAGTTTAAATACAAGCTTTACGCGTCAGATTATTCTAATCTTACATAACAAAAACTAGAAACAAGCAATTAAACCTAAAAGCTTATTTTTGTTAAGTAATTAAAACATTTTTTTAAATTATTTTTTTTAGGGTTTATTACAAAGATTGATAGAAAATACGATTTAACTGTCTCTTGACTATTTAATTAATGAATTATAAAAAATATTTTAAATAAAATACAACATTAGAAATAAATTTAAATTAATTTCTAACAGTGTTAGTACACGTATATAAGTGTGTGAACTTGACAATTGTAAGAAACATCACCTGCATGTCTACAAAGCTGCGAGTTTAATAATGTTTACTAGAAGTGTTTTTTGTTCAATATTGAATTTGACTTTCAGCTACTCTTAGTCTATAGTTCCATATTAGGTTTTGCTCCAAAATGTAATTAAACTAATTATTGGAAATTCTAATACTCCATTAGTAACGTATGTGACTTTCATCTTCAACGATTACGATTGCCTTTAACTAGAACTACTCGTGGTAGAATTCCGGTAATATAGAATTCTACCGCAATTTTAGTGATTTTACCTAAGGGAAATTTCTCCTTTGGTTCTTTATTAAAGATTTATTCACACGTAAAATAATGTAATTAAAAAATATTATGTAAAGACATTTATATCATGTTACAGTAAAAGAGTAATTAAACGTTTTATAAACAATAATTACTTAAATGCATTAAGTTGAAACTGACATGTTACTATGATAAATAATATAATACTTTGTGCACATTATAATATATTTGGTACTCAAATATTGTAGTGTGAGAAATTTAGTTCATGTATAAACTGTTCCTCTTTTTTATTTTATAATTACTTAAAAATGGGAATAAACTAACATTTTAGTACAGGAATACACAGTTTAGACTGGCAAGTTGGTTTGTTTAATGTTTGTAATTACTTAATTTTAATTATTTACTATAAACTTCATTCGATTTGGTTACTACAAACGTAAATTTTAAAAGACATAGCAAGAACATTGATGCAAATGTTTACTGTACACATATATATATTTTAGAAATAGACATATATATTTTCTTTGATATATTTGATATTGCAATTCATTATTTACGACAAAAATTTTTTTATGTCAATAACAGTTAAAATTAGTAAATTTGAAAATTTACTGTGTTTTTTTACATAAAAAAACAAGTCATTAATAACATTTACAACTGCATCAAATATATTTGTATATACAGTTTGATCAAAATTCAGAGTACTACCTTAACCTTAATAAAATTTTACATAAAACAGAAGTAAAATAAAATACTCACTTGCTTCTGTATACAAGAGTTAGTTTTGAATCTGACAGGATACGTTGACTTTTGGTTTCAGAAATTAGATTAGAACATTTTATGGTTTGGCAAACCTCAGTAAACGTTGACCTACCCCTTTCTATTTCAAACCACCTTGTCTATACGGACTATACAAAATCTACAAACAAAAGTGTATCCATTTTCAAGAAAGGACGCGCATAAACAAATACATGTGGTGTTCACGTGAACATGCCGCATAGAAATGTTCAGACTACTCAATATTTTTTGTTTATAGTGCAGCATTTCTTACATTTTTGTAGTGCATCAAATAATTAATTAGGCGCATATATGAGTTTATTTTTAGGCACGCTATATAATAATAGTTTAAAATCAAACATAAAAAAATACATAAATGATTTACATAAATAAAATAAATAAAATGAAAAAATGCTTCACTTGTTTCAAGAGGCGGTAGAATACAATAGGTTTTTGCAATAGCATATGATGATCAAGCATTGAACATGCAATTCATTTTATTTATGCTTCTATCTTGAAGATGAATACACTTTTAGTATATTTCTTCAAACTATCGTCAGTACTATTTTGTAAATTTACAGTTAAAGTCTTGTATCATATCTTCAACTTTTGCCATTTTGTTCTAAACTTAAGACCTATAAAATTTAAACACCAAAACCTTTTTGCGGGTTTTGATGTTACTTTATTTTTTACAGATTGTGCCTCTCAATGACAAACATTTGAGTTTGGTTTCTTTTATTAAGAAGTGTCCACTTACTTTCAACTTGGTACCAAGTTTTAAGTTTAAGTTATGGGTTCACTTTTATCTTCTGTAGCTAATATTTTTATGGAATTTTTTGAAACCGTTGCATTGGAATCATCTATATTAGAATCCAAAATCTTGTTTAGGTATGACACATTTATTGTTTGGTTTCATAGCCATCTCAAATTGTCTAGGTTGTTTGATCATCTAAACAACAAACACCTAAATGTTAAATTTACCATGAATATTAAAAATAACTGTTCTCTCCCATTTTTTAAGGTTTTTGTGTCTTAACAACTCAACATACTTTTGGTCTATTATGTTTATCACAAACTCACCTATACGGACAAATATTTTCAAGCTTTGCTTTACTATTATCCTGCACAGAAACGGTTTGTTATTGAGTCTATAATTTATTGCGTTTTTTTATTCGCGAATCTAAAAATCTAAACTCCAAACTCTGGCATCTTACTAGAACATTATTAAACAATAATTATATGAAACGGAATATGCAGGTAATTTTTGTCTACATCTACGTGTTTGTATTTATAGGATGCAGATCAAATAGAAATTTTTTTTGTAAAAATAGTATTAAAGCAATATTTAACTAGATAGATTTCTTTTTCTTCCAAGAACATGTTTCCTACACTATTGTTTCAAGGAGTATACCGTATTGGTTTAGTATACTTTGTTGTAACTGGTCGTCCCGTCATCACATGCATTTCAATACATCATAGCTGTATAAAGAAAAAAGATAGTTCTAAGTCTGCTGTTGTCATTTTACTACAGGTTACAATATAGATTTGATTGCAAAATATACATTCTTCGTCAAAAAGAGAATTCAAGAAAGCTAAGAACTTATTAAGCGCCCTAATAACTTTAATTGTTACTACGGTTTCGAATTGTTACTCTTACGCCTTTTTTCAAACGTACCTAGGGTCATCCTCAACTGACCGCAACGATACTCATTGTTTATGTACGGAGAGTTAGTCACTTTTATGGAATCTGGATTAGTTCTCAAGTTACATGACTCTGTAGCGGTTATTAGTTAGATTGTCGTTTGTTTTATCAAGTTCATCGATTTTGTAATTACTTGTTTTAAGAGTATAGAATTTTGATTTACAAGCTGATTACCTAACTATCTTAATCTTATTTAGATTTTTGGTGTTTGTTTGTGTTTTTCGATTTTATTTTTACGTCTTGATGAAGCCTTTTACAATAATTACTAAAACTTTGGTTACAACACTAATACAGTCCAAATCCAAAAATCGTTTTCATTTTAGTATAATTAAAACAATCAATTTTGAAATATCAAAACTGTTTTGTTTTTACGAAATAAATTTGTTTTACTCAGATAAGAACGTCTTCCGGGTTTGGACCGTGTCAATGTTGTAACCGAAGTTACCAACCTTTCGCCATTTTTTGTAAGGGGCTTCATCAGGGCGTGAGAGAAATCGAAGTTCTCAAACAAGCAACCGAAATCTAACTAAACACTTCTCAAAAGTTAGGTAATCAACTTGTGAACCAAGCCAGATTCTAAACTTAGAAAAGGTAAGAAAAAAACGATAAACTTGAAAAAACAAACGAAAATCTAAAAAAAAAAACACTACAGAGTTAAGTAATCAACATGTGAACCAAGCAAGATTCTAAACTCCATATGGAGTCAGATTCTAAACTCCAGCAAATGAATTATTAGTATCTTTTAAAATCAGTTCTCTGTTTTCAAGTTTTCCCGTCACTGAGACTTTAAACTATTTAAAAGAAATGCTGCTACAAAACCATTTAAACAAAGCAAAAATAGCTATTCAAAACTCACTTGCTTGTGCACGGATGAAACTTTTTTTCAAAATAATGGCAAATTTTATAAACAAGAAGAAAAAAACAACAATAGGTAACAGTTTATATCCCTTTATCGCTAACTTATCATGAACAGATTTGAAAGTGACTTAAAACGTGTGTTGGATTATTTTCCCAGAGTTTGGATTCGCTACGTAGATAATTTTGCAATAATTGACTCCAGGATATGCAATCCTGCAGAATTCCTAGATAAACTACCCTTAAAACTCTGATTCATCAAATTTACTTATGAATCAGAAATTAATAGAAAATTGTACTTTCTTAATACCTTTGTTTTAAAGAAGAAAAGTAATATTGAATTTGACATATAGCGAAAAAGGACAAGCACAAGTGATTCCAACCACTGTATACAGAAGAAACTTGCAAACTTTAATTTCCTAGTCCACAGAGTACTAAATGTTCTATTGAGTAAACAAAATTTTAAGAAAGAACTTTATACAATAAAAGAAATTGCTGCATTCAATGAATTTTTGTAGGAGGTTGTGTCAAACAGTATTTGAAAACAGAAACACAAATTACACGAGAAAAACTACCACTTTAGAACAAAATAAAAATATACACAGAAACATGCGAATTATTTAATTATTCTGCTTATACAAAGCGTCTACCTAAATTATTAACAAAATTTGACTTAAAAACAATTGTTGGTATTGAAAACAACTGACAAAGTTATTTAAGAAATCCAAAAATACAGTAGACGGTAAGGATGAATGCAAATAATATAAAATAAATTGTTAAAACTGCAAACCAATATATGTAGGACAAACCAAGAGACCAATGAAAATTCGGTTTAAAGCTGCATTTAGCTCACATTAAATCCAGAAGAGTAGATAAGTTTAGCGTTGCCAGCTACCCACAAAACCATAAGTTCTATTTAGGTTCGATTAGCATTCTCAAATATTCATTTCTAAAGCATTCCAATAGTAGTTTGTGTATGGACTTCTAATAACACACCTAATTTAAAAGGTATTCTATAAGAATGCCTATGTAAGAAAAATAAAGTACTCTAAAAGATTCTTTTAAAAGCACTCCTATAGGAATACTATATTTAATTTAAAAAAGAAGTGCTTATAGCAGCCTTACAACTGGCAGTTGATTGGAAAGACTAAAGTATTAGAAATGTAGCATCCTAATGGCATTCACATATTGATTCTATAACAATGCATATAGAAGGAGAATCAAGTACTCTAAAAGATTCCTTTAAAATCACTCCTATAGGCCTTCTATATTGATATAAAAAATAAAATGTTTATAGCAGTCTTGACAATGTATTAAAATTCAAGTATTACGACTAACATGATAATATTCTTTTAGTGTTTTAGTACCTCTAAAATCGGTTTAATCGTTCTTTATTCAAGATAAAGAAACATAATTTTTAATATCAGAAAAAACCGTTTGTACAAGTTGCTAAATTGTAATACCTAGTACCTAAACAAAAATAACTTCTTGTAGAGATTAAACGCCCACATCTAAATTTTGTTGATAAAGATATGTATGCAATAAAAAACTTATGCATTTGCGTTTGATACTGTAATTGTAAATAAGATACTTTGATTTCTGAGAATTATGACGAGATATGTACTACCGAGTTTGCTTCACCAGAAACGCTTCTAAGTAAGTACTTATTCGGTTACGGGTAAACGCAGTTTTACGTTTACGAAAGGAAGACGACTTCGGGCTTTGTCTATATTTGTAAATGTGTTTTTTTTGTGCTGAATTAAAGAAGAAAAAGGTATTAGATGTTCTGCTGATTTAAGTAAAAGTAAGTATAAAAAGAAACAATTGAAAACATATACATATCTATTTTTGTACGATCAGCTTATCCACGTTTTAGCGCTTTATTGTTATTGTTTATTTTTTACTTGGCATCCAATTCTTTTTTTAGAGCAGGGGTGGCCAACCTGCAGACTTAAACTTAAAAAGCATTGTAATAAAAAAATTATTTTATTTATAAAAAGAAACATATTTTTGATATAAATCTAGTGAAAATGCATGCGACTGATAATAGATAATAAAAAATAATTAACCGCATAATTTTGTTATACAGTTAACCCAAAGTTGATTCAAAAGAATTCCTATAGATGTTATTAATGAGAAGGTGTTCCAATGGCTACGTCATGGCAAAGCGAGATTAAAAAATGAAATAATTAGAATGATGCAGCAAACTACAAATCCAAAAACCATTGGTTAAAAATTATTATGGTTTAGACAAAGATACTGTACAAATTTCTTAATAAAAAATGACTTAAAACTAATCATTTCATGCTTTTTGAGTTTCTTATGGTATGCCATTAAAACCCTGTAAAAGCATGCATATCAATTACCTTTTAGTCGCTAACTTTGTCATGCTATTCTACAACATATAAAAGTACTACATTGGCACTATTTTAAAGCATTCTAATGGAACGTGAAAACTTCTACCTTTGGCCTGCTTTTGTACAACGTCTAATAGGACTCTATAAGCACTAACTGTACAGCATTCTACTGGAGTGCCAAAACCTATCTCTAAACATAAACCATTCTACGGCTACAGGAAGGCTTTTAGTAATATCAATACTGCCTCTATGCTTCTAAAAGCATTAGTATGGAACCTATTTGGTTTTTTGGGTATATGCTCAAAAAAGGACATCAAGTAAACGATATATGTTTAATCAAACACTTTAAAAATAGAAACAAGCTTGATGCATATAAAAACCTAGAAAATATATAACATAAAAAACTATTGTTAAACAATGACGATTGAGGACCATTAGGTTTCTCGAAAATTTAAATCTACATGTCCGATAATGCGCTTCAAAGCGCACAAAGTTATACAATAAATACAATAGTTGTAATTTAATGTATTAATGTACCGTTAATGATGATAACATAGCTATCCATACGTGTACGGTGTTTTTTAAATATATAGTATTGTTGTTATTAATGTTATTATACTATTTCAATAATAGTACAACAAAATTTCTTCCAATTTCAAGCATAATTAACTTTGTTAAGCGTATTTATTGTAAACATTTACAGATTATTGTTTATGTGTTAGAGTTTGAATTTTTTTTGCAAACATTGTCATGTCTTTAGATCTGTTCTGTAATGTAACATGTTCTATCGTTTCAATTTGGCTACTGCATCTTCGACGTGTACTTATTATGTTTGGTTTTTGTTAATGTATTTTAAATAGTTGTTGCTTTTAATAAAACTATTTTAAATAATAAATATACATTACTTTGTTTTTGCATTTATAGTTAAAGATTTGAATGTTGTTTTGTTAATTATTATGTGGTTATGAGTGTTGTTTCTAATGTTTTAGTTCTACAATTGTATACTTATATTTTCTTGTTAAAATGTTAAACGTTAAATTTTGTTATTAAAGTTAAAATTATTATTATTGATATTATTATAAAATGGCACTAATTAACATTACGATAAAAACATTCGAATTATATTACAGTAAAATGTTCTTCTTTATTTTTCTACCTTTGATTTAACGATGTATTTCATTAACATTTTCTCAGATCCTGAAAAAAGATAAAAAAACATCATCAAATTATATAGTTTATAAAAACATTGTTAGAACTAGTTGTAAAATTATTACTCACAATTTGCATATTGTATTATTTATTAAATATTAAAAATATATATACAGCTCTACTCTGCAAACAAGATAGTCAAAAAATATGTTAACTAAAGGAATTATTTTAAAATTTTTGCCGCCATAAATAATTTGTTCAGTCATATGTAAAAATTTTAAGTTAGTACATTCCAATTAAAAGCAAATTATGACAGTTTATAGCTGACATTTTCCGCGTGCGTTTTATTAATTACCAATTATTTTTATTGTTACAGTGTTATTTTTGTTTACTAAAATCAGTTTTATTGAAAACTACTTTGTTGTTTTATTTGTAAAATACAAGTATGTATTTGTATGTGAAAACCAACAAAAATTGCTTATATAGAACGCAATGATATCATAGCTTGGCGTTCTCATTATCTACAAAAGTTGAGAAAAAACGCTATGTAGTAAATACTAGTTTGTCAAACATGACACAATTTTTGAAAGCAAGAAACTATGAAAGTGACTAATAAAATTGTTTTTTTACTACTAGTTATATAGACTTTCATTAATACTTTGTATTTTTTTTAAGCGCAAGTAAATTATATTTCATTATTAACCAGTAGTTAATAATGAACATATTTACATTATCTGTTAATACTATAACAGTTTCAAAGGAAGAAAGTTTACGAAACTGTCTACCAAAATCAAGCAGTTTTATTTAACGCTAATTTAAGTTTTCAATTCGTTCAATTATTAAATTAATTTGATTTTAAAAATGTAAGTTATTTGAAGTTTGCGCTTATTTAAATGTGAATATTGTTGAATTACATATATTTTAGTTATAATCAATGCTTAAAATAATGTTTTTAAACAATTTAAACAACTTTATCAACAAAAACTTACGCTATCTGTTTATTTTTGTGTTTTAAATCACAATTAAGTATTATGTCAAAATTATTTTTATTAAACTAATGACAACTGTCAGAATCACTGACTTGATTTTTAATTTAAAATTAATATCTTAAATTTAAAATTTGATTTAGTAACAGGTAGAAAAATTTTAATAACTCTAGCAGTGGAAAAAATTGTATATACACCACGGTTGAGAAGTTCATTATAACCTGTTCGATTTATATCTTTCGACGCTTCGCGTCTCGCGATAATCTAGGCTCGCGATATAGTCTATTGCTTAGGTTATAATCATACACTTCTCAGCTTTGATATATAATATACTATTAAATTTGTGTTGCTAAAAATTACCAAGAAAATAACTTATTTGTTCATTCGATAAAATTGTAAATCTTAAGTTATTTAAAACTGTTTCTGTAAAACTTAATATTGTTACTAAATATTGCATATTAATGTTTACATATGCATATTAATGGTTTTAGTAATGTCTTTCTTTCAAATTCTTAGTTTACCGTCTATAGATCTGTTTCTGTCTGATTTTGTCAAGTCAAAAATTACTTACATTGGTTATAGAACACAAAATACATTTGTGTAGACAACAATACACATTTAAATTCAGCACCCAAATACTTTTCTTGGGATTGTACCTTACAAACTACATTAGAGCCGATATCTCCTTTCCAAATATCTTGTTTGCTGTGTGAAGCTGTATTAATTAAGTTTTATTTAAATAGTATATCTGTATACAACGTTAGTAGCTTAAATATCGATTAGTAAGAACCATTTCAAGTTATAATTAAAATAATATAAGTTTATATTAAAATTGTTATATTATTCTATTGGTTTTAGATACACATACCGTTGCAAAAACAATGTAATTCTTAAAATTAGTAAAGAAAAAAATAACAAATTTTAATCAGTTTTATTCATGAGTATAATTAAAAATTCAAAAACGATATTGATTCAAATAACATTTACTAATTCGATAAAGATGCGGTAACCTATACGTTTGATTAGTAGGCCACTAAGTGCATTTTTGTCTGAGGTCGTGTTTTTATATAATTAAAGAAAAAACTTTGTTACATTATTTTTAGATAGTATAGCAATAGAAGTTATAAACTAGCTGGAACATATTTAAGTAATAAATATAAATAATATTTATAATTATTTAATACCAACGAATTAACAATTGCTAATTAATTTAACTTTGTTCATTAGGATTTGTGCTAACAAAATTATGTGAGTATTTAATAGTAAATTCACTATAATCTATCGTAAACCGAGAAAGTTTTAATCATTTTACTGTATGTATTGTAATATTGGTTTAGGTCAAAGCTGTAATTACTTTTTGAACGATTATCGATTAGACTAAAAGGCGATTTCATATTTTCAAATCTATACAACCCAAATATAATTGCGGTAGTAATAATTCATGTTGCTTTAGTAATTATTGAAAGCATTTATTAAATGTATTTACGTTTAAAATTAGTTTTATCATTTCTTTATTGTATTGCCTAGCCTTTATTTAAATATTTAATAATTAATGTGCTAACCACGTTAACATTAAAGTATCTAATTTTGTAAAACATTTGTATTTGTAGCGTAACTTATTATAATTACCCATGTTAAAAAGCCAAAATAACTTTAATACATTCTAATAAATATTAGTTTAATTAAACAATGACATATCAATACAAATTGCAATTCTTTATGTAACATATACCTATTTACTGTATTTGTATAGCTAATGTTTAGTATTTATGTCAGTAATGTGTCGCATATTGAATATGTATTCATTGGGCATTCTACAGTAATTAGACAACGTATTGCTGCATAACCATTTCTAACTTCCACGTTTCTCTATCGTATACTATGTCTTTCTCTAAGTTTCTGGTCATTTTTTTAACATTAACATATCTATTAACATCTAATTAAGCATTAGCCTAGTTAATAATAACTCTTAAACTCTTATTAATAGTAAGACCCATAAATTGTTTGCAGAAAATCATTTAAAGTAGTAAACTAGTAAAAAATCTAGTTTATGCATATCTTAAGTTAAATAAAAAATTACAATTTAACAAACTAGTACTTTTTTGTTGTTTTTACAAAATTTACATTATTTAATTATTCATTATTTAAAAAAACATGATTTTATATTTTTTTATGCTTTCAATGTCACATAATAGACTTTTATAAATTTGTTCTTAAAAAATCACAAATTCGTTTTTTGAAATTAACCTGCATTGGTAAAGTTCAAACGTTTACAACTTTTATAAATCGTATTCCTTTTGATGTTTTATTTATCCTACTTTAATGTTTTTCAAACTTTGATGAACGGTTTAATTGTTTATTGATCTTTTATTAATATTTAAAGCTGTATTACTATTTGTCAATATTTTTGTTACCGTTTACATTAAGCTATTTCTGTTATTGCGTAAAATTTAAAACATTCAAATGTTTGGTATAAAAAGGTAAAAATAGCTCAATTGGTTTTTCCTAGATAGGTTTAAAAGAGGTCTAGCTAGCACAATGAGAAAAGAAAACAACGACCAAAACAAAAAAAAAACAAACAATATACAAACTTTAGTAATTGTTTTAAAACTGCCTAAAAAAAGTAGTACTAACTATAAAATAAAGATTAAGTTTATTTGAAAATTACCATTTAGCGTGCATTCAAAGTAATTCAAATTAATATAGTCCAGAACTGTTTTGTAAACATGTATGCGTAGAAACAAAGAAGCAGCCAAAGGATTGCAGAACATAGCGACTGGTTTAAATGTAGCAGTCAACTGGTATAAATGGGATCAATGTTATGGCAAATACTTTTACGTTACAAAAGAACAAGAACAAACAACAAAAATACGTAGACTACAAAATAGAAAATAACTTTTCTTCAGCTTAAAACGTGGGCGCGTTATTTTCTACTTTTTCAACTTCCCATTCACCAGGACTGTACCCCACAGGTTGCTAGATTAAAATCCCGGAAACCTCCTTAGAGACTTGGCCACCAGCTCACCAATGAACACTTCGACCTGATCGACGCATGGAGAGAAGAGTGGGCCGCATCAAACCCGGACAGTAATCACCTGATAACAGATCCAGCAGAACGCACCCCAGGGTTTGATCTCCCCAGAAAGGATTGGGCAACTCTGAACCGGTTAAGAACCAACCACGGCAGAACTGCATATTGGAAATGCAAATGGGGACTCGCTGATAGCCCTAGCTGCGATTGCAGTAACGCCCACCAAACCCCTCAGCACATCGCCATGGACTGTCCCGTTAGAAGATATCCAGGCTCTCTGGCGGAACTTCACGAAGCAAGCGCAGACGAGGCCCGTTGGCTCAAAGAATTGGATACCCACATATGAAGTCCTAGTCACTCAACAGCCTTATATTGTATATATCATTTGCAATGCTCCTGTTTTAGTCCACCCTATTTGTTTTGTATTCATATACCTGAGTTTGTTTTGCTTTGTTGTTTTGTACTTTTTCTTTATTTTTTTTCTTTATTATGTACACGATCTTGTCGGTTATGCCATACGAAATATATATATAGTCCACGGGAAAAACGTGGTTTAAAAAAAATTTTTTTTTTATAAAGTATTTACTTTTTACTTTTTAGTTTTATGATAATTTATTTTAATATAGTTTTAAACAAACAGTTTAAAAACTTGGCCGACTTACATAGCTTACATAAGTGTCGTAGATCAGAAATCTTCTAGTTATGGCAAGAGTTTTATATTTTTTGATGCTTGAATATTATATCGTGATCAATAATGCACATGTTTAAAAATTTCTAGTTTGATTAGTGCAGTAAAAGTAGTCGAAAAATTGATTACAGAATTTGAAATTATGCGGACAAACAAACAAACAAACAAGATTGCAAGCTAAGAAAAACGTGGTAGAAATATACTCTTAGCGTCAAAACCCTAAAGTGAATTGGTTAACGTTTGTGTTAAACCAATATTTTTGCTGCAACGTTTCGAGAACGTTGAGAAAATTTATATACAAAAATGTGGATGAAAACTTAGCTTACAGTTATACTTAATTATCGTTGTGCAATGAAACTAAATAATTATGTTAAGCAAGTATACTGGCCGTGACATGGTGGTTTTCATTTTATATTTGTTAGTGCTAATGCCAGATGTGTCTCAGACGTTTCACGATGAACTATTTCGAGTAGGAAAAATTTAGTAGATTCAGATCCCCAACAAATAAAAAAAAATATGAAAAGAAAAATTTAATAGGAATTAAATGTAAGTAACGACAAATTTAAATTACAAATTTGTTTCAAAAACTCCAAATTTAATCAACATCATTTGGAAATGTTTCAATTCTCTATAAAGATGAAAAATTTGCAGAATCGAACATTGGCTTTAATGTGTAATTTTTTATTATTATTATTACTGTTAAAAATGCTAGAAAAAAATTTGTTTTTTTTTGTACTATTCTCGCTGTGACTTTATAGGTTACTAGTTAAATGAACTCTTAGATGATACAGCGCTTTAAAGAAGAAATTTTTTAAGAAAAGAAATTTTCCTTTTATTTAACTTGTTTATGGTTATAGTTTAACAATATTTTTAAATTTAGAAAATATTAAACATGTTTTTATTAATTGAATAATTAAGTATAGTTTTGTTCTAGCGATTGGAAATCAATATATATTTAATATAAAATTTAATAGTTTACATGTCAATTATTTATACTGAGTCTTAGAAGAAGACACAATAAAGTACAGTGAATCAACCAGTTTGGTTTGTCATTGTATTAATATATTAAATTATTTAAAAAAAATTAATTTATATTATATAAAGATGTTTTATTATTGTAATAATGCAAAAAGTTATATATCTTGCAGTCTTTATTTATTTATTAGATAGAGAAGTTTAAGGAATTTATACAATACTTGAAATAAACAAATTTATAAATATTAGTAATAAAAGTTAAGCGTTACTGAAAACAACAAATGTTTTATAAGAGATATACATATAAGATACAAAGCAGTTGTTGCAAATAACAAAATTGAAACATAACGCTAGTATAAAATCCACCTGCTTTATGTTTAACGTATGGTATAAAAAATTGACTGAAATAAAGAAAATATTCTTGCGTTTTGTAAGAATTTATTAGTTTAAAAACACATTTGTTTTATTTAGGACATTTTTTTTCAGGATATGAAAAATAAAAGAATTTATTTCTTATTGCAGTGTTATTTGAAAGTTACGGAATAAAGCAAGCTTACATATAAAATAATAATACAGCATGTTATGCTAAATATAAAGTAAGATTAATATAAAAACATTTAAAATTGTTTATTAAATGTTTCTTAAATTGCAATTTATTTTACGTATTTTTTTATTTTATTGTATTGTTTTACGAAATACTAATTTTTGTAATTTTTTTAAGATTGTTTCATTAAAATTTAAGTAAATTATTTTTTATTGTAATAAATATATGTAAGCAATTGATTGTTTTTTTTTTAATTAGATTATATTTATTTTTTGAATAAAATAAATAAATAAATTGTTACAAATGATTACATTTTTTTGTTTTGCAAAGTTTTTTGAATCAATACTTGTTTACATTAATTTTGTTTTAGAACGTGCAGTTTAACAATTAAAAAGTACTATAAATGCTTTAATAGAAAACACCAATAAAATCCAAAAAATGTTTCATATACCCATACAAAGAATGAGAAGTGGCCCACTACTGGGGGAGAACTGGCGGCCAATAGTTAAGCATCGGCCGAAGTCAGTAAACGTAGCTGGACCAGGTCTGGCTAATACGGCGAATGATAACGCCATGCCAAGCGTGGCAATCAAGTATCGACCAAGCGCGCCAACTAAGTTTGAGCCACGCGTGGCAACCAAGAATTGGCAAATCGTAGCGACTAAGTATACGCCACGCGTGGCAACCAAGAATTAGACAACGCTGGTAATTATACAGCAGCCAAGCTAAAATAACGACAAATACTGTATATATAACATTATATATTAAATGAAAAATAATTTATAAATAATCGTTTAAAAATAAAATAAAATAAAAAAGTAAAAATTATAAAAAAAATAAAAATTAAAAATATAATAAAATAAAATAATAAAAATCAACTTCTTAAATACACTTAACTACATAAATAAAATAAAAAATTTAGTATATAAAATATAAAAAAAAGAAAAGAAAGTACGTTAATATTTTTTCAAGTAGGTCGATTTGCTGCAAACCCAGCTTGTTTACGACGACCACCATCTGTCACCAGCATTCGATAAGAATACTCCAATTTTTAATGACAAATTCTTATTCTTTTCGGAATCCCCAAATTTTACTTGATGACATCTAAAAATTAAAATTTTGATTAAAAAATAAATCTATTTTATTTCAGATCAATTATTATTGCGTCAAAGTCGATGATACAATAAATTTAACAAAGTGATAACATTACCCGACTGATAACATTATCCATGATTCCAATAGACGGCGTGCACTGTATTTTATTAATTTTAACATTGCACGTAATATAAATAAAACATACCATTGGGGTTTTTTGATTTCTCCGATGTAATTTTCTTAGACGAATCAATGTGCCTCACAGAGGATGATTCCCATGTAGTCATTGGTTCAACATCATGCAATGCTTTCTTGAACTCTCGGATCGAAAGTTGAGTAACTTTTTGCGAATTCGAACTACGTCCATCGTCTGTGCCAATCATTGCTGTTATCTAAGCCCGTTTCAATCGATGCATTCCTTGCTCTAATGAACCTAATCATTAATTGTGCATTAGTTAAAACAAGAAAAAAATGCTTTACTAGTCATAATTTAAAAAAATTTATAATTTAAATTTTGCAAATTTTTATTAATTTTTTTTCGTTCAATGATTAAAATGTAAAAAAACTAATGGGTATTTTTTAATTCAATGATAATTTAAAATTAGAAACGATTATCTGTGACCTAATTTTTTATAGTAACAAAAATAGAATCATACTTACACTGGAAATGATTCCAATTTGGCACAATGACTGGGTAACTGTTGGACAACTTAATTTTTCGAGATATTTATCACGTTTTTTCAGATCTGTATGAGTATTTGGATAACAACAATAAACATCGTCTCCTTCAACATTTAGTCATAAATATGGTACTAAATCAATAGCATCTAGGACATTTTCGTTTCTAGGTAAAAAACAGACAATCGCATATTGATTCTCATTTTTCACATGCTCATTTTCACTCATCTAAAATTAAAAAAAGAATCATTTTAGTGGTTAAATATAAATTAAAAAAAAATAAATCAATATTTTTTTATTAGAATGAAACAATAATGATTATATGTATACTGAGAAAAAATATTACAAAGTGCGGAAGTTGGTATTTGCAGTTTTTGGTGTTACTGCAATTTTATAGTAATTTTCAACAATAATGTAAATTACATAGCCGTTTACTAAAAAAATTTAAATTACGGTTAAATGCTGTATTTTGACATTATCTAGAAGTTTTGTTATGCTTGTGATACACATGTAACCACAATATATTCGTACACCGATGATGTGCCGACATCATAACTTACGTATGAATTGTTACCTACAAATATTTCAATTTGTAGACGTGTCTGTACTATAGTATTTACTACTTTTGAGACGCATATAAAATTCGAAACAATGAAAATACTTTTAAAAAGATAAGAGAGAAGAAAAAACTTTTATAATAAGTGGAGAAACTGAAGTAAATGCGTTATTCGAGACGTCATTCGGGAATTGAACGTGAAATGAAGTACTATTTAAATTATTTTGAAAAAACATAACTTTCATTCTTATAAAAAAAGAAAGTTCAACCGTTACTTCCCAAAGATGCAGAAAGAAGGTTGACTTTTTGCAACCGGTTTATTAATTTTCACTAGTTCACAGTGCCAGACTTTATTTTGGGAACTCTTGCTCATATAATTATGAAAGTACAAATTTATTAAATAAAGCTTTTAATAGAGAATGTATACACAAATGCGCTAACATGTTGGCCTGCACGTTTCCTGACCTTAAGGTTACTAAATTTTTTCTTGTTGGCTTTTGTAAAAAAACAAAATGTATGAGCAATAATATACCGTAATGTGAATTACACACAGAATAATAATTGTACGTACCTATGTGTACTTTAAATCGTCTATGCGCTTTTAGTCTTTTTTATGTTCACTTAAATCTTTTATATTTTTTACCTATACACGAATACAGAACACATACACGTACCAACTTCTTTTATATACTCAATACTGCAATATTACTAGTTTTTAATGCAATTTTTGAAACTTTTATATGCAATTTTTGAAGATATTCACTGGAACAATTTCCGCACTTTAATAAAAACAATCATAATATTTCTTATTAGCTAAATTTTCATAACTATGTATTTCCAAGTACAACTTATTTGATAAGCCGGGTCCATTCTATATTTAATTTACCGCTTAAATTTTTAATAAAAGAATTACTTGACAAAAAGAGTAATTTAGTTGGGTGCATTGTGTTTTATCTGTTATTTAATAAGCGTACATGATTTCATAGTACTTTCCTTCTAGACCAAAAAACAGAAATAAATACAATAACTTAGATACTTACCTTTATTTCGTAGGCTTACTTTCGCACTAAGAAACTATAAAGTACACTAATCAACACTAATAAACGCAGTAATAGTAATATTACTTCATCTGATTTTTAAATGGTTGTGTTTGTCCGTGAGAAATCTGTGAGAACGTCGAGTCATAACCACAGACAAAATTGCCGAATTGCAGAATATGTCACATACGACTTGATTATTCTCAGGAATCGTGTTTCTAATAACAACAGAAATTTATTTTCAAGGAATTCTAAGACGTCTGTAAACATCTTAATATTTCTTAAAACAGCCGAAATTCGCATATTTTTCGTAACAGTACAGACCTTTTGTAGTATATTTTATCAATAAATCTAGCATGATGTTTCGTAGTAACTACTTTTACTTTATAATGATTTGTATTTACGTTAATTCTTGTTAAGAGTATTACATTAATAATTATGTTTGGTTTAGCTATATTATTAAATTAAATAACATTACTTGCGGCCTATTACTAACTGAGACAATAAACTGATTTGACGTTCAACGTGTCTTTTGTTTGAAAGAAAAGCCGGGGAAAAAAGAAAATATAACTTTGAATTCTTTAAATAATTAGCTTGTAATAAAGTTACAAAATTAAATAGCATTAAATGTAACTTATAAAATTGATGCAAGACTGAAAACCAAATTATTGCGCAGCAAATCATGAATTTTAGTATCGGCCGAGGAACGATTGTTGATTGTGTACTATGATCAAAACTATCAAATAGTTGTTGATGGATAACCAGGATCGGGCCAATATTAATAGACCGATGCTTGGCCAAGTCAGACATCGGCCGATCTACGGGACTTTTTCTAGTAACGGCGACTTTGTATGGGTAATTAAACATATTTTTAATTTTAACTGAGCAGAAATAATATAGATTTTAGTTTAACAGTTTTTTAAAAGAACTATTACTTAACTTTCTTGCATCAACCAACATTTTAATATAATAAAATATTTGATTTAATTGTTTGAGTATGTTAACAAAGATTAGCAAAGCCGCGCCAGGCGGAGTGCAAAGGTTGCACAGCACCTTAGCAACACGTCTTGGAGGGCAGGCAGGCAAGCAGGCAAAAATAGTTTGGTAAAAAGTACTGATAGTTCAATTTTTATTAAGTTTAAGATAGTTTAAACCTACTGCTTATTAATTAAATAGATAAAACATTCTCAACAGTATTCCCAAGCAGCAATAAACTGAGGATAACTTATGTTATTACTTAAGTTTGGTGAGTATTACGTAATTAACACTTTATATGCAACTTCTTTGCAATCATAACTTTATTCTGTTGTTATAGTGGAAATAACGCGCATACATTTTCTCTGTAAAAATAGATAACCACTAAATTAAATCACTAAAATTTCATCTTAAAAGTTTTGGACACGTTTTGGAAGCTACGAATAGAACTGAAATGTAGCTGCACTCTAGGGTAACGTTTTAGCGACCTCCAAAAGTGACTTTCACGAAACATTTTAGATCAAATCTATTAAATAGTAACATTTACTTCTGAATTTATTTTTAAGTTACAGTAATCACATACTGGCCTATTTCCTACTCGTCCTACAATGCATCGTGGCATAGCGGGAATAACAGTCAAGGGTAGCGTTGTTTGTAGAGATCTTGTGATAGAGTTAGTAGTAGATGCAACATGTAAAACCGTTCTTGGTATCAATACCGCCACTTTTAAGAATCATTTTTAAGTGTTCTGAAATTTCATTGAATGTTTGTTAGTTCCTTTAACAAACAGTTAAGTGGAAGTAACTTCAAAGTAGGTATCTCTAGTTTTTGTCACTTTACCGCTACTCTGATTATAAGTAATTATATTTATGAGCAAATTATATACCGCAATTGACAAATATTTACTAATTATGCTAAATATATATTAAATTTATAACAAACTGGTACATTAAATGTGATAAGTTAATAAATTTTTATTAAATTTAGAATGTCGATACTAATACAATGTGTTTTAGATTATACAAGTTGTATCGATGACTTCGAACACATTTGCTTTATAAACATGTGGTCTAACATTTCAAAAATTTTTTGTGAAATTTTCATTAAAATAATAAGCAAATGTCATTACTCGTTATTAAAATTACATTGTCCACGCCAGGTATTATTTTTGTGTGAGTTCAACAAAACCTGACCGTTAGCAAAACAACCATTATTACTGTCAGACACGATTGGTACGTAATGTTTGCTTTTAAAACATTTTGCACTGTGTCACATGATACTTTTGGGGTTCAACCAGGAACGTATTCGAAAATTGACATTGGATTATCCCAAAAACTATCAGGAAAAGATTATATGTTTATAACAGAAATTTGCTTCAAATCACTACAACTACCTTCCATTAAGAGATTATGCGTTATATCAGTTACACTCTGTATATACTACGTTTTCATAAAAAATTGAATTTGCATTAATCTTTAATACGTCTATGTTTTTATGATGTATTTTAGAATCAAATTCAAATTTATTTGAATCCAGTTACAACTGCCATGCGCGAAATGTCGCGTTGACGTGTGAACATCACGTAATTGTTAGAACTCATAAGGATCAAATACAACTACAAAAGAACATTTACCACGTGTACAAAAATTTGGCTAAGAAATACAGCAAATGTCAATTTTTGCGGCACAAACGTGGCAAAGTAACTGCGCATGCTTGAATTCAATACGATGTTGTTTTTATAATAGAATTGTAATTTCAATTCTGTTGCGATTCCAGAATTTGCCTTATCAACTTTGGAATTTAAATCGATTTGAATACTAATTTAAAAGTTTTTTCATAGTAGTATTGATTTGTAATACAGTTTTCAATTCAAATTCAAGTTTTTATAAAAACGTAATAATTGTTACTCAATGTTTATTTTATATTTCAAACTATAATCTCTATATTTCGAGGTAACATTACATTACATTACATCTTTGTATATTTTATCTACAATTGTTAATATTACACAAATTGGACCTGAAAAAGTGACAAGACCAATTTGTGCAGTTATATTGTATTCATTTGTGCAGATTAAATTGTACAGTTTTTTTTTTCATTACATATAAGGAATTTTTACATTTTAAATGGATCGCACCATATCACAGTTTGTTTAAAAAATGCTCTAAAATGGAAAGTAAAGTTTTACACAATGTTTGTTGTGCAAATTATTATTATTTCGTATAGCTTTTTATTGTAAAATTTTATGCATCTTGGTTAAATATTATTTACTTAAAAGTAACATATATTGGGCGAATTGTCAATAAAACATTGCAAATCTTAAGAGCATTATTTATTTATATTTAAATGGTATACTTATTTTATATATTTATTTTTTTCTTCGAGGGATATCTTAAAATGCCATTACTGCTTGTTATCGATTCACTCAAGATTTTTTTATAAATGTGGTTGATTTGCCCGTTGCTACAGCAGCTAGTTTAGTTGCCTTCTCTAAAGGGAGAATTTATCGAAAAACTTCACAACATTTTTAATTATGTTTCTTGCTTTGAAATGGATGGTTTTCTTCGATTTAGATTTCATGTTGATAAATAACAGCTGAAACAATACAGAAAGTAAGTAATGTAAAAATCTCCATCAGAAATTAGCTGTTGTTCGTAGAATTAAATACAGAATTTAAAGTAATGAATGAGGTTAAGCTTCAAAGGTTACACCTAAAGAATTTTATAAATACACTTACCTTGTTCAAATAACAGCGTTTCAAAAAGTCTTGACAAAAACTAACTGAATAACTACGAATTTTTCAGAAAACAGGAGGTAAAAACGTAAACAAACCCAACGCAATCAAGGAATTTTGATTGTAGAATTTTTTCAAGCGGACGGTACTTGCTAATTGTGATTGGTTGAAACATTTATCGCTTCAAATTTTTAAAGTTAGTTCACATATTTTCCGGGAACTTTGTTTACTTCGGCACTCTGTAAGTGTCAGCATCAGCGTCTTTACATACAATGCGTTGTCGCCTGATTTTTTTAGAGAGAACGTTCACCATGAAAAAATTACTGCTATTTTACAATTCGTTCAATTTTTTTCTTTATTCAATGTCTAATAGCGTTAGATTATCTTATTGTAATATATATTATCAAAGCTGTACGAGAAACTAAAACAAAATTGTGCAAAATACTAGCACATTGTTGTCGAATACAAAACATACTAAAGTTTATAATATTTTTCAAACAATTTGTCAAATAAAACTTCATAACCTATTTATCCAAACGTATTAAATAAAAGCGTGCAAGCCTATGGGATAAATATAAACAATTGTAGTAATATCATCAACAATACAGTTATGCACAATCTTGTCAAAATTGTGATACAGCATTTCTCTCTGTGACAGAAAGTTGAATTTTTCAAATTTTAGATTCCACATCATTCTTTATATTTTGCGAAACGAGAACAAATCTAGTTTGTTTAACCAATTCATTATCAGATGAAGCATTAAGTAATGTGCACCGTTTTTGTGCGTGAAACTAAAAAGTACTCAGTTTTGAAAAGAAAAATGTTTGGCAATAGCTTGTTTGAGAACTGTCTTACCTTTCTCATGCATAGAATGTTTAGGTTGTGTAAAAGATATATTTAATTCTACTTACTGAACATTTTGTACCGTTTTCCGAAGATTATCCACGGTAGTATCTGCTCCAAATTCCTTAGAAATGGGTTCATACCGTAATTCAGATTTGTGTAAACGATTTACATCAAATTTCCAATTGCTCATTTGTCCTAAAGTAAAAAATACACCAAATTGAAAAAAAGAAGAATGAACTATAATCTCACCGAAATGTTACAATAAACACAAGTTCCACGTTGATCGTCAAAATCTGTATATGCCCTTGACTCAAAAGAGAATATAGCAAAAAAAATTAATTAAAACTAGTGGTTTAACGCAATAACAAATCAATTACAAGCGGTATGTAATATTTTATCACAGTCACGTTAAGCGTAAAATTTTATTATAAACTACACCAATAAAACCGCGGTGTAGTTACAATGTCTATTACACAATGTCTTTAGTATTTCCCCGTTATACCAATTTGATTGAGTTAATATTTGCAACTACATACATTAATATGCCACTTGGCACGTACTACATTTATAATTATGCCCCATAACACGGGCTTTAAGAAAATAAGGAAATCTAAGTTACGTTCTAATAAAAAAAAAGTTACGTTTAGCCCATGTAAGCCTGTAACAATAGTTAACGTTTTACAAAACAAATCAGAGTGACCGTCATTTAGAAAGCTTTAAAGTAATTTGTGAAGCGTTAGGACGAAGTCTTCAATACCTTGTCGAAATACCAAATGACAATCATAACTCTTCAGAGACATAAACATAATGAAAATAGTGTCGCCAACTGAAAAGTTTATGCAAGAAGCATAAAAAAACTGCACGTTACGAAATATTGATTTAAATAAAGAAGTAGAAGTGACAAATAACAACTAAAAAACCAATAACAAATCTGTCTTAGATGCTTCTTCTATAACCCATGAAAATTTTTACAAAAATGCCTCATTTTTTTTGAGTAGTTTAGAACCAAAAATTTAAAAATGTTTGACGCTGTCGGCAATAAAAATAATTATTTCTTTAAAACTTAACAAGTGTGCAATGTTATGAAAGAATGCAATACTGCTCTCAGAAAGTGTTAACATTTGGTAGAGAGATTGTAATTTGAAATCAATCAAATTTAAGAGGTGTAGGTTTACGCAATCAAAAGCAAGTAGTCTGGACAAATTAGTTTTTATAAATTGTATATTTTCCACTCGAATTTTCTAATATTTTTTTTTAACTTGAAAGCACCACAGTTATCAAGCGAACCATAATTACTAATATCGTCTGCTAAATTAATTAAACCATGATAATTATGCGTAATATATTGTAAACTAGTCAAAGTTTTAAGCAAGAATATAATGTTCTAAACGTTTTTTACTTTAATAATTATATTCGATACCAAGTTTCTTACTTAGTAGAACTGTTATTGTTAAATGCAAACTAAGAAAGTTTTCGTATATATAAAGATAATTATGCATTGATCATGCATGACTACTTTTTTTAAAACTATGGGACCTGTAGGTAACAAAATGTGCCTAAATTTAGTTTAAGATTTTTTGTCTTAAGTCTGCTTAAAATTTATACATTTCTTTGTAGAAAAATAAACCACGACCAGAATTTTAAATCAACAAATAGATCTATAGGAGAAAACTTTTTATTGGCAATTTTTGATGAACCAAATTCTTAAAAATAAAACTTTATCATTCAGTCAATTATGATTATATTTATACTTGTAACATGTTTTGACCTATTAATTTTTGTTTAAGGTCATCATTATGCTTAAATTAATAAACAATGAACATTTTATAAAATTTAAAAAAAAAATTCTTTAACGACCGTTTTCGTTAAAATTTTATAATTAGTTTCTTTAAGAACAGAAGATTAAGAATTATTGGAAAGCAAAATAGAAACCAATATTAAACAAATTGGACATGAAAAGCAAATAAACTACATTACCTTGCACTGATAAATTTAACTTATACTTAACATTAACTTACCATTTAAGAAAGACGTAGAACAAAATTTACCTTGATTTGCAGTTGGAACATTTAAACCAGATTTATTTAAAGTAATCAAGTTTGATAGCTTAAGAAAATTTTAGGATCCATTTTACATGGCATGTAAAACCCCAAAATGATTTCATTTTGTTTAATTGTGTTTAAACAATTGTTGTCACGCAAAAGTCTACTGAAAGATGACTATCAATATAAATAAAAAACAGTTTGAACAAGCAGTATTATTTTATGTACTTATTTAATTATTTTTACTCTTATTAAATAGTTTTAAAGAAAATTATATAAACAATAATTATTATTAGATTTGTTTTAACATTCGTGTCTTTTTTAATATGTAATCAAGTGTTTTGATAACATCTGTATTTGTGAATTAAACATTTAATGTTTTTGTGTTTCTGAATTAGATTTATAACACACCGCCAAACACAATTTTTTTTAAATTCTTCGTGTTAAACAAGACTACTACTTATGCCAAATACATATTATACACCCACACTTACATATTTACCAATGTATAGTTTATAACTCTATAACCAAAGTAATGTTAGAATAAGTTTTAAAAGAATTACTATTTGCAAATAAAATTTAAAAAATTAGAATACCAACAAAGTTGTTACATGAGCAAGCACTAATTAAGAGTTTTTAAATATAAAGGTTAACGTTGATTACCATAGAATAAAAGACGTTTTAAACTTAACAATAAAGCACGATAAACAAATTTAGCTGTACTTTCAAAAACATTTAAACTCTAATTTAGCTTAAAATGTGCCAATTTAGTTAATCTTTATAATTACTCTTACAATAAAACAAAGTAAGGTAAACCCTTTAATGAATTACTTGCGTTGTAACTAAACTTTTATTGCCATGCTGTAAAAGTAAGTAAATTAAATAAAAAATAAAGTGCTCGTTTATTTATATAGAAAATATTCTATCAATCAATTTTTATGTTTTTTCAAGTGTAGGTAACCCCAGATTTGCTCTCACAAAGTATATACTATAATCAATGCATTCAATTTTTGCGATTGTCCGCTTTCAGAAAAAGAACGGAAATGTCAATAAAAGGAACATCAGTTTTGAGTAAATGACAAATTAGTTTATATTCAAACTGCTAAGATATTTCATACATATGTAAACATTTGTTTGTTTTTACAAATAAAATAAATATTTTAAAAGTTAAACTTATAATTAATAAATAATGCGTAAATTTTTATAAATGATCCCAATGAAAATTAAATATTTTTTGGTTAGTGACTGAATGTTACTTTAAATTTGTTTTAAATTAATTATTTTGTTATTGAATGTAAACTAAATTTATAATTATTTTTTGTTTAATACAAAGCTTTACGTTTACAAAAAATTAGTGTTTACGTATCACGTAAAAACAGTAGATGCTTATCTAAACGATTCGCTTGTGTTTATCTTAGTTACAACAATAGAAACCTAAATGTCGGCAAAAAAGATTTATGTTCATTTGCAGTATGTTTACAGACGTTTTTAATTATGTATATATTAATTAAAAATGACGCCGATTGTATGAAGGCTTGAAATACTCTTTTATACAAGAATAAAAACTAATAATTTTAATATTTTTGCTAACAGCATTTTAAAACTTACGTTTGAGAAAACGTCCATAAACAAAAAATACCTTTAATAGGGTCACGTATTCTAAACAAAAGTAGCTATTTATTATTTTTCAATGAAATGGTACTAAAAAAATTAATATTTAGTAAAAGTTAAAAATAAAAAATTATTAAGATATGTAACAATAAAAGAAATTTAATACAGCAAATTAGATAATAATCAAACGTAATATAATAAAGTAGCGAAGGCTTCCACGGCCGGAGTCTATACTAACATAAGAACGTCTTTGGACCGTGTCCAACCCCCAAAGACGTTCTCGTCTTAAACATAATATAATATATAAATAACTGTAAAATTGATGGCTATCTCAATCTAACCTAATCTAAAAAGTATAGTTTTTTCTCCTAGTTTTTTTAGGTAAAGTTGTTAAAAACTATTACTGCAACTAGAAATAAAAACTTTATTCGTTTAGCGGTCATACATAGCGATGCTCTATTTTTTTGTTCGTTGCTTTAAAAACAGTCTTTAGAAAAGTTCTTTTGTTAACGGACAAATTTATTACGCTTTGTCTTTTAGTTTGAAAAAATGTTTCGGACGTCACGATCGACCTGTGTCTTCTTTATAAACGGTAAATTTTGTTTTACAAATCAAGGCGGTTAACAAAAGTAGATCACTTCATTTGTTTTTTCTGACAGTATTTAATGAATAACTTCGATAAATCCTAAAATTATTGCTGAAAAAGCTGCAGAAGCAATTGGAAAAATTGTACCTGTTGAATCCGCGCAAAGATATAACAAGAACTACAATCAGTTTTGTAAATGGCAACGGGCGAACAGTGTCGTAGACAGTAATGAAAATGTGATTTTGGCGTATCTTTCTGATTTGGTAAATTTTTTTAAATGTAATGAGAAAGATTTGAATAATCTAATTTTAGTCGAAGAAAATGGTCCCAACTTCACTTTGGGTCACATATTCAATGATAGAAAAGATGCTAATGGTACATGAAGATGTGGATATTTCCGTTTGTGCTTCTAAAGCAAGTTTCTCTGCGTATAAACCGGCTCGATCTAAGGTATTTAGGTAAACTGAAACTCATACTTTCCTAAAAGATGCACCACCAGTCAGTGTCTATTAATAAATGTTGTTTTAATAATTGGTATCGCGGGTGCTTGTCGTTGTGACGATATGCATAAGATGCTACATTAACATATTCAAGACACAGGGAGTTAAATTGTAATCGCAATTGAAAATTAAAAAAAAACAAAATGCGTATTTTAACTTTCATCAACCAGGTGGATGACATAAATTACCTGAAAATATGTAGAGAATACATGAAATTAAGCCCTAAAAATGTTAAAAATTTTTGGTCTTTCTTGTCGTACCGAAATCAAAAGTGTATCGATAAACGTATTGGAATCCATAAATTTATTAAAAGTATACAAGCAAATGCAAAGTTTGTTGGATACACTAAAAAGGAGGCGAAAGAATTGACTATACATTGTTATCGTAAATCTTCAGCAACACTTCTAGCAAATCAGCCGGAGCTGATGTCACTGTTCTTAAGAGACACGGTGGATGGAAAAGCTCGACGATTGCAGAACGTTAGGTACAAGATTTTGACAATGAAAAAGAGAACGTCGCAAAAATGATACAGGGCGAAGAATCTTTTGTTAAAGTGTTGCAGAATATTGGAAAACAAGCTATAAAAACCGTTGCAATTACCCCTAATACGCTGAAGATGCCATCAATTAATATTCAAGAAAATGTAAACTGTACTATTAACATTAATTTTTATTGTAATACTTAAAAATTTTCCTCAAACTGAGTTTATGGCAAACTTTATATAAAATTTAACGTTTCTAAAGTTATGTCACTTTATGTAGCTAAGGCAACATTTCCAGTCTGGTACAAAATTTCTAGCACGGTAAATATGATTTACCAGAATGAGTATGGTAAAATAGAGATTAATAGTCAGTATGAAATAAAAAGTATTTTTTTTATTTATATATTCAGTATTGTCTCTCTGAATGCAAAACAATATTATCACTTTTTTGCTATTATATATATATATATATTTTTTTGTTTTTATTTCGTCTACTTGATCTCTTTTCGTCTATTATAGAATAATTATGTTGTATTTGGCTAGACATGCTAGTAAGTTTACACAATTATTAACTGCTTTAAAACTTATTATTGCTAAAACTACAGCTTTTAATGCTGCTTAACTATAGAAAACAATAGACATTTTTATTTTGATGAGATTTTCTAATAATTTTTTAACACATGCAAATGTGCAGTTACTAAGCAACTAAATTTTATGCCAAAATTGCTAGAAATTATTGCATTATTTTGTGTATTATATAATTATTGCATGCGGTTTTTTTCTATTGCGAAAACAAGTAATTAGCCCCGCATTGAATAGAAAAGAATATTTATTATTAGCTTCTCTGTCGTGTACTGATTTTTTTGTATTTCTAAAAATTGTTGCATAAAGTTCAAAACAACTGTCTCATATTTTATATTTGACTCCACACATTAATACTACACATGTTTCTACGTGTTTTTCATTTTGTCTTAGTTTTTATCAAAAATCGTGTACTACAAACCTCACCATAAAAAAAATTACATAAATATAATTTTTTAGCAGCTACTTTTTATGTTACACTGGCTACCATGCTTGTAATTTTTTTTCCAGTTGCTTTAAAACTTATTTGTTTTACTACAGACGTTTTGATTTTTGACAAGTCTCTAAAAAATCACAAATGTATTTTAAATGCTTTTTTTATATTAGAAAAACTTCTATTGTAATTAGCTAGTTTCTTTTTTTAATGCGTTTTATTATGATTATTAAACGTACGGCTTTCAATGCATGTTATTTCGGTAAATATGTATATTACGGCAATGCACGTATTATTCCACTATTGTCCGAAGCGCTGAAATATTTTCGCTAGCAATACGGTGTAGAAACATATACATACATCGGCACTTTTTATGTAATACATATAATACTACGCAATAAGCGTAAGCGTAAAATCAGACAGTAAGAAAGTGTTTTGTAAGTTTGTTTAATAGTTGACATAGCTGACATCTTGATTTGCTGGTGTATTTATAGAATTGGCAAAATTGTGTTATGTTTACGGATTTAAACAAGATTTAGGCCAAAAAATTTCTTTGAATCTGTGAGTTATTTATACTGTCTCATAGAGTACTGCATGTATGTAACATATCTTAGTTTTCAAAAATACCATTAAATCATATTACATTAATTTGGGGTTTGTGTATTATCGGATGATACAGATCAGTATCAAAATCTGTGGTTTTAAATTCTCAGCATTTTAAAATTCCATACCCTAATCAGCTGCAAGAAGCAAAGGCTGGCAAAACTGCAGCAAGTTTATCCTTGCCTCCAGACAAGATTAAAGTTAAATAAATATTTATTCTAGCTCTTGTGAATAATCCAGTAATGTCGTAGCAGCATTTGACTTTAAAAAAAAAAATTCTGCATGTATGATATCAACCAAAGATATAATTTCACTTGCAGTACTTACAGTTTCAGTTATGCACGAATAGTACTATAAGTGATTATCATATTACCCGTGTATTTTACAAAAATTTACTTTTTTTTAAATAAAATAATAAGGTACTTTCTATGCATTTTCTGAAACATTTATGTTCTGCAAGTACATTTTTGTTACGGGAAATATTAGCCAAAAATATGAAAAGTGCTTATTTGCTACAAATCCGTACTTTTGCTCTCACATTAAACTTTTATTAGCAAAAGGTTTAACGTCCGCTTAATTCAAAAAAATTTTGAATAAAGCTGAAGCATAAAACCACAACGTAAAAAAGATTAGTAGTAAAACAATGTTAATGAAATTGTGCAAATGTTATCAGAGTAAATTACTGAATGGCAGTTTCGCTTTTTGAGGCTTACCTGTAGTAAGAGATTCACTTTAATGTAATTCCCAGAACAGCATCAACAAAGCTTATAACCTATAAAGTTTCTTGATGCAACTATTTTAAATTGCGCAAGTGTAAAATAAACTCAAAACGTTTTCCATCGTTATAGCAATTTGCAATTAAATTTTTACTTTCGAAAAAGTACAATTACGTGATAAAACTAGAAAAATGTATTAACTCATCCTTCACGTATTAGAGAATGGTATAAGAATGCGAATGGTAATCCAGATTTTGCCAGTAAGTCTTTAAGTCAATGGAATTGAAGAGAAAGTAACGTAGAGTAGATATAATGGCAAATTTAGTACCTAATAGCAAAGTGTCTATTAAAGATAGTGGTTGGAACATTACGTTTTAAAAGGAATAAATTAAAATTACTTATTATTTAGTTAGTTATTATTTAGTTGTGGAAGGTAATTCATTACAATTACTAATCACCCAAAAAAGTAATGCATTATTTAAACATTACTTTTGCCGTTATTAAATACTAATACTATTAATAATCACACCATCCAAAAAACAATAATATGTATAAACAATATTTTATTTTACATATTCCATATTTAAATTTAATAACAATTGCGTTTCAAAATTGTTAGTTGCTAGTGCGTAACGTTTCGTTTTAAAACGTTTGCTGCCATAGCGAACATTCATTTAGTTAAAATTGTAATATCCAGTTTTTATCTTTTAGGAAGTTGTCAAACAAAAATTTTAACTCATTTTCTTTTGAATCATTATCATTGAGTAAAAGGAACTTAAATAAATCATCATCGTCATCTTCAGATGTGCGTGATTTGGTTGGCAAACTATTGGATACATTTAAATAAAAAGAATTTAATTTCTTGATCACCCAGTTGTATGCCGTTTTGCTTTAATTTGTTTCAATCTATTCCATTTTGCACTTGAAATAGACAAAATTAGCAACCGCTAATAAGTGGTTCCACCAAACAGACTTAAACTAATAAAAAGAAAAAAATATAATTTATTCAATACCTCAATAAAATACCATCTATTAGTATACATACTAAAGGGTCACAGTTGTTGCGTATTTTTAATTTGTCTAAAGGTAGACACTGTTTGATACATGATTATAAGCAATTTTCGGCTTAGACCGCGTCGTAGTTAAACACCCAGAGAGCCAAAACAAAAAGTAGAACTTGGCCTTTGCAGTATTGTCGTTCGTAAACTCAAACAAACTGACATTTTGCAAAATCATAAACATAACAACCGCGAAAGCTTAAGATTTATACTGTTTGGTACAGTGTAGGCAACAAATATCCCAAATACATATTTTTTTCTTTTTAAAAAAGATCCAAAGCTGTAGCCAGTGGTATGATTACCTGTAAAAATATATGTACGTATCATTTATTACTGCATGCCAATTATTAAATTATGTTATTTACCTCAACATGTTCCATTAAAAAAATCATTTCATTAATAAGAAACCTTGGCAAACCCCAAGTATCGCAAACAGAATACATTTTTTCCGAACTATTGTTATTAATAAAATCTTTAAGTTGATTACACAAGTCTACACAAATCAAACGTGTAGTTCCGTCTAGTGATACCTTGCGATTTCAAATTAACTCTAAGAGTTTCTTCAACAGTATCAGGAGCAACTGTCGTTTAACTCTGAATATCGTAGATTGCTCGGCATTTAGCAAAACAACTTCTATATATTTTTTTGATAAAAAATGTGCAATGTTTTTTCTGCGTCAGTTGTTGCTACTAAATTTAAGGTATGCCTAGCACATCGAAAATGAAGTGGCAACACGTGTAACTTTTGGTATGTTTCGCTTTTGCACTACTACAAGTAATTTCAACGTCGAGGTCGTTTGATAAATTTCTTATTTGATAAATTCAACCTCTTTTGTGGATTCTTTAAACCACTCTTTCTCTGACTCGAGAGTCTACGATAGCCGTAATTCATCATTCACTTCAGTAGCTATCTTTAATAATATGATTGTAAACACAAAAACCATGCACTTTAGAGCTTTAGGCAACACAGTTCATTTACACAAAGTTCGCTAACGTACTATCAAGCAGCGTCAAAGTAGGGCGGCGGACAACCGGGCAATTGTCTGATAATGTAATCTAGATAATGCACATTACTGCCGATAAGCTTTCATTAGACGAACTATAACGCCCTTATTATAATACTACCATTAAATACGATTGTTATTCAATGATAAATGATACTCCAGCTATGCTGCTGGTGTTTAAATTGAAATAAGATGGATAACGCAATGTTTTGCTTTCGAAGGTATAATTTTTATTTCTAAAATATCCTGATTATTTATTCTGCTAAATATAGAAATAACAGCAAGTAATTTTTTTTTTCATTACATTACCAAAAATAGGTAATGCATTCACATTACTAATTACATAGCAAAAAATTAATGCATTACATTTCTCATTACCAAATAAAAATAATTAAATTACTATAATGCATTACTTCCAACCACTGATTAAAGAACAAATTATTGATGCCATAGAAAGATTTTAAAGAAAACTAGATTTTAGCACAAGACCTTACAATAATTGAAAAATACCAAATGTTACTTTTTTATAATAACCTTAACATGTTTTTTTGATTGTGCAAGTTGACTGCAGATTTACACCTTAATGTACGTCTTTCTTGATATTACAAAGTTCATTATGTATGACAGAAATTTACAAAATTAATTATATTTAAAAATCAGTAAAATTACATGTTTCTATATTGAATTTTCCATTACAATGCATCGTAGGAAAGGTATGTGTATATTTGTTTTAAATTTCTGTTTATTGGTCGATTAGATGATCAAATTACTAAAAAAGCCAAATATTTATATTTTTGTAAATTTATTCTGCCGTTAACATAAAAATACAATATTTCGTAATGCTACTTGGCGTATAAATAAAAAAAAATTTTTAAAATTCAAAAAAACCGTGTAATTCAACTTCTTCTTAAACTGTTGATGATCTATTTTAAAGCGATCTCCCAACTCCAAAAATGTTTGCTTGATCTTGCTAACGGTGGACTGTGTAATTGGTTTACTGTTGGGATATTTGTTAATAAATAAACAGCAAATTTTAACTTGTTTCCCTTACTGATCATTATCAAAATTTCAATTATTTCCTTTTCACTTAAAATGCGGACCATTTTCAAATAGTGGAGAAAAGAAAGATGAATTAAAAATACTATTAAGCAATAAGTAATCAACAAAATATAACATACACTTTTGAGGAACAAGTGCAAAACTCTAACAACTCTCAACTGTTTGTTTTTTTAAGTGCTTCCTTGATAATTTGTCTTATCGCATAACTTTTACTTACATTTTTGAAACTATGGAACTGAATAGCTCGAAAACTTTTCTCTTCAAAGTCACACTTTTCTTACTTCGTACTTAGAAAAATGAATAAATCAAAATCAAAATTAAAAAAACATGATTGCCATTTAAAAAAAATATCGATGACGTTATAGCTCGATTCAAAATTACGTTTATACAAACAAAATCGACGTGTTCTGGGAAATTTTCTCATACTTTATCGTTTAGAAAATAATGAATTTATTACACTTAAACTTTGTAAAGCTGTGTTATGTTAATAAAATTTTATAAAAAATATTTTAACAAATAGCAAACAAAAAATAACATTGTAATGAATAATAGAGTATATAAAACCCGATTATATAAGTTTAAAAATACAATCTTTAGTAAAATCAAAAACATGTATATACTATTTAGTGTTGATTTATTTAGGAATCGACTATGGCCTAAACTAATTAATTTATAAAAGTTGAAAACTAAATAAAAATAAAAAACTATTGTACAATATGACATTTAAGTTTGACGCATATCGCATTCTTCAAGGAAAAAGCATTATAAAAAATATATAATTGAGACATTAAAACTACGTTTAATTAAAAAAAACTATACATGTTGTTACATGCAAAAGCTGTTAAAAACAAAACTGCTTGGATAAGGTAACATAAATAAAAAAATTGCTGGTGTTCAATCGAGACGGTTGTGAGTTAAGTTATGAAAAACATGAATGATTTGGAAAACTCGAAAATGCAAAAATAAACGTCAACATCAAAAAGCGCCAAGAAGGTTTAAAGCTCAAAAAGGGTTTTTTGACCTTGCTAACTAGAGAGTACGTCTGGTGATGTAAAGTTCATTTCAAGACTAAAGAACCGCTGCGCAATAACCAATTTTGCTTCGAATGTCAATACATTATCCAACTTGAAAACGTTTGTACTTTTCATACGGCGTTTTAGGTTTAATTAAATTAAAGATTAACAGTTACATTAAGTTGAGACATTGTTCACAAATTCCGAATTTATCCGCCGTGCACCTCACGATTCTTTAGTCGTGAAATGAACTCTACACACTATTCAAACCTACTTTATAGCGTGTAGTCACTATGTTCTAAAAATAACAAATATAATTGCTCATTTCCACGTGACGTCACGAACTAGAAGTGGGAGAAGCAATATGTCTGCTGTTGGGGTAAACAAAGATTGACAGCTGTGTTGTGAGATATACTGTTTGGAATTTCTAGTTGGAATTCGTTACAAAAAGTAAGAAGAAAAAGGAAATGTTACATTAGCTATGCATTACTAATAATGTGATTATAGTGCCACACCATTGTGCAGTAGTTGGCTGTAGCAATAATAGCATGAAGGATTGAAAAAAAAAAACTTTGCACTACCATCTGAAAGTGACAACAGAGGCAGAGTAATAGAAAAACGTGTTAGAAGACGCCAAGCTTGGTTACAATCACTGCATCGTTGTGATTTAACTGCTTCAAAAATATAATATATCAAATATGCTCCGATCATTTCTTATCGGGTACGTAGGGAATTACATAATTTGGAGAGTTACCTAACCATACGCAATTTTTTTTGCAGGAAAACCAGCACCACTCGGAAATGTTAATAATCCTTACTATGTACCCCATTAAAAAATGGGTTATAAAACTAATAAATCAAGTTCGCATGCTGCTGCACGAAGATATGCTCGAGCTAAAAGGAGAGAAGTGAAACCATTTAAAATAGCATCTGAGAAGGTAACTGCACATAATCAAATTATTAAGCTTGTCATTAATAAACCTAAGTTTGTAAGTTATTGAAGTATTAATGTTATTATTTACATCTATACAGACATTTTATTACTTCTTGTTTTTACAGATTCAAGACAACAGAACATAAAGAGGAAGAAGTGATTGATATAAAACCACAATCATCATGCTTAGATGGCATGCAATTAAATATTAAGGATGAGACGAATAAAACTAAAATTACTTAGACTCATTTGAATCAAGAGAATATGGAAAATTATTTGAAGCTGTCTCTAGCAGTGCATTACTGACAGGAGCAACTTTATAAATGTAAAAATCAAATTACTGCACTTACAGTTTCAAAAGCTGCTTTTGCAAATAATAAAAAAACAAAATTTTTCACGGGTATTCCTACATTCATGGCTTTAATGAAAATTTTTAGTTTATTTGAAGAAGATATTAAAATTCATGACTCCTTTTCAACAGTTTATTTTAACTATCATGCGTCTTCGATTAGACTTGATGTTTTCAGATCTTGCACATCGATTTAATATCAGTATTCAGACAGCATCTAGGATATTTTATAAATGTTCAATATTATGTACAAATATTTAAAGCACTTTATAATATAATAATTTACAATGATATGTAACAATAATAAAATTAGAAATGTGTAAATCATACGTATTTACAGTTCCTTGTAAAATCAAACTGAACTTAAGTAATGATATTACACATGAAATTACACTTTAACTGTCTTGTTTACCTGTAATGTCTATTTATTTACACAGACACATACGCTTTGCTTTACTCAACAATGCAATGACACCACAAATTAGTTTTTTTCTATCACAAGCAACACTATCTCAACTAACACATTGCATGAATTTGCTTTGTTTACCCCATGAACAGCTGTTGGCGCGCCATGTTGTGACGTCAATGGAAACGTCCCATTGACTCGCAAGCAGGTTAATTGAGTAAAAGAAACATATCAACAATTTAACATAAAATTACTCAAAATAAAATAAAATAAAAATGCAATGAACAAACATAATTTCATACACAAAATAAATTTATAATAAAATAATCGGTTACAATAAAAACAATTAATTAATAAAATAAATAAATACATTTTACTGAAATGTAAATTTGAATTTAAACTAAAAAAAACAAATAACTTAAATTCAAAGTAAAATTAAATTTAAAGGCTTTTGTGGCCGTAGAATTACATAATTATATCGAAATAACAATGTAACTCGCAATTAAATAGGTACCAAAAAAAAATACAAACGAAATGCAACTTAATATAATTTAGTCAAGAGTACATTTATTCTACACTTAAATTTTTGTTTTAAATTTGGTTAATTTCTTTGCTTGTAAAATTCAAAATGTGTAATCACTCAAAGTAGCAAATTGAAGCGACGGTACGTAAAATATCGTTATTTCATAAAGTTATGAATTTTATTTGAAGCGTTTCTGCAATTAACAGCAAATTAAACGTTACTTTAAATACCTGATTATAATTTCGGAGTGAATTCTGGTTGACCGCAGTCTCCAAATGTAGTAGCCAGAGATGATCTCCAGAGTTGCTGGAATAAATCCATCCTTTACAATATCCAGATGTTGTAAAATCCTACAACCAAACAACATTAACACAAAGACAACCTACCATTAAAACAAACCTACAAATCAACTGCTGCAAACGTCGAAACAATCACGACAATGTAACCCGACAATTAAACTGAATAGACAACAAAACAAAATTAAAAAAATACAAAACTAACGAAAACAAAACTAAACCTGAACGATAAGAAGGGTAGTATGTATAGGTTCAACACTAAACACTTGGTGCTACACAGATGCGTGCATTGTGTGTTTTCCACAACTAAAAACGACACCGAGCGATAGCGCCTAACCACAAACACTACAAAAAATAAAAAAACAAACAAAATAGCAGTAATAAAAATAAAAAAACCTTTGATTAGTCGCCTCTTACGACAAGTAGTGACACAACACAAGAAAACTAACCAAAACCTAAAACAAAACCTAAACAAAAATTTAAAAAAATTAACAATTACCAGTTACACTGATCTTCAAATACCTGGCGTTCCATATGCCTTTAGATGCTCTTTTGTCATCAAACAACTCGTAGGTCCAATACGATACTTTCCGTTTCACATAGGACGGATCGACAAACTTAAGTGTCAATTTAGCCAAGAAATATCGTGATGCATCTAAAAGAACATAATTCTTCCGCCACACTGTGTCTCTCATCTCAAAGTGTGCTGGACGATAACGTAAATTATAATAACGTTTAGCGCAGACATAAGCTGAATTTAACCGATTCTTGATGTCTACGTAAACTTCTTGAAAAACTGAACCTGTTTAGGCCGAAAAAGCTAAAGCTAGATCGTCGATATTGTCTAAATCGGTACTTTTGCCACAACGCAATCTGTGCCAACAGATCTCACGTCAAAAACTTGCGAAAAACGGCGTTGAGCCGGTGACTTCATGAACACACAAGATATTAAGAGATTCCCAATATTAGGAAGAGATATTTTTCAAGACGTTTAGTGACTGCTGCTGGACTAGCAAAATATAACGGGAAAAACAAAACAAATTTCGAAAAATAATATGGAAGCATAGGGATGTACAAATAGCTACTCTTAGATCACGGTAGAGGTCCAATAGGATCGGATAAAAGGTCATAAAGTCAACAGGACGTTTTGTTATAGCTTATGCGTGATACAAACTTTACAACCATTGACGTAACAAATAACATCGGTTTTTATTTTAGGCCGGTAATAAAGCGGTACAATTTGTTTTAAAAAGCGGTGAGCTCGTCGTAAAACATTAATTATATTTCAAGTCAGAATTTCGGTACAATTTCTCTATAGTTGTCAAATATTGCAATATTCTACAGTAACATGCTTAAATAATTTTCCGTCAATCATTTTTGACTGAGAAAAAACGGTAGCTTTCGAACGCACACGTTCTAAAAGAGTCGTTAAACATTTGTCTAAAGAAGTGTCACAATCGGTAATAATGTCGTAGATATCTGGTACTGAACGGCATGATGCGTCAGGTACAACATGATCTTTTTTTACTATGTATAAATTTAAAGTCAAATTGCTAAATTGTAACAGCCCATCGTGCTAGACGAACAAAAGGTTCCTTTAAATTATGTAATTAGACTAATTAAATGTGATCGGTACGGTCTAGGACACCGCCGATTGTACGTTACCGTTTGAACTCCGGCGTTTGAACGCCGGCCGATTGATCGCTGAAACTTTTTAACGCTGGGACATTTAAACGCTAAGGTTGTATGATTACCGGTCGATTGCTTGCCGGACATGGGCATCATTTTAACAAAAATATTTTTTTTTGTCAATAGGCAAATAACGATACGAACCTCAAACTTATAAATACAAAATTAATACAAAAGTTTAATTAAGACAACGGGTACAAATTATTAATAATTCTTTAATGCTTGCAACAATCAATACTATCTGACAAATTTTTGTTAAAGGTAGTAGTATTGTTATTGGTATATTGTCAACTTTTTGAAAATTAGTGTCTATTATAATTGCGTACCTACGAGAATCACCTAGGATTAAAAACACTTCAGTTTAGAAACATATACAAAAAGAATTTTTTTTATTGTTATCGTTATTGTATTGTTAAAAAATGATTACGATAACCGTGACAGAATAAAGTATTTACAAGGTATTGTTCATAATTTGCAAATTAATGCATGATTACATTTTATTTGTAAATAAATTTATAAATTGAACGAAAGTTTCTACTTTTTAATACTTGGCAGCTTGTGTTAAAATATTGCTTTGGAATTAAAATTTTTATAAATATATTTTTCTAATGATTAAATTAACACGTATTATAGTTTATTACAAATATGTTAGATGATGTTATTATCTAAATTAATTAATTAATAAATTAAGATGGTCAAAAATTTTGATACAATACGGCAATACCAGGAAACAATGGCAATGATTCTTCTAACTTCAGCGACACCAGTAGAAACTAGAATACGCAGCATAGCGTCCATTTTTCCGTATCAACCGACAAAAAGTAAAATTGACGATAAAACCAAGATACTTAAGTTTGGGTTTACAGAAATGACATTTGTTTTTTACTTAACATCAAATTGGCCTCTCTGAAGCAACAAAAAACTTCAGTGTGTTTTTCCAAGGAAGGAGCGCAAATAATGACGTCATCTAAGTAAACAAAAACGTAAGGCTTTAAGTCGAGATCTAAAACTCAATCAATCATTATCTACTAAGAAGATGGTGCATTTGCTTAACCGAACGGTAAACACGTGAATTGGAGTAACCTACGCTTCGGAACTGTAAAAGCAGTGTACTGCTTAAACTCTTTGCTTAAAGAAATTTGCCAATAAACGGGTTTAATATTAAGACATAAAATATATTTAGCGTCACAAAGACGATCCAAAATATACGAAACGTAAGGTAAAAGATAAGCGTCTTGTTCCAGAACTGTTGACTATTCTAAAGTTAACGCAAAAACGATACCTGCTCTTTTCATATTAAGATCGGGTTTGAACAAGTGCTGTTTGATTTTTGACAACGCTTAACATCAACATTTTTTCTAATTCCAGATCAATTTGTTTCTGAATGAACGGCAAGACTCAATAGTATCGTTGCTTAATTAGTCCGGAATTAGACTTGATTTGATGTTTAATCAAATTTTTGCATCAAAAAGTTTTATTCAAAGAAGAAAAATGATCACTAACTAAATTGTCTAACTGCTTAACACTTTAATTCCCAGGTGTACTTTTTTGAGCGCTCTCGGGATGGGTCCAACAGGCTTTGTGCGCTCAGTTGACACACAATCCATGCAACAGATTATCGCCTTGTGTGTGCATAACGCGTACATTTTTTATAAGTTTGCCTACTGGGATTAATAGCCACGGCGTGTAGCTACTTCCAAAACAAATAGCGTACGGATTATTTTTTTTTACTAACGATTAACGGGTATTCATTATTTCTAATTAATTTATTTTGAAATTTTGGTAGAGTAGGGAAAGAAACTTACATTTTCACAAACGTAAACGCAACATTTATTCAAATTTTAGATATAATGTTATTTAGTTATTTTATGGATATTATAAAAACAGTTGTTACACATATGTGACTTTTCAGGACCACCAGTACAAACATAGCGAACAGTTTTGGCTTTTTTCAATGCGTAATTTCTTCCTTGATCCTCAGAGAATTTTTTATAGCTTTTTTTATAACTTTTGCTTCGGTTTTTGTACAATTTTATTTTTAATTTTTGCAACTTTCAGTTTATGAGTAGAAACTTCCCTTAGAGCTGCAACCGGAATATTCTGTGCAGAATAGCCAAGTAGTTGTAAGCATAGGTTCTCTCTAAATTTGACTACCGGTAGCTTCTTGTTGTTAATCCAATAAAACCTCTACTACTACTTTTCTGTACCATTTCCGAGATTTTCGAACAGACGAAAAATAAAATGATCGTTGATCAGAGACGTCAATAAATATCTTAGCATTGTTATAGTCAATTATAGCTTGTCGTTTTTTACGGGCACCTTCACGCCCTTAGACATTGCCCATTTCTAAACTATGTTTTGTTGTTAATATTAAAACATCGCGTTTGTCTTTCCATTTGAAAACTGTTATGCCTTCGTCACTTTCTAGTCCTCAAATTTCCGTTTTCCTTAGACCAGCATAAGTTATTTTCTTGGGGTTGTATTTACGGTTACGTCTCAAGGTCCCAACGAGATGAGTAGACCTTAAAGCTAATTTTCTGGCAAGACTTACACTTGTGTACTAGTTATTGGTGTATAAGGCTTGGCCTGCATTCAACAATGTATATATCAGTACCATAAACACACGATCTTACTGACCCTTCTTGATTTGTTTCCTTTTTTCCACAATAAATTTTTACCGCCACTCATGTATAATTTAAAAAGTTTAATACCGAATTTGTGCCGCTTTCCTTTGACGTATTGTCGAAATTGGAGCCGGCCTCTGAAAGGCACCATAATTTCGTCGATACATACTGATTGCCCCAGAAGGAGTACTTTTTGACATTGTAACAGCAAGTAAGTTATTAGTTTCTGAATCTAATGAAATCGATCGCTTGGAGGACATTCTTCATTATTTGAGAAACGCCACATTCTAAGTAGAAGCTCAAACCGATTTTGAATTATATATTTTGAAGCTGGATTGTTGTATAAGGGTGATTGGCTCCAGTAATGAAGTAAAGACGGTTTTCTATCCAACCTCATCCATAATAGAATCCCGAAAAAAACGTGATTTTTTTTCAAAATTGGTTTCAAACCACTGATTTAAACGTGAATGACGTGTGATTGAGTTGTTATAGTTTTAGCTAGTTTACATTATTATCAATATTTACTTCTTTAAAATTAAGTCATCTTATCAAATTGGTGGTGCCAACAATCTGGTCACTTAATCCGCAGTACATGTCTTAATAAATATTCCTAATCTAAGAACTCGATTAGCTTTTTATTTTGCTTTCTCAATGAAATTATTGTTCAAGTATCAAATTACTCTTTCGATCTTCGCGATTTTTGTATCATCAGCAAAACATTTTCGACGTAGTAGAATTTTCCTTCTCGCTTCTTCAAAAAACTTCGGTGGGATCCGATGGCCGTCGGTGGCCGATTTTGATCATCCGGGGACGGGATGTAAATAGGAAGGCGCGTGAAAATAGGATGTCAATTAATGTTTGAAAATTAACGATTTAGGATTGTTCGTTCAGAGACGTGGTGAACGCTAAGGTGTAAATCAAGAAGTGAGTGCGTTTCGGGCAAAAGTGTCTTGACTTGAAGTCATTTTCGGATTTTGGTTTGGTGTATTCGTTTCCCTGTTTTTGTGGGTTACATCACACAAGTTTTGTGGATTTTTCTATGACGTCAAGAACACAAGAAGGCCTCCGGCTCTACTGTTCTAATTACAAATATCTGCCCAACGCAACACACAGTATTGAACGCCGACGCTCTACCGCAGATTAAGGTTTGAGGAAATTAATTAATTAAAATAACAAATAACATACATAAAAGTAAACAACGAAAGGACCATCTCCGAGCGTATAACTTTGAATTATTTTTAATATAATCTGCTTAACGTTAAACCACTTTTTGTTGCTAATCGCCTTCTTTCTACGAAGTGGATTTCGTAACTTTGAGTTCGACGAGAAACTACTCCAGTTTGTTTACATGCGGAAGTGAATTTATTGTATTTGTACGTATTTACACGTTATATGAAACTGTTATTTTAGGTGTAGGAAGTACTAACCCTTTTTAGATTTAGTGTGTTACGACGAGGGATCCTCCCGTCGGAATTGTAATATTTGTGTTATTATTGCGTTACCTATATTTTTCTTTTTTTTTTGTGTGTTCCAATATATGTATTAATCTTACCGTTTCTTTTTTTTTTACATACATTGTTATTTTAATTTTTGTGACGAGTTGCGAACCATACAGACCGTCGAAAGTACCTCGTTTTTGTAAGACAAAACGATCATTAACTATTAACATTGAAGCTCCCAGAATTCATGTTTTTAGCTTCCAGGACCTCTGGGATGGCGCCCTAACTTTTACTGATTTCGACAATTCAGACAAAAACTTAATTAAGGTGAGTACGTCGTCGGGTACTGTGTTGCGAGAATTTTTATGTTTACCACGACCTTCTTCACTGAGCTACCGTTGCAAACACCCCACCTATTTGGGGTATTTTGTGTTAATCCAGGTTCGACGGCCTCTCCCGCCGTTTAGACCCGTAACAGAGTCTTTTATAATTTTTTCAACAATTTGTTGTTCAGCATAACGGATCGTTTCTACAACCATGTGAGAAATAATTTCATCAGTGACGATTAATTTGAAAACATCTAATTCTGGTTTTCTCGCCAATGCTTGTGCTACATCGGTAATATCACCCCCATCAAAATGTAGTGTTTTTAGATTTCGTCCAGAACATTGCCTCCATGATGTGTTGGTAGCGTCAAGAAATTTGGAATTATCTAAATTATTATCCCAATCATTATTAGAATCAGTTGAATCGTCCTCATATGCGCAAATTTTCTTTACCGTTTGTTGAAAGATATTTATCTGCAGGAACACGACACGTCTTCATATATTCGCGAGCTATAAATAAAAATAAATAATAAATATAAATAACCAAGTAGTAATCATGCGACAAAGTAAAAAACTAGCATTTTACTTTTAAAAATACATGTTACTACTTAAGACTAATAAAAATCGAATACAAATACAAACACAAATGTCAGTTTATATTAAAAGAAATTTTTTGTTGGTCGAGTTATAGTTGGTAAATTAGAAATGAGCAATTCTAGTTTATTATACTCCTCCTGAAGTTAGTTTGTTTTTAACTTTTACTGTTTACAAATTTAAAGTTTTTATATAAATATGACATTTTGAATTTATAATGTAGTTAATCAAACAAGCTCTGTATTTTCCACCCTAAAAATAAAATTAGATTTTACACCTAGTAATGAAAAACCATTTTTTTTTTTGCTTTTTTTAGATGATTAACTGTCTGATTTTGGTTCATAATTTATATCGGTGTCGTCGTCAAAAAAAGTATAAACTTCTTCATCACTCATATCTAATTCTTCGAACCATTTTTCTAACATTTTTTCTGGTTTTCTACTTGTCTCTACGATATATTCGTCGGGATAAAATCACAACGTAAAAGAACATTGGGGGTAAGCAATGTTAACGCAATTGTGCAAACGCCACCAGAGTGAGCTACTGGATGGCCGTTTCGCCTTTTTTGGGCTCCTCAGCAGTAGGAGATACACTCTAAAGTAGTTCCCACAATTGCATTGACGCCCCTTATAGCTTATATTTAAGTACGACAAAGTTACAATTTGACGTCACAAAACGGTTTCTTAGTACGTCGTTTACTCGATGTCCTGAGTACTCAGAACAAGTTCTTTTGGTAACGTTAAATTTTCTACAACGAAAATAAAACAATCTTTTCCTAGGTACCTTGCAAGAAGCAGCTCAATGGTTTAAATTCTTACAATTCCAACATAATTACAGATCTTTTCGATTAAAAAAACCAAACGCATTAACAATAACTAACTTTTGTGTAGAAGATGCGGTACTAGAAAACCATAATCGTGAATTTTGTCTAAAAGGTATAGATCTTTCACCACTACTAATGTTATTTGAAGAACGAGAAACAAAGGTGACTTGAACTTGCAAAGTGACATAAGCGAGATCAGGCTCCATGTCAAGTTTTTTATAAGATTGAGGTGTATAAGTTTCAATAGGTTGCATCTGATCCTCGATAGTACAACCAAATCTAATTAACTCCTCAGTCAAACCAACTGACGATAAACCAAGCTGTGTTTAGTAAATGAGAGAAATATTCCTTAATAAAATCTTTAACTGTTTATCTTCAGAAAAGGATTCATCGAGCCGTAAAAACACGTTGCAAATAATTGCAACGTGAATACACATAGGCTCGTCAACTGCTTGCGTGCGACGTTTAATTTCTTCAATGAGTCGTTCCTCATAATCGGTAGGCTGGAACTGTTGACTCAAAAATCTAACTAAATCGTCTCAAAAATTAAGTGAATTACAAACAAATCTAACAAAAATCAATGCATGATCTGTAAAAAGATCAGTACATTCTAATAATACCCGATGGGTCAAAACGTTACGCAGTAATTAAAGTTTGACAAGTCGGTCTAAAAATGCATTCAAAAAAATCGATTTTGAATTACCAGAAAATTTAAATTTCTACTTAGAAACTGAAACGCTTTTAATATGACTAACAAATTTGGACTAACGGCGGAAGATGTCAGTAAAAGAATATCAACAACAACAGATTGAATAAAATGTTTGGTAAGTTTATCGGTGGAAGCAGAAGAATTAAAACAACAATTTGTTTTTTTAAAAGTTCATACTGCAAAATTGAGACAACTAAATCTTTTAAAAACTTATCCTTCATTTGAAAATCGTTATCTTGATTTGGAATAAAATTACCAATACGGCTTAAAAAATATTTAATATTTAATAAAAAAAGTAAACGTAAAAAAACAGTAAAACTGATTTGCGAACACGTTAATTGCTCTGTTACATTAACAATTTAACATTTGTTAACAAACAAAATTTTACACACAAAGTAAAAATATAATAAAATAATTAGTAACAATAAATAACACAAAATAAAATTATAATAAAAATTAGTTAAAATTAAAAAAATTAATTCAAAAGAAAATAAATAAATTTTACTAAAACCTAAATTTGAATTTAAATTTAAAAAAAAAACAAAGACGTTTAACTCAAAGTAAAATTAAATTCAAAGGCTTTTGTGTCTATAAGACTACAATCTGTATCAAAGCAACAATGTAACGCGCAGTTACATAAATCCAAAAGAAAATAGTAATAATGAGATGCAACTTATTGTTTTAATTTAGTCCAGATACTTCGAGATTTGAATAATTGTTTTACCCTTGGTTAATGTCTTTGGTTGTAAAATGGAAAAAATGTAATCATTCAAAACGCCCTATTGAAGCGACGGAATGTAAAATAGCGTTAACTCATAGAATTATAAATTTTATTTAAAACATTTTTCCAATTAATAGCAAATTAAATGCTATAAATATTACTCTAATATTTGATTATAATCTTAGAGTATTTTCTGGTTGGCCGCAGTCCTTAAGTATTGTAGGCAAAGATGATCTCAAGAATAGTTGGGGTAAATTTTAGTCTATCCGCTACAAAGCGGAGATAAATGACGGATAAAAAAATCTAAGTTTTGCATACTAAACTTTGATGAAGGATACAATCCGTTAACCAAAACCAAATTAAAGCATTAAATTTGCTGCTTAACTTTTTCACAAATAACTTTTAACCCTGCAACCTGCTATCTTAAATTTGGAGGAACCGCGGTACTACCGCATTTTATTTTATTTGTATCCAATTGCTTTATTAATTAACAAATGATTTACTTTTATAAAGGATGCACAAACTGTCAACAAATACGTATTTCAAAAGAACTTCCCTATGATAAAAGTGCAATAACAGAGATGAAAAATAAAATGGCACGTAATTTCATGTAAGTTTGACAAAGTTTTTACATCATATTTGCAACCATCAACAAAGATAATAATGAATAAACAAGATTCTTAATAGTGTTAACACAAATAACTGCTTAAAAATACCAAACTACACGTATCTCAAAAACTAAATAAGAATTGTCGGAACTAATAAATCATAATGTAATTTGTATTTATTAATACAAAAAAAAAATGCAAAATCAACGTGAACACGGCACGCGGATATTTAAGCAACGTGAAACCATAATTTAATTGAAAACAATATTTAGTTTAATGTTCGAAATAACAAAGTTGATTTGAATTACGCCAAGTAATTAACTTATGGTATTAAAACTTGTCAAATGTCAAATTGAAACGTTCGTAGATGCGAAGGTTTGTCATAAAAAGTACTAAAATTCAAACGCAGATTACAATGTACAGGGTACACAATAATTTTATTGGCCAGAAATTGCTTAGAAGTAGACAGCACTCGTTAAGATCACTGTTTCTCTTATAAAAAATGTTAATTTGTCTAAATTTGTTACAAAAATTATTACGGTTATATACTATGTAACTAAAACGTGTACAAAATGTAAATATTTGAGAAACAACTAACACTATTTAATTAAAAAAAGTATGACCTTTGCAAAGTAATTCAAATTTGAAAACCATTAAAAACACAAACAAACTTGCAAGGAAGTAAATAAAAAGATAAAAAAGTAAAATTTAAATAATTTTTAAACAAACGGGAACAACTTAGAATCAGACAAAAATGTGTGGAACGAATAAATAACAAATTAATCAATATCATAAATAACTAAAAACAAAATAAAAAATTCAATTAAAAAAAGTATATACTCATAAATTAGTATAATGTCAAGTATTAACGACATATAAGTTTACGTTTTACTGAATCTACAGTTTGCTACTATCAATTACGTTTCTGGGTAAGAATACTTGAAATTAAAAACTATGTTTGCCAAGATGCTGCAAATCTGTTTGAAACGAATGTTAATATCGTTACCCATAAAATTGTAAAATGACAGAAAATAAAATGTTTTACATACTGATAAAAACGTTTTTCTGTGTGCACTCTTACATAAATCCAATAGAATTTTTAGCTTTTGTCAGCATTTAGAAATAAAACTTTGAATGTATCAACCATTTTAACAAAAAAAAATAATAAAAAGAAGTAGATCATAACGCGAAGACATTTGTTTAAATCAAAGTTTAAATTATGTGTTAGGTTAAGACAAAAGTTGGTACATAATAAATTGTTAGCATATTTGATTAGTCTTTTTTTACTCAAATACAAGAAAATAATTAATTTACTGTATAACCGCAATATCAACATTTAATTGTCTGTACGCTGTATAACATAAAAACCAACCTGATAACTTGTGTACATCTATCTTATTTTTCTACACTATTTGTAATACTATATTTGAATTTATTTGATTTTAGTACAATAATATATAATCATTGACTTGTTTTTAAAAAACCCAACAAATCAAAGCGTAACGAACGGTGAAACGCTTAGAAATGCGGCGCTCTATAGTTACAGTAAGAGTTGTCTGCAATAGAAACACTCATTCTCGGGCAAAGTTCCTTACTCCCTTAGGTACTGCATTTTTCATTACGTTACAAAATCTTTTCAGATTTAATGTGCGTTTAATGCAGTTTCTGCTTAATTATATAACTTAGTTGAAGTTTTACTCCAAAGGAGAGCATCAGTCACATATTCTAATTTTTTAAAGCAAAAATTTTATTATTTTTGGTAAAGTAAGCTGAAACATTGTTCCATCAAAACTGAGCACTCGACGCGGCAATAAAAAAAATTACCGCAACTGTTCTCACTCTCCTACAAGCGTTAGTCAAGAAATGCTACAATTCTGTATTTCTTGTTACGCTGAAAAGGACAAAGAAGTTTCTCCTTAAAATTTTAATTTTCGCTTGATGCATTTAAAATTTACTTTCTTAAATTAGACAATTTATATGACAATCTAATATTTATTTTAAGATTAAACAACTAAGAACGATTAATAATATTAGCTTTATTATTAGCGTTTGCGTTAGTATATTTGCTATTTAGATCCCAGTGTAAATAAAATTTGTTTTAATTTTGTTTAGCATCACAGTAAGTGTCAAATTGGTAGCAATAACCGGTGGATCTGCAAAGCATCCAATCTTTGTATCCGAATCGCACCGGTTTGCCACGAATAGATTGTTTGGACAAATAAAGACCAAAATACTTTACCATGGCCTCACCAATGGACAGCTTTTTATAGACGATGTCCCACTGAAGAAAATTTTTATTCAGTTGATCCGTCGAAGGACGCACTTTTGTCATTTTATTGGTCTTGTCAATTTCTTCATTGTTGCATAAACAAAAATATATTTTAAAGTCGTAGTATCTATTACGACGGATACTATTAGCCACAATAGTAAAATTTACATCTTCATCTAGATACCAATACATTTTTTGCGTGGCAGAGGATGATAGCCACTTAACAAAAGAAATCCTATGAAGTTTCTAATTTGATTTCCCGATGCAACGAAGTTGTGGTTGTTCTTTTGTAGTGCATATCTATTAGTATCTTGAACCAAATATGATATCACTTGGTCGTCAAAAAACTTTTCAAATAATTGAACAGGACTTTTTCAATTGCATTTTCACTTTGTTTTGGCGATCTATGTAACCAATTGTTCTTTCCACGCTAATGTCAGTTACTTGTTTGGTTCACTTGGGTTGTGATTTCACAGTTTTCCATTTTTTGGTCTGAACATTAGTATTAATTGTTCGAAACCTCGCCAAAGGTATTTGTCGTCAGAATCATATTCAGAGTCATTTGCAAAAACTTCAATTTTGCCAGGAACATCAGATTGGGTCTTCGTCGATGTCGTCTAAATCGGTTTCGTAAACAGGGCTTGGAGGAATAATAGCTAAGTCTATTTGTCTATCATCATCTTCTAAATCTTCTATTGCTGAATCCAAATTTTTATATTGTCGGCCATAAAACGTATTAGTTTTTATTGCATGCGGTTCCATTATCAATTAAACTTTAACGGAAATATAATAATTGGAATAATAAACTATACCGGTATAATAACGCAACTATAAGTGATGGCTTACAAAGTAACAATATACTAATGACGTACCTAATTGGTATTTGTACTTGTAATAGGTATAAGGAATTTATAAGAGGCGACGGGAATTAAAATATAATTAAGTATAGATAAACTATAATAGAGATTGAATTGAATTCTCGAAATGTAATATTATTAATTATAAAAACGACGTTATAATCCCGTTGTACTCAAATGAGTACACACAAACTTTATGTCACATATTTTTTTATGTAAGCAACCAAATCACTTAAAAACAAAAAAAATCAAATAATGTAGGTAATTGACAACATGTTAGAAAAATTTAGGTGATTTTTAAAGCGGTATTACAACGGTTTTTTAAAAAAAAGTAACACTCAGAAAACAACATTTTGCGCTACCAAACTTTAAAAATTATTCTGTAAAATACATTTTATGTTTATATAAAAAATTTGGAAAATGTAACTCCTCACATGTTGATACAACTATGAAGTAGGGTTGTTATATTAATTTTCAATCAATTACCTTTTAATATGACTTTTAGCAAAGTATACTCAAATGAGTACAATAGGTTGAAATGAGTTAAAACATCCTCAACTCTCATTATTTTATTCAAGGTTTGAAATCCATTAAATTTGAACTGAAGGTTCTTCTTGTGAGTTTTGGTCGCACTTTACTTTTTATCAAAATTTATATTAAAAACGCGCTTATTATCATAAAGCAAATTTTGTCTTACACTGAAGAAATGTATAAAGACTCGCAGCCTTATGTAAAAAATCGTAGTCACCGCAGGATCCGAGATATAGGAGGCGCCACCGTATATTTAGTATCCGAGATTTCAGTTCACTGCTAGCAGTTGTAGAGTTTACATCGTACATGCGTCATACGTATACGCATCGGGCAGTGGTTACGCTTAGTCATACCGCTTCTCTTTGCAATTCAAATGACGATGATTTAACTAACGATTTAAATAAATTGCGTTGACCCAAACATCTACCAAGAGATGCCATTAATGATGGGAATTCTAGTTTATTTTTTATGAATTAGGGGACCAACTTGCGATGTATTGGTGTGCTACACCTAATAAAAAAAAACTAAAACGCCGTTTTAAATTTACAATTTTATTGAAAATTGGTGTAATCTTTATTAGCAAATCAAATCAAAAAGTTTTAATTGAAGGAAAAACCGATTTGGTAATCCCTTTTTAGTCACCTTTTCAAGAATATTATCAATTGCAAAACACGATAAAACAGTTATAGACATTTATAAACATAACAAAAATTCTGTTTGGCTTCTTGTGCCAGTATCAAATTACCGGCGCCCGCGGTTTTTAATATGTAATCTGCTATTTTAAATTATTGTTCACTAGGCGATTTGATTATTTACTTATGAGTTTTTTGTTTTTACATTCTAGTTGATTGTAGAATAATTATAGTTCCATAAAGTTCGCGATGTTCGATCGATTTCATTTTTGAATAAAATAATTAAAAAAAACTTGGCCAGAAAAATATATTCTAAAAATCGCTTTATTAGAGTACAGAAATCGATTTTTAATGATTTAAATCACCATTTCTATTTTATATTAGGCCTGGGTCGTCTATCGATATATCGATACGTATCGATATTTGGATGCGTATCTAAATGTCGATATTTCGATAGGTATCGATATTACGATATGTATCGATATTCTGATACGTATCAATACTTTGATGTATCGATACGAATTGCGTATCGATATTCGATTCGATGTATCGTATCGCCCATCACTATTTATAATATAGAACTAGTACAATTGAAATAGATCGTTCAGGAACTACACGTCACTAGTTACTATTACTAGTTTCAGCACGGATAGTTCACCTTCAAAATTAAGTTATCGAATTTTATAAATAGAATCTCTTACCAAAGCTTTATTGAAAAGAAAGTATAAAATACTGTAAAGTAAATTAAAACGGCAGAGAAAAAATACAAAGCCAAACTCTGGCAAACGTATAGATTGAAGAAAAAAATTCAACTTGTCAAATAACATACCGTTTACTGTAAAAATTTTATATCAATCAACGGTATCTAGTAAATACAACAAACAATTATTTTGAAGAGTTATCTTATTACTTTCCAAGCATTCCAGTCTTATCTTTTTAGTTTGCGTTGAAAACAACCGTGTCGCGACTATCCAAGAGTGAAATTTGTAGGCAGCGGGGTGTAGAGAGCCACAAAAGTGGGATAGTCATACGGTACGATTTTTAACATGAGCGTTGCGAGTCTTTATACACTTCTTCAGTCAACGGTCTTACTATAAAAAAGTTTTTAGTTTGTTTTCTCTTATTGATAAGCGTTTATTATCTATTTACTTAGAATTATAAGCGACTTTTAGCTTAAACCGCGTCGTAGTTAAATACATAATTTTTTTGACTTGGTTTTTTATTTCTTTTTGAGAAACAAAACAAGAAGCAGAACTTAGCTTTTGCCGTATTGTTGTTCGTGAACTCAAACTAACTGACATTGCAGCTTGCATCTTCACAGTAATGAATGTCATTGACGTTCTTTATATCATTAGCAATCGGGTGACAAACGGACTTTCACTTTAATCCTGCGGTACTCGCGCGGTAATAAGTTACGTTGCGTGGGATACACACATATCCTAAAGTAAAACAATATGAGCTCAAAAAACAATATCATTCTAAATAAAGTTTTATTTAGTAACTACATGAATATACTGGGTGTCCGAAAAGTCTGGACTGGGCCAAATATCTCGAGAACAACAGGTTGGATTAACACGATCGAAACGGAACTTTGTCTTTGTCACAATTATCTACCGAATCCTGTTGTAAAAAACCACCCCCACCCCTCCTAAGGGGGTGAACGTAAGGGTAGTTTAAAAATTTTAAATGGGAACCCCCAATTTTTTTTTCATTTTTGGATTCTTTCACAAATTTTGCGTATGGCCCCAAAATTTCACCCCTAACCATCGCCACCCCTCGACAGGGGATGAAAAAATGAACAAAATGATTTAAATGAAAATGAAACTGAACAGTTTAAATGCCCAATTAAATACGCAATGAAAATAAACATGACAAAAGAAACATGTAATCCTACCCACAATTTCACCCCCAACCCCCGCCACCCCTAAACAGGGGATGAAAAAATGAAGAAAATGATTGAAATAAAAATGAAATTGGACAGTTTAAATGCTCAATTAAATACGCAATGAAAATAAACATGACAAAAGAAACATGCAACCCCACCCACAATTTCACCAACCCCCACCACCTTTATTTTCATTGCGTATTCAATTGAGCATTTAAACTGTCCAGATTCATTTTTATTTAAGTCATTTTGTTTATTGTTTCATCCCCTGTTTAGAGGTGCGGGGGGTGGGGGTTACATGTTTCTTTTGACATGTTTATGTACATTGCGGATTTAATTGGGCATTTAAACTGTTCAGTTTCATTTTCATTTAAATCATTTTGTTCATTTTTTCATCCCCTGTCGAGGGGTGGCGATGGTTAGGGGTGAAATTTTGGGGCCATACGCAAAATTTATGAAAGAATCCAAAAATGAAAAAAAAATTGGGGGTTCCCATTAAAAATTTTTAAACTACCCTTACGTTCACCCCCTTAGGAGGGGTGGGGGTGGTTTTTTACAACAGGATTCGGTAGATAATTGTGACAAAGACAAAGTTCCGTTTCGATCGTGTTAATCCAACCTGTTGTTCTCGAGATATTTGGCCCAGTCCAGACTTTTCGGACACCCAGTATACTAATAATAACACGATATACATTTCAAAAATAAATTTAATTTTTCTCGTTTTCTCCACATTTTATGCAAACAATATGAGAATCCTTTTACCATTACAGACCCAGTTATCACACCCAACGCAGTAATTTCTGGTCTGTTTATCTCTTTTTTGAAAGCATATATAACATCGGCCATTTCCGGTTTTTAGTTTTTTTGCTACAGTTTTATTAGAGAACGTTGAAGGTTTTTCAATTACAAGTATAAATCGACTTTTCTTCTTTAGCTCCGTAATCTTTATTGAAACAATGGTTATATGAAACGGAATGTTCAAGTAGTTATAAATCGTCGTCAGCATCTCCCAATCCGTAATTAGCATTTTTACCTTACATTTATATAGTTACAGTTCAAACAAGGAAACTTTGTAAGAATGGTATTAAGCCTATATTTAACTCGACAGATAAAATCTCTTCAATTTTTTTTTCTCCCAAGGGCAAATATTCTCAACTTTCATCTAAAGGTGTGGTATAAATTCCTTGTTCATGTGGTTTAACATATATCGAATGATATATCCGCTGTCACGCGTATTTTAAAACATAACCGTTGTATAAAGAAACATATTTTTAAGTTTGTTATTGCTGAATATTATTTCACTACAGGCCACAATATAAATTTTGATAATGTTTTGGTTGTTGCTAACTCTTCATTCGTCTTAATAAGAAAGTCCGATAAAGCATAGAAATCACCAAACACTCTAACGTGACAACGGTTTTGCACTATCCCCTCTTTTTTTCCCAGTTGTTATTGGTTTACCGAAAACATGTTCGTTTTTGAACGTAACTTAGTCAGAATCAAGCTCATACCACCGCAACGGTACTTCTTCTATAAATACTGAAACAATCACTTCTTAAGTCACTTCTATAGAGTTTAAAATCTGGCTTGGTTTACAAGTTGATTACCTAACTCTGTAGTGAATCTTTGTTAGATTATTGTTCACTTTTTTATAATTTTTTCGGCCTTGATAAAATCGCTTACAAAAGTAGGTGAAACGTTAGCAACTTCGGCCACGAAAACATTCGCGATTATATTGCTCAAGTATTAGCTGTTTGTTATATTATTAGATATATACGTTTAAATTGTTCTGCTTGTAATTAATTTATTGCTTAAATGTCTACTGAAATAAATTGTTACTGTAATTCTTAATTGCTGTATATTGGAAAAAATATTTTAATTACTGAATGGAATATGACGAATAATATAATCAACTATTATTAATCTCGCTAAACCTCTTCCTAGCTATTATGTTATTATTTATTCATATAAATAGCAACTCTTTATTTTTTCATCAAAGTGATCGCCCTATACACGTTAAAATTGTGATTTGTTATTGTTAAACATTATTGTTAACATTGTTTTATAAAGATAATTTATGTTGTTTAAGTTTAAAGTATTTAATTCGTATATTAGTTCAATGTTAATCTTTATTAATTAATTATTTTTTAATAAAATCATATTTTACGTTTTATTATTTCTTTCAAATTAGTAATTAAACCGCAAATAAGATTATAGGAAAGCGAGCGAAGACCGTAATCAATTCAGTTACAGCATTCTCAATCGTAAATTTCTTAAAAGTTTTAAAACTTACTTAGGTGTTGCTTCAAGCAGTCGCTATGAATGTACCTGTACAGTCGTTACTGCATAGTAGTATTTATATAAATGTTACAGAAATTTTGTTCTGTAAACGTATATTATACCGTTTTTTGGTTAAAATTGAATTAGTAACTTTACAGTTATTCAAATTAATAATAGTGCTAATGTGAATACTTTGATGTCATGATTGCTTTACATATATGTTAACATGCAACTTAACTAACAACAGTAAAATTAAAGAAAACGGTTAAACTGCTTTTTGGTTTCTTCGGTTGTATTCATTTAATGACCAGGCGGAAAAATGTTGCTACTATGGATTCTAAAACTGTATATATAATAACTCTACCGTCTTAATCCAAATTACTGTAACTGCACATTTGACATTTCTGAGAAAATTGAGTCTTAAATTTTCGATCTGCTAATATTAGCAAATAACTATATAAATACAAAAACAAGCAATTTCTTATGTTGCTATTAGCGTTTTTATGCAAATTGTTTATATATATTTTTTTATAAATATTTCCGATAAAATCCTCCTTAAATTAAAACTGAAGCGTTTACGTTATTCAGACCTAAGAAATTTGTTGACCAATCCATAACCAATTTTACGTATGTGATCCTACATGCGCAGATACGTTAAAACGGTCGTTTATTAAGTTTGATTTACACAACTTAATTAACGTATTGTAAGATATGAAACGTTGTAAGTTATAAAATTAAAAAACAAGGTTAGATACCTATAATATAGGTCTTAGATTGAGAAATTTATTTTCTACTGCTATGTACTAACAATAATTAAAAATAAACGAAAAAAGATATCGAAATGAAACGATTTAACAAATAATTAAATTGAAAAACAAATTAAAATATGTAATTTTAGTTATTTATTTAGCAACCCATTTATTAATCTTTATCGCTTTTAGAAATTTTAGTTGTTGTGGTGTTCTGTTTGTGGAATGGCATCAGTGTAGTCAGTTTTCCTAAAATTTTAGATTTTTTGTCTGGTGCAATTACGCGATTCTCTTTTCTCAAATTCGGTTTTTCTAAGAAAAAATATTCGCCTTGTATTAAATGTTTTTTGATACACTTTCTATTTGGTGGTGGTAACTGTCTGCTGTCATAAAAAATAAGACTAAGAACATTTAGTTATCGTTACTTTCATTGACATTACCTTCTTCATCTGAGCAACTACTTCTATGACATCTTCACTAATTTGTAAAACATTGCTCACTATGCTTTGCTAAACTACATATCAACTTTTATCAGATTCAAATTGTAACGATAAGTTAGTGAACAGCATTGTTTTAGTAAACCATAAACTAAAAAGTTTTATTAAACAATTGTTTTACTAAAATTCAGCTTTTGGCATGATGTTCATTTAAAAACTACAATGTGGCACATTATCACAAATCTATAATACCAACAAACGATTATAAATTTCTCGTGTGCACATACCAGATTCTTTTCTTTAAATTGCCATTACGTAAATATTGTTATAAACAAAAGTAACACAACAATATGATAGAAAATATATGTTTAATCTATAAGTAGATGAATTAATTTCTTCTCTCTAAAGCCATCATTCAGTAGCGACAACACTAAACTATAATTCGTGTCATCTTTTGCACTTAAACCCAATCTGAATTTTTTGTTTATGACATCTAGTTCACTGTTGTAATTAACTTTCACTTACATTTTCGAAACTAAAATGTTGGTTGTTAACACTTTCTTATGTACAGAAATAAATATGTATTAAAATTACCATTGCTTTTACCGTAGATTTTTAATGTTTCTTGATAAGTCTATAGTTTTATTCCTAATAACAATATTCGTCATTTACGAACAATTTTTAAATGTATAAACACTTACTTTATTTGTTTTATAAATAATTTTGATTTGCTTCTTACAGCAAGTTCTGCTTCTGTGTACAAAGAAAAGAATCCCACCACTACCTTTCGGCTCGTGAAAGAGAGCTTTTGATGTTTTGAGATGTAACTTACTTCGATTTCCTAACATACTGTTAATCACGTAAAAAAAATTTTAAAAGTTTGCATTCAGTAATGTTTTCAAAACTACGATTGAAATGTAATTGACGCATTGACGTTATATAGCATTCCCATTACTTAAAAATCCCACGACTGTTGGTACAAAAATAAAACAATTGTTCCGTAAATAAAATTATAAAATTATAATTAAATGCAAAAATTAATAAGATACGATAGACGGAAAAATAAAAAAACCAACTTGTTTGATAATATGCAATTAATAATCTCGACAGCATTAATGCTGTCGCTCGCTGCGTTCGCTCGCGCGTAAGATGTCTCGATTATTGATTGCTTTCATTACCAACCTTGTTGGTTAAATAACTATTAGCACAATCATATCCAATTAAATGATTTTTTTAACTTTTAATTAATACATAATATTGAAATTTGTTAAACAACTGTTTACTAATTTTTTTTTTAATAGAAAATGTAATTTTGCAGCGCAACTTTTATCAATTAGCAATAGAAGTAATTAGTATTAGATTTTCGAAATACAAATTGAAATGTAAACAATTTATTTTATTTAACCCTCAATGCAATAAATAATTTTTATCTGCTAGATAATACAAACTGTACGTAAAAGATGTGTTTAAAAGAAAATAGCCTTGAAATATCAAAGATTCCATTATTGAACAGCAACTTCTCTATCTACAGTTTATCAGTTATAATCGCAAATTGTTACTATATGTATAAACTTAATTGTATTCGCTAAAAAAATATTCAGGAAATGCTTAACAAATGACGCAATATTGTACAACTATTACCGATAGATATAAATTATCACACTATTTAACAACAGATATTCAATCAACACTTTATCAATCAGAAAAGATGGTTATGTAACTAAACTTAATTGTATTTAATAAAACCTTTGCGTTTTTATTTTTTTGAAATATTTAATACGTTAATAATGCGCGGTTATATATAAACTTAAATTAAATTTACGACTTCTTGAAAAATGGAAACAAAAAAACACACATAAATACTAACGATTTTACTACAAATTTATTATATAAAAGAAATTAGAAAATAATCTAAAGAAATATGTTTTAAATTAAATTCACCTTAATTAATTCTTATTTAAAAAACTGTTTGGCAGCTGTTTTATAAGTATTAAATATTCATTTTTATTACTATATGAACATTTTTTTTAAAGATTTTACTAGCAAAATATTTTTTTACACGCGTCATATTAAACACCACATGTCATTTTCCCATCTTCCATACTTCATTTCCCATCACCCATTTTGGAACTACCAAATCACATCTTATTTGGTACTTATTTATTATAACTATCGGTCACACGCCATTTGGACATTTTTTTAATCTGTCGCCATCTTACTTCAGCCATTTGCTTTGTTTAAATTTACCGCCATTTCACACACTTTTATACCACCAACACTACCCTTTTACATTTCTACCACGTCTTTCACATTGTTTTCTTCTTCATGACGACTTTCAACCCTGTTAGTCCACTAGGAGAAGTCATCAAGAGCCGAAGTTGATGGATGTGTCTCAGAATATACTTATCATAACTACTGATATGTAAATTTGCAATGCTTTACTCTAAAACAGCCATATTATTTCTCCCACTTTGTACTGTGACGTCACGTAAAAGTGTAGGAAAGATAAGAAAAGAAACACTAGGTGAAAATGGTTGGGTAAAAACAGTGGCGAAGTGAGAGTCGAAAGTGGAAGTTATAAGTGAAAGCGGTAGTAAGTCAGCGTAGATTTGAGACGATGTAACAAAAACAGCAGTGGCGACTTGTTCTAAAGAGCACAACGACACGTGTAAACAATAAAAAATATAGTTTAACTTATTCACATTTTCTTTTTTAAATACCTATAAATTTTTAGTAAGATTTTTAAATCTACCATGCATTTAATAGTTAATAGTTAATGCAAACATAAACAATATGCGAGCAAATACTGTTTGATTTAGAACCAATATGGGCACAATTCGACATCGTCCGCAGCCCGTTACTCATATTCATTCACGATATTTATTATCTGAGTTTATTTTGTTTACATGTAAGGAATACTGCGAAGCGATAAGTTTTATTTTGCCGAAAAACAATTTCTTATAATGAGTCAGCCAGACAAGTAGTTACAAACGTGTCAAATGCACTTTTGATTGTGAATAACATTATAATCTTCTTGCATACTAGTTACTTTATGTATGTGTTTTTTAAAAATATTTAAATATGGAAAAAGAACTAACAAAAATAAATTCTGTTCAATACACACATGCGTGCATAGAAATTGGCCAACTGTAAACTTTTAACTTTAACTACATTTTTTTAACTATTCATCAGATCAAAGAAAATTATGCTACTAGAAAGACAATTTAAATTTGGTTTTATTAAAATGTATTTTGGCCATAAATGTTTGATCGGGTTTAGATCGATACTGCATCCTGGCCACTGCATAGCCTAAAAACCGACTTCTGTAATGTAGTCTTCTAAGGTTCTTCCTGTGTGCGACCTCACAATGTCATGCATAAAAAGAAATTCATTGCCGGTGTTGTCGACGTAAGGTACCACATGAACTGCTAAGATCTCCTTGATGTACTTATCACCCGTTAAACACTCGCTTCAGTGGCCAAGAGTGTCCCTAAGAATGAAAGCAGGGTCTGTTCGTACTCCTATAAAAATTGCTCCTTAGATCATGCAAGAACTACCTCCAATTCCAATTCACCGTTCAAAAGAGCATTCTGAATCGCTGTCTTGGTTTCCGGTACACAGATGATCCCGCCCAAAACGCAAGCGTGCTGGACGATGAACTGGGTTAAATTTTGAACCAATCGTAGGTGGTTTAGGGGTCAAGTTACTTTCCTGTAGCCTTCGCCTCACTGTCCACTGACTAGTAGCTACTCCTAATATTTTACGAAACTGCTGTTGCACTTGAACATCATCCAGTATTTACATAAGACATCAATTTTACAGCTGTAATTGATTGTTTTCTTGTCATACATTTAATAGATGCCAAGGTAATTAAAGAGACTTAAAAAATGATACATGTTTTTAGTATACACAACCAAACTGTACAAACAATTAAAATCTGCGAGTTTTATTGGTATGAGAGCTGATAAAACCACTGACGCGGCTAATTATCAAAAAATGGTTGTAACAATTCGCTATATTTTCAATAATAAAATATGCTAATGTATGCTATCACATATTAGATCTGAACGATATACAGTTAGTATTTAATAGATTATTGGATTATTGGTTTTTATAGTTATAAGTAAAGACAATATTTTGCATATTTGCAGAATTTATCATTATGCATAAAGTTTGATATTCTTTATATGATTATAGACCTAAATTTTAAGCTTCTGTATTGCATATAAAATATGCATTTGTTTTTATTGCATACCTTTTATCGGAGCATATGTTTTGGTTTTATTTAGCATGACAGCGTTGTATAAAATTCCTATATCCGCATAACAACAGTAATTTTACTAATTTAGTAATATAATTGGCAGTTATTAGAACAATTATGCGCTAAGAAAGTTGAAACACAGAATAAATGTAAACCATGCCAAAAGTAAATTTTAATTATCTGTTCACATTTTAACATCGATTGTTTTTTTACAGAATAGTTTTAAATAACATATTGTATATATAGCACGTAAGAAAAGCTATATCGCACTTCTCCTGTTACAGAACTCGCTTCAGACGCGATATCAGAATCTTTTCAATTGTAATATAAAAATAACTTGCTGTTTTATTGACCAGTTAGTAAAACAATGTGTGACATTAATTTTAATTTTGCCTGTAGGAATTTTTTGTGTGTAGAAAAAAAACAATAAATGTAAAAAACTGTACTTTATTTGCATTACTATTAGCAGCTGACCAGTTGCGCACTGTTATTTCTAGTGGTTGTAGTGAGAACTTTAATTGGAAACTTTATTCTACCAAGTCTATTTGTACGAGTTGTACAACTATTTAAATTTAAAACAGTCTTGTTTATTCAGTTGAACTTGAAAAATCCCTAAACAAGGCAAAACATTAAAAACTGAGTAAGTCGGCGAAACTATCAAAATATTTAGTTATAGATGATACAGTGATATTTTGTCAATTATGCAAAAAAAAAGTAAAAACACTTTATTTTAATTAATTAACATGTATAAAATGATTGGATTTAATTTTAGATAACATGTGACAAGAAATTTCAGTTAGTGCAACATTTAAACACGTATTCTCATAAAAGGTTTGAGGAATGTAACAAACCTTTCACTTCCAATCAACAATTGCTACCTACGGTTAACGTTCCACAAAAAAATGAAAGGAATTGTGTGAACTGCTTGTGAGCACAAATATCCCTTTAAAAAAAATTGCTCGTCCAATATTTCGTGGATTTTTGGAAAAGTATACAAAAATGATTATTCCAAGTGAAACAACTTTAGGGCAAAAATATTTATATCGTACATACAATGAGACCATAAAAAAAATTAAATCAAAGATTAAAAACCATTATCTATTGTTTTCTGTTGATGAAACAACGAATACATGTGGTAGATACATAGCCAACCTATTTGTAGGTGTATTAGATGAAACCATAGAACCTACACCGTATTTAGTAAAAATTAAGCAGTTGGAAAAGACAAACAATGGCACTATTCCACGCTTTGTAAATAAAGGATTAAATAATCTTAACCACTACCCGCAGCTAAAATTGTATTAATGATAACCGATTCGGCAACATATATGTTAAAAGTTGCGCAAACGCTGACAGTATTTTATCCTAATTTAATTCACTTAATTTGTTTTGCTCATGGAGTAAATAGAATCGCGGAAACAATACGTGGGCAATTTCCAAGTAAGTTTTTTAAATTATTAATTCAGAATTAGTACAAATTAAATGTTTTTCATATGTAAGTTCACTAATAAAAACTGTCAAAAAAGTTTTTTTGAAAGCACCGTGTCGTATTCAGCATTATAAGGAAAATTTACCGAATACTCCATTGCCGATTGAGCCCGCATTAACAAGGTGGGAAACATGGTTAAACGCAGCAAAATTTTATGCAGACCATTACGAGCAATTTAAAATAATTGTTTTGAATTTCGATCCTGAGTCTGCCACTTCAGTTTAGGAATGTCAAAATGTATTGCAAAACCACTTTATTAAAAACGTGGTTATTTTTATCAAAACACATTATTCAATTGGGTTTTTGCATGATTTTTATATTTCTTTTGATGTTTTTAGATTCTATATAATTTTTTAGAATTTTTGAAAAAAAAATTCTGTTTTTGTTCATAAATAATTAAATAATTTAATAAATAAAAGTGGTCATAAATTACATAAAGTCACGTGACGTAAAACGTGATGTGATTGGTTTGACGTCACTGTGCTAGTTCTGGCGCGTTTATTTGAATGTACAATGACCCGCTAAACATGAAACGTACATGAAACATTTCAGATCTGCAGTAGAACTGTGCAAATGTAACAATTTTTTGGAATGTTTCTGCAAAGTCTCAGAAATGTTCTCTACAAAACGTTCTCATTAGAATATTACATAATCGTTTCAAATGAAACAATGCGTTACAAGAATTAAATTTTTCTGCAATTGTGTGCTAGGTGTGTACGTACGTTAAAACAGCTGACAATTATTAAAGTTATATTCGTTTTTCTCACTCCATATTTTTAATTTCTCATATTATGAATTTCTCTTAAGGGACTTTGCTTCGGTTTGAGTACTTGTTCAACTAAGTTATTATAATACTTAAAAAAACGGTTTCAGAAAAACAAACATATATCGAGCAATGAACAAACACAGTAAGGAAAAACCAAAGAAGGAAGAACTCGTGGCAACTTCCTTCCATCCTTACATAAAAGGCACTTTTTAGACACCGGTCACTCTTGAAAACGCGGAGAAGCTTGTCCCTTCTCAAAGTATCGAGGTTTCCTTACCGTTCTAAGTTGCCATGCAGTTTATAACACTGATCGTTGTTAAGAAATTGACTTTAAGTTAATTTGATCAAATTGCAGTAACGAGTTTCTGAACACAACTTCTTTATAACACTAAAAAAGTCCGCTAAATTGCTGTTGACGTTTTTTTCCGATCAAAAGATAAATCTGCAAGTAGTTGCAAATTAAGTGTTTTAATTTATTCTAATTTGAATGATCTCCCGTTGATGACAAGATGAGATTACCTTTTGTCTATTTTGGTCAACTGTCGCGCTATCTTTTCGATGCTTTCTTCTGTCTGCGTGAGTAGTTCTGGAGCACTGCAAAGTTTACGACCGTCCCGGTGCGATGCCTGTTTTGCCGCTTCATACTACAAAGCATGCATTAAAACGTAATTCAGCGTCTTAAACCAAGCTAACCGTAAAGTCCGTTACGTTTTGCTATCTCGGAGGCCGTCTACAAAAGTTTGAATAGCTAACTGCTCCAAGAAGGTATCTGGTGCTGTGTACTATCAAAAACGTTGCTTTCTGCTTATTGCTCTCTCCATTAACTGTAGCTGTGGCTTCAAACTGCTTGTAGTATGTTGACCAAGAATTTTTTTTTTCAAAATTTGGAGATACAATTTTAAACTTGTTAGTGGTTTTTTGTCGATTGTCCATCAGTAGTTTTATTCTGTCTCCTACTGCTTTTATTTTGTTATTCAAAGATTTGCATATTATTTTTTTTTTAATTTTACATATCTGCTTAAGTTTTTTCTTCAACCATTTTAATTTAGTTTTCTGTATGTTTTTATTTTTTATTTTTTCTTTTAATCTCCTAGAGTTTTCCAACAATTTTTTTTCAATTTTCTAAGAATTTTTGTATGTTTTCTTCCGTTTTTCAAATTTTTTTTTCATTTCTGAGAATGTATGTAAATCTTTTATTCCATTTTTCTAAAATTTTCTTCCATTTTCTAGTAATTTTTGTCCCTTTTTTATATATTAAAGCAAGATTTTCAAATAGTCTTGCATCCTTTTTAACTGCTTGCAAACGTGTAATCGGCATAAATTATAACACAACTAAAAAGTTTAATACAACATACACCTTTAAAATGCAATTTTTATATAGCATTAAATTTTAATAACGACCGATTTTTAATTATTGAATGACTAATTCATACGCACTGATAAAAGAAAAGTTATATGTTCTGGAACTATCACACCCGCGAGGCACGTATTAATAACTTGTTTACAGAATATCAATTTGGCGAGCGCAAAATCGTCCCACGCCTAATACCACTTGTAACAAACTTTAAAACTAAATTTATTTACACGTATTCAATTTAAACGATTTCATTTAGATATGATGAATATAACTAGATTTAACTAATAAAAAGTCACGGTATTTAAGAAAAAAAATAAGTTATAATAATTTATACATCACTATAATAGGTGTTTATTGTACGCAATTTTTGTTTATCTACACTGCTGTTTGTTTTCACTCAATGCACATTTATTTATCTTAACACGCGCGTTAAACACTGTATTTATTTAAACCAATAAAGTTTTCTTACTTCCAACTCGATTTGAATTACTACCTCAACTTTTTCCAAATACTTTTTGTATGCTTCTGTTATCTGAATCCAGAATATTCTATTCTTTTCATGTATTACAAAAGCTAGAGTCAAAATTTGTTATGTACTGTAATCCCTAATCAACAATTGTGTTTGAATCCTGTATCAACTACTAAGTATCATTAATTGCACATTAATGCAACTAATGGTTTTTAAAAATAATTAAACATTAGGTCGATATAATCCAGGTATATTTATTGACACTTTAAAAATGTATTTGCTTGTAAATTATGGTCAGGTTGATTTCAACACTTAAACGTTTACAATATAGATAATAATCTCAGTTAATAATTTTAATAAAAGAATTTTTAAAGGCGTTAATTTATGTTTTTATAACAAACAATTAATCATAATAATTAAACTACGTTGTTACAAGTTTTTCGGTATTACGAACCTGCACGGCCAACTCGCAATAATCGGAGAGAGGGGAGGTCCACACTAAATATAGAAAAGATGTTGCAGGGCGCCAGAGCTTCCCAAAGTAATTCTCTGTCTTGCTCAGGACAGAACGGTATAAACCTTGTAACACTATGTTAAGTTCGTAATTCCTCTACTCAGCTGTTCGAGTAGTCAAAAGTAAGTCATAGTTAACGATAATCACAGGAGCAGGAAAGATAAAAAGAAAGATTAACAAGTATAATCGATTTAATAGTTTAACGTTGGATATAATCGAAGATATGAGATTTAAAGTTAGCAGGTAGAATTAATACCTATCACAGTTTGCATTAATAATTAGAAGAAATTTTGATTAAATGAGTACATAAAATTTTCTAGAGTATATCACAATCCTCATACATAAATGCCTGTAACATCGGCAACACACATCACAGAAAAAGATTATATCGAATAGACCAGCATACAAAGTCACCGAATAACTAAGTTTCCCTCACAGCATGCGATACAAGTATGACATGATTAAAATTACCTTATTGGTATATAAGTAATAACGCAGTTACAATCATTAACATTTAAATATAATTCTGTGTACAACTTTGGTGATCACGATATAAAGAATCAAATAAATAACTCACCTAATAAAGTTTCCACTTACACGTCGAAAACGTTTTCTCGTCAGTGGCCTGTAATCAATTGTGAAACACAAATCGGATCATAATCGAGTTCACACAGAACAAAAGCTACAAAAGATAGTATTAGTAAATAATTAAATGGCATATAAAAACCCGTTGTATCGTGTACTGCAAGAAATAGTCTTTAACACAAGTGACTGATAACACATTCGATTTCTTCAGTAATCATATCATTGAACCCCAAGATATAGAACGATGTAAGTAATAATTTAAGACAGGTTGAATACACATTCGACTTCAAATTTTCAAATCAACATCCCCGACACAACGTGCGACTGGACCCCGATGTTGTTTAAGTAGCAAGCCCTCACGACAGCTGATAGGCTCGGTAGATTTATTCCTTAATAGTAGTTATGCATCCCAATTGTTGATTTAATTCCAAAATGGTAGACAACGTGGTCGGAACCGGCTGTCATATGAATATAGAAATTACGAAAGAAAGAATAGATTTAAGACAAAATGACTTACCCCCGTGCCGAACTAATCGTAAAACTTTCTACGTCGATTTATAAATTTATGTTCATCACACGTGATGTTCTTAAAAATTTAAGAATCAATTCGAAAACTTCGACACCGGACCGTTACTGTGGTTTACAGTTTAACGTCTACTTGATCGAATGACAGTCACGAGAAAGGATCGGTAGGGGGCGTCCCAACCATAAACTAATTTCAAGTCAAAAATACATAGGCGTACCTACTGAAAATTTCGTCCGTAACAACACAAGCGTACGTAAAGAAAATTACCGTAACAGATTCCCCCCCAGCAAGATAAAAGCGTGGAGCGAGAATAACGAGAACAAAGCTAAAATGAAGACAGAAATTTAGGCATACGCCAAGGATAGAACCCTAAAATCCAAAACCAACCCCAAAACACAATAACGCCCAACCCCAGAAGAAACGTAGACGAAAGATATTTTCTCGGTGTACTAAGCATCACCAACCAGATGTGTCCAAAAGTCGCATGAAGCGGAATGATACTTCAAAGAACCAGAAACTCAACTAACAGAATAGAAGTATCAGCACAGGTACTCGTTGGAAGTCGACAACAGTCGTTACGCTAAAAAGCCAGAAAGCAACGCAGTCCCATAGACCTTACTGATCGACAACACTAAAGCAACCCCAGAGAAAAGAAGAATGATAGAAAAGAAAGAATACAAATCCAACCCCAAATATAAGTCCCCAAAGCTAACTAAGCTAGAGAAGTAAAAAGGAAAAAAAAGTATCTAGATGTTGCATGGTGATACGCGATTTAGAAGAAAGTCCAAAAAGAAAAACTAATGCAGTTGTGCTCAACAAGTCGTCAACAGACGATATGAGATTCTTCCACCAAAAAAACCCAACAGATCCTAAAGATCTAAGCAAAGAAAACCAATGAAGAAATCTCAAGCAAAAGAAAAGATTCTGATTAAAAGTCGACATAAGTCGTACTACCTAAGGGGCAGAGAAAAAGAATCAGTAATCCCTGAGTCACAATAACAAAGTCACTAAAAGCTAAACACGAAATGAGTGCTAATCCAAAAGAAATCCAAACCACGTAATCCAAAACAAAACCAAAAGAAAGAAAGAAAAAGAAGTAAGAACCAATAAAGAATAGAAAGCTTCTCTTGCCAATTGAACGTCGTGAGTCAGTGCTCGTTGTGTTGGAATGTCGCGTTGGAATTTAAATGCCGAAGAACGGATTAGAATATTCCAAGAGCAAAAGAAACCCAAAGAAGAGAAATATCCTAACTGTGACTAACAACATCAAAAATGCCGACTAAGCGGAAGTACAGAGTACAAGAAGCGACGTTGCAGTCTATCCCAAGCTTCAATCCAAAAACAACAAAACAAAATCCCACTAAATCCAGTACAGCAAGAAAAGTAACTGAGAAAGAAAAAAAACAGTTGCAGTGAACACTAAAGAAGAAAGTTACTAAAAGAAAAAGAAAGCAAGTGTTCAACCAACAAACTAAGATAAAAGGAAAAAAACAAAAGAGCTAATTGCCCTAAAGACAAACCTTCAAAAGCAAAAGAAAAAAATAAGAAGTAAGAAAAACAAGAAAGGCAGAAAAGAAACAGACGGAGAAAGATAAGACAAGATGTAAATGTCTAATTCGTTCTTCTCTCCGTAGAAGGAACGAAAGGGAGTGACCAACCCTTCAATGCCCAACCAACCGCCCTAGAGGCGAACCATAAGGAGAATCAAAAGTAAGAATAACGGTTGGCACAAAGAAAAGATAGATAGGCCCAAGAAGAAAAAAAAATGAAAAGTAGAAAAGATAAGAGATATAGAAAGACGGAGAAAGATAAGGCTTGATGTAACTGCCTGATTCATTCTTCACCCCGTAAAAGAATGAAAAGAGAGACCACCCTACGGTGCTCAACCAACCTCCCTATTAAGCAAAAGAAAAAAAAAAGAAGAGAAAAGATATCACAGTTAGTCATAGACCAAGAGCGTACCAATTGCTGTCCCAAATTGGAAAGTATACTCCAAGACTTTAATGCCGACGAGCGGAATAGAAAACTCAAGAAAAGAAAAAAACCCAATCCAAAAGCAAAAGCGAGATTTCTATATATGACGTACCAATTCCAAAAAGGCCGACTAAGCGGATATAAATATATACAGACGGAAAGGTAGTCTGTCCTGAAGTAAGATGGAGAAGAAAAAACCCAAAACCAAAAGCACTAGAAACTTAAGCAAAGAAAAGAAAATCGGTGACAGCAATATGAGAAGAACAATTGGGTAGCATCCAAGCTACAACCAACCAGATACCGACGACATATTCAAAGACTCGAACCACCAAAACCGAAAGAAAAGAACCAAAAGAATAGCAAAGGTCGAAAGTCAAAAGCCCAAAAAGCGAACTAGCACTTACGACGCTTGCGACGCCGATGAAAGCGAAGAGAACGATTAGAAGAAGGAGACAACAAAGAATAATTAGAAGCGACTGAAGGAGAAGATGCAAAAGCAATAGAAGCGGCCTTCACACCCGGAGAAATAGTACGATCCTTATGTAGACGCGTAGACCTTGTAGCGACATCAGTGTTGGAAAGCTTCGTTCTACTTGGCAAAATGTGACGTGACCTAATAGGCTTGCTTCGTCGCGAATTCGAACAAGAACAATGACGTATGAACTCGGCAACCTTAGGTCTCATATGAGGCCAGTAAAAATGACATCGAAGAGCTTCCAAAGTGCTCCTAACACTGAGGTGATCCCAATTAGATGTAATGTGGTGATCCTGAATAAGTTGCTTGCGCTGGTCCGAAGGTACAACTAACTTCCAAACGCAAGGATCAGAAGATGAAATGCGTACACGTTTACATAAAAGATTTTTCACAACACACCAACGAGAGAAACGACGAGGAGAAGCAGTAACTTTAGATATCATACCTAAATACCAAGGATCAGTAGTAGGCCTAATAATCCTAGAAACTGAAAAGAAATTAGGAGGAAGAGAAAGAAGAGAACGAACAGTACGTAAAGGCTTATCACCTTGAGAACGACAACGAACACAAGTATTGGGAGGAGAAGTAGTAAGAGAGCAAGTAGCAGAAGAGACGGAAGTAGAAATCTTATTAGCAAAGACTACAGATGGCTCTTGAACTTGGTCACCAATCTCTGTTGTAGCAAAGTGGAAAGAATCGCGAGAATTGATGTTCGACTCCAAACGCTTGCCTAAAGATATTAATTGAGCAATAGATGTAATCTCAATCAACGCTAAAGGAAGTTGATAGAATGGCGTTAGATTTCGGCGAATAACCTTGAGCTGTATTTGCTCTGAGACTGGTTCAGCTAGCTGAAGAAAAAGGTATCGCATATTGGTAACGTAAGTACCGATGGTTTCGTTAGCTCCCATCGTACGACTGCGAATAGTATCCATCAAGCGCTCATCATAATCTAAAGGTAAAAACTCGGACTTCAACAAAGCAGCAACATCATTCCACGAACGTAACGAACTTCGATTCGTCCTAAAAACAAGAAGGGCTTTGCCAGATAAAACTTCAAAAGCTGAAAGAAAAAGTTGATGTTGTGAAACACCACGAGACAAACACAACTCGTCGATACGAATAAGAAATTCTATAAGTACAGAAGGATCTTCACCTGAAAAAGTAACATTCCAATTACCTAAATTCGTTTCGGAATCAGAGTCCGAAGAAGTAAGAAATGGTGGTTCTTCATCTGAAGAATACATAGCTAAAACAATAACAAGTAAACAATAAACTAACCAACGTTGTCAACTACCACGGACATGTGCCACCCCCTGTCTGACAAAAATTCAAAATAACAGTAAGTACAAGTAATCCAATAAGAAAAAAAAACAACTTAATCGACGTAGTCGAGTCAATCCAAAAATCAAAACGAAGGTCCGATTAAAAGAAACGTAAGCAAAGTGCTAATCTACAATCAAACTGCAGCACTAAAGAAAAATACAGAAAAAGTAAAAGTTAATGAAGTAACTCAGACGTCCAGTCTAGTAGCAATAACTAAGTAAAGAAAGCAAAGTAAAATCGAACCCACGTAAGACTAAGAAAAGAATCAATAAAGCTAGAAGAACTTATGATCGCACACACTAAATCGATAGCAAGTCAACAATATAAACTACCTATTCCTGCTAGTAATCCTATACTAATTAGAGAAAAAAAAATCTAAACAGCAGAAAGAATTATACCGAATGAGAAATTCAAAAGAAAAAGAATCGAAAAGTCAGGTAGCCAATTTGCTACACCCTAAGTCGAGAGAAATTCAACAGTATAAGTTACCTATGAGTACCAGTAATCCTACGCTAATCACAATTAAAGAAAATAGCTAAAAGAAATGTAGTGAAATGAGAAATTCGTGGCCCCACGTTGGGCGCCATTTTGTTACAAGTTTTTCGGTATTACGAACCTGCACGGCCAACTCGCAATAATCGGAGAGAGGGGAGGTCCACACTAAATATAGAAAAGATGTTGCAGGGCGCCAGAGCTTCCCAAAGTAATTCTCTGTCTTGCTCAGGACAGAACGGTATAAACCTTGTAACACTATGTTAAGTTCGTAATTCCTCTACTCAGCTGTTCGAGTAGTCAAAAGTAAGTCATAGTTAACGATAATCACAGGAGCAGGAAAGATAAAAAGAAAGATTAACAAGTATAATCGATTTAATAGTTTAACGTTGGATATAATCGAAGATATGAGATTTAAAGTTAGCAGGTAGAATTAATACCTATCACAGTTTGCATTAATAATTAGAAGAAATTTTGATTAAATGAGTACATAAAATTTTCTAGAGTATATCACAATCCTCATACATAAATGCCTGTAACATCGGCAACACACATCACAGAAAAAGATTATATCGAATAGACCAGCATACAAAGTCACCGAATAACTAAGTTTCCTTCACAGCATGCGATACAAGTATGACATGATTAAAATTACCTTATTGGTATATAAGTAATAACGCAGTTACAATCATTAACATTTAAATATAATTCTGTGTACAACTTTGGTGATCACGATATAAAGAATCAAATAAATAACTCACCTAATAAAGTTTCCACTTACACGTCGAAAACGTTTTCTCGTCAGTGGCCTGTAATCAATTGTGAAACACAAATCGGATCATAATCGAGTTCACACAGAACAAAAGCTACAAAAGATAGTATTAGTAAATAATTAAATGGCATATAAAAACCCGTTGTATCGTGTACTGCAAGAAATAGTCTTTAACACAAGTGACTGATAACACATTCGATTTCTTCAGTAATCATATCATTGAACCCCAAGGTATAGAACGATGTAAGTAATAATTTAAGACAGGTTGAATACACATTCGACTTCAAATTTTCAAATCAACATCCCCGACACAACGTGCGACTGGACCCCGATGTTGTTTAAGTAGCAAGCCCTCACGACAGCTGATAGGCTCGGTAGATTTATTCCTTAATAGTAGTTATGCATCCCAATTGTTGATTTAATTCCAAAATGGTAGACAACGTGGTCGGAACCGGCTGTCATATGAATATAGAAATTACGAAAGAAAGAATAGATTTAAGACAAAATGACTTACCCCCGTGCCGAACTAATCGTAAAACTTTCTACGTCGATTTATAAATTTATGTTCATCACACGTGATGTTCTTAAAAATTTAAGAATCAATTCGAAAACTTCGACACCGGACCGTTACTGTGGTTTACAGTTTAACGTCTACTTGATCGAATGACAGTCACGAGAAAGGATCGGTAGGGGGCGTCCCAACCATAAACTAATTTCAAGTCAAAAATACATAGGCGTACCTACTGAAAATTTCGTCCGTAACAACACAAGCGTACGTAAAGAAAATTACCGTAACAACGTAATAAAAATAAAACTTAATTCTCCAAATAAAATGTATAAACTACGTTGTTCAGTTTGAGCTAGTCAAGATTTCTTATTAGTGATATTCCTTCGTTGGTTTTAGTTTTGGTGCTTATTGGTCTTATTCGGACTCCTCGTAGTTATGATTTCTTTTTCTAAATTTAGTACGTTTAGAGCGTTTAGTTAGTTTGCCTAAAAAGGGCAATTTTGTGGGTTATTATTGTTTTGGTTTTGTTTTTGGAAAGGATATTATGCCGTCTTTGAACAACTATCCCGCACTATACCTATCCAAGTTTAGTGTGAATAGGTTCTCTCCACTATGTATTGACGTTTTGTATTTCTTTTGTTGTTTCTTACTGCAGTTGAACCCTTGATTGGCAGTAGGGAAGGTTGCTCGGAGTCGGTTATCTAGAGAAAATTAGTCGAGCCTACAACAACATTGTACTCTCTTTTTTTTTGTATTGTTGTTTTTCTTTCTCTTCTTTCGATCTGTCACCATGAGTGAGAAGTCGCTTTATATGCAAACCTGACAACTATGCGTTTGGAAAGGTTGATTGTCTTAGACCAAGTAGCTTCAAACTCTGAACCAGTCATAATATTGTAATGTAAAAGTTGCATTTAATGTATTTATTACCTTGGAACAAGGAATTTCCGATTTGAATTATATTTTAAGACCTTTTGTATAGACAACTTACATTACATTTTTTTCCATTATTTTGTTTAACCCTATATATAGACATTAGGACGTCTCACATTATTTGTTTTTTTTTTTTTTAGATACGTGCAATTGATTATACTGATTTACCACCACAAATAGCGTTGGTGAGAGATTTTGACGCTTAAATAAGTTCTTTCTCGCTTATGACGTTCTTTCCCATTTGAAAACGCTAATGAAATCCACAAAAGGTTAACAGATTTGCTACATATCAGGACATGTTTGCTAGGTAAAAATTTATTCTGTAAATTCAACGTTTATTAAAATTTGTCCTTTAAATGTACTCACTTAAGAATTTATCTGCATTGCGGCTATTCACATACAAATTGCTATTGGATTGGTAAGATTAAACATCTTTTGCTAGGTTTTACAAAATGGTGACTTAACAATTTTAATGCATTGTTCTTTTAGTGGTTTTTGTTTATCTTTTGTATTTTTTCCTTATTCTGATGTGTCTAGTACTTGGCCTTACTGCTATGGTTATGAACGGGTATTATCGTTCTGACTATCACTCAAAGTAATGACATTTTTGTTTACGCTATCAACAACGTAAATGATTATAGACACCCGGATGTCAGCGTAATCACTTACCCGGCACCTGCAAAATACAAGTCAGATCCTTCCGTTTACTGATTAATGAAGATAAAGTTATGCTGTACCGTGGCCCGTGTAAGTACCACTTCAATTGATAGTAGTTTTGTAATCTATTTGTTTTGTTATTTCTATATGTCATGTACGGTCGTACAAAAAACAAAAAAAATGATTTAATAATTAAAAGTTAAGCTTATGTAAGAATTTTAGGTAAGGCATTGCATTTCGAATAGTAACCTGAAATCCAAATTGATTATTACAAGCTTGTACGATATCAACGTTTACCTGTTAACACGCGTCACGTTAGTTTTTTCATATTGCCATAACTGCAGGCAATTTATATTAGGAGCCCTTTTATATAACTTTATTTATCTCTATTTTGCAGCTTCTTTAAGATCAGTAACGTACCGTCAATAACAACATTCTTTAATATTATAATCGTACAGTGGCGTAGTATTACTTAATTATTGTAATACATGTTAAGCTATTTTCTTGTCTACATCTACATCTACACTAATATTATAAAGAGGAAAGATTTGTATTTTTGTATGTAACGAATAAACTCAAAAAGTACTGGACCGATTTTAATAATTCTTCTTCATTAGAAAGCTACATTATCACTGAGTAACATAGGCTATATTTAGTACTAGATTACTATAGGAATCTTTAGAAATTCCTATTAAACCCAACCGAAGGTGTAAAAAAATTTGCCATAAAATGTCTTTCATCGCATACGCTGCGAAGAGTATTAATGATAGGACAAAAAAATGTTCGACAGTATTATAAAATATATCAATATCTACAAAAAACTTCACGAGACCATATGTCTAACTATTGTAGTTACGTCACTATAACTACTTTTTTACATTTAACAAATTGATAGAAATGCCGATCAAAATCAGACCGTGTTATCCATACCATTTATAAATTTTTATCCAAATAAATAATTTAATATTCAAGACTGTCTCAATACCTGATGATTACCTTTTGAATTATTGAAATAGGACATTCCATTCAAAAGATATCATGAAATTAAAATAAAAATACATGCCGGCGGCGGCCGCAACGCAGCGCATCGAGTAACCAACTCGACGAGAGAGGGGCAGTGCGAGAGAAGGGGGTGCACCATTATGAACTAGGTAGCCAGGGGGTATTCGCTTCATACAAATTTTATGTACAACACGATTTTCTGAGCCATCTATGATTGGCCTAAGAATTATTTTGACATTTGTGATTATTTCCAGCTAAGATGCAAACCTTTCAATGTTGCCATTCGCGCACAGTTTATTTCAAATTTATTTTGCGTTTATTCAGCCTATTCAGCATTTTTTTCTTAACCAAAGTAAAACGTGGTTGTGAAAGTTTATTGGTATTAGTAACTTTATTGGTATTCTATTTAATTTAAAGACAATGAATAAGGTAAGTTTTAATGGATAATACAAATTGATCCGTTACTAATTATTTAATAATCTTCTAGAGTGATTGCATTCTTAGAGGATCTCCCTCTTTTCACATACAATTTACTTAACCAAGAAGTAAATAAGTGCAGAGTGAAGATAAAAAACTTATAACATATACCATGCTAAAAAATTATGGTGTCTGCGTTGCCTGTTTCCGATGTATTGCTTTTGCCGATGGTTCATGTACCAAGTTGTGTCGTAATGCAATTCCAAATGGTAAGATTAAATACATGCTTTATTTAATATGCATAAGTATTTATTTTAAACAGGCGTGAAGAGTGTGGACAAACTCGATCTGTTAATCCACCTTCGAGTGTTTTACCTTATTTTGGTATGTTATAAATTGCCAATCATATAATGTTATTGACAAATATTTTATTTATGCAGATACTTCTCCAGAAAAGTGTTATGTTCAAGTCCTGAAGCACACTACGAAAACTTATAGTAAGATTGTAACAATGCTTCTACTTATTATGCTACAAGACGTGTGAGTAATGACAATTCTGAAGAAGTAGCAGGCACTTGACAACAATCAGGTAAGTAATGACATTGTAAATAGAAAAGATTTTACTTTTGTAATTTGTAGAAATCGATATCAACATTCAGCATCAAGTGAGTGCAAAAATATATCTAAAAGTTAATATTAGAAAACAGAAAAAGGTAATTCATACTATTCAATCTAAATTAATTAAAAACAAAAATTCAAAAAATCTCTAGAAGTGCAAAGTTTTTCCAAATCTGCAGATCATAAACCTACGTCTCATCCTATAGTTGACAAATTCTTATCCATTTCATATCCGTCCTTGCACTCCTTGAGATAATGTAATTTATAGGAACATATAATACTTATTCAGTTTCTTTTTAATCAATGGGAAATTTGATTAATAAGAAACATCAATTTTGTAATGGAATCTACGTATTATCCAAAACTAGTTATTTAAATAAATCTTGTACATTGTTCATAACTATATTTAGTTTTTTGTCATTGTTTGACTGATGTTTGTTAAAATAACTAATTGTATAGCAACCAATTATTCAAAAAATTGATTACCTATGTCCATCAACAATACAAACAAAGAATTCTGTAGTATTGCGTATATATTTTTTATGTATTTTATTATTCTGATTTTGTTAACAATCTTTACATAAATAAATTGTATTTTAAATTGAAATAATTGCTTTATTTATAGATTTTAAATATATGTAATTATTATTAATGTTAATTAATATAACTATGAGATGGCGCTACAGTGTAGATTTCTATAATTCAACAAAAATAGTTCTTAGGCCAAACACAGATGTCCATAGTGTCGAAAAATTATACGATTTTTAATACACGGAGTGCTGCATCTTTCTTACATTATCTTTGTAGGTAGCCACGCGGCTCATTCGCGCGGTCGGCTCCTTACGCAGTGGACGCAAGCGACATTGAATATTTCGAGTTTTTTTAACACATTTTTATGCTTCACTTAAAAAGTTCTTTTCAAAGGTAATTAGTTTTAGTATTAGGAATCACACTTTTTCATAATATTTGTCAAAGTTCTTTTCAGAACTATCTCTTTGCACTTGAATAATTTCTTTTTTATTCCTCTTTATAATATTAGTGTAGATGTAGATTATTAGTTTATTCTTAGTTATTAGTTTATTCTTAATTATTAATTTCTCTGATTTAAAATAAATATCCTTCATAGCAATATGCCTAGAAGAAGAAGGTCGCAGCTATCTAAGAATAGTTCCCAAGCGAGATTAGCAAAAGTTTGTCGTATTGGAGAGTCTTCTTCTGAAAATGCAGATCGTCTGGAAAGTATGAGAGTGTACGCGTCCCAATCGCGAGCCAGAGAATCTAGCGTCGAACGTTCAGTTCGTCTTGCAGAACAAAATGCAAGATCGTCGCAGTTATACGAACGACAGTCAAGCGCCGAGCGCTCGCAGCGACTTGAAGGAAATAGAGCTAGGAACTCGCGAACGCGTGCACGGGAATCTAGCACTGAACGCTCGCAGCGGCTCCTGACACAGCAAGATAGACAACGGTCGTTAACAGCTAGGACGCGCAATAGAATTTTAGTTCATAGTAATAGGTCGGCATTTAGTTACAATCCTCAAATTGAATACGCTCATCAAAACAGCATCCAAATCGGAGCAATGAATAAGATTTGTCCTATATGTTTCGCTAAAAAATGGGCTGAAAAAGCGAAAGGTATGTGCTGTGCATCTAGAAAAGTTGTTCTCCCTAACATTGATGAGCCACCAAAACCAATTAAAAGTCTTTTGACAAATAATCATACACAATCCGCGCATTTTTTGAATAACGTACGTAGATACAATAGTCTTTTTCAAATGACTTCCTTTGGGGCAAAAGAAATTAGGGAGGGACATTTTATGCCTACCTTTAAGGTGGAAGGACAAGTTTATCATCTCATAGGTAGCCTTTTGCCGCCATCAGGACAAAGTCCCCAATTTTTGCATCAAACATGGCCCCCATGCTAAAACTAGATTTGATAAACGAATTGCAGACCATGTTGAATAGCCACAATGTTTACATACGAAGTTTTAAACATAGTATTGAACTCAATACCCCCGAGAGTTTGAAATTGATCATTTACTCTGATCGCACACCCCTGACAGAACACAGAGGAAGATATAACGCCCCTTCAATAAATGAAGTGGCCGTTCTCTTGGTCGATGAAGACAAAGGGCCCAGGGATATAGTACTGCACGGTAGAGACGGACAACTAAAACGAGTGTCGGAATTACATCGTGCATATGATCCGCTACAATATCCGTTGATGTTTGCATCAGGAGACGATGGATATTATTTAACTATTTCTCAGCAGCATTCCTCAAGAAACAAGACTGTGTCATGTATGCAATATTATGCATACCGTTTAATGATTAGGGCCAACTGTTTTAATGCACTCCATTATTACAAAGATTTGTTTAATCAATATTGTGTGGATATGATGGCGAAGATGATTTCCGAAAGGTTAAATTTTATTTCCCGAAACTAACAAAAGCTTAGAGCGGATGACTATATTCATTTAAGGGATGCTTTAAACCAAGACGCAAGCGTAATTGCATCTAATATCGGACAGCATGTCATCTTGCCGTCATCATTTACTGGGTCTCCAAAGTATCTTCACGAAAAGACACAAGATGCAATGACATACGTGCACAATTATGCAAGGCCAGATCTTTTCGTAACTTTCACCTGTAATCCAAATTGGCAAGAAATAAAACAGGAACTTTTTTCCGGTCCGCGGTCTTTCGACCGGCATGACATCATAGCTCGAGTGTTTCACTTAAAAATGAAGAAAATGATAAAAATATTAACAAAAGACTCGATTTTTGGGGCCGGTTAAATTTTTCAATGTCCGTTAAGGCTTAGAGAGTTGTTTGTGGTAATATTATTATTTTGTTTTCCCTTGGAACCTCTCAAATTATAGGACACGTTTAAAGATGATTTGTGTGAAGACATCAGACATATAACCCAAGAACGAGGTTCCGATTATGATGTATATAACGAAGCTTTAATACAAATCGAAAACAAACTTTTAGAATTAAATGACAAAAGTTTAAAAGACTTTGGATTACCTTCTCCGAATCGCTCACAAAATGTAGTTGATGCCATACCGTGCCGTACATATGATGTTAACGAGTTGTCAGAATTTGTCAATTCAAATGTACCCAAGTTAGTGGCAGATCAAAAAATAGCGTACGATGGTATAATTGAAAGTGTGGAAAATAACAGTGGCCAACTATTTTTTTTGGACGCGCCCAGCGGCACGGGTAAAACCTTTCTTGCCAATTTAGTATTGTCAAAAGTACGATTATCCGGAAGAAAAGCACTGGCAATGGCATCGTCAGGAATTGCTGCAACCCTATTAAATGATGGTAAAACGGCTCAACATCAACAGTCTGTATGTTCAATCCGTAAAAATGGTCCACTGGGAAAGCTCTTACAGGACACGTCGCTGATTATTTGGGATGAGTGCACCATGAGCCATAGAGCTCATGTAGAAGCAGTGGACTGCACATTAAAAGATATAAGAAACTCATGCAATATGATGGGTGGCGTAACTTTTGTTTTCGCTGGAGACTTTTGCCAAATTCTAAAAGTTGTAACAAAAGGTACACGTGCCGACGTTATTAAAGCGTGCCTCAAATCATCACCTTTGTGGCTATCAATTAAAACGCTCAATTTGCGCACGAATATGAGAGCACATTTATGCAATAACCGCGGTGGTAATTTCTCAGAAAATATACTTAAATTAGGAGACGGAAAATTTACTACTCCAATTGCAAACAGCTCCCAAGTACTGTTGGATATTGAATTGGCTCAAACCGTTCACAGTCTAGAAATTCTTATGGACACAATCTATCCCGACATCAACAATCTTACAGCAAGAAATTTCCATTGGCTTTGTTCGAGAGCGATATTGTCACCCAGAAACAACTCAGTAAATGAGATAAACAAAATTATTATTGAAAAAGTACCAGGTGATTTTAAATGTTACAAATCTGTTGACACCGTGTGCAACATCGAAGATACAGTGCACTACCCACAAGAATTTTTAAATTCCCTTAATCCTGCTGACTTGCCACCTTATGAACTAAAATTAATAATAGGTACGCATGTTATGCTTTTAAGAAATTTAAGCCCTCCCAATATGTGTAATGGTACAAGGCTATTGATCAAAGAATTAAGAGATAATGTGATTGTAGCAACTATCATTACGGGTCCCGCGGCCGGTCAGCTCTCACATGTTTCGCGGATCCCGATGATAGCAACTGATTTGCCCATATCTTTTAAAAGGTTACAGTTCCCTTTAAAAAAATCCTTTGCCCTAACAATAAATAAATCCCAGGGACAAAGTTTTTCCATAGTTGGTATCGACTTAAGGAAAGAGTGCTTTTCCCACGGGCAATTGTATGTGGCAGTTTCTCGAGTAGGATCTCCTGAAAATCAATACGTTTTGTTGCCACCTACAAATACTACAGCCAACGTGGTGTACAGGGAGGCTTTAAGATAAGCATACAATTTTTTTTTTAATTTAGTGATTCATGGTCGTTTTAATTAGCATGCTTATAACTTAAATATCTGTACCTATTTATGTCTACCCGTGCGAAGCCGGGACGTGCGATATCAACGTTTACCTGTTAACACGCGTCACGTTAGTTTTTTTTATATTGCCAGGCAGTTTATATTAAGAGCCCTTTTATATAACCTTATTTATCTCTATTTTGCAGCTTCTTTAAGATCAGTAACGTACCGTCAATAACAACATTCTTTAATATTATAATCGTACAGTGGCGTAGTACTACTTAATTATTGTAATACATGTTAAGCTATTTTCTTGTTGATAATAAAATTGCTATATTGTTATTTTATTGTATCTGTGTATCTACGTTTTCTCCTCCTACACTATCATTGGCTGTTATAGTTTTACCAGTTACCTGCTGCTGACTGTTAGTTTCGTTCAGTTATCGCTTATAGCAGTAACTTGGCGCTTATACATATTTTTCTTTAACTTAGAATACCCTCCCCACTCTTTGACTTCTAGCGGGTATATTCCTTAATTTGTTTATCTCTACGTAAAAATATCTTTTGGGGGCAGTAACGGCGTACTTATTTACTTTTAGAGTAGAGGAATTTCTTCAATCTTTTTTCTCTGGTCATAGATCAGATTCCTTCCTGGATGGGAGGAAAACAATTGTAGTCAAGCGAGTGCTGATTGCGGCAACGTGCGCTTGTGTGGACTGACGTTGGAGAGTCCCAAGTATACTAAATGAATAGGATTGCTCGATTGCTCGATTTATTCTGCAGAGATCATGTGACGCGCTGACGTCACGCGTAGACCTCGCTCTCGATACTGCTATTACAATCTGTATTAAGATGCACGTTAAAAGGCTTCTAAATATTTTATTTCAGTAAATTTAACAACTTTTGATTTAATAAGCAATGGTAATAGTGCTCATAATCGAAATATTTTTTTAATTAATTAGTTTTGTTGATGTTTTTATGATTTATAATTTTGTAAAGGTAAAAAATTACATTTAAACGTAATCAAGCTGAAATTAATCTGTTGTTTAAACTATTTTCATTTGAACGGAAGGAAATTTTCACAAAAATTAATCTTTTTTGCTGTTTGATGCATTCATTTTTAAATTTAACTATAGAAAAATTGCTATTAATTTTATAGTTCACGGACAAAATAAAATGTACTATTAACGGTTAAATAAATGTATTCAAGTTTAAGGTTGACAAAATAAATAAAAAATAACATAACACACCACAAAGCTTTATATTTTGATAGTTCATTCTGATAATGGTAATGTTTTCTTTTTTCTTAATTTTTTAACAACTTGTGGGCCCTTTTTTAAAGAATTGCCGTGGAAATGTTCGAAGTAGTGATTCCATTTGTTTACTTTTTTATGTCATTTTTTTACTAAATTTATATTAATCAATTTTATTTAAAAAATCTAATAATTCATTTTTTAAATCTCGTTCATATTACTCTCCTCTTTGAGTAGAGCAAATTACAAATTACGCTAGTATTAGAGTTCGTGTTATCAGCCCTTTTACAACGCCATTCATTTTTATTAGTAGTGGACACTACATCGGTGCCTTTTGAGAACTTGTGGTATGTAATCTTAAGGTTTTTATTTTTGGTTGCAATCAGGTTGTTATCGCAACTAAATACAGCACACCTTGTTCCTGGCATTGTATAATTACACCTCAATACCTAATATAATGTAAATAAGTTTTAAATTTTAAATTAACCCTGATAATAATTAGAAATTCTTACAATCAACTTATTGGCATGTATTTGAACGAGTAAAACACCAACAAATGCAATAATTGTTATAAAAAAAAATTGCAAAACCGTTGTATTTAAAGTCCATTTAAGTACTATTTATAATCTGCGAGTCGATATGTGGTCTACGGCTGACGTCACGCGTCAAGATTTACTGGAGTGGGGCGGCTTACATTGCAAGAATACGAATAGAGCAATCCTATTCATTTAGTATCCTTGGGAGAGTCCAACGAATTGGGAAAACATTTTTCATTTACGTTCCTTTTTGGGTTGAGTGTTATTGTGTATTGGGTTGGTTCTGGATTTTAGGATTTCTGTCCTTGGCGTATGTCTCAATTTCTATTTTTCGTTTTAGCTAGTGTTCACTTCCTAAGTTTTTATTTTGCTAGGGAAAAATTTGTTACCGTAAGAATGCATAACTTCGGACAAATGGCGCTATTTGTTAATTTAAGTCGGGGTGACATCTAACAGAGAATTTCTAAAACTACTGTATGTATGAATTCTGTTACAATACGGTTTCTACAATAGTTTGTCGTAACCTACATTACCAACAATGTATTAAGTTTGCTTCTAGCACGTGTTGAATTTATCTCGTTAGTTTACGAATTTTAAAGTTGCTACGTACTTTATGGGTAAGTATTGTGTTCTTTTGTAAATTTTGTAAATTAAAAAATAACGTATCTTAGAACAAGGCATTCTTGTTACATAAATCTTTGTATTTTAAAGGAAACTTAATTCTTATACTTGTACAGTCATTTTACGTAAAAAGTTAACCTTGCGTCTTAAATTCGGACATCATTTTTTGTTGAATTTCCTAATTTTGGACGGTCCATTTATACAGCTGTTTCCTTATCTGCAGTTGAATTATGGCTCCTATTAAGAAAAAAGGAGCAAAAAATAAAAAGGAACGTAAACATAAACGCATAAAATACCAAAATTATTCAAATGTCTTTTTGGAAAAAGCCTTAACGGATGTTGTAAACGGCAAACTTTCGCTACGGCCTGCAGCAGATAAGTATCAAATCCCCAAATCAACCTTGCATGATAAATATAAAGGGTTTCATGGTTCAAAAATTGGACGACCAACAGTTCTTAGTGCAGCCAATGAAAAACACATTGTTTCTGGAGTATTAACGGCGGCAAAATGGGGATACCCCCTAACATCATTCGATTTAAAAAACATTATTAAAAGTTTTTTAGATAGACAGGGAAAAGTGGAAAAGCGTTTTTTGAATAATATGCCAGGGCCCAAATGGATGCGCGGTTTCATGCAACGACACAAAAATACATTATCTGCACGTTTAAGCCAAAATATTAAGCGACAAAGATCTGCCGTATCGAAAGAAATAATTGAGGAATTTTTCGTAAGTTTAGAAGAAACGTTGGAAAATGTGCCGGTCACCAATATAGTCAATTATGATGAAACTAGCATGACAGACGATCCCGGACAACAGAAAGTACTCGTTAGACGTGGGGCAAAGCATGCGGATAGAATATTAGATTTCTCAAAAACCAGTACTTCTGTTATGTTTGCCGTTTCCGCTTCTGGCGAACGTCTTCCAGTGTATGTTGTGTACAAAGCTGGCCACCTGCATGACACATGGGTAAACAGTGGTCCTAAAAGAACGTTTTATAACGTTAGTAATAGCGGGTGGTTTGACTCTTTCATTTTTGAGGATTGGTTCGATAAGGTGGCATTCCCATACTTCAAAAAATTAACTGGACAAAAAGTTTTAATCGGAGACAATCTAGCCAGTCACACATCGATTAATATAATTAACAAATGCGAGGAAAACAACATTAAATTTATATTGCTTCCCGCAAATTCAACTCACCTATGTCAGCCACTAGATGTGGCATACTTTAAACCTTTAAAACAGTAATGGAGGAGCATCCTTTTAGACTGGAAAAGAAGGCATCGCGGTGCCATTCCTAAACAATACTTTCCTTCCCTTTTAAAAAAAGCGTTGGATTCGCTTTCAGAATCGGAAGGTAATAACATAAAGGCAGGATTTCGAGCATGTGGAATAGTTCCACTGGACAAAAAACAAGTTCTTAAAAGAATTCCAGATGGGCTAAATCAATTATCAGAGGATAATATCGGTCCTGAGTGGTGCGACAGTTTCGGACAGTACTTAAAGGAATCGAGACTATCGGATACAATACCCAAACGAGCTCGAAGAAAAAGACTCAATATTGTCCCCGGCAAAGCAGTCACCTCAGAAGACATGGCAGGTACCAGCCAAAATCTGGAGGATGAGGAGGTAAATCAAAACGAAGCAAATGAAGAGGAAACCGTTGTCGAATCTAACAACTTACGGGATGAGCTGTTAGAAAAAGAAGAACTTAGCCAAGAAACTGATTTAGAAGAAGAACCGGCAGATAACAGCGACAAAAATTCGACAACTTTCCAGCATGTTTTGGAAGTAGGCAAGTTTGTAGTGGTTAACTTTGTGTATAACAAAAATTTAAAGACTGAAACACAAAAACAATATGTTGCCCAAGTATTAAGAATCGAAAGTGATGCTCTATATGAGGTAAATTGCTTACGTCAGAAACGCAATGTGTTTGTGTTTCCCGATGTAAAAGATGTTAATTTGGTTGAACTGAGTCAAATATGTCGTGTTTTAGAAGATCCGACAGTGCATCGAGGAAACTATAAGTTTGCAAACAATGTCTTTTAAATTCTACTCATATCCTATTAAAGAATTATATTCCTAGGAGTTCCACGTTCCTCTTATTTTTCGTTTTGGAATGATTTATTAATTTTCAAATGTCAAATTGAAACATTATTTTTGCGCTGACTATTGTCTACTTCACATATATGGTTCTAACATAAATACTAAGCGAAATTTTCACATTTGAAATTTCACAAGCATCTGTGTTATAAATGGGTGTGTTATCGGTACTTTTGTAAAGACCTTCCTGGGGTAAGCATGGACCCATATTTTTATTATGTACGTTGATTTTCCCGTCATTATCATAGCAATTTACGATACCGCCAGGAGATAGGCCAATTTGGAAGAAGCACATACTAAAAGAGGCTCCTATTTGTAAAACCACTTGACTTGACGCATTTGAATACGATTCGTTGTATGTCAATACGAAATTAACATAGGTAAAGCTATTATCACAATCAATGCATGCAGATTTAGTTGTTTCTACGGTTTCAATTTACGCTAAATGCGATTTGCAACGAGTGTGAAGTCACTAGTTTTGCATTAAATCAACGATTGACTTCAAAATTTCGTATTACTTGATTTCGTCCTATTGTATGTACTTAGATAACTTTATGTGTACAAGGTTGTCTAACCTCCAAAACTCTATAACTGTAATATTTATAGAATTATTCTTTGCTACTATATGTGTACCTAATTTTGCTTTGATTACGTAGTTTTTTTAACTTTGAACCTCTTCTTCTCTTATTATTGAAAAATAAATGCATTTGTCTTTATAACCAGTGTTTTGTCATTTATTTTATTTCACTGTTGGATAGATTTAAACGATATGATTTGCTCTTAAATCTATGTATTGTTAGAATAATACCTAGGTACAGTTGTAATCGCAAAAGGTGTCTTATGACTCATCGGTAGGCAACGTACGGTTTAAGATTTTTTTTTAGGTTTAGTCTTTATTGACTAGCAAGCGCATAGTAAGTGATACCTGTAGTACTGATAAAATAAAATATTGAGATTTTCATAAAAGCTGTCAACTTATGTAGCAAGAATCGTTCAGTGAACTAGAAACAAAGTTTTAAGAAGAAATAAAATTTGTTTCAAGAAGAGGTGGTACATAGTTACTTAATAGTCATAATTATTAGTATTTTTCTTTCAGGTAATTGCAAATGTGATCTTAAACCTTAACAAACGTTAATGACTGGAAAAGAGAAATTAATTTACATTTATAGCATAGGAATGGCAGAATACAAGTTATACTTAGTATTACAAAAAAAGTATTTCAAAACAATATTTGTTTTAATTAAAATATCGCAATTTTTGATATATTTTGTCCGTTACAATTATGTGATATGACCTAACGAACGATCATGACTATTGAATAAATGATCTCAAATTAATGTACACCGATCTTAACCTCTGTACTTTTTAAGTCTAAAAGATTGAGATGTAGATAATTATACTACTATTTCTATTACGAAATAAAATTAAAAAATAATTTGATATTTAAAATGTACTTATAGTTATAAACTATTAGAACACATAACATTACGATTATTTGACTTAGAAACAGTTTGTTTAATTAACAGTTTATTTAATTCAATGTGAATTAAACTGATATGTAAACTGACAGAACGTTATTTAAGTTATCGGCGTACGCTAGCGTTATAAATTAATAACAGTAAGTGAATAAATGACTATAGCGATGGAAACGTTGAAAGCTGATTTTATACCCGCGTAACTTAAATAAGTTTTAAATAAACCGCGGGCTTAAGTCACAACGTATAAACATTGTCAGGTAACAATATCATTTCAAACGTGAAAATTCCACCAGAGTACTGAACGGTCTTTTTGCCCTTTTGGGGCTCTTCAGCAGTGGAAGAACGCTTTACTGTACTCTACTGGCGTATGTTCAACGGCATCTCGTCAATAACGTGTTCTAATATATTAAAGTACCCATTAGCATTAACACGATTTGGTAGATAAATTGGCCAACGATCTTGTGATTTATTATGTCCAACAAAACGTTAATAGAAAACCTTCTTTGGTGACCATATTCTATAAATTTATGCGGATTTTTATCTTCGCAATGGTTACCATTATAAGTATTAAATACACCATTTGTGGTAAACATATATTTATCGCTGTATTGCTAGTAAAAGTCACCATCTTTTTGAATCAAATTTAATATTGTGTTAACATTTAATGGTAATATGTTGTTATCATAGAGAGGCTAAATTTTAGAAACTTGATATAAATGAAACAGGTTTTCTTGTAGAATCAAATAAACCGTTTTGTTATATATCCCCAATATTCAATGTTGGAACTAAATGTCGGGTACTACACGAATGATCTTTGGATACAACCTGCATTGCACACTTTTATTCCGATTGACCAGCATTAGCGTTTCTCGTTATAGAAAAACCAATTTCTCGAAATAGTTGATCTAGTCTTCAACATATAGTTCCTCTAGGTTGTCTTTAGTTTAGAGAACGAAGGCCACATTTGTTGGCGACCCCGTTAACATTTTCATTACAGAAATTGTACATGAGGTACATATCGGCATATTTATTTAATATACAATTGATTATAAGTGAACAAAACAATAACAAAGGACGCAAAAAACACAGAACTACAAGAACTAAACAAAAACGAATATGTTTTTCGTAACAATTACGTTAATAAAGTAATGCTAAAAACAAACTTTAAAGTCAAAAAGAAATTGTTAACAAAACAAAAGTATCAAAATTCCTTTATTATTCTTAATCGCAGCTATCTCTACCAACAGGTATCGAAACTAACATTTATTTAGAGACCAAAAGTCTGAATTTCAAAAACCTCATAAAGACGTATGAGTTTGATGCAACATTTTACCATTAACATTTTTGATTTAGAATTGAACGAATAATGTTGCAGCGTGTAGCTTTTTCGTCAATTTATACATACCGTGTATAAATAATATAATATAATACGTATGATCTTTAATTAAAATTTTTAAATAGGATTTTTTTTGATTTTTGAAAATACGCTTGCTAAGTAGCTTCGGTTAAAAAATAACTCAAAAGTTCATCCCGCTAAAATTTATGGTTATCAAAATCAAAGCGATCGATATTTCTTACACTAATATTAATTTTTTATCACCACAATTGGAATATGCAAAATCGACAGATGCTTTACAAAAACACATAAAATAATTTTAGTAACATAATTAACATAAGCAAAAATAAATATTACGTAAATAAAATACAGCAAAATAGCGGTCAACCTCAAAATATGTGAAAAAGTATTAAACATTGGACAAAATAATGAACCAAAAAGTATAATATTTGACGAAGTAGAAATTAGTAACTTATCAAATAAATTTAACAAATATTTTTTAAGCAGCATTAAACACATAAATAATAGTATAAACCAGCCCTCAGCAAACTTCAAAGAGGCTCCAATATTAAAACCAATCGTTTATTTCAAATTTCACCAAGTTAATTATCAGATCTGAAGAAAATATTAAGTAATATTAAGCGAAAAGGAGGAACGGATCACATTACAAAACAAGTTATTACAGATGCATTGCTAAAAATTGGTAATGCCTTAATAGACATAATAAACAAATCTTTAATAACTGGAAAATTTCTTAATTTTTGAAAGCAATCAAAAATCATACCAACGCCTGAAATTAAAAATACAAAAAAATGCGAAGAATTTCGACCTATTAATATATTACCAGTGTACGAACAAATACTAGAATCAGTTAAGCAACAATCACAGTGCTTTGTGGAACAAAATAATATAATCAGTGAAAATCAATCGGGTTTTCGAAGTAAACACTCGTGTGAATTAAATCTGGTGCTGACAAAATGGAAATCCGAAATCGGCGTGAGCAATAGTGTACTAGCAGTGTTTTTAGACTATAAAAGAGCCTTTGAAACTATCGACAGAGAAAAACTTATAAATAAACTTTACCAATATGGAATAAGAAGCACCAAACTTCAATAGTTCGAAACTTACTTGGAATCTCGTACTCAGACCACTACGTACGAAAATTACGAATCTATTCCAATTCAGAATAATTTTGGTGTACCTCAAAGATTAGTCTTAAGGCCATTGCTTTTCTTAATTTATATTAATAATTTAGAACTTAATCCTAAGTGCTGTAATATTAATTTGTTTGCAAACGATACCCTTGTATCAATTACTGATGTACATTCAGCTATTATAACGTATAACAGGTTAAGCAAATTAAATATTTAATAGTACAAAATCTAAATTTTAGAAACCATATGTGAATTATGTAATAAAAAAGTAGCAAATAAGATTAGTCTATTAGGAAGAATATCTAACAAATTGACGATTAATGCCAGAATTACAGTTTATAAAACAATTATTGCACCACATTTTGATTTTTGCAGTAGTATATTTTTAATGTTACGAAGTCGACTTAAAACGGTTACAGAAACAACAAAATAGGGCTATGAGGATTATATTACATTGTTCAAAATATACCAAAATCACAGTAATGTTAAATTGTTTACAATGGTTAAGTGTGAAACAGCGGGTATATTTCAATTCATTAATGTTGGAATACAAAATTATTAATGATTTGCTTTCAAACTACATGTCTAAATTACATAACTATGTTATACATTTACATAACACAAGAAATCGATGTGACTTCAGATTGCCGAAATTTTCAAAATCAAAGTTACAAAATTCTCTTCTTACAAAGGGCTGAAATTATATAATAATTTACCATATAAAATCAAGCACGACAAAAATATTTAAAAGCGGTCTGAGTGATTATGTTAAGAATATCTTTTAAACAAAATTTAGTATTAATAGAAATATGTTACGATTTATGTAAAATTAGTATATCTTTACTAAATAAATTCTTACTTACTTACTTTATTGGTCGTTATTTTGTCTAGTCTATATATTATTTGTTACAATCACTACAGTCCCAAAAGCTTGTAAATATTAATTTTTCTTATATAAAGAAGTTTAATCTAAATAATCAAATATATTATAGATGTGAACTTGGCATTGTCTAGAATGATAAAGTTATTTATATTTTTCATTGATAATATAAAAATTATAAATTATAATAATATATTTTTTATTTATAGATAATTTATTAAGTTTTGGTTAGCTTTTTATTTTTTTATTAATTTTGCCGACAGTTTCAACTAATTTTTAGTCATCATCAGGGCTATAAGGAAACATTATCTATATAAAATATTATAAAACTTATAAATTCTTTACCTAATTAACATTTTTCAAATATAAAAAATTTAAATTTACAATATTTCAAACATGAAAAAATTATTTTGAAACATGCCTACTTAAAACAAAAATAATAATAATAATACAAATTTAAATTAAATTACTATAAATTTTACTTAAATTATCGATGTCACTATGATTATTACAATTTTGTTGTTTTCTCTTTATATAAAACATTTCTTTTATTAATCTTTTCTTTAAATTTAATTCTTTATCTAAAATTTTAACATTACTAAAATCAAAACTGTGTCCTGTTTCTAAAGAATGTCTAGCCAAACCTATACTATCTTTATTTTGTCTAATATCTCTACGATGTTGTGACATTCTTGTTCTTAGATACTGCGAAGTCTGGCCAACATAACCCAAATTGCATTCAGAACATTGAACAAAATACACGACATTGCTATCAATATATATTAATGGTTAATAATAAAATAACATATATTTTTTATATTAATAAAATTTAAAATTTTTGAATTAAATTATAAGTTCATTCATTTGTGTTATTTGTAAACAGAAAAGTACGTACCTGTTACAAACAATAATTTTTTTTAAATGGTTTTGGATATTTAATGAATCTTTCCGTTAGGTAGGTTGTTTGAATTAAAACAATTAAAATCTTAACTAAAGTAGCAAGCGATGCGATAAGAGAACAACAAAGTGAATTTGATTTGCTCAACAAATGAATTTATTAATAAATGCCGAATTAAACTGTGCTAGCCCTAAATAAAATTATGAGTAAATATCGTATCGTTTTACAAGTCAAAATCACTACAAAACTACTAAATTCCAATAGAATAAAAAATACTAACCCATATACAACCGTAATTACAAATAATATTAGTGAATCCTATGTAACACTAAAAGAATCTATTAAACTATAAAAAAATATATAAAAGTACGTAAATTAAGCTTTGGTTTCTAAAAAAAAATATGAAAAAACACCAATACAAAAAGTATAAACAGTACGGTAATAACGACAATTACAATTTGTATTATTGCAACGGTAGTTTGCCTGTTGCCGCTAGAAGCGCTGGAATTCTACTTTGACTTCCTTATGCTATTCTATATTAATAATTAAAACTCAAAGAAACATTTGTAATTTTTATACCGTAACAACAAAAACGTCTTAAAAAAATTATAAAAGTTATTTGAAAAAATGTGTTAGTAAAAAAACGTTACCTAACCAATTAAATTTTATTTGCGTTAGTGTAACTATAACATTTTTTTTCTAAATTTGTTAAAACAAGTACTTGTTACGTTGTAGTTAAAAGCACAATTAAATAAACTGAGATGTTAATATAAAATTAACGTTTATTGCAATTTATTTGCGTTTGTGCAGTTAATAAATATATTTTAAAAATCAATCTATTATAAAATCTTATAACATACTATCAATTAAATTTTAGTAGTAATTTTCAGTTTGTATTTTTTCTTATAAACTTTATTTTAAAACAATTTTTCATATTACAGTTTACAATACTGTGTAATTTAGTACCTATTAACATACAAATTAATGTTCTAAAGTATTTTGCTATAGGCGCTTAGGATGCAGTTAATTAGCAAGTTTACAAGAAGACCTACTTTTAGATTAAGCATGTTGAAGGGTGTAAATCCTTTATAAGAAAATCTTTCTCACAAGTACACCACAAAGTGTTTCTAAACTAACAACTAAAGTTGCAAACACAATTAAAATGTTTGTTTATAAAGTTAAATACATACAAATTATAGTTAATTATCGAAATTGTTATAGGTGTATAATAATAAACAACTTAAATAAATTTATAACACTAATAAATATTTAAAAAAGCTAAACAATCAGTTTTAACATATTAAATATAAAGCTGAATTTTGTATAATAAAAGGTTTAATAAAGTATTTATTGATATATCAACAAATACACTTACACGTGTTAGTTAGCTCTATTTATTTAAAAATTTATTTATTTAAAACATTCTGCGGACAAGATTTAAATTTAAAAAAGCAATGTGAAGAAAAGAACTAATCAATTTAATTGTCTTTAGGCTTCTTTGAGTTTTAATGAATCCCACACAAGCATATTAGGTAGGTAAAGAAATGTCAAAAAACTGAGATTCACGTCCACTGAATGTTATCTTCTAATAGCTTTGTTGTGCTTGAGAGTTTTCTGATAAATGTAAAATTTTCTCCAAGCACAATAAATTTTAGAGTAAAAGTGGAACTTTTAGAAACATTTTAACTATTTGACGTGCATTTTTAACGAAACAATCAAAAACACAGACGATTACTAGATTACAGTTCAAAATATTGCGAGAATTTTTTCGCTTAAGGGCGCGTTCGAATGCGACATTCCAAATACGTAGTGAGCATTAATAGAAGTAATAATATAAAATATTTAAAACAGATGTCAGCTTGGTTATAAAGCAGAAAACTGTATGTATGACACAGAAAAGAAACTTAGAGATGAGTAGAAGTTGTTATTAGAATTTACTCAGTTGTTGCTTCTAAGAAATAATAAAGGAATTGGAAAATTAATGCATACATTAAATATCGTTTTAAGAATCAATCGTTTTAAATATATTACCAAATGAGTTAATACAACTAATAAAACTTATAGTGACTACACCCAACTCTACACTAAAAATTGTTGGTTCAATTTCATTCAAGGTTTTATTTTAATCTTTGAATGTGCCAATGTAAGCAAATTTAAAAATAGCGGTCAAATTGCTGATTCGAATTTCAACAGATATAGCTGTAATTGGAGTGAGCAGGAATGAAATAATTATGTATGGAAATAAAATAATAAAATTACAAGCATATAGTGGAGGTTTATTCAACATTATTTCTCGTTATGTCATTCAAAAATTCTTTATTACGAATTTCAACTAACAAACAGTACTACTACATTTACTGTTTTTCAAACTTCAAATTAAAAAACAAAATTGTACTCATAACTAATACCATTGTAGTTTTATCTTCCTGAAATTCTTACGTACTTATATAGGTACCTCTACCTAAACAAAATTTCTATCTGTTCTTTTTCGTTTTCTTTTATTTTTGTCCGGTTTTTATCTACGTATATAATTTGCGTGAATACTTTTCACATCGTGTTTAAGAATAATTAAAATCGTTGTACGCAATCGTCATTTATGTACTTGCAGAAGACAGAATACATTGCAAGTAGTTTGTAATTACCATTGTTACATATAGTAGTGTTGATTATCTCGAGTGCTATGTAAAAAGTCGAGAATACTATTTAGTTTTTTTTCTTTCTCAAGATATAGTTTAAATTTATTGTCATGGGTAAAAGAAAATGTTCGTATCATACGGTAAAAAGAACAAAACTTGGTTTAGCGATGAAACGCTATTGGCAACAACGAAATATAGAGTCCAGGAGGTAAGTAGTAGTTGCACTATACCAAAAGAATTGTATCTATATTCTAAACTACAATTGACTTTATAGAGAAGAAGTTAAAAATAACGAAAATAATAGTATTACAGTACCAACTCATATGTTATGCCCTCGCACTCCATCAAACGAGAGGTAAACAGAAAAGGACATTTTAATTCTTCAAATTTAACCTCCCAATTTTTAGTACTATATGTTGCAGTGCAAATGCAGAATCAATTTTAACAGAGTTATCAGTTAATGAAGGGTAAATATAATGGTTGCATAATTTGTCGTTAATGCTAATTTGACCCAGAAAACTTTGAAGTAAAACGCAAAAATTTTTGTAAAAGTATCTAGAATGTCGGAATTGTGATATATATTTTTTCTAAAAAGTATTAATGTCATTCTGATAATATTTATAAAAGATTTATCTCAAGTCTGTGTTGAATCCAGATTGCCTCCCAGCACTCGAAAATTTAATTATTCTTAAAATTTGTATCATAATAGTGAATAATATTTGAAGTTTATACTCTATTAATGGCGAATGCTACCGTACTACTATTTGTTCCTAAGTATTACTATTAGCGTTCTACTATAAAACATAAAAGTTCATTAGATTTGTTACCTCTAAACCTTTTATGTGCCGCCGTAGAAAAATTTCTGGATTTAACACTGTTCCGAACACTAAAATGTATCTTACAAATAATTTTATACAAGGAAAAGATAAAATCTAAGTTTTGATTACTATAGTTTAAACAAACCTTGCTCAACCAACTCTATTAAAACTGACTATATTGATGAGACAAATAAAGAAAGTTCAAATATCAACTGATGAATATGATTATACATTTTTCCCTGAAGATAAATTCAATCGGTAAGTATTTAATTATTTTAGTACGTCTATTTACTGTACATCTTACCATAAATGATTTTAACCTTGAAACTGAAGTTGATCAAGTAAATTATTCCACTGGACAAATCCAAGGTTATAGAATCGTAGATATTAATTATTTTTCGTCAACGTTAATTAACTTGCAATTTAATCATAGTCGATTTTGTACAAATGGTAAACTTATACTGTTTAATGAAACTAATAGAGGTAGATAAAGTAAATAAACTGATTTTAAAACCGCAACTATAATCAAATTCTAGGCAAGAGGTTAGTTTCAGAACTAGTATTTTTATGCAATGTCTGCAATAGGGAATATACCATGTGCACAGAAAATCCGGAATTACAAAAATCTAAAATTAACTATGCGATTGTATGGGGTACACTTGCATCTAGTAGTACCTATTCACACACAAAAGAACTCTTTAGCGTTGCTGATATCCCTGCGCCAACATGTTATTTGTACCATCAAATTGAAACTGAACTTGGAGACATACATAAGTGTAAACTTTATATTTCAAATATTACTCGTTATCACATTGTCTTTACACATGAAGGGCTTGGAAAGATGTTCTATGGAAAAATTTGCAGAAAGCTGGAAATGAAGAAAAAGAACTTGCACTTGCTGCAGGAAATATTGATTCACAGGGTATTCCGTGGATAACTGTTTATTTGGATGGTGGATGGTCCAAAAGATCATATGGACATAATTTAAATGCACTTTCTGGTGTTGTAAGTACATAATGAAATTATATTAAATTCATTATTAAGTTGAAATATTTACATAAGGCTGTTATTATTGGACGCGCTACTGGAAAATTATTATTTCTTGCTGTTAGAAATAAATATTGTAGCATATGCAGCAGGGCAGCAAATAACGAGCAACAACCAGAATTACACAAGTGCTATAGAAATTGCTCTTCTTCTTCCAGTGCTATAGAGTCTGATATTATAGTTGAAAGTTTTAATGCGAGGGAAAATATGCATGGTGTTCGTTATAAAAAATTCATTGCCGACGGAGATTCATCGGTGTTTGCAAAAATTCAGCAGTGTGTAATGTACGGAAGAGATGTGCAAAAAATTGAATGCAAAAATCACGTCGTGAAAAATATTGGTAAACCTCTTTACAATAAGAAGAAGAATTCGAGCATCCACAAAGATATTAGGAAAAATTTAACTGGAACAAAAATTAAAGAAATTTTGGCAGTTGTGCAAAAATGCATCATTTTCAATGCTTGTGGCGATGTGGAAACTTTGAAGACACCTCTAAAAAATGTTCCAAATCATGTCTTTGAAAAGCACAGCAATTGCCAGATTTATTACTGTTCCAACGTTAGTGACGCTTTAGAGGATTTTGCAATAGCCGAAGCATGCGGTTTATTGCAATTGGTTAACGGTACAAACTTCAAATGACATGAAATCATTTTCATTTTGTTAATTTAGGTGTATTGGATAATGTCATACGTAAATCACATAAGTTAATAGACAACGAAACTACAAATCGTGCGGAAATGTATATGGAAATTTTATCACGCTTTAATGTAGGAAAACGACAAAATTTAGTTCAAAGGGTATCTTTTGAAACAAGGGCATATTTATCAGGCTTGAGATATAATGACGGTCCTGCATGGCACGGATCACCATGGAAAAGTATCGTCGGTTATTCTCCAGAGTACTACTTAAAAAAAATATTTGTCGTCAGAAGCACATAAAAGCTTACATCGGAAACGATCTGTTCCTAAAAGACGTCTAGTTCCCAAAGACATTAGCATGAATGAAAAGGCAAAAGATCATTACGGTTCTGCTGCATTGGATGGACAATTATCGAAGAAAGAATTTGTGTCTGAAGCAAAAAGAATGATATCCAAATTACAGGTACTGTAAATAAGAACTTATTCCAGACATCTCTAAAAATTTTCAGAAGCTTAAATTAGTTATTTCTTCAGATTATTTAAAATTGACACACAACAAAACTATTTTTTACCATTAGTCAAGATTTGGATTTTCTTGAACATAGAAAATTCCACATATGACATACCAGAGTTAAATATGTTAGCTGCTAAAATTTATTCATTTTAGGTAACGCTTGAACAAATAGAAACCATCTCAAAAAATACTGTAAGACAATTTAACAATCCATTGTATGAGGAAGAAAGGAAAAATCGATTAACGGCGTCCAATTTCGGAATAGTTATCAAAAGAAAATCAAAAACATTGTGCCATAATCTTGTAAAAAACTTACTATACCCAAAATACATATAAACACCAGCTTTAACTTTTGGTAAAGATAACGAAACTATGGTACGAAAAAGATTTGAAGTCAAATATAACGCGGAAGTGCGGACTATTTATTGATAGGATACATTGATACCTTGCAGCTTCACCTGATGGTAAGTGCTGACAGTAATTAAATCTAGTTAAATGAAGTGTAATAGATTTGTATTTTGTTAGGATTAGTTGGAAATCATAGTTTGGTCGAAATTAAATGTTTTTATAAAAGGATTGACATTGGAAAACGCCGTTGAAAACAAAATAGTCGATTGTTTAGAATATGTTGATGGAACACTTCAATTAAAAAAAAACATAATTATTACTTTCAAGTGTGTGTGGGAATACGCATATAAGTGCTATTTTTATGTGAATATTTGTAGGTGCAAGGACAACTCAACATCACGAAAATGCTTTTTCATAGCATATTGTGGAGATCAACAACCACTCTATGTTCAACAAATTTTTAAAGATAAAGATTTTTACAACAGTGAAATGCTTCTAAAACTTACAAAATTTTATAAATATTGTATGCTGCCTGAGATAATTAATCGTAATGTTCCAAGGGGATTATTATGCATAGAACAACAATGGGAAGCATAATAGATCTCAATAAAGTTTACAAAAGTCATGGATAAAAGTCAAGTTATATCCAGCTTCATCTTAATTTAGGTTTCACTTATGTTTATAATCTTTTAACACTTTTTATTACTACGGTTGCCAGTTTTTCTTGAAAAAGGTTGATTTTACGATTCGTTTATAATCGAAGCGTCAAAAATCAATCTAGAGAAAAATTGATGGCACAACAACCGATTTTTTTTTGCAACTTATACTAAACTTGGAAATAATAATTTTATCAAAATTAATCTACAAATTTTGAATGAGAAATGGAAATAGTTATTTATTTAACTAGTTCTTGTGTAAATTGTCCGTTTTTTTGACGAGTGGGCATTTTTAAACCTGAATAAAACAAGTTTTTTAAAAGTCTACAAGGAAAAAAAAACTTAACACTAGAACGAATTGAATACGACATTTTTTGCTTGAACAGGAACTGCAAGGCCCCCAAAGTCTCAAAATCTCACAAAAATTGTTTGACGTTTATGTTGACAAGTGCGTAAAAACTGCCAAGACGGTTTATAAAAGCGAAAAAGTAAATTTTATGACAGTTAAGGACGATAAAATAATATATAGATGAAATCGCTGTATGTCTAACATTAATATAGTAAAATGTTTGTGGTTATGTTATCATAATTCAAAGAAATTTGTTAAAATAAAAAGATAAGTACAACTTGATTCATCTACTCATTGCCATCTACTTTACTCTCATTTGATTTCTACTTTTTTTATGTTTCTCGCAATTTTTTGTTTGTTTGCTCATTGTGATGATACTATAGTTATTTGTATCACTAGTCAAGAAAGTTCCATTTTGCGAGTATGCGAATACTCGCAAAATACTTTTAGGACGTGCGATACACAACATTTTTTGTGCTGACTTTTATAGTATAAATTTATTAAAAGCAGTTATTTAAGTATTGCTTTCTAATAAAATTTAATAACATATGTTGATAAAACTGAAACTTTGTAATAACGAAGTTCAATTGTTTTTGGAATTAATTTGACAATTACTTAGTATTATTACAATTTAACTTATATGAAAATAAAACTATTGTTATTATTAGCAATAAGCAAATTTGTTAATTTGTTTAAAAAAGTTTTGTTAGTATTATTCTAAACAATGACACAGATAATCCTGCGTATGTTAATAAATCTGATAAATTGACAGACCAGGTTTAATTAAAGTGCCAACTTCTAGTTATAAAATTCTACTACACCTAGGCTTAGACTGGAAAAGTAAAAATTCCGGCCGATTATGATGCTTGCAAATTACATCAAAACAGACGAAAGCACAAAAAAAGAATATTTATATGTGTACTTACGAATTCTTTTACAATTAATTTATGTTCTTTAATATTATGCTACATATGTACAGCGTACATGATTCTCGGTCGATTTCTTTAAATTTATAAATTGATTAGAAAAAAATCGTGTAATGAAAACTCGATTGTAAAAATTATTTAGGTTGCCACAAAAAATCCTAAGACATTGGAAATTAGAGCACGTAAAATTTAAATTTGTTTTTTTTGGTTACTTATAGTCAAATTCCGACTGCAATGCAGCTGAAGTAATTTTTTTGGCTCATGCTAAAACTAAATAAATTACGATAAACTAACTTTTATTACAATATTTACAATTTATTACAATTATTTTATATCTTTACACCCCCTCTTGATTATCCAAATTGTACATTTGCCTTGTAATTTTCATTAATAAAATTGGGGTAATTTTAATATTGTAATAATTGCAACTTTTTGAACCACCAAACTTTTGTTAGAAGAAATTATTTTAGGTTGTTGATTTTATGGTGGTTCTTATAATTTAAATTTTATTTAAATTTATTTGAGAAAAATATTTTTTAAGTTAGCACTGGAGTGTGGAACACATTCAAATAAATACTAAAGAAGTAAGATTTTGAAATTTTGCTTTCTCACTGCCCAGCTGAATTAAAAAAATTTTACTCTTAAATTCAATTAAAAAATGCAATGGTAGGTTCGTGTTTTTTTTACAGAGAAAGACTGATTTCATTGTAAGCAATTCAAAAAATTCCTCACTCGAAAAAACTTACAATTTACTTATTATCATTACACGGTGAATACGATAACTATATAAAAAACGAAAAGGTTCTTTTTTCAAACCGTTGCGTTAGCATGATAATGATTCGTTTGAATTTTGTATAAATTAATTATCTTTGTTTTCTTGTTGCAAGTTTGCAACTATATAGTGTTTCGTAAAACATAATAAAGATATCAAGTATAAACACTCATTTCATATTATAACGCATATAGCTCCATTTTTAATATTTGTTTTTGTCAAGAAAATATAAAAAATGCAGTTTATACATAAAAAAGAGAGATTTACTACATTTATCATGACATCGTGAAAGTTAAGACAAAATAATGTTATCATCATTAATCGTGACATCATCTTGCATCGTTGCATCAATGGTTGCATTAAGTAAACAAAAAGGTTGACCACCTGTTGGATGAATAATGAACTAAAAAAATTATAATTTCCTGTAATTTAGATGCGTTTTACATTGGGTATATGGAGTTAATTCCGTTTTATAGCTTTTTCAAAATATAAACAACATTTTCGAAAATTAAAAGTATGTACTACTATTTGATGTATTACTTCATCGTACTGAGTTATTATAATATCGATAATCGTTTTAGAAATATTATAAAATCACATTATAACAATGTCATTTCTTGACTAACTTTGAGTATCAATAACTTTTAGGTCTTACCTTATTTTAAGAAATAAATTAGCTTACGCGATGGCCTAACATGTTTTTTTACAGTTTCCATTAATAAAAACATAAATATTCGTTTTCAATTTTAAAAAAGCTATAAAACGGCGACAACATAAAAATGCTATATTTTATATACAGATCGCCAGTTTCAATGTCCTACACTAAATTAAAAAAACGCCAAAACAAGTAAATATTACCCAATGCAGACGTTGTTTAAATCTGTCGACCACTAAAAGGAACAAATTGGCAAAACACAACTTTTCACAAACATGTACATATTTATTCATACAAGACAGAATAGTCGCTAAAATCAACAAAAGAAGAAGTAAATTAATAACAAATATAGATTTATTGACTGTTATAGTAATATTACAGCTATAATATCAATGTAGGCTCTTTTGTTTAGACAGCCCATCATACAACTAATTACATTCAATTGATAAGTGTTATAAGTGAATAATTTTAATTTAATTATAAATATTACTCGATCAAACTACTTTGCCTACTATTCAGTTGCAAAATAAGTGAATTGACAATGATAATAATAAATCGCAAAGAAGTTCAATATGAGTACAAAACTAACCAAACTAAATATTCTTCGGCGTCAGTAGCGACTTCAATTACTCCTTTTTATTTGATTTCAAACGAAAGTATCCGTGGTATATAAGCTTATGTACGACGGTTTTGCCTTTGGCTATGAATGCGTTCAAATGATTACAATACATAAAGTTACAGATGATATCAAGTTTGCGACTGAAAGTAAATTTAAGTAAGTATGATATAATATAATTACATAGAATAAGTTAGTAGGTTGAAGACTGACGGTTATTAAATACAAACAAAAACAAATTACATAAAGCAAAATTATACGTTACTAAGAAGTAGTACGTACAAAGTTGACAGTAAAGTAATAAATATAAAAAACGCGAAGGTATACGATATACTAAGTAACGTACATAAAGCAATTTCACAAAGTAATACGATACTGATAAAGGTGTGAGTCTTCTCTCGTCCCTTCTGATTACATAAAACAAAGTGGATTGCACAGGTTACATATCCATAAAACAACCAGGTACAAAGACAGCATGGCAATCCCCCGAAGCTCGTTAAAAAAGTAAAAAGGTAACGTGACGACGCCATCTTTATGAATTGCTTTATTACCTGAAACGTCGCGTAATTAACAAAATTATTGAATCCGACCAATACCTGCAGAACGTTTTCCCCAGCACATCGGCTAAAAGCATAATACAATTCACTGCCGAGGAAAATTCAACAGACAGTAAAGTACATGTGGTAAAATAACACTAGATACACGAACATTCACAGCCAGAAAAAGCGAGTAAAATGGTCGTTAGTTACGTAACGTGTTTGTTCCCATCTGTAAAGTGAAATACAAAAAATCGCACACCTGTTCCAAAAATTTTTGTATTTGTAAGGTGTAATTACTTAAAGTTTTCCGGTGATGCATGTGCTGTTATATGAGTTTAATTTATAATTCACGGCGAGTTGGCTGCTAGTATCTATTAATAACAAAGCTTCACGCAAATAAAACACGACGGAATGTAATTGCGTTATTAATACTACACAGGGGCAGATTAGTTGTAATGTCAAACGAAAACTTCTAGTACGGTAAATTCAAATGGGTATGATCTATGACTGATTTGAAATATTGATTTTAAACCACAATTCAAGACCAAAGCGAAGCGATGCTGCACGTATTAAAAGATCCTAAGCCAACCTGGCTTGAATGATTTTTCAATGCGCCAACCTCAACTACATTAAGGGTTGAACACATGTATGTGCAAGTAACGGTAGATTTGATCCACGTTCAACAAATTCTACGTACGTAATTCTGGTGCAAGTTATTTGTTGAGGTTTGGTGGTAGCAAACAGTACTCGATAAAGCGGAAGCTTGTAGTCAACGCTGAAGCAGGACGTTTTGACGTAAAAGGGAGTTATACACAACAGAAAATTAAGTTCAAAAAGTGTAAGAGTAGCAGGATTTGAAAGCCGGTCTTTGTTATTCGATCGGAGTCAGGAATGTCAGGGTACGAAAGCAGGTCTTGGTTAGTCGGTTTATACAAATTTACGTTAACAGAATCGGTTCGATAAAGAGTTAGTCGGGTACAAAAGGAAAATAATAATCATGTAAACACAGGTAAACGGTTCTACCAGGACTAGGTCGTGGAAAAGAGAGTTTCTACCAGGAACGGGTCGGGGCAGAGAAGCACATTTTCAGCGTTGACGACTGCGACGCGCGCTGCGAAACGGTGGAGGTGGTCCGCAGCCAAGAGTCCAAAGCTCACTCGTAATTAAATGTTTAATTGTAAAGTTTGTATTAATTTTTAGTGTTATTTTTAAAACGTAATAATGGTAAACAAAACTTTACCGAAACGTTGTTATAATAAAAGTAAAGACATTTTAACACAAGAAACAATCCGAAAATTATTTCTTACTTACCTTTTTAACTAAAAACGTATTTTTCTAATTTTCTATAAAAAATCTAAATTATTTATTTAATCAGATGCATATAGAATTAATTTTTGTTTACATTTTACAATAGATAAAAAAATATTATTTTAACTAACTAAATATGTATTTTACGCAAATGCGTTCAAGTAAAAAAAATATATAATTAAATGTAAATAGCCAAATAATATTATATTTAAATGCTTAAATAAATATTTTAAACGATGCTTAAAGACGTAAGTGCATTGTAAATAGAAAAAGCATCTCATTAGCTTAATATTGTTATTCTCTTTTTGAGTTTCTTTGAGATGAGGGTATTTGGATGATGTTCTTTGAATTTTCAATCGTATTGTACACCAGACTTTTTCAATCAACTAAGTTTAAATAAGATATCTTTTTTGCAAAAACAAGCCATTTATGGTTTTTTGTTAAGGGTTTTAAGTTTTAAGCAGTTTAAAATGTTTTTCTTAATTGTAAATGTGACAGTCTGATTTTCTATTGTAATTAAAAATAATTGAAGTTTAATCTAATTTTTTTTAATACAATTACATACTTTGTACTTTATGACATAATTTAGTTTAATTTTAGTTTAAGCCTTAGTTTGAATGAAGAAAGTTAGTTTCTAATAGCTTAACAACTATGATTGGCTTTATTAATAAGTGTAAATGGCGTAATTTCTGCATCAGATAGAAAGTCTTTAAAAAATATGTAATTTTGAGTTTTTGAAATTTGCCTCTTAAAATGAAATTTATTATATCATACCAAACGCGCTAATAATACAAAATAAATGTCGCTAAAAAGTTATGGAAACCATTATTAAAGTTCCGTAAATATATTTTTCTTATTGGTATTTTTTTATTGTGCCTTCAAATTATTGCTACTAACGTTTTTATCAATACCGCGTACTTATTTGCCTTTAATTATAGAATAAAGAGCTTAATAGCTACAAAAATTAAGTTAAAAATATTATAAAATTTTTAAAATGTATGCGGCATAATAAGTATGATGTTAATGTTATATGTTCTATTACCACTCTATTCATTAACTACAACATCAAATTTCTATTCAAATTTTAAGTCGTTTTTAATAATACCTTTTTTATGTTATCTCGCTTCAGATTTAGCAACTTACAACAACCTTAAAATGGCTAGCATGCAAACCTATAATTAGTTCTATAAATTGTACGATTTTATATGAATCATGAGCATTCTTAATTACTTTACTATTATCACGTTTTAATTTAATCATTAATTACAACTATCATAGTACTAGAAAGTGTATTATCTTTTCGACGTATGTACAATATGACCGAGGTTAATAATTGGTAAGTGAATTATCGTTATTTCAAGATTCACTTTCTTTAGTTTCTCAACTGATCTCGTCTGAATCATTAGTATTCATTGTAAAAGTCTACCTTTCTACAACCTTATTGACCATCTGCTTTCTACATTTTCGTACAAAATCTAACAAACGGATGCACTAAATTTTCAAACCTTTATTTGTTATTTTAAATATGCATGTCACTACTTCCTTCTACCACACCATTTATTTCAAGTTTTTCTTTCATAAGACTATATAAAATTAACTGGATTTAAATTGCAATGATGAAGAAGAAATTGCACAACAGTGTTGTAGTAATTTATCCACATAATAAATTTATACTGTAAAATACTGCTTAATTGACATAACTAGTTTGGTTTATTGTTTTTCGGTTGTAGAAATTAAATTTATTAATGAACACAAACGAATGTTTTTAATTGAATTACTTTAGTCAGTAGTTTGAATGTGTCAATTTTGTTGTTTGGTAACTGGTTAACCGGTTAACTGTTATGTTACAATTTTATTTTTAAAAGTAAATTAATTAGAAACAGATAATTAAAAACTTTTAAAAAAATATGGTTTGAACAATGTTTATGTATTTGATTTAATAGAATGGTACAATATTCAAGACAAAATGACTTTTTAAAATAAGATTTTAGAAACAAATTACGTTAGTTAGTAAATTACAGTTAATAGTTATTTAACAAACAAGGTAGTTAATGCAATTAATAATTTAGAGATTTTAACGTTGTAGCGAGTGTAAAGTTGTACAACCTGCAGATACTAAATTGGGTGCATCCTTGCACAGTCTAGAATAACTCAAAAACTCGGCGATTGTTATCGTTGGTAAGGTTGAATAAACTATATTAAAAACAATATTAATTTAATAAAAGATCTTAAAACAATGAGCGCCAGCTGTCCGGAGAACAGCACACCAAGCCTTACTTCTTGTACACCGGCGGTAGCTTAATTCTAATATTTAAATTTAAACAAAGCCCAGCGAGGAGCCTCAAGTTTCCGTGAATTTCAGACCTTGATAAATAATTTTTACATTGGAATTAAAACTAGATACTAAGAATAAAATTAAATTTAAACCGCACAACGGCAATGAATTGACTAAATGACGATAGTAAGTGCCCGATACTTCTTACTTTTAAAAAGATCCTTGAGTTACAGATAATAATAAATACAAAACCAAAATACTATATGAACCCAACATCACAAACTTTAATACATTTTTAAATAAAGTTTAGTTGAACAAAATTGATGTAACAGACACTGGTTTGTTACAAATTGGGTGATTTATGCAAGGCAAATCTATAAAACTTTTGACTAGAGTACCGTACACTATTTTTTGTGTTGTCTTTTGTAAAATTACACTTTTCTAAATAAAATTTTTAAAATTTAATTCGCCAGAAATATAATGTTGATACTGCATTTATTACTAAATCTGCCAAATTTGACATTGGCTTTAATAACATCGTTTTTTTAAAATAAATTTTAAGAATTTTTAAGTTACATACTCGTCCTAATATTATAATTTACTTTAAACACTTAGTTTTATGTAGACTTCTACTTTTCATTTTGCCGCTCTAGAACTTTTTTGGTTCATTAGCTAACTACACTATCAAACAAATATTGACATTTGCAATGTTACCAACACAAAAAAAATTAACAATGCTTTATCTTCAAATAGAATTTGTAAACTGTAAATAATGCAATGGTTCTTTAATTAAACTTAATTTAACTCTAAATGAATACTTGTTTTCTTACAATTCCCAAGCAACATTTTGTAACCGTGGTTACGTTGTAACCAGTTGCAAATTAGTAACATTAGCACCATGGTAAATAAACCGTTGCAGCAACGTAGCAGCAACTTTCGTAATTTACTGAGGTTTCAAATCTATTACAGAAATAACCATTTTACAACTATGGTTATAAGTAAGTTTTTCTTAAACCCTTATGTAACTACAGTGTCAATTTAGTGACATTAAAACTTTCATTTCGGTTTCGAGTGTAACAGTTTTGAAACTATGGTTACAAGTGTGAATTTCTAAAACTACACTGCAGTGTTAATCTATACGTTCACAGTAACAGTAACAGAAGAAGTGCATTTTACGAGATTTTTATAAGACACATAGCCCATTATCATTATCCAATAAACAGTACCGAAAGTGTTTCTAATTCAAAACTACGTAAGTACAATTATTGGTATATTATATTACTATAATTTTAATCGTGCATTTAAACTACTGTTTCTAATTTAATCAACGTTGAAAAATTAGTTGCTAATTATAAGTAAGCAAATTTTAAATTGATTTTATTTTCTTCTAGGATAAAATAGAATTTGATTGCAAGGACATTACAATATTACACACAGTGATCAGAACGTGTAAATTAGATCGCCATTGCGAACACCTATAATCTTTAAAAAACCAGTCGAGATTATGATCATTGAACCGATTATAATTGCACATGTGCATTTGTAGCCTACTACAAATATTTAACTAAGAATTACGTAGACGCATTAAACTATAACATGTGAGGAATATCTTAATCCGCCATGGTCTTTTCACACAAAGACATTTTTCTCTTAACAAAATTTATGCATTTACTATTTACACAATTTATAAATAATAGACATAATCCGCTTTTCTTGAAAATTTGCCGTAAAAACCTGTTTACTGGTACCTACTTGCAACAGATGTAAAAATTCTTTTATTATATCTTTTTTGTTTGAATTTAGTTCTATAAGAAACTATAAAAATTTAAATAATGTACATTTATTATAACTTTTTATGTCTATCTTTTTATTAATATATTTTTATCTCTACTTTTGTTTTAATCTTTATGATGCAGTTAGTAACTAAAAGCTTGGTTAAGTTGCTTAACAAAAGCGGTTATAAAGTTTCAAATAATGGTAATAAGCATGTTTTCAAAACAGTTACATAGCAGTTGCTGTAAACGGTAACTACAATGTTACAAATCAATTACAAAACCGTGATGATAAACCATTACAGAAACGATTCAGAATAGGTAAACATGATTTGTAAAAAACCGTTATAGCAACGCTGCAAAACAGTTACAAAGTAGTTATTGCAACGGTTTCAGACACGTTGTAAAACGGTTATAATATTACTGCAGTTGCCTTGCAACTGACCAAATCCGGTATTGACAACGTATCAGGAAAGACTCAGCAACTATTCTGTAACTAAATACCTTACTGAAACCATAGTTGCAAGAGAGTTTTACAACCGTTTTGTAACTGATTTTTGCTACTTGGGTTGTACCTATTAACAATACTGAGTAAATAAATAAGTTAACTTATAATAACGTATTTCAATTTTTTTGCGTTTAAAATTAAAAGAAAAAGATTTTTTTAAAAATTGTGCTAAATCGTTGCATACTGCAATTACTAACGTAGGGTTTAAACGGTATAAAGCCGAGACGAGGTTTGATGGAATTACCCGATGTTGTTCTTAAAAGAATAGGATTCTTAAAACTACTCAATAGATAAAACATGAATTTTTCAAAATGGCACAGTAAGTTGGTCATGGGGGAATGACGACTTAAACACCGTTAAAAGTAAAAAGGTTGATAGAAAAAGATTAGTTTATAATTACGAGCTCTAGATTTGAAAATACATATTATTTTTGTTTTTTGGTTACATAGTGTTATATGCAGGAAACGAAAAAAGTTTTAATTAATGAAGTAGGGTTATTTTTTTCTTTTTCTTCAAATAATAAAGATTATCATGAGGAAATGAACGGATTACATTTTTTGCATTGCTTTGAACATCAATTTGTAACGTGTAAATTCGAAATTGAGCGAAAATCCGCCTGATAGTTAAGCAACTTACCGTAAAAACGGATAATTACTCGACCTCGAGTCGTGATTTTAAGTTACGCTCGCAGAGGGCGCTCGAGAGTAGTCGGCCATCTACAAACTTCATTTTATTTTGTCGTTTTGTCGTGTAAGGAACGTGGAAACGTCGGATGGGCAAGAAACATGAAGTTCCTTTTTCATCTTTTAATATCTATTACAACGACGCTTTATTTTAGCAATCAATAACAAATCCGACTAAACGTTCGATGCATACAATACAAAAGCAATGTATTTTGCTGCAAAACTCATAAAGTAGGTTAGTATTTCGCACGTGGTTAAGAAAATGGAGGCTTATCAACTAATATTCGCTATTTTAGCTCTTTCGTTCTTTCGTCTTTTCGTCTTTACTGTTGGGGTTTCTACATGTTTGTTGGAATTTTCTGCCGAGTTCTGTTGAAGATGGTGGACCGTGCGATTTTGGAATCGCTGAACTAATGCGGTAATCGTAGTCGCAGAGTAAAAAGGATCCCAGTGGATCGTTGGCGCTGTACTAAAGGTTGGGGGAAAGAAGTATCGAGGTATTTATAAGATCATTAACTCATTTCGTCCACGCGCTTCGGGGTCAGGACTGCTGCTCTCGCTACGTACGCGGCGTTTCGTTTAAGTGGAAACAGTGCGGACTTTATATGTAAATACTTTTGTAGTTCGAACGTTATCTCGTACATCCGGTACACCTATTCGACTACAATTATTTCTAGTTTCTTTAATTGAACGATATTAATGAATTTTGGAACTTGAATAATTCTGATGGATAATATTTAACATCACTTTTCTTTATACTGTTAATAGAATTAATTACGATGTTTACCAGACGCCTTAATTGTAATGGTTGATCTATAATGATTATTTAACGTAACCTACACTTATTATCTTGTTGTTTCATATAAAAGAATATTGCCATTATCAAGGGTAGAAATTTGGGAGCTATACCGTCTCTCGTAAACTAAATTAATGATACTTTTATTACCGGTCGTGCTGAACTTGACGTCAAGGTCCACGGGCGGTGTTACGTACTTTAACGCGGATAAATTTTGCTACGATTTACGGTAGCCGCGGAGATACCTTTTAAATATTAACGCTTTAAACTTTTTTTGGCTCCCAGAGTCTATTTTTGGGACCTGCTTTCATCTTGTATGTATATTGTTACCATTTTGTGGTGTTATGTAAGATAATTTAATTTTGGATTATACCAGTGGCGTAACCGTCGAGTGGCTTTTTCCGTTCCGGAATTGGCTATTAATCAATATCCTTAATAAATGGTTATTGTTGCTTCGTACTATGTTTCTTTTGGGGGACCTCGGGTCTAGGATCTCCTTTTCTCCTACCTAGACTGTGTATCTTCGACAAAGATTCGAGAAGAGGTGGCGCACTTGGGCATTTAGCTTACCTAAAGAAAACTTGGTGTCTTACGATTTTCTTTTACCCGGCGACCATCTACGGTGAGGCTAGCCGAAAGGTAAGCAACGACATCTTGGTAATTAATTTAAGTAATTTGTTTTTTCTTTCTTTTTTTTCTCCACCTCCCCCATTGGATCATAACAAATATTGTAACAAATTATTGAAGAATTTAAATCGACAATCTGCAATTGTGTTCGATAATGCTTCATACCACAGCAGCATATTGGAAAAAGTACCCAATAGTAGGTGGAAGAAGGTCGACATTGACGAATGGCTTAAAATTCATAACATTGAATTTCATGAAATTGTATTAAAAATTGAGCTTCTACAGAAAGTTCTTATGTAAGTAGAAAATTATCAGTGTATCAAGTAGATTAATGCATTTATTGCTTTTTTAGATCTCTAAAAGTATTTGAAACAGACATGTCAGCTGAACGATATGGTCATAAAGTACTTCGATTACCTCTCATTGCATTTTTAATCCAATTGAACTTATATGGAGAATTATTAAGAATGATTATAATGGACACATTGGTAGCGATGGAAAATCAATAGAAAATGGTATGAAAATGTGGCACAAGGCTTTAGCAACAGTTACACCAGAAATCTTGAGTAACTCAGTAAAGCATACTAAAAAAATAGTTAATCATTGGTGGAATCGAGAGATTGGTTTTGACTTAGAAGATGTTGCATCGTTAATGTAAACAGTAAAAGTGATGACAGTGAATCAGATTTAAGTAATTAGATTAGTATGATTTATTCTATCATAATTAAAACTAGACTGCTATTTAAATAAGTTTTACGTTTTTGGTAAATATTTATTTAGTAAAATTATTAAATAAAGGAAGGACACTTTACTTATAAAATTAACATTGCGTTATGAATCTAAAGATTTTATTAAAGATTTGCTAACACAAGTCTTTAACATTAGTCGGAGCAGATATTTGTACGTACTATCGTATTATTTGGTTAATTGTAGGAATACTAAAGATAGTTGGATAACTTATTATATGAGCTATATGCTAAACGTGTAGCACTCGATCTTCAGAAACAATGACGCTTAAATAATTCCTGGTCGGGCAGTTTGAAAACAATATTTTTCATAGCTTTTGTTATCATTTATAAGATTATTATTATTATTATTATTATTATTATTATTAATGCAATTACCGTTTCTGTCGACAAAAATCGCTTATGATTATTTCGTTAAATTTGATGTTAGCATATTTGTAACGGTTATTGCAATTTTTTTAACATATTGTTCTCTATTTAAAAAGATATATAATTCAATATTTGAATTAAATATAATCTATAGACATACATAACTTTATAATAATATGTTCAAATTAACTTAAAGAAGTTAGTATTTATTAGAAAATCTATGAGTTTTTTGAACTGCATGACAATTTAGAAGTAACCGATTATCTTTTGGCATTCATCGATAGTTGCAAGATACCAAAATGTTTCTTTTGCACATGCTTGCTATCTGTCTGTTATTATTTATCCTTCTATTAATGCAGTTTTTATAAGTATTTATGTATACTTTCACTACATATTAAACTATAATCTTATAAAAATAATCTATTCGCACATTGTTGCTACCTTGTTAAAAATTTAATCACAAGTATTTTAGACTTACGTTATAATAAACAACACAAGATAAAGATAAATACAATCAATTGTTACAAGACTAATGCAAACCACTGGTTTATACAATGAAAAAATTCATTTTTCATGTTTAAACTAATTTTGCTGTAAAGATTATTGCAGTTGCAATTTTACAGTATTTTCTAAAAGGTATTTTTTAACTACGATGTTCTTATTACCTACCTAGTTCGGAAATTTTCATTCATAAGAATAACACTTATTGATTATAAATTATCTTTAAACATTTACAAATTTACTTTATTTGCTTTGTAAGTCATATTTACGTGTTATTCGGTTGAAGCTTCTAGGAAAAACTATCACATATTAACATTTGTCAGAACTTGACGACATTAACGATTCAGGCTTCAAAATCATAAGCGACTTTCGGCTTAGACCGCGTCGTAGTAAAACACCCAGACTTAGGCTTGGTCATAATCTCTTCTTGAGAGCCAAAACAAGAAGTAGAACTTGGCCTTTGCCGTATTGTCGTTTGTGAACCCAAGCAAACTGACGTTTCGCAAGACATTGCAGCTTGCATCTTCAGAGTGGTAAATGTCACTGAAAGAAAAAGTGGAAATGACGATATTTATACCAATAGCGATTAGCGTGATTAACGAACCTTATCGTTCCGTTACCGCTTGACTGACTTCGTTATTACTCGGAGTAAGTGTTTTTAGATTCAGGCTTCGACATGAATAGATTTCTTTCATTTACTGGCTGCAAAAGCAAAATCTTGTCATTGAATCGTTAGTACTTTTTAAACCAATCCAGCTCATTCATATTAGGAATTGCTTAAAATTAATGTATTAAAAAAATTCAAATACTAAATGATTTAAAGTTAACGAAAATTGCATGTATTTAAAACAAGTAAATTATACTCACCATTTCTTTAACTAGAGATGAGTAAAAAACAAGAATTAAATGATAGTAACAGATAACTAATAGTATAAACGCTTTGAAGTTGACATAAAATAAATACAAGTTTTGACATAATTTTTTAATTGTCATTTTAGGTATTACTAATACAAATTTTTAAATTAGTTTATTTATTTTCTGCGTTATTTTTTTCGTGAAATTCTATTTAACTTTGATTACTAATTAAATATAGAGGTCGTAAAAAAGTATAGTGTATAATTCGTAAGGAATGACAACCATTCCTTATTCATTATACAATCTACTATTTGTTTACAACATTTATTTTTATTTTAATAAAATGTATTGTCAAGGTATAGCAATAAATCTATTGTTTGTTAAATCATAAAAACAAAAAAATTACTTTTATTGAATTTTATTAAAAAATTGTTTTCTTTTAAACTCATAATATTGGTAAAATGTTTTTTTGGTTGTGTTTAAGTACTTAACAACAATTATTTCTGCACTTTTAACTATGTTAAAATACATAATCTTACTAAACAATTGTCACAAATGCGTTTTTATACCTCCTGCTAAGGTTTAATAAAATAATAATACTTATTTATTAATGTTTTCGCGTAACACTTGAAAACATAAATCTTTAAATTGTATGTTTATGTTTAATTTGCATATGAAAATTTATTCCTGCTTACTACATTATCTTTGATAAAATATACTGTTTTTTATTAATAAAATTAAAATATATACATATGTTTGAATCCAAAAAAAGTTTGAGACAGAATATATAAAAGAGGGTATCGTCTGTTTTGGAACGGCACAAACAAGAAAATGTAAAATCTGTGAGTGATGATGTTTTTCTTATTTATTTCCCTGAGAAAGTTAAATTTATGAAACCATCTACCCTGTGGAGTCGATTATCCGTGAAAAAGTTGTTTAGCTGTTAAATCAAATGTAGACGTTAGCAAGTAAGTACAATTCAAAAAGGATACCTACCTAATACTTCTATTGTTTACTTATAGACTGATGCATTTATTTTTATAGATTTCTACAAACAATCCAATTTTTCGTCAAGGTGTTGGTTACATACCTAAAATATTCAAAGGATTAACTGCAGAACAATTAACCAAATTCATTTTTAAAGCCCCGGATGAGAAATAGTTATTGACAAAAATTTGTGTTTCACTTATATGTATGAAAATGTTTTTTCGGATAGTAATACTAACCATATTCGTACACGTAGTTTTGATATTTGGTATTTTTAAAACATGCCGACGCAAAAACAAAGTTTTAGCAAAACTGAATAAAATGCATGTAAAACAAGCATAAAATACTACGTTTTACCCACAATTACAACATTTATAAAATCAAAATAAACAATATTTAATTCAAAAATATTTGTATTTATAAAATAGAACATGGCAGTCTTTGTCACACTTGTTAATATGGTACGTAACTTATTGTTTACAACTAAAATAATAAATTGCAAAAAGTAATTGATTCCATCTGCAATTAATAAAAACGAAACAAAAAAAATAATCTATGTGCGATTGAAGTTAAACTTTTTTATCGTTTGTTCCAAATATATTACTAAAATGATTACACTTAAAGTAAAATAAGCATCATTATTATTAATTTTTTTTACATTTTTATTTAATAATAAAAGAATAAAATGTTTTCGGGATGTTCTATATTCTATATAAAATCCGTTTATACTACTCTAACTTTAAAAAAATATTCACTTTTCAATTAACTTAATTGAAAAATTTAAAAAAATATAAAAAACACCGCTTCATCGTCACGTGGATAATCACAACAAAATTAAAGGTTAGAATATTATAATAGTTGCCCAATTTGCTAATACAAATTAAAGGAGTACAAATAAAACTAAACTAAAGTGAAACGGTACTTATTATAATCAATCATCTAACTTCAGAGATTCATAGGACTAACTTAATCGAAAAAGAAGCGTCCGAGTTAATATACAATATCAAAGAGAGGGCGCCACTTCTTTAACTATATTTAACTATAAATCTCGGTTGTTTACTCATACACAGGTACGCGCGAGATAATTATGCTAAACATGTGGGACTGAAATATACTAAATAAAATTATTGACTTATTATATTAAGTTTGATCATAATAGATAATCCAAGGAGGGATACCACGCATATCGATATCTTAAGGTTTCTCAAAAATTTTAAATTTTAATGCCCCTCACAGTTACCGTAGATGCTAACTATTTTGTATCCTAATTTTATACTAGACCCACAAATTATCCAAAACCCTAAAATAATCCAAAGCCCCAAAATCTTATAATGAATAGGGTCTTAACCTTTTAATTACAACCAGAATAGAATTTCTTACTACTATTGCTTAGCTTGTTTTATCCGACCAAAACGATAGTCTCTTCAATGAAACGGAATTTTTCTATTACGACCAATGCGATAGGTTTTCTTATAATTGTAGAAACTGTTTTTTACGATAAATACGGAAATTGTCACAAGGAAAGCCGGGTAAGATCGGTAGGAGAACGTAAAATTTTGTTGAGGTCGTTTTGTTTCAGTTATGCTTGAGTTGCATTCGTATTTGGTAAATTAGGATAGATTGCATTGGTGGTGGGGAAATCGTAAAGTATCCTAGAAATCGTTTCGTTTCGAATATGCTTGAATCTAGGATAGTCGATAAAGATCATAGTGATGGTGTGTATCGTAAAATACTCTTTGGTAGATATTTTATTGTGTGTATATCAAGATATCATTTTTGATAATTTAGTATTAGTTTTTTAATAACTCTCATTTGTTTTAATGAATTAAGAAAATTAAGATGGAACTATGCTTGACAAGCTTGAACAAGACGTTTCATTTGGTCTCTTACATTTTACGATGTTACAATTGTAGACATTGCAACAAATGTGCTTATGTCACATTATTAACATAAATGCTTATTTGAGAATTGCTTCTTTACCTACATTTTATGTTGTAGTTGTAGACGTTACAATGACATTATTAATTTTTTTAATTGTGTGCTTTTGATTACAATATTTATGTTTGTATTATAATGCGTTACAGATATTAAATAAAACTAAATAATTCTTAAATACCCATTAAATGATTTTTTATGTTTGGAAATGTTTGTCATGTCTAATAAGAATAATTTTTGTCTGCTCATTATTGAACAATATCTATACACACTTTATACACGAGTATAATTACAGAAGTAATTAATTTATTTAAAAATATTGATTTTTGAAAATTTGGAAGCACTTTAAAAAGAAAACTCGATTTTTTACTAACAAATTGGTCTTCATTTTTTAAGAAAAATTGTAATTGCTTATCAAATTCAAAAATCTAGAGTATCAAGATTGCAGCAAACTTGTGAGAAAAAACATAGTTTCAATTGTATATCACCAACAATACTACGTATAGAAAATAATTTAAAAAAAAGATTACTTTATGAAATTATTGAAATTAAAAAGAATAGTACAACCGTTAATTATAAAACAGATATTGAAAATCTAAATTCAATTTATAATTTCGTCATTAATTAATCAAAATAGAACTAATTTATAACCTAATTAAAATATTAATAATAAACAATGTTAAGTGAATACATAAATTTTAAAGTTAAAATAATAGTTGAATACTAAATTCTCACATGTACAAAATAATCTATTTGATATCAAATTTACCATTTATGTGTTAAACTCCGATCCATTTACATGTTATAATAATTGATGGCATTTTATTAATATGTTTGTTTCATATAAAATCTTTCATAAATTTAAAGTTTATATAATTATTAAATAATATTTAATTAAAAAAAAAATTTTTTCTATCATAGGGTAAGTTTAAGAAAATCTTATCTTTTCAAATATCTATTTAATTTATTAATTTGTATTGTAGAAATAATGTTAATCTAATAATGAATTAAAGAAGGAAGTTGTATAATTAACATCTGAAGAAGCCATTATAATAATTGGCGAAACGATCGTAAAATGTTACTACTGTGATTTTAAATAAATATATAATGATTTTTATGGCTGTTTTCTAATTCTTACAATATTTGGCAAACAAGATTTCAACAGCTACAATTTTGATTAAATAAAAAAATAATTTTTTGTGCTGCAAACATTTCAAATATCAATGTACGTTTATTAGTGTAGTTTGGAATCAATTTTTAGAAAAACAATTGTAATCAACTGCTTTTCAGTTTTCTTCATTTTTCACTTTTTTTAAATTTTTTTTGTTTTAAGTTGAATTGATTTTATTGAACACGTCAAATTGGTTTTAATTTTCTGTGTATCTTTGATTTTATGCTTCTTATTTTACCGTTTATCTAAAAACGATAAAACTCGGCTTTCTGCTCATCGTTTTGATGATCTTCAATATTAGCACTTTGAGTTGCAAACTAAGTAAAAGTAAAAATTTGTTCCTAAAATTTTAATGTAAAGATTGATCACTTTTCTTAAACAGTGGGACTGAAATATTAAGTTTTTACTCTTAACTCTCAAAGTTAAGTTTTCACATAACTATGACAAATTAATTAAAAACAGATTGTATATTTATTTCCTTCATAGGGTACGTAAAAAATTCCTCATAATTGTAAAATGCATGCGAAATTAAAAATGATTTTATTTTGTTTTTATATTTTTTAGGTGGCAACAATTTTATACATATTGGAAGGCAGTTAAAAACTTTTTAAAATTGGTATAAATGACCATTTTGCGATTTTTTTAATATTCGATATATAACTTTTAGATCGTTTTTACCCCTTGTATTGTATTCATATATATCAGACTGATATCTAACTTGATCAGTGTTGTTTTTAATATAGCATAGGCACTCAAGAATATACATACACGACAACGTTAATATTTTTAAATCTTTAAAGGCTTGTTTGCAATCAGGACGATGATCTATACCAGCAATAATCCGAATGGGTTTACGTTGCGTTCTGAAAACAGACTGCCAAGATGAGAAGTGACCCCATAACGGAACACCATATTTTAAAATACTATGAATTAGTGCGGAATAAGCATTTATTACGACCTTGATTGAAGTATTCATTGCCAATTTGCTCAGAAGAAAAATATTACGACTAAGTTTTAAAATTGTCGAGTTGCAGTGCTCATTAAAATTAAGGCTGTTGTCGAGAATACAACCTAAAAATTTTGTATTAGAATGGTCATAGATTTTGTCCCTAGAAAGCGATATTAATTGTTTTTGATGTGTTGAGAACAGGTTTATGAGCATTGCATCAGTTTTGAATTTCTTTAATGGCAAATTTGCTTTGCTCGCTGACAAGATTTATTTCCGAGTTCTTATTAATAAGTGCATATAATAAACATTTGTTGTCTTTATTAAGGGACAAGGGTAAATCGTTAATATAGATTAGGAATAATAGAGAGCCAAGAATTGATCCTTGTGGAACTCCGGTATGAATAAGTTTATTAATATTAATTTCTTTGTCAATGTTTTACCGTTTTAGTCTTTGTTATCTAGTCTACGCTTAGTGCTTTTTGGTTTTTTAATATAGATACTAATTTTTTTGTGAAGTTTGTTTGTTCGTGGTCTTCACTATTTTTTTGTGATTATAGTGTTTGGGTGACTATTGTTGTCCTCAAGCGGTATAGGTCCTTAAAGTATTATTCCAATTTCTCTATGAAAATATCATTGTTCTTAAATAATAATCTTATTTCAGATTTCTTCAAATTTATAAATCAAATTCTCTTCTTTATTTTCTTTACTTTCCTAACAGTATTTTGATAGAGGTTTTGTTGTATTTACATTTTTTTTATGTCTTCGTTTTTCACTTTTCATAAACTATAAATTTTATTTGTTTCTGATTTTAAATTTTTTTAAAACAGACTTTGATCAGTTCGTTTAAATAAATTGTAGTTGGTGATCTTTTAGTGTTCTTTTTTTTATTTTTATAATTTATATTACGAATATTAAAGTTACATCTTGTTTCTTATAATCAAAATTTACGTTGGACAACAATTTGATTTTCACAGTTTCAAATCTGTAATGTGCACTCGTTTTACATGCTTCAATAATTTAAATTTCATTCTTTTAATACATACTTTTTATTCTTTTTTTTTTTAGACTCGATACTGCATCAATATTTTTGTCAATGATTTAGACTGTTTTATTCGCCGTTTACAAAACTTTTTGAACTCGTTACTGTTTCTTAAACTTCTTTTTAATATTTTTAAACGGTATAGATTTTTTTATTACGTAGTTTTTGCGTTACTTATAAAACATGCAGGTATTGATAACTTGTTCAATTTGTTTGTTGTTAGAACTGAACCATTATAAACAATATTATTAGTAAATTACAAGTCCCATTTCGTTTTAGTAGATGTTATGGTCATAATATACAGTGTGTATTTTAATGATTGTCCGGTGTTTGAATTTGCCGCTTGTTTATTCGTCAACGAACCAACATTGTTTGATTATAGTTACTAGAATGACGACGCGGCACATTCAAACACCGGACAATCATTAAAATACGCACCGTACCCAAACAACACATTGGTACAAAAAACGTCTAAATGTCCGTCTAATAAACGTTAATAACGCGTTTAAAAACGTTTTAATGTCTAATAAACGTCTATTAGGCGGACATTTAAACGTTTTTTATACCAATGTGTTGCTTGGGTAGTTGTATTCTTTAGAAGAATTTCAAGATTAATAAGTTTTTATATTACTTTATTACCTTACGATATCTATCAAATACTAAATACAGTTATTTTGCTTGAATTTACTTGAAACAATTAAAAATTTTTATGTTTATTAACTAAATTTAGGTACCTTGCAGCAGCCACAGAAATTAAATAAGTATTAATCATGCGTATTTAATATTTCTTGTTTATTAATAAAATTAGATTTTTCTAAACTCCACAAAAAATGCATTTCACGCTAAAATACACGGTAGTTTACTCGTAAACAGCGTTGAGTCAAATTGTTGAAAGTTTATCAAATAATTATACAAACAGGGGTGTCTAATTTACAACGCGTTACCAAGCGTCTTAACTGCATCGTTTGTCATGTGTGTTATACATGGGCGTTAGTATGACATTCAGTAACACGGATGTCAGTTTGCATAAAAAACACGTGTATACGCTTATAATAATAATAATTTAACTTTAGGATCTCAGTTATTTTTGTATTGCTTTTAATTATTTTCAAAAATTTTTTAAACAAATTTCATTTTTTACAATCTCATCTTATTTTCTGAATTACAATACCAAATAAAAATATTTAAAGTGTTTATAATCTTATGGTATTATTTCTAATAAAGTCTACAGTATTAACATGATATGTTTTTAGTTTAGGAAAAAAGTTTTTACAGTACTATTATAAAATTTAAGCATCTTTGCTTTTTAGTTATTGTAACATATTGCAGTTCGTCGTCCTACAGGAATACGTTAGACATTCTTTACTATGTGCATCGATGCATAAGACTATTTACTAAGAAGTTTGCTGAAGTTTGAAGGAATTTAGAGGAGTTGGAGAATCTTTCAAAGACATTAAGTAGGGTTGTGGTATTAGAGTGGATCGTTAGATGATACCGGTAAAGAAATATATATGTAGACATGTAACTGTCACTTTCTTAAAAAAATTGTCTTTTATTTTAAACAAAAACATAATATGTATTACGCAAGCTTTGACTACATTAAAAAATAAGCAAGCATATATTATATATTTTTACTTACTTAAATTTTTTTAAATATTAATATACTGTACTCAATTTTTTTCAAGTATTTGTAGAGACTGAGTTTGTCGTAAATAAAAATTAATTGTATAAAAGTACAAAATTATTTAAATGTATTTATCGTTGTTTTACTTTTATTTGTATAGTGATGTTATGTTTTATTAAATTAGTTTTATAAGTCAAATGCTTCATAATGTTTTTGTTATTAAAGTAATTGTTTACTTCTATCTATTCTTATTGATAAAGTATTGAATAAACAATAAATTTCAAAAATAATGAGTATAATTGTTAACAATAAAATTTTACTAACAATCAACAATGTTAAGACTTAAAGCAGTTAATTAAAGTAAACACATAAATGTAAAAAAACATTTAAAGTTAAAACATAACTGAACTAGGTATATTGGAAGAAACAAAAAAGTTATACACTATTGGTAGGTACTTATAAAACATAAAAAATTCAAAAAATGTTGTTCATTGGTAAATGTGTTTTATTTAACTTATATTTTTTTCTATTTCTACTTATTAAAATATAGTATAGTTTTTCAAAGTAATTTAATGTGTTTATTAGAAAACCGTTTTCTTTGCTGTGAAGAGTAAACGTGAATCAAAATTAACTTTTACCAATTCAGTGTTGACAACTTTTTAGTCAACCTTAACATGTCATCTTTGTATTATTATCTAATTACGAGAAAATCAACCATAAAACAAAATATGTATAAAATTGTAAGAATACTTTTTTGTTTAGTTGAGTAAATATTTCTTACATCGTTTACAACTGATTTTATTTACAACGCTTCATTTGTCTAAAATAAATGTTTACTTTCGTAAAGATAGTGTTTTTTTATAGTAATTTATTTAAGTTTAGTTTTTTTTTTAATGTTAATAATATTTGTTTCGTGTAACAGTAGATAAATTGTTAGCAATTAAATTATTTAAATTTATAGTAAGAAATGTATTAGAATGGTACTGATTACACGGTATGAAGCTTTGTAATTTCTCAAAAGTTTAGTAAAAATTTATAGGTTTTTATAATGAAGTTGTTAATTACAGAATTTTCGTTTTGCTATTTATACACGGAGAGAAAAGTTTACTGTAATAAAGCAAAAACAGCTATATTTCATGCAAATAGGCTGTTGGTTTTGAGTCAAGCCGATGTGCGCTTAAATAAAGCTTTCAATTTATTACAACAAATATTTTGAAAAAGAATTGTATAGATTTTATAATATATCAATTTAAGAAAACATCGTTTTCTTTTATCGTTCAAAAGTTGCTTAATGTGATCGTAGAGAAGAACAATAGTTATCACAAGTACTGCTTTTTCTTATCTCTGTTGATTGTTGCGTTTTATCATAAATAGGTTTAATAGTAACAACACTTTGTATTAATTTAAGCACGCAGTGTCATAATTTTTTTTTTGTTTTTGTGCAGCTTCAGGGTATGAATGATTTCAGTAAATATACACATAGTTTAAACGTATTTATTTGCTAAATTCAAAATAAATGTGTTATATTTTATCATCACTACAGTTTATGGTTTAATCCTAGATTACATTAAGATTTATAATTATTGATAATATTACTGATCCAAATAATACTGTCCTTGACACCAATATGTACACGCATCAGCATTAATAGTATGTTACACTTAGAATATTAGTCGAATCTACACCATCCGAGTTAAATAATTTTCTTGTAACTTTTGGAAAGTTATTTTTTTCTGTCAAAGGGTTCTCCAACTACTAAACTTTACAATCAACCCAAATTCACCTTTCTTAAATATGTCCAAATCATTTTCCGTTAGGCACACAAGGGATGTAACATCAATTTCTTGTTCTAAAAGAAAAGCAAATGCACGATAATTTCATTTCATTGCAAAAAACTAAGTCATACATGCCAAAAAATGTGCAAGCTTTGCGACATAATTCTAACATATAACGACAGTGAACAATATTCAAAATCAGAGTCAATACTTACTTGTAAGTTTCTGATAGTTTCCAATCGTTCACTAATTGATGTAGTAAGTTATAGATTATATGCTTAGTCGAATCTACACCATCCGAGTTAAATAATTTTCTTGTAACTTTTGGAAAGTTATTTTTTTCTGTCAAAGGGTTCTCCAACTACTAAACTTTACAATCAACCCAAATTCACCTTTTTTAAATATGTCCAAATCATTTTTCGTTAGGCACACAAGGGATGTAACATCAATTTCTTGTTCTAAAAGAAAAGCAAATGCACGATAATTTCATTTCATTGCAGAAAGTCATACATGCCAAAAAATGTGCAAGCTTTGCGACATAATTCTAACATATAACGACAGTGAACAATATTCAAAATCAGAGTCAATACTTACTTGTAAGTTTCTGATAGTTTCCAATCATCCACTAATTGATGTAGTAAGTTATAGATTATATGCTGCAAGCAACTTGTTATAAAATGATGGATCCATGTCGTATAGTTCAAAACAAAAAACTGTCGGAGTCACGGTACACGTTAGTTTATCTTTGCCACAGCTTTAGCAAAAAGTTTAGCACATATTGCAAACCTTAACGTAAATTAAATTGCTGATACCTTATTTTAGACCAGCGTGGAACAAATAGTGATAACATAAATGCTTACTTGAAATGCCTACTTGTGGTTTCGCAGTAATTTATTACGTACTTTAATCGCTGATATGATTTCTTATAATAATTAGTTGAATTTGATCAATTTGTATTCTTACTTTTTACTTGTATCATTATCATTATGAATGATTTAATAAAAACATGTTTGGATTGCAATAAGAAATTTAATTTAAGTTTTAGAACATGTAGGTTTAATTTTATTTGAATGTGAATCAATTTTAGAAAAAAACCAAATGCTTTAAATATGAAATTGTAATGATTAAATTCAGCATAATATTTCTCTCCGTGTAGTAGTAATTAAGTTGCTTGCTTGAGTTCTTCGATTTCTTTCACACCCTGATGAAGTCACTTACAAAAGTGGGCAAAACGTTGGCAACTTTGTTTACAACAATGACACGGTTCTATCCCGGAAGACGTTTTCATCTTAGTAAAGTACTATTTGATTTAAATAAATAAAAGCAGGTATTTTTTTAAACTTAATAGATGACGTCTATCAAGTAGATAGTTTTAAATAAAAATTGTTAAATTTTATTTAGAAAAATTTATTAGAAAAATACAACTGGTAGTAAGGTTCAGATCAAAAAATCAGTAAATATTACGCGTTTATAAATCTCAAAAATGTTACAATTAGTTAAAATTCTATTAGAATTCAGGTTTCTACGTGTTGTAATGCAATTATTATTATTGCAATTTTCTATTCTGGATAATTCTCGTGTTGTTGTTATTACACAAGCTAAGCGTTTGTCACACGTCACAGTGGATATCTTCAGAGCCCAAAACAACCTAATTGATTGCGCCATGAAGTTTTACTTTTATAAACCGGTCTCCGATTGATAAAACTGGTATCTAAATCCCTGATAAAGAACTAGAATCTCGGTTAATATTAAAAGAATTTTTAATTATTTCAATGGATTCCGCTGTTTGACAGACGTAAGCTTTGGAATAGACCGTTTAATATTTTTTCCTTGGTTATATGATTCAACTCTTTTTTAAAATGCCTGAGTTGACTTAAGGAAACAGCTTTGTAAACTAAAGAATTCACTACTGATAATTTCTGAAAAGGGTCATGATGAGACAATCTATTTCAATGTTTATCTGTATCTAGGAGTAGGTTTTTGATAAACTGAATGTAATAATAAACCATCTTCATTTCCATTAACTAAAACGTTCAAAAATGGAAAAAAAGAGTTTCTTTCTAATTCCATAGTAAAACAAATATTTTGATGAATTGAGTTTAAATGGCAGAAACTCGTTAAGCGTACAAGGACTATGTTGCCAAATAACAAAAATATCATCAACGTATCTGTACCAGCCCTTAAGTTTTATATAAAATGTGAATACAGTTTTTAATCTTTTATAAATATATTAGTAATCTTAGCCTGATGTTTATGACTAAAACTTTTTTCGAAAAGTAAAATATGTAGAAGTCAAACATTTTTCAATAATAGGTATTATGTCACTTGAATTATTGTTCTCGTTGATTAAAAATCCAATAATATTAATTGAGTCAAATACCGACACGTTAGTAAACTTGACATCAAAACTAACCAGAATGTCAGTTGGTTGCAAACGAGAATTATGCAACTTCTGAACAAAAATCACTGAGTTGAGTAGAAATGAATTAGTCTTCCCTGCTAAAGGTGTTAATAAACTTGCAAGATATTTAAAGATTTTATAAGTAAGCGAATAACGACAACACGGGAACTATCCAGAATGGAAAATTGTATTAATAATGGAACCCGTGAAAACCTAAATTCTATTAGAGTAATCTTTTGTGAAAAAAATATTAAAAAAAAACAAAAAAGTTTTCAACCTTACGTATTAAACTGGTCAGATTACTGGGTCGTTTAACCGCTTTTATACGTTATCGTGATAAACACGTGGTTCCTAAGTCTTGAAAACTAAGTCATCATATAAAATCCAAATCGCGCAGTTTTTCTTTAAAGAACTTACTCATTCGATTAGAAGAGAAATTGATAGTGTTAATAAATTGTTATTCGACTTTCATCTAGAACTCGCCAGGATCCTTTTGCTTTTTGATTATTGATCGAACTATTTTTGAACAAAACCAGCGACACAAAGAAATAGTTACAATTAATCATCTCAAAAAATTTAAGAAATTAGTGCTTCCAGAACATGTCGTCTATGCAGCAACAAAACCCAAAACTGTGATTGATTTATCATGACATTCATTATGCTCTACAGAAACAGCTATTATTTGTCGAAAAACTTTGTATTTGCTCCCAAACAACTTCTTATTAAAGAAATTGTAACAGCTGTAGAAACTTCTATCCAAGCAGTATTCAATCTTCTTACCGCTTTAAAACTACAAAAATTCTTTGTAAGTCAAGAATTCCCCAAAGTAACATTACCAAAATCGGAATTTTTTGCATTATAATCTTTTAAACAAGTTAAACTCATAGTCATTCTTAAAGCTAAGAAAGAGAACCCCACGCTTATTAGAAGTCTATCAGATTATGACAATAAGATCTACAATCTTCTTGCATACGGGCCGTGTAAAGTAATTTCCAAAGATCCTTTTTTGTCTATTGAAAGGGCACTTTTCAAACTTATAAAAGAATCGTCAATTAATAAGTCCGATAAAAAATATTTAATATTTAAAGATACTAAAACCCGTCGATTTTATGGATTACCTAAAATTTATAAATCTAATATTTCTTTTCGACCTATTGTCAGCGTTATGAATTTACCTACTTATAAATTCTCTAAATATGTTGGAAGTTTATTAAAACTTTTAGCAAAGAAGACTGATTCATTTCTACTAAATTCAGCGGATTTTTTTCAAAAGTTGCATAATTTTTGTTTGCAACCGACTATCATTTTATTTAGTTTCGATGGCTTATCTACCATATGTACCACAGACCGTATAGAAAAAATGTTGTCTAAACACAACACTGTTACTCGGTTTTCTGCTGTTCTTAACTTGGATTAATTATTAAATCTACTGAAGGGTGTTATCCTTTTAAATGTGACGGCGTTTAAAGCATTTTTTTTTTGTGGACGTGCATACATAGGAGAAACGGGTAGAAGCGTGGGAATTCGTATTAAAGAACACAAAGATGTAATCGTCTTAACACGCACTAAAAACAGGTTATCAAATTACGTTTAAAAACACTAAAATTTTAGTGAATGTTAGAATTTATTATCAGCGAAAAATCAGGGAATCCATTGAAATAATTAAAAATTCTTTTAATATTAACCGAGATTCTAGTTTTCCCTTACCGGAGAATGGGAAACCAGTTTTGTATGTACAAAAATAAAATAAAAGCTCAAATTCTATAAATGAAGAATACCAACGGCGGTAATAGAACCACCCTTTACGGGTAGGCTGTGATGGCCTCTATCCGTACTGTCGCCAAGTGCCTACAAAATCTTAAATACGTGCTTTTAGTACTTAAGTGAATTAAATAATTTTCGGTGATTATAGGTAGATTTAATCCAGGAAACGTATTACAGGTAATTATTAAACTAACGAAAGTAACTGAAAAAGCGGTAGTTGCTGTTAGATATTTAGTTAGTTTTTACTAGACATGCGCGACAAAGCAAGTCAAGATGGCTGCCACCAGCGTACATGTAAATGTCGTAGTCATAATGCAAAATTAGGCTTTTTGTAAAATGTCTAGGGATTTTATAAAAAGCCGGCAAAACGCGAACCAACGATGCAATTTTCGTTATGACTACACCAATTCAGGCAAATTGATAATATGCCGGCAAAACGTGAGCGGAAGAATATATCTCTCGTTCTGACTGATTACTTTCAGGCATTTTATAATCTGCCAAAAGCGATGTAGTCAAAACGCACAATGTTGCTTTCCCGCTTCAGTTCGCGCCAACCAGTTGCACCGAATATAACCTAAAACGTGAAACGTGTTCGTTGTTTTGCTGTTTTTAATTTTGAAGTGCACTTAAATACATTAAAATGAACGTTAACCGAGAGGACATAACAATCAACAATGACAACGGAGATTTAGAAGTTATGAAATTCCAATTTAACAAACAGTTACAAAGTTTTTATAGTGAAAGAGTGGAGAAAGATGTAATTAAAAAGCCTTGGACTGCTGATAGAATTAAAGAAGTTATTGAAGACATCAAGAGTGGTAAATTAGCTGTTTCAACAGGTAACAAAAAAAGCAATAAGCAGTACCATTCCATAAAGAAATACGACGTTTTCAATATCGGCATTGAAGAACATCTAGTGGTTAAACGAAACTCTCTTGACCAACCCATTGTTTACATAATACCTATAGAACACTAATTTGACGTGTTGTTAGAATGTCATCGAACTACAGGGCATGGTGGGAGAGATAAGATGCTATTTGCCTTAAAACATAAATACAACATTACTAGAAAAGTGGTAGAAATTTCTATTTCACTATGCAAGGAGTGTCAACTTAAGAAATCACAACCTCACAAAAGATTAGTGGTACGTCCAATTCTTTCTAAAGATTTTAATGTTCACGGGCAAATAGATTTGATAGATTTTTAATCTGCTCTTGATGGAAATTATAAATGGTTTTTTAACTACCAGGACCATGCTACAAAATTTTTGCATCTTTGCCCTTTACATAGCAAGTTGGTGAAAATATTTTTGGATTTTGGAGCACCGCACATATTGCAAAATGACAACGGCCGGGAATTTACTGCTTCGGTAATAAAAGAAATTGTCAGCTACTGGCCAGATTGCAAAATTGTTCACGGCAGGCCACGTCACCCTGAAAGCCAGGGTAGTGTAGAAAGAAGTAACCAAGATGTTGAGAACATGCTTCAATCTTGGATGTCGGATAACTCTTCTACAAATTAGAACCTTGGCTGTTATTTTGTACAGAGGCAGAAGAATTCTTCGAAACATCGCATTATTGAAAGGACTCCGTACCGTGCATTATTTGGAGCTGACCCAAAAGTTAGATTAAAATCAACAAACCTTCTAAACTCGTAATTAAAGAGCTTCGAACGGAAGAGAAACTTGAAGATATAATGGTTTCTTTACAGACAAGTAACAGTGAACATGACAAACGACTGGGTGATGAAGAAGTGAATGTTAATAATACTTTCAGTGATATTATTATGTATTGTTGTGCGTGCAGTGACAAAATCACAGATACATCTACATTCACATGTGACATATGTAATGCTACAGTGCATTTACATTGCAGTTCAGGATTGTCTTCAAAACCGGAAGTAAGAGTTTGTTCCCTTTGTACAACTGAGAACAAAATTGAATATGAAAGACAGAAGTCTTATTCTGGCCAAAAAAGAGCAGCAGAAAAAATGACTGAGACATCTAATAAAAAATTTAAGGCACTAGAAATCGGATCATATGTTTATTTGGCAGTTCCGAAGGTAGACCGAGGACCTCTCGATTCAAAGAATCTAACTGGAAAAGTGTTAGACCTGAAAAATGGTCTTTACAAATTAGGTACATCTAAAGGAATTCTCAAAACTTGGTTTTCCAGAAATGCTATTCAAGAAGCCTTAGTTGGTTTTGAAGATGAAGTTCCTAATAAACTAATAACTGTAAGAGAGGCAGTTGCATATAATTCTCGATTCGGAGGTCAGGGGTTTCAAAAATGTTCATGTAAGGCTAGTAGCAATCAGTGCAATACAAAAAAATGTGCTTGCTTAAAAAATAACAATTTATGTTCTTCGAAATGTCATGGAAGTTCAACGTGCAGTAATAAGTAAAATTAGTACCACAGATCTGTGTTAGTACCTGCAATAGAGCAAAAATGGAAACTACTATCAAGGTTAAATCAAATGGGCACAGGAGTAAAGGAGAAGAAGTCATTGTTTATAAGTGTGGAAGTGGTATAACACGACTTTGACATGACAGTTTTCCACTGCGCACATAACCTTGAGAGCAGTTTATACTTTTCTTTTGTAATGTACCTACCATAAAAAATATGTGTGGTATTATATTATTATTTTCCAAAGGATTTGTTTTTATTTTTTGCTTGTAGGTAAACACCAACATTCTTTGTTATCATTTGATAATTTGATATGTTATTTTACAGAATGCCTACCTAGTAATTTTAATATCTTTATACTTTGGTTTTGACTACATCGCTTTTGGCAGATTATAAAGTGCCTGAAACTAATCAGTCAGAACGAGAGTTACATTCTTCTGCTCACGTTTTGCCGGCGTTTTATCAATTTGCCTGAATTGGTGTAGTCATAACGAAAGTTGCATCGTTGGTTCGCGTTTTGCCGGCTTTTTATAAAATCCCTAGACATTTTACAAAAAGCCTAATTTTGCATTATGCCTACGACATAAACACAGAATTACTGAAAAATTAATAAATACTATGATATAAATACAAAGTGCATTATTAAAAATAAATACAAATACAGTATAAAACATGGTGTCCGGTGTGGCAGATTAATTCAGTATAAATACAAATACAATTTCATTAAAGTACTAAATTCTACGAAAGAAAAAGATGGAGGTTAAAGCACCGCCATACTTTGGAATACATTCATGTGATAATAAATCAGCAACATAACTTAAGCGGAAACAAAACTTCAACGTGTATATTGCAACAATTACTTTGTTAAATAAAATAGAATATACAGAAAAATTAAAATTAATTTGTTCTTAAATTCAATGGTTTGGAGGCCATTAATCAATTAGCTCATGAAGAAAAGTCAACATTAGAAAAAATACTGACGGCTTTTGACAATAAATTCAGCAATTGTACAGAGTAAAGGTCAAGATATGGAAACCTTTATAAATGAAGTTCAAAAGCAAGCGTTACTATGTGAATTCAATTGTACAGCATGTAAAGTTTCTTACATGGATTGAATGGTGAAGGATAGGTTAATTATTGGATTAAATGATAAAAAAATTCAAAAAAGACTTATTCGAGAAGATTCGTTACATGTGGCAAAGATAATTGAATTTTGTAAATCGGTAGAAATAAGTGACAAATACTCAAAAACTTTAAATCCAGAAAACCAAATTAATGAATTTAAAATGATAAGAGATTGCACAAATTGCTTAACGTCTCATGTCATTAATAAATGCCCTGCATTTGATAAGAATTGTTATCATTGTGATAAAAAGAATCATTTCACAAAAGCTTGCCGACCGAAAAGACGATTTAATAGGGGAAATGAACATGAATATCAAGAACAAGAAAATCCTACTTATGAGAAGATTAATGCAAATACACAGTTAAATAAAAAAAAAAAAATGTGGAATGGAAAATTTTAGAAATCCAAGTACTAGTTATGCTCGAGATAGAAGAAATGAAACTAATTATGAAAGAAGAAAGTTCTGTAATGAAATAGAAGTCCAAGAAGAAATAACTGAAGATATAGAAGAGAATTGTATAAACAACTTGTACATAAATGAGAAAGAAGAAACAAAATCAAGACATGGATGGTATGAGAAACTGCAAATCGGCAATGAGAAGGTAATAAAAATTAAGATTGACACAGGAGCAGGTGCTACCAAGGGACATATTTGAACAATTAAATATCAACAATGAATTTGAATTAATACCATCAAATATTACTTTGGTCTCCTTTGGCAATTTTAAATTAAATCCAATTGGTAGAGTAAAAATCCTAGTAAAATGTGATAATGTAACTAAAGTAGTTAATTTTGTAGTAACAGATTGTAAGCAATCACAACCATTGCTAGGGTTAACTGACTGTATAGACCTTAAAATAATTAAAAAAATTAATTTGGTAGAAAATGAAGCAATGCTTACGAAAGATGATGTGCTATGCAATTATAAAATGGTATTTGAAGGAATTGGGGAAATTCCTGGAAATGTAAATATTAAACTCAGAGAAAATTATGTACCAGTAATTCAGTATGTTAGAAAGATTCCGTTAAGTTTGCACTCTAATTTAAAAAGTACTAAAAAGTACTAAAAAAGCACATTAGAACATAAACAAATAATAACAAAAGTAAATTACCCGACAGAGTAGGTGAATAACCTACTAATAGTCGAAAAACCTGACAAGTCCTTAAGGTTATGCTTAGACCCTAAGCCTTTAAATAAATACATTTGCCGTAAACATTATGTAATTCCTACTTCAGATACAATTATTAATAGATTGAGTGGTAAAACATGGTTTACAGTAATTGATATGAAGGAGGGATTTTGGCAACTGAAATTAAATAGTAGTAGTTCAGACTTGTGCACTTTCAATACACCCTTTGGTAGATATAAATTCTTGCGTATACCATTTGGTTTGTCGTTTTTAAAAAAAAAGTTGTATGAGATGTTTGGAGATATACAAGGTGTAGATATTTATTTTGATGACATTATCATTTCAGCAATAAATGAAACGGAACATGATAAAGTAATTAAAGAAGTTTTTAAAAAAGCCTAAATAATAATATAAAATTCAATTATTCTAAAGTACAATTCAAACTAAGTGAAGTAACATTTTTGGGTCAAATTGTATCAAAGAATGGTATAATGCCGGATAAAAAAAACATTGATGCGATTAAAGTAATTGAAACTCCTAAAAGTAGGAAAGAATTACTAAGAATATTGGGTATGTTGAAATTTTTTTCTAAATTCATTCCAAATTTATCAAAACTTACAGCAAATATGCGCAATTTAACAAAGATTAATGAGGAATTTATTTGGAGTAAGGAACATGCTGATGAACTAGATATGCTTAAACAAATAATAACAAATCAACCAGTATTAAAAATTTATAATCCAACAAAGAAAATAACAATTCAATGTGATAGCTCAAGTACAGGGTTAGGTACATGTTTATTACAAGATGGACATCCCATCTCATTTGTTTCTAGATCTCTCACGGACACTGAAAAAAAATATGCCCAGATCAAAAAAGAGCTTTTGGCTATTGTGTTTTCATTTGAAAAATTTCACAATTTAGTTTATGGTCAAAGAGTAATTGTCCAAACTGATCATAAGCCATTAATTTCTATATTCCAAAAAGACATTAATAAAGTTTCTGCTAGGCTACAGCGCATGCTTATGAAATTACTAAAATACACAATTGACATAGTATACGTACCGGGCAAGGAAATGTTTGTTGCTAACACATTATCCCGTGCCTACATGACAGAAAATGTAGAAGATGATCTTGATATGCAATTTATAATTCACACCTTATCAGAAAATATCCCATTTAGTGAACAAAAGAAAACATTATTCAGAAAAGAAACAGAAAAAGACGTAGTTTTGAGTAAAGTAATTCACTACCTAAAAAGTGAATGGCCAAATAAACACACTTTAAAACCTGAAATAAAATATTATTACAATGTAAAAGACAAATTAGTTAATTCACAAGGTATATTATTTTTGGACTATAAAGTCGTAGTACCTAAAAGTTTAAGGCTAGAAATGTTAAAGTTAATTCACGAGGGTCATTTTGGCATTTCAAAATGGAAAATGACAGCCCGGCAGTGTCTAATTTGGCAAAATATAACCGAAAACATCGAAGAATTTATAAAACAGTGTTATACATGTCAGAAATATTCAAACGCAAATCAAAAAGAACCTATTATTAATCATGAACAACCAAAAAGACCATGGCAATTTCTTTTTGCTGATATTCTTGAATTTAATAAACAGAATTTTATAGTATTGGTAGATGCATATTCTAAGTGGATGGAGGTTAAACCTATAAAAAATAAAAGCGCGGATGAAGTTATTACATTCTTAGAAGACTTATTGTCTCGATTTGGTGCACCTGATGTGTTATATGCTGATAATAACCCATTTAATTGCAATTGCCATCTTTCTATTGGGTATTTCCCGTCCCAATTATTATTAAATCGTAGTTTAAAAACAAATTTACTAATACCTGTTAAGAATTTGTTACCAAGAGTCGTTGATAAAGATGTTTTCGACAAATTAAGAAACAAACAGTTAAAACAAAACTACTATTATAATCAACATCCAAAAAGTTTACCAAAACTGATTGCTGGCGAAAACATTTTAATCAATAACGGCTCTATTTGGGTGAAAGGAAAGGTATTAGAACCTTATAATGGCAGATCATATATAGTTGTAAATGAGTATGGTAAACAGTACAGAAGGAATAAGGGATTTAAAAAAAAAACAAATGTGCCTTTTAAGTTTAACGTTAATAATGACTTGTTATATGAATTCATTGATTTCTGTGATGCTAGAGATATGGTAAATGTGGACGTTCCTTCTGAACTGAAAGACTGTATAAATACTCCGGAAGAAAATAGTATAGTCAGTAGAAAGTCAAACAGATGTGTTAGTCGTCCGAAGTATTTAAACGATTATTGCTAAGAAGTATAATATTAAGTTAGTGTTAGAGATAAAAGGATTTGTTTTTTTTTAAGAAAAAGCATGTTAGATATTTAGTTAGTTTTTACTAGATATGCGCGACAGAGCCAGCCATCTTGGCTGCCACCAGCGTACATGTAAACACAGACTTACTGAAAAATTAATAAATACTTTGATCTAAATACTAAGTGCATTATTAAAAATAAATACAAATACGGTATAAAACAGTTGCAGTTGAAAATTATTTTAGCTTACTGTCGGCTTTTAAATAATCCTTTACTAGAGGTATTTACATTGAATCGGAAAGTGATGCTATTAAAACAACGAGACAAAACTGCGTGTAAATACTGTAGTTAATCGGATAATTAAAGCTCGTTCGATTTACGTTAAAACTAAATCGTAGGTTATGGTAATCCAAGCTAAGTTACTTAACTACGGAATTTTTTTACAATAGTAACGAGTTATTAATCCGTGTCGACAATAAGAGTAAACGCCTTTTTAGTAGCGTCACGGGGTACCCTTTACGCTGTCTGAAATAGCCAGGAGAATCTGACACTCACCTCATGCGTCAAGATGTTCCTTTACGTTTGTTGTCGGTGGCAACAAAGAAACTAACTAAAAGCGCATCAGAGATTTACTACGCCTAATCAGTTATTTACAGTTACAGTAGTTAAATGATGAATAATAAAAATTCTAGAAATAAAAAATTAAAATTGAATTTGGAAACGGAAACTAAAAATGGCAAAATCAATCTTACGATTAAAGTCAGAGCAATTCTGTGGTTTATAAACGGACGGTTTGAATATGAATGTCAAGATTAAAGTAATATATTGAGAATTTTCAATTTAACTAAATGTGCAACCTCTTAACCTGTAATATGTAATTGTCGAAAAATTCCTGTATAAACTTTAAGCTATTAATTATAAATTAAATACTTAAAAAGGATAACTAGTTAAAGGAACTTAGAACTTACAGCAAAGTTACTATAATAGTAATCTTCTATAATATTAATTACAATAAAACTGTAATTAGCAAAAAATGCGTCATTGATTAGAAGTGTTACGAGTTCCTAGTGTTTCTGGCCTTACTGCGTCTAGCTCATTTTGTTGAAGAGTAAGGTAGCAATTAGAGTTCGTAACTAAAAAACGTTTGCGCGGGCACATAAAGACACAATCAATTCTAAGCAATTTAAACAAATAAGAAAAAACGGTTTAATTAATCAGAAGCTTCGAAACAATAAAATATTACAGGCGATTTTGGTAAACAAAATACATAAGTGTTGGCAACACACGGTACATAAATCGTTGTTACCTAAACTATAGTGCCAAAGTCATTAATTCCAATGCTTATAATAAAGTTATTGAAATACAGTTGTGTTAAACAAAATGAGATTTAAAACAGACAAAAAGTAGAAAAACCGATTATTATGTCAAAGTACACCATTAAAGTGAAATATACAGAATGTTGAACTAATAAAACTATAAACATTACAAACAATCCCTAATAATTTTATTATTATTTATTATTACACGTTGTGGATACATGTTCAATTCCATTGCAACAAAAATATTACGTTCTTGCATTGATTATATATACTTTTCTTGCATATTTCAAAGAACAATCTCTTGAACAATGTTTGTTTTCACAATTCAAAGAAATATTGTTCTTTTATCTATCATTGTTTTGTGTTTACATATGTGATATTGCACTTTTTGATTTTATTGTATCATACATTTTTACTTTTTCTTTAAAATGTTAAAAGTTTTTTGTTTTTAGTAAAACAATTTTATTTGACGTGTCAATTACTCCGTCAATTATTTACTGTATTACTACTTTTAATTCTTGTAACGACTCGTCTTTTTTCAGTTCAGTTCAAGTCGTAATACTTTCTTCCGCTTAGACCAATATCTTAATCATGTTTTCTAACATTTTTTTGGCAAAAATAAGTTTTTGTAGGCTATTCTATCTTGTTATCTCAGTTATTTCTGTTAATTTGCTAATCAATCTTTTGATAAAATATCTGTTATCTGTTGAAATAACAAATCAAATTTTTTACACCTGTTAATGCTTCACCTTTATGCGTTAGAAGTGTGGACATTTTACCCTTCTGTATACCGTTTTGATTCAGTATGTAATTGTAAGCTTAAGTGTAAACAGCAATAGTAAAGAATTTATTTTTTATCTACATAACTAAGTTATCGTTATTTATCACCCCGAACCAGCTTCAATTCAACACAAATCAACATTGGTCCTTCGAGCCGGATATCAAGATAGTGATACCCAATTAACACAGAAGAAAATTAATATTATTAAGCTGTTATTCATCGGTAAGCGAGAAACCGCCGAAAGATTCACATTCTCGTTGCCCGTCTTATCGTTGCCCGTCTTTGGTATCTGCCGCAAGCCACCTGCATCAACAAGTAAGTGAGCGAACCTTTCCTTCTTTCGTATGATGTTTTGCACAACAAATTTATCTGAATTCAAACAATAATACGTTTATTAAATTCAAAATATGTATGTATGTTTAAATTGTCATTTGATCTCTCTGTGTTATTAATATTCAAATTTACTTAAATACCGTTGCAATTTACGAAGTTTGCATTCATTCAGTTTTTGTTATTTGTGCTTACTTTAAAATTAAAACAAATGGATTTAATTAAACAACGTACCGGTTTAAAAAGTCGGTTGACTCGATTTATTTCATATGTAAATGAATTAGAATCTATTCATAAAGCTGGCGAATTACCTGCTGCTACTTTTCATGAACTTTCAAACAGACTTAATCATATTAAGCCAATTTTGGAAATGTTTCTCGATTTACAAACCCAAATTGAAAGTTCCTCAGACGATGTCGAATCAGAACAAACACAAGTTGTGCAATTTGAAGATAAGTACTTTGTCATACTTTCAAAAGCCCAGATAATATTAGAATCATGTACTCCCAATCCCAAATCGGTAGCTTCTTCTCACACTACCGAGACGCAGTCTAGTAATGATTCTACTCTTGAAAGCATCAAATTACCAACAATTAATTTACCTTACTTTAATGGAAACATTGAGCAATGCCTAGACTTTCGAGATGTTTTCTTTAATTTGATTGACGCGAATTCTCAATTATCAAACGTTCAGAAAAGCATCACTGGTAGTAAATGCTAGTGAATTAATAAAACATATGAGCTTAACTTCAGATAATTATAACAATGCAATTGCATTACTTCAAGATTGTTATGACTTATTCATACTCATTGACAAGCATTATTTGACATCATATCTATGACCAAAGAATCGTCTAAAAAACTTTGCTCATTAACTGACTGCATAGAAACTAATTTGCGTTCTTTACATAAACTCCTTGACAAAGAACATTTATTTGAGGTGTTCATAACTTATCTAATTTTGAACAAGTTAGATCAAACTTCAATGAAAGAATTTGAAAAAACAAGGTTAGATGGTAGTGTACCTTCTATTCAATCATTCATAGATTTTTTGAAGAAAAAGGCAATATTGTTTGAAAGTTTAGAACATCGGAATAACAAATCCAAAAGCTCTAACAACTCAGATTCTTATAAAGTTGTTGAAAAAAGATCAATTCATAACACATTTTTCTCAAGTGTAAATAATAATGAAATTTGCATACTGTGCAAAGACAATCATTCTTTAAAAGGTTGTCCACAATTCCAAAAACTAACAGTGAGTGAAAGAACTGCTAAAGTGCAAAGCATGAAACTATGTTTTAATTGCTTGGCAAAAAGTCATTTTACAAAAAATTGTAATTCTAAATTTCGTTGTCGCTTATGCAATGCTAAACACCACACTATGTTACACGGCTTACAATCTAAACCTACAACTCCTGATGCTACCATTTCGACTCGTGAAGAATCTTCTGTTGTGAATACACAAGCGCATAGCATGTCTGTTACCGCATCCTTTAATTGTTCCTCTGTGCTTCTTTCTACTGTTGTCGTTAAGGTAAGAGACCTCTTTGAACAGGAGTCTGTCAAGTTTTGTTACACATGATCTTTGTGAGCGATTACATATTACCCAAACCCCATTTTGCATAGTAAAGGTTTAGCTGACACTGCTTGCAATATAAAATCAAGCTGTACAATAGAAATTAGTTTAAATTACTCTTCGTTTGCATTGACTGTACCTTTTCTTGCAGTAACGCAAATTACTGGCCTACTCCCAAATATACATTGATGTTTCAACATTCCGCCTAACATTCAGCTAGCTGATCTGATATGTTCAACGTACCCAGAAAAATTGACATAGTTTTAGGTACAAATTGCTTTTATCAACTAACTACTGCAGAATCGTCAAATCACAAGTCCTACGTTACACCAAACTCACTTAGGATGGGTATCAGGTGGTACTATAAATAGCACAATTTTTCAACCCGTTCACTGTCATTTAATTCAAAATGACAGCTTGTTTGCATTTATGAAAAAGTTTTGGGAAGTCAAACAGACATCAACTACCATTTCTGTTTCTGTTAATGATGCTAAGTGTGAGGAATATTATAGACAAACTACTAAAATGGATAAAGATGGAATATAAATTGTTAACATCCCATTTTCCATTGTCCTGATTTGTTGGGTGAATCTTACTCTTCAGCTGAAAAGCGATTTTTAGCTCTCAAAAATCAATTCAAAGCCAACAAAGTACTTTATAAGCTGTATGTTGACTTCATAAACGAATATCAAAGTTTAGGTCACATGTCTGAAGTAAACCCGTTTTCTGTGTCTGTTACCCCCTCTTACTTTCTTCCTCATCATGGCGTGATCAAGGAGAATAGCACGACAACTAAATTGAGAGTGGTATTCAATGGTTCTACTGTAACATCAACAGGGCACTCTTTAAACTCATTGCAAATGATAGGACCCACAATTCAAAGAGACTTATTCTCCATTTTATTAGACTTTCGTAGATTTCCTATTGCTTTTTCCGCCGATATAGAAAAAATGTATCGTCAAATACTAGTTGATGAAACTCAAAGACCACTGCAAAGAATATTATGGCGTAGTAGCCCCCATGAACACTTAAAGGTATTTAACCTTAACACAGTTACATATGGTACTGCGTCTGCTAGTTTTTTGGCTACACGAACACTCCACACAATAGCTTAATTATACATGTGAATCTTCGAACCCTGTCATATCGGAAATCATTATAAGAAACATTTTTATGAGGATGATGTCCTTAATGAGCAAAGTCATTAAATGAAGCAATCAGTATTGCTGAGACAAAACTTTACAATCATCAGGATTCAATTTGAGGAAATGGACTTCTAATAACTACGAATTTCGAACTCATCAACTTAACCAATCCTAAGTCATCTTCATTAATACTCGGCAATACATCACAATCAAATACTCTTGGGCTGATTTGGCATTTCGAAAAAGACGTGTTTTTGTTTCCTGTAATCATCAGGCTCCTTTAGACAACGTCGCACTGACAAAACATCAAATTCTATCGGAAATGTCTCATATTTTTGACCCCTTAGGCTTACTTGGTTGGTATACCATACAAGCAAAAATTCTGATACAAACACTGTGGCTAGCAAAAGTATCATGGGACGAACCCCTTTCGAATTCCATTCTTTCTAAATGGCTAGCTATAAAAAATAATCTTTATTCAGCCAATTCAATAGCAATTCCCAGAAGAATTCTTTGTAACTGTCCTACTCAAATAGAGTTGCACGGATTTTCTGATGCTAGCACAATAGCTTATGGTGCGTGTTTCTACGTGCGTTCAATCAACGCGTATAGTCAAATACTTAGTCAACTTCTGTGCTCAAAGTCCAGGGTAGCACCCCTAAAACCAATTACTGTTCCACGATTAGAACTGTTAGCCGTTTTAGAGATGGCTCGATTGTTCTACAGTATCAAATGTGCTTTAGGATTAAAGTTTAATCAATGCTTTCTTTGGACTGATTCTTCAATTGTTCTTGGGTGGATTCGACTTCCTCCACATCAACTAAAAATGTTTGTATGTAATAGGGTTGCCGAGATTCAAGAACTTACTGAAAATACTCTTTGGAGACACATTGCTACTAATGAGAATCCCGCTGATCTACTATCGCGAGGCATATCTCTTTCTAAGTTAAAAAATTCCAAGTTATGGTGGCATGGCCCTCTTTGGTTATCCCACTCTTCTGATCTATGGCCTATTTCAAACATAAATCTAGTTGAGTTACCCGAAATCAAACCCAATATTTCTACTCTCATAACTTGTGAAGTTGAAAAGTTTCCCATTGAAAACTTTTCTAACTTACGCACTCTTAAACATGTTGTTGCATATTGCCTTCGTTTTAAAAACAATTGTACAAAGCCTATTGCAGAAAGATATCTACAATCTTTAACTTATGAGGAAATTGAAAATTCATTTCGTGTTTTACTTAAACTGTCGCAGACCTTGTATTTCTCTAAAGAAATAAACACACTCCAACAAAGAAAAACACTTGAACCAAAAAATCGATTGTTATCTTTAAGTCCATTTCTAGATGATCAAGGTATCCTACGTGTAGGAGGTCGTCTATGCAATTCCGAATATACCTTTGACAAAAAGCACCCCATACTATTAAGTAGTAAAGATCATCTTACCAAACTCATATTGAAACACGAACATTTACGTCTTTTGCATGCGGGGCGTCAGCTTTTGTTAGCTACAGTTCGGAACAGGTTTTGGCCATTGTCGGGACGAAATTTAGCTAGGCAAGTTGTGCACAATTGTATTAAGTGCTTTCGCTCTTCCCCTAGATTTATCAATCCCATGATGGGAAACCTGCCGTCTCCGCGTATTTGCCCTTCATTTCCATTTCTTCATACTGGATTAGACTACGCTGGTCCAATAATGATACGCGATCGCAAAGCAAGATACTACAAAACCCTTAAAACTTACATATGTGTTTTTGTTTGCTTTGCCACAAAGGCTGCACACTTGGAGCTTGTATCTGATTTGACCGTCAATAGTTTTATAATGTCGCTTAGAAGGTTTATTGCTCGTCGTGGAAAACCAGCCGACCTTTATTCCGATAACGCCAAAACTTTCATCGGTGCAAACAATGAATTGCATAGGTTACTTAAATCAATTAAAAGTCATAATGAATTTAAAAATGAACTGGAAAATAGTGAAATAAAATGGCACTTTATACCTCCTTACGCTCCACATCAAGGTGGACTATGGGAGTCTTGCGTTAAATCAATTAAACGTCACTTAAGGCGGATTGTCGGTAATGCTTTATTTACCTTTGAAGAAATGTGCTCATTGTTAACTCAGATAGAAGCTGTGTTAAACTGCAGACCGCTTTGCCCTCTGACAACTGATCCTAACGATTTGACTCCTCTTACACCCGCTCACTTCTTGGTGGGAAGACCGTTAACTGAAGCTGCCGATCCCAACATACAAATAGTACCAAATAATCGGTTAATTCGTTACGAGCTTGTGCAAAAACTTCATCAACATTTTTGGCAACGATGGTCATCCGAATACTTGTCCGAGTTACAACGCCGTTCAAAATGGCAACACAATGCCACAAATTTAGAAGAAGGGGATCTCGTGATTATAAAGGATGAAAATCTTCCTCCGTATCAATGGCGCATTGCTAGGATTCAAACATTGCATCCAGGTGGTGATCGCATAACTCGCGTAGTAACTTTGAAAACCGCCACTGCTGTTGTGAAGAGAACTGTTACCAGAATATGCCCACTGCCCAAGGATTTAAGCCAGTGAAATTTGTGTTTTGTTTCTTATTAATACAATACCTTTTATTTTAATAGTTGTTTACCTTTCATGTATTTGTATTTTTATGTTATTGAAATTTGTATTTCAATGCCGGGGAGTATGTTAATGCTTCACCTTTATGCGTTAGAAGTGGGGACATTTTACCCTTCTGTATACCGTTTTGATTCAGTATGTAATTGTAAGCTTAAGTGTAAACAGCAATAGTAAAGAATTTATTTTTTATCTACATAACTAAGTTATCGTTATTTATCACCCCGAACCAGCTTCAATTCAACACAAATCAACAACACCACAAAAAGTTAGTGAAAACGTGTTGTTTCTGGTTATTAAATGTACCAGGTCTTAACCGATTTTTCTCAACTGTGACATTTCGACTTTATTCTCTTCATATTAGTATTTTGTACTTTGTTTACATCTTCTTTGTCTTCATATATTTCTGTGGTTTTAGAAAGTATTGTCAAATAGGAACGAATAGTCAACACTTTAGTATTTAGTCTTACAATAATTCAAATCTAGTACGTAACATACAGGTGATAGGTCGTTAGACGTCAATGCATTTTAAAGTTTATTTACTTTATTATCTTTTTCAGAGTTGATTCTAAAATCAAACCCGGCAAACCGTGTTGGTTAAGCTTTGCAAACTAGTGCGACAACATATAACAATTTTTCTAATTAATAATCAATAATCAAAAACACTTTTTTTAAATTGCACACGAGCTTTCAATTTTGTAGCTATCTAAATTTACTCATTACACTTAAATTGATAAGGTAATATTTATTCACTAAATATTTACACTTACTATAAAATATAGTTGTTGATCTTACTTATAATTAAACTGGACAAATATAACAAACATCTTCATGTTTTATCGTCGTTTTGTCATCTGTGCTTTCTACTTGTTATGTCATACATACTTACATTTAATTGTTTGTCTCGACCCAACCCCACATACATAATTATGTGTGCGTTTAACAGTTCGAGTACCAAACTTTTTATTCAGAGTTAGTCAATTAGTCAACGGCTAAACGTGTTTCGACAATGTTGCGCTGTTTTAAGTCTTGTTGCAAAAAAAACTCGTAGCATCTATTCAGCTAATAGTGCAAATTTAGTGAGAGTCAATCGTAATTAAAAGTTTTAGCTTCAATTTAGAATTAAAAACTTTACACATAATATAACTATTCAAATGACCGATTAAGTTCCTTTTGGTTTGTTTTGAAAAAATATTTTTTTGTTGAACGTTTGTTAATAGTAAAATTAACGTATAATAATGCATCTAAAATAGTACGATTTTAAACCAATGAATGAATTTTTATTAAAGAATGGTTTTGTATAGTAACTAATGAAACCGTTAACAACCACTAGTAATCAATTAATTATTAATCGTTAATATTAACAATCTTTCTGTTTAATCACTATTAAATGTAAAAAAAAAGATACATGTATTAGTCAACTTTGAAAAAAACATGAGCATTACTGTAATGTATTTTAACAAAATAGAAAAGGAATACGCATAAATAAATTATTATGTTAAAATATAGCTAAACAAGAAAAGACTGTAATCTGCGTCAAAAGCTTTATAATACTGTCAATTAATACTTTCTCATGTATTAAAATGTTTTAAAATATTATTATTGTTACAAAACATATGTAACAAAAACTATATTTAAATATAATTCAATAACATTATTAAGAAAAATACATCAGTACGTAAGTTATATTTATTTGTTTCGATTTTTTGTTTTTAAAAATACAAAATATTTAATTTAGTTTATTTAATGATTTAGACAAAATTTTCTATAGATTTTTGTGCTTATTATAAAAGGTAAACCTAATAACTACTTATCTAATACAACGTTCTTATACCTATAACATTTCTCATCGCTATCTAGTCGAGCATTTCACATAATTATTCTTTATTATTGCATTTTTAATGTAAAATGCTTTTGCAAACCTGTTGTCTGTCATTATTTTGATTATTCAATAGAATGTTCAATATAATTCCTCCATGACCAGTTAAAAGACTGTCCTGGTGCTGTGAAAGTAAAAAAAGAGTACGAAAACCTACAAATAGAAATGCCTTAACATCTGATGACAATAAATATGTCCGCGAGATATCCTCTTCTGACGAAGATGAGTTTGATAAGTTACCGTCACTACAAGGTATGACATATCAGCATACTGAAATAAATGAACAGTTCATCATTAGTGACGATGAAAGATTGACAGATGTAAACTCCATTATTTCATCTGAAAATGTGCCAGCATTGACAATATCTACAGAAGGTCAAGTTAATGAATTAAATAAATTAATTATTTAACAGAATAATTTAATTCTATAACAAAATTTAAAAATTGACAACTTGACTGTGCTAGTAACTAATATAACTAACCAGTTTAGAAAACTGAAACTAAATCATAGTAGCATCAGTACTCACAGTAAAGTGATTACCACCAGATGGAATTTTCCATTGCAAACACTAAATGATCTTGACATTATATAAAAATTTCTTAGTTCAACTTGGAGGTACTACATTAAAAACAACTATTAAATTCATAATAAATGAAATATATTCATTAAAATTGTAGCAGCTGCTTAACTACTCTGGCAGGGAAGGAAAGTTTTCAACTAAAACTCTAATTCAAACGCAATTGATACTAGGTAAATGTATATATTTCTTAACTTGAATTACAAATTAACTCGAGTATCATTACAGAAGTTATGCAACACAATACATCCGAAACTCTAGTTGAAGTTATTAATGAATACATGTACCATATGCAGCATGTAACTGACCGTATTAGAGCAACAAAAAAAACTAATGTGATTAATTAAATTTTGCTTTGTACATATAGATATAAATTTTCTAATACTTAGTGTACTTTTCCTTAAATAACAAATCATTCATAAAATAATGCATGATTTATAGGTACAACAAAAAAAGTGTTAACATCATTGGGAAGGCAACACATTTTACAAATTTTCATTTGTCAATAAAACTTTTATAATTTCATTTTTGAATGTTCCAATAAAAAAAAACTTTTCGTAAAGATTTTGATTGATCCTGGATATTGCACTTGTCTTTATAAAAACTTGTCCTTCTGTAATAACATCACTACCTTGTTTATTAAAACATTTTTTGTACTACCAACATCGCAAACGTCAATATTCGTTCGTTAGTGTAGTTACGTAATGAACGAAAAAAGCTCTAGGGTGGCAAAATGAAAACTAGGAATCCACATAAAAGTAAGTGTTCAAAGTCAATTAATATATTAGAACGAGTATGCGACAGGTGGAAGAATCATTTTAAAAATCTTGAAATTCAGTTAAAATTGAAGAAAAACGATGCTAAAGTTAATGTCAAATGTGACAGATTTAGTAATAAATGTAGTACCAACATTATATTTCTGTCAATTTTTTTTTATTTTTTCAAAAGAGAATGTAATTTTATAAAAGGCAACACAAAAAATAATGTACAGTACTCTCGTCGAAAGAATCATAGCATAACTCACTCACATGCAACGCTCGGCCGTGCGGCCTCGCGTCGCATTGACGTTCGTTATACTATTCTTTACTTTCGACTCTTGTTACGTAAACTACTATTACACAAATTATTGTGTTGCTATGCAACATTACACAATTATCACTTTGTTGATTTGCTCTAATTTTAACGGTGGGGTATAAAAAAATTTGTTTCCTCCTATAGAATGTGTCAATTCAGGTTGGTAACTGTGTGCCATGTGCATTTTTATTTTATTTTCAAATTCAGAATTTACTGCACTGCTGTAGTGGACGAAACTATGCAATTTTTTTTCATTATTTTTATTAACGCTTCATATATGTAGCAACTATTTTCATCTAAGGAACCTAGATGTTTTGCATCTTCAGCTAAATGTAAAAGTCCATGTATATTGTAACTTACATTTTGTTTACCGTAAAGTTTAATAAAGTTTTTCACAAAATATATTAGAAGAGAATGACCATAGTCGTTGTATTTGTTATAATATAATGGTGATGTCAATAATCGAACTGCCAAACTTAAAGACAGAAAATGTTCATATGTACCTTTAGGCAATACATTTTTCAATACTATTGGTCCCGTATAGAGCAAAAATACTCTATTCTGATGCTTTAAGAAAATGCGCATATTATAAAGTTTGTGAATTTCGTTGAAAGTCGATGGTTAATAGTATGAACTTGAAAAGCTCGTAATTTTTGCGTTCCAGGTTTTCCTAACCATAACTTCATCATCTTCATTGAGTAAGTGCATCTTATCGACAGGAAATGTTTTTATCATGTCGACGGGTAGCTGCTCAAGGACACTTCGTTCTTTATTCATGTGATGTCTAAAGTCACTTTCACAAGTTAATGTATCTTTAGCTATAAACGTTTCATCAGTTGTTGCTGTAACATAAAGATCAGGCTAAATTATTTTATTTATTTTATGTTCAGCTTCACCTTTAATGTAACATTTTGAACAACAGTGATAGCCTCCATGACTTTTAATAGTTTTTACAAAAGCCATAGCTGGGGCATCACATATAATAGCTTTTAGTTTTATTACATGAATTGTTCCATTCCACGTGTATGCATATTCTATTAAGTCTTTTAACTCCTCAACAAATTCCAACAAATAATTATTATATGAATCAGGTTTTTGAAGCCCATTAAATATGCCTACCACAAAGACGTCCGGGTGCTTAAATACATTTGAGATGCCACCTAATATTGACCAAAAATGTGTTCCTCCACTTGTACTAATAAGTGTTCCATCCATGTTAAATGATAATTCTAAGTGAGTTCATTTTAATTGCAATGTATCATTTCCAAAGTATTTGAAGCATATATTAAGATAATCTTTAATACCTATGTGAACGTAATATCCGTTATCCATATTTCAAATACTTATAGTCCTAGGTGTTCTTAGTTCTCGCGTCTAATGATAGTTCCTTATGATGACCATTGTGTGCTAATATTTTTAGTAATTTCGATAGTTGAATTAATTCAATATATCATTTACTGCCCATTTACGCAATTTATCCGAAAACGATTTTTGATCTGTAAACTCATTAAAATAAAATGTGCATACAGTATCACTATTTGTACTCGTAGATCGATCCAGAGATAAACTAGAATGATCATCAGCAGTCGTCGTTGTATATTGTGTTTATGAATAAATGGTATTGTAAAACATATTGATTAAAAAATATAAGTTGCAAATTTGTACAAAAAATAAGTCTTACCATCAACAGTATTATTAATGTTACACGAATTTAATCGACGAGATTTATATCCCCTATGTACTTCGGTACGCACTGTCGCCCAACGGCAAGAATTTTTCTTTTCATTTCTTGACATATCGTTTTATATATCAAATTTATATTAATAATAATTCATTTGACACTAACAACATACACTGTACATCAAATGTATTTATATAACACTGACATAACGATAATATGTATATAACTACTTCCGTGGTACAACTACAAGAGTCGCCGACTTCGTAACAGTAAGTTTAGTGTAGTAGATTCGAACCTCATCCAGGTCAATTCCAAGTCAAAACAGTAAGTTTGTCCACGTTGTAACAAGATGGGAGGGATGCGTTCAACAAATGTGTATCCAGAAATTGTACGTTAGAAATAATTTATTGGCTGTTTTTTTACAGAAATACAAGCTCGTTTTAGTTACTTATTTAACAGATTTCTATACAGATTAGATAAATGAAAAGTAACCATGTAATACCTTTATATATATATATATATATTTGTACCGCCGTTACTAAGCGCTTACAATATGGCCGTTCATCCCGATAGTTTAGATACCTACTGTCGGTAAATTTTATATAGCCTCTTAGTACCGGTTATATACCTTACTCGAAATAACCTCTTAGTAGCGATGAAACAAATACTTATATAAGATCATAGTTGCGGTTAGACAACAGTGTATGAATAAACTAACCTCTCAATTTCTAAACAAATGTTTTGTTAATAGAAGCAAAAGTTTGCAAATATACCATAATTTTTTCAATCATAAATACTTTACGTATCTATAAATTAACATATTTAATAATTACTCATTACAGTTTTATCTTTATAACGGTAACTAAGAATCACTTTTTTATCCATGATAATATTTTACTTTTTCTTTTACTTTAAATGGGCAAACAGTTGAGCTATTGTACACAAAATTAAAAATTTTGTTAGAAACAGATGTTTTGTGTCAAATGTTTATTAACACTTCTAAGTATAACTTAACAGGTAGTAAAAGCCCTTAAACAATTCTACTCTTTTTTTGAACACTTATAAATTATTATTATTTCTTCAAGGTTAATAAAAAATTCTTTGTATGCAAACTGGTTCACTAATATGACAACCAGCGGTGCCAAATATAATTAATGCGTTGCCACTGCAATAACAAACTTTTTTGTACGTTATTGTTATTACTACTACTATCATTTATCACTAGTATTCTGGGAATGATAATACGTGGATTAAGAAGTAGACAAAGACATCGTTTAAAGATAAAAGCATGTAACTGTAGATTTGGTTAAATGAATATTATTTGATTTTTTTTATAGATATGCAATTAAAAAACAGATGCTTTAAACTTTATTTCACAATATGTAAATCTTTGAAACTATTTTTTGAGAGTATTTCTTAACCGATTAAATTTAGGTTTTCTGCAACGAATTTCTTATTTAAATACCTAAAAATATTTTCTATAATTTAGTTTAAAATAAATAATTATAGATAATTTTATTTATGCTTTTCCTATTTTCAATTTATTTATTAATTATTGCCAACATGATTTGACCGAAATGGTCATCATAAGCCCTCTAAAAATATAACCAGTTCAGTTTCGTATAAAATATTACCTCCCGTCTTTGAATTTTGTTGGTTTCGACACCTTACCGTATTGATTGAATTGAATTTTCTTTAGGTTAAGTGACTAAAATCTACAATTTTTGACAAATCTTTACCAAATTTGAATATTGTAGTTCCGGAGACAAGAGAAACCGATTAGTGTTAACTGTGTTTTCTTATCTCTACTAGGTCGTTTTTTACGCATCTCGCACTTTTGACAATTTATTTGTATATTGAATGCAAGGTTGATAAGCCTAAAACGGATTACGACATCAAAATCTTATTTATACCTGCGGACTGTCTAACCATTTCGCAACGCATTTGAGTGTTTTTGTACAATTCCTATTAAAATTGTGAGCACGATTACACTTTAACCGTCGTTCAGTGTAATCTCGGCAAGCGAAAGAAAAAACTTTGACTTTGCGGGTTTGTATTTAGATAAACCACAGTCAAAAATGACAAAGTGGCACACTGTAAGATGCACCGTTTTGTTCTCTATCGTTCCTGGTAATTTCGATTTTTTCCAAATTGTAATAATAAACTTATTTAGCTTCTCGTAAGATACTACGTATACTAGATTATAAAATTCAAAATTCTTTACGTAAAGTGACTAAAATCTACAATTTTGACAAATCTTTACCAAATTTGAATATTGTAGTTCCGGAGACAAGAGAAACCGATTAGTGTTAACTGTGTTTTCTTATCTCTACTAGGTCGTTTTTACGCATCTCGCACTTTTTGACAATTTATTTGTATATTGAATGCAAGGTTGATAAGCCTAAAACGGATTACGACATCAAAATCTTATTTATACCTGCGGACTGTCTAACCATTTAGCAACGCATTTGAGTGTTTTTGTACAATTCCTATTAAAATTGTGAGCACGATTACACTTTAACCGTCGTTCAGTGTAATCTCGGCAAGCGAAAGAAAAAACTTTGACTTTGCGGGTTTGTATTTAGATAAACCACAGTCAAAAATGACAAAGTGGCACACAGTAAGATGCACCGTTTTGTTCTCTATCGTTCCTGGTAATTTCGATTTGTTCCAAATTGTAATAATAAACTTATTTAGCTTCTCGTAAGATACTACGTATACTAGATTATAAAATTCAAAATTCTTTACGTAAAGTGACTAAAATCTACAATTTTTGACAAATCTTTACCAAATTTGAATATTGTAGTTCCGGAGACAAGAGAAACCGATTAGTGTTAACTGTGTTTTCTTATCTCTACTAGGTCGTTTTTTACGCATCTCGCACTTTTGACAATTTATTTGTATATTGAATGCAAGGTTGATAAGCCTAAAACGGATTACGACATCAAAATCTTATTTATACCTGCGGACTGTCTAACCATTTAGCAACGCATTTGAGTGTTTTTGTACAATTCCTATTAAAATTGTGAGCACGATTACACTTTAACCGTCGTTCAGTGTAATCTCGGCAAGCGAAAGAAAAAACTTTGACTTTGCGGGTTTGTATTTAGATAAACCACAGTCAAAAATGACAAAGTGGCACACAGTAAGATGCACCGTTTTGTTCTCTATCGTTCCTGGTAATTTCGATTTTTTCCAAATTGTAATAATAAACTTATTTAGCTTCTCGTAAGATACTACGTATACTAGATTATAAAATTCAAAATTCTTTACGTAAAGTGACTAAAATCTACAATTTTTGACAAATCTTTACCAAATTTGAATATTGTAGTTCCGGAGACAAGAGAAACCGATTAGTGTTAACTGTGTTTTCTTATCTCTACTAGGTCGTTTTTTACGCATCTCGCACTTTTGACAATTTATTTGTATATTGAATGCAAGGTTGATAAGCCTAAAACGGATTACGACATCAAAATCTTATTTATACCTGCGGACTGTCTAACCATTTAGCAACGCATTTGAGTGTTTTTGTACAATTCCTATTAAAATTGTGAGCACGATTACACTTTAACCGTCGTTCAGTGTAATCTCGGCAAGCGAAAGAAAAAACTTTGACTTTGCGGGTTTGTATTTAGATAAACCACAGTCAAAAATGACAAAGTGGCACACAGTAAGATGCACCGTTTTGTTCTCTATCGTTCCTGGTAATTTCGATTTTTTCCAAATTGTAATAATAAACTTATTTAGCTTCTCGTAAGATACTACGTATACTAGATTATAAAATTCAAAATTCTTTACGTAAAGTGACTAAAATCTACAATTTTTGACAAATCTTTACCAAAATTTGAATATTGTAGTTCCGGAGACAAGAGAAACCGATTAGTGTTAACTGTGTTTTCTTATCTCTACTAGGTCGTTTTTTACGCATCTCGCACTTTTGACAATTTATTTGTATATTGAATGCAAGGTTGATAAGCCTAAAACGGATTACGACATCAAAATCTTATTTATACCTGCGGACTGTCTAACCATTTAGCAACGCATTTGAGTGTTTTTGTACAATTCCTATTAAAATTGTGAGCACGATTACACTTTAACCGTCGTTCAGTGTAATCTCGGCAAGCGAAAGAAAAAACTTTGACTTTGCGGGTTTGTATTTAGATAAACCACAGTCAAAAATGACAAAGTGGCACACAGTAAGATGCACCGTTTTGTTCTCTATCGTTCCTGGTAATTTCGATTTTTCCAAATTGTAATAATAAACTTATTTAGCTTCTCGTAAGATACTACGTATACTAGATTATAAAATTCAAAATTCTTTACGTAAAGTGACTAAAATCTACAATTTTTGACAAATCTTTACCAAATTTGAATATTGTAGTTCCGGAGACAAGAGAAACCGATTAGTGTTAACTGTGTTTTCTTATCTCTACTAGGTCGTTTTTACGCATCTCGCACTTTTGACAATTTATTTGTATATTGAATGCAAGGTTGATAAGCCTAAAACGGATTACGACATCAAAATCTTATTTATACCTGCGGACTGTCTAACCATTTCGCAACGCATTTGAGTGTTTTTGTACAATTCCTATTAAAATTGTGAGCACGATTACACTTTAACCGTCGTTCAGTGTAATCTCGGCAAGCGAAAGAAAAAACTTTGACTTTGCGGGTTTGTATTTAGATAAACCACAGTCAAAATGACAAAGTGGCACACAGTAAGATGCACCGTTTTGTTCTCTATCGTTCCTGGTAATTTCGATTTTTTCCAAATTGTAATAATAAACTTATTTAGCTTCTCGTAAGATACTACGTACCTAATTTTAACTTTTGCTCAACTTACGATTATTGTTTTTATTTATTTATATGACGACATATTATAAAGAAACTAAATTATGTTGCTATTTGTACTTTTTTGGTTAAAAAGCAGCGATTACTCAAGAAGTTAAAAAAGAAGTGTAAATTAAACAGTAGAAATGAAAAAAATTATATAGGAAATAAAACAAACGTAAATTACAAAGAATATACAATACAACGAGCAAAAGTAATGTCACCTGAGCTCCCCTTGTTAGAGGTCCCGATTTTTTTTGGTGAAACAAGATCTAATATAAAAACTTTTGACGCAAAATTTAATCAAAAGGAGATTTACGTTTCGATTGATTAGTTTCATAAAAGTGGATTCAAATATTGAAACACAGTATATATACGAGCTTATCTGCAAGTGATTTCAAAAAGTACGGTAAGGCAATAATGCATTTTTATAGGCGGTTTCACATTTTTCCTAAATTATTTTCGTCAAACGAAATCATAACTAAGTACCTCTGTAAATTTATTTTCATTTGCATATCTCTGTTTAACACTTGGTAATTTGCTAACATTTCTTTCTAGTTAGATTATGTTTATGACACAAGATAAGCAGTAACAAACTTAAGATTAACAGCTAACACGATGCGATGAATTGGCAATGTCGAAATAAAAATATTTTTGATCATTTTAAGACATCCTGCTTTTTAATATTCCAACGATTTTATTTAAAAAGATTCAAACTTAAACATGATTTCTTATTTTACATGAAAAGTATTTGTATTGCGAATTACAAAAAAATATTGATTATTAATTTGTCTTTATATACAATAAATACGTTCATATGATTGTAAGTGCACAAAAATTTGTTTGATTTAATTTTTTTACTTTTTCCTTTAAAAGAGCAGAGGTAATAAAATTATGAATAATCAAATTGTTTATACAATCAGCACGTAGGTACTATAATGGTATGCATACGGCCGTCAAATTGTTCTCCGAATCAACTTCGTTACAACTGAAGAAGATAACTTTTACATATATAATAAAATAATCTCACACTACAAAAAATGCACTTTTTAAATTGTTACAAAATTTGCGGTTCTTGTCCTACGCCTTATATATTTATTGGCATGAAAAAAATCGAATTTTTGATAAGTTTGTTTTGGTGCATCTTGAGATTCGAGTTATCGAGATTTGACTATGTTTTTTATAAATTTTAATAAAAAAATGATGAATATTATGATTATAAAATGCATAAGTAAATACGAATATAAACACGTAGACACAGCATGATTTAAGCATTTGCAATCGTTATCACTTTACAAGGAATCCTCCGGGCAGGGTTTCTTTACCGTCATACCAAGACCACGCGGCTTGATGGCCTCGATTCATTGAACTTTTTTTTCGTTTCATAATATTAAGTTGTGGCCCTCAACTTACGATTAACGTTTTTATTTATTTACATGACGACATATTATAAATTAACTAAACGATATTGCTATTTGTATCGCCTTATCAAGAAAAACAAAAAAAAAACAAACGATGACTTAAAAATTAAAAAAGAAGCGCAAATTAAGAAATGCGAATAAAAAAAATATAGGAACTAAAACAACCGTAAATTACGAAGAATATAAAAGACAACGTCATATTTGCATTTTTTTCGAGCAAAAATGATTTTCATGTAGCAGGGTATTTTTTTGTAAAACTGCATTAAGTGATAAGTGGGTATAAAGTGAAGTAAATACTTGAGTTGTGTTTTTCAACTTCAAATGTTTCAGTCATACAGTCGGAAAACTGCAGATACGACTTTTCTCCTTTCTGATGAATAACTACTTAAGAAACTCCATACTATGAAATAAAGAATATTATTATTAGAATCAATATTAAGGTAACCTGAAAATGTTTTTTAAATTATTCATGTATGTAATTTAATATAAATAAAAGTTTATCAAAATTAAAGATTATAAAAAGTTATTTAAGTTCCACCCTTTCGCAGCAAAGGTTGTTCGGGTAATAATTTATTTTATACAAAAAGTGAGTTATTAGAAAAACGAATTAACAAAAAGTTTCTTAAAAATTCAAGTAATAAGAGCACAATATTTTACTACTGATAATTAAAATTAGTTTTTTGTTAGGTACATAATTTTTTGTGTTGTGTGTAGTTATGCAGTTATTTTATTAGCAATACAATATACAATATCTTGTATTTTTGTGAGTTTCCGAAAAGACTAAAAAAAATATTTTATTCCAAATTTCCTTATTGTTTTTGTATATACATATTTACCTACTAGCGTGCCGTAAATATTATTGCTAGTAAACTTTCCCATGTAGAACTGAAAATCGTTGAGGTTGCTACAATCCCCGTTCATATTACATTAATTATTAAAATTTTATATGCAGCGACATCTGCCACACATATATGGTGTTACACAACCACCGCTAGATGTGGCCTTAATCGTAATCTCGTACTCATAAGGAAATAGCAGCACACTATGAGGATATCCTCGTAGTCTGAAGCATAGCTTCATAGTTATACGCGATACAAATGAAAACATCCTCGTAGTAGCGTCTCTACAAATATATATATATATATATATATATATATATATACTTATAAATAGCACGTTGTTGAGCCCGATATATTAACAGGTACCCGATGAGCCCGGATCTTTTCGTTGATATACAGGACGTTGATGAGCCCGATTATATACAGAATATATGTTTAGCGTTCCTTCGCGAGCCCACCAACGTTGCCACTCTATTTGGGCTCATCAAGGTAATTTTTATCTTAAACGATATTTATCTTTTATACTATATAGAGTTAAGCATTTTTCATCTTATGAACTACAAGCCACGACGATTTGAGTTTTGTGTAATTTAATTAAATTAAGATTTTTAATTTAACTTTTGCCATCTGACAATATATTTGTAAATAAAGAACTTACTTATAATTTTTTGGGCAATTTAGTAACCAATTTACAATTTCAGGAAAAACGATAATTAATTGAAAATTATTAAAAAAAGTTAAAAAGTTGTACCTGCTTTAAACAAAACAAAATGTTAGTTTTAATTTTTGTTGTTACCGATTAGACAGCACGCGGTTGTTTTAATTATGATCAAATTTAGATTAAACATATTCGATTGAGTTTGTACTGCTTGAAAATGAACTTTTCAGCAAAGCATTTGCATTTAAGGAGTCCCTCATTTTTTTTATCACCTACGAATTGATTTTAAATTTTTAAAATTGGTTTTTTAAAAAAACCTTGCCTTATCGGCATCGCATCACGAAAAGTTTATTTGTTCTTTGGAATCCATGAAATTTTTTTTTTAAGTAAAGATGAGATGTTAACCGTTCAAAATTACTTACGATGAAGCAATGTCAAATGTTACCAGGGCATACCATGTAAAAGTCTCTCATTAAAATGATTAGTTAGTATCACAGTTTTGGTAGTTCAACATATCGTATAGCTTTTATTCTTCTATTTTGTTTTGTTTGTATAGCTACTGTAAGTGAATAGCAGTAGCAGTAGCACAAAAGTGTAGAAATACTATAGAGAATGCAATAAGTAAAATAAAGTGTTATCTTTAATAAAAATTGTGCAATTGGATAAAGCTTTTTATAAAGGTTAAATAATTTTTAAAAATTATTTTAGTGTATTACCTTATCAATTTATACTAGGGTGACTTTAAGAAAAGTAATTGAATGGTCAGTACCTACTTGATTTTTTCATTGGTCTATTATGGTGTAAAATTTAAGTTCTTTTAATAGGTATGAAACCTCCCTTAAAATTTTATTTTTTCCTTAATGTGCATATTGAATCCACATTAAGAATGTAATTAACTATTGTTCGATTAACAATTGAAATTCTATTTTTAATTCCCTTAAAAATACCCCGGTAGTTTCTAATGATGGTACCAATTGTAATGACACAGGAAATTGATAATTCCAATAAGACTTTTGTTCTATTCATTCATGTCTTCGTGGTCAACTTCAAAAATGTTACTATTAGTTCATCAGTTCAATTTGAAGTGAGTAAATCGTGACTTCAATTTGTAGTGTGAAAATCGTGTGTTATCAAGTGATAAATGAATTCGAGAACTAAAAAAATTTACGCAATAGCAGTTGATAGTAGCGGTAAGTACATTCTAAGGGTTTTTTTTACTTCTGTTGATGTGAGGGTACGACAGATACTAATATTAAATTATAAGTTGTAGGGGTTTCGATTTCTGTCAATTTCTTTGTTCTTTATTTAATAATTATAAAAACATTTTGAATGACAACGTTTCGCCGCTTGTTAATTCGGCTTTTTAAGTCTAAAATTAACTATTTTTAATAAAATGTTCAGAAACTTCTTAAAACAGATCATGTGTTATAAAAATATAAAAATTATAATACATGATTTGTTTTTGAACATTTTATTAAAAATACTTAATTTTAGAATTTAGACGGCGATACGTTGTCATTCAACATGTTTTTATAATTATTAAATAACGAACAAAGAAATTGACAAAAATCGAAACCCTTACAACGTATAATTCAAATTTTACTAAATTTCTAATACTTTGTCAAAGAACTGAGAGAAAGAAATTATTTGTAAAAAGTAATTAATAGGTGTAATTTTTGTTTTAAAGGTACTTAAACTACTATATGCTTTATTTCATGTGGCAACTTATTATACATGATTAAACCATAAAAATAAAGAATTTTTTGAACTTGCAAGACGTACCTACATTTTTAGTAGGTAAAGAAATTATCATTATTATTCCTTGTATAATAATTATGAATATTAAAATCCTTAATAATGAAATTGTTAAAATATTTAGGAGGAAAACCATTTACTATTTTGAAAATAAAAATAAAATATTTAATTTATATTTATTACTAATTGAACACCAATTTAATGTCTTTAGCATGCAATCGGTAGGTGTGTAGGTACTACTGCTACATTGCAGAATAATGCGCATTCCTCGGTTTTGTAAATGCTGTAATTTTTGTAAGTTTGATTTGTTTATTAGATAGTTTATTGAAGAACAGTATTCAAAAATTGGCTTAATTGTTGCGTTTTAAATATTAATAAAAGTACTACTATCGGTTTCAAAAAATAAGACACCCGAGTTTAGAATGTTTTAATTTTTTTTATTTGGCGTTCGATTGTTTTGATATTTGTCATGAATGTACCTTGTACACTGTGTCGCATTTATAATGGCGTGGTTAAAATCGCATAATATTTACATGATGTGCTATTTGTTACCCTTTAATGGCACACATATAAATAAAATAAGATGGGATGGATTTTTCTATTGTATGAGAATGTCTTATGACCGTTAATCACCGTATTCTTTGATTACATATTTACGTTCAAAATTGAAACTGTTTAATTGTCTGAATTTGCTACTATATTAAATATAGCTATCAAAAAAATCACTTTTTATATTAAAAAAACCTATAATGCCAGGTTTGGTAATGTCCAAGTTGCAAAATTTTTGGTTTAATAATTAATCTTTCCATTACAATAAAGTTTGGTCATTTTGTAACAAAATAAAAGTTACAATAAAAAAGCTTGTTCATATTTTATTTTCAATCTAACTGCCGGTCCCCGAAATTCATTTGTTGTGGTTAAAAAAAATTATCTGGATATTATTGTCGTTTTCTGAATAGGAAATATTTTAAACTATTTAAACTGTTGAGAAAAAGTAAAAATAAGATTTTGACTATTATTGAGTAAAAAGTAATTTAACAATAATATTATTATTGTAAAATTGTTTGACTTAATTTAAAATCGTTTAAATTTTAGTAACAAAAATAGGAAGTATTTCCCTGTAATTGTAATCCCGATGGTATTGTTAAGAAAATATGAAGACAACGAGTCGATCTTCTGCTTATGTTTTATACTTAAGCGCGCATTTCTGCTACTCGAAAAAATGCTGATACATAGAATTATCTAGTAAAATCGAATACACGCAGACTATACGTTTTCTGCACGTTATTAGACCCGTTAAACGTTGCCGCATGCTGGGCCACACAACGTACCGTTCGTGAAGAACGAGAACGTGTATATAAAAGAGACCTCTGCAGTGGCCTCGTCCGAACTATTCTGTCTATAGTGAATATATTAACGTACCCTTCATGAGCCCGACCTAAAATTCGTATTTACACGTTTCAATGCATTTGATATCATATTTTGACTATATACACATGGATACGTTGTTGCGCCCGAAAGTGGGCTCAATAACTAATTTTCCGGCGCGAGAGCGTAGTGTTTGTATATTCTACGGGCTCAACAACTACCGGTTTATATGTCTATATATATATATATATATATATATATATATATATATATATATATATATATAGCGTGTATAGTATGAGCCTATGTGTAGGTATTTCAACATACACAACATATATTATGATCCTTTATTGCGAATTACGAGCCTAGGCTCATAGTGACAAGTATATAACTATGTTAAAACGGTCCTACACTGATGGCGTTTTGCGGTGATAAATGGAACGTTCGGTTGAGTTGTTGTGAGAATTTTACAAGTTGTTGCATACACTGCAGGGGATATAACCGCTGAAAATAATTAAGTGTTTCAGATATATATATTATAGATGTCGTTAACTCATTATTGACGTCGGTGACTATAGTTGTGCAGATGATTAATGTATCTAATTAAATTACATACATTTGATGATTTTATCAGCCATTTCTAGTTTTACATAACATCCTGCTTATTAATTTATATATTACTAAAGTAAATTTGTACAATTGAAACGCACATGTTTTGGTGCTTACCTATTTATACTTAAATGTTATAGAAACTTTTTGAAAGAAATGCGACAATAACATTTATTGTAGTAATTAAAGATAACCGCTTAATAACTTTCTTATTTACTTCATTACATTAATAACTATCGATTTGCCCATTAGATAAACAAATAAATAACCAATCTATTATGTGGAGCTTTAGAATGAAATCATAATAAAAATGGGTTGCAATTAAAGTGTAACTTACCGGACAAGTCTTCAAACAAATTTAAACAAAATGATTTGAAAGCCTTATTACGAGTTAGTTATCTTTGTTTTATTTGGAAACCGTAAACTATTTTTTATAAATCGTACTGTAAACCTTATGTACTCATTTACGAGTACTACATTGAACTTTAATTTAAAGTGCGATTAACCAAACTTAGAACTCATTTTTTCAAGATTTATTAAAAATGGTTGTAAGCTTTCGACAAAGTATATGCAGAAGTATTTGTAAAAATTAATATTGCAAAAACAGAGTACTTTATTTAAACAGTAAAGTAATTAATAATACACAGTTTAAGATTTGTTAGTATTGGTATAACATTATTACAGTTAGTCTGACATCCTAAAATTAGAAAATTTATTTATTTCTGCTACATAAATCAGAAAATACATATTTTAAGCAGTTAATTAAGTATCATTATTACTCAATACCCCACATACTGTCAAAGGGTTCATCGAAAGTATCAATAGTTACTTGTATTATAAACGTTTCAACTTCTTTTTAGTAAAAACATACATTGCGCCATTCATCTGGTATGGCAGCAAATGATACATACGGTGTGCCTATTCTTCACAAATATTGAATCAATACTCTATTGAATGTAGCCTGGTTTATTTAATTTTATTAAGTATAAGTTCTGGTTTTGTTAATGTTTTATCATATGAGATTCCACATTCCATTAACCAGGTAGTCATTTCTGCCGTTCGACTTGTCGAAATTGGATGCCTCATAGCTATAACACGTTAAGGTAACTTGCAGTATCCATTACAGTTACAGAATTCTGTTGTAAGTTGGGTATCATTATGAGAATCTCCCGTTTTAAATATCAACAAAACTTGATGAAACACATTTCACACCTAAAATGAATAATGGTAAATGATAAAATGTTATGAAAAAATCATGTAGACATACCAGCGTGTACTATAACTTGTTTCCCTTTCCTATTGGGATTTAAGACTTGCAGCTGAATTATCGACGTGTAAGATTCATTTATGTATCTTTCATCTAGAATTTATACAAAATTATAGAATATAATTAACGTTTATAATCCAGTTTACTAACCGATATATATAATTGGTTGTTCAGCTTTTACAATAATTAGTAATTAATCATATATATGAACGTAATGTCATTTCACAAGTATTTTACGTCCTTCCATCATCTATTGTTTTTCTCCATCTGAATAAAATACTGTTAAAAAAGTAATGCAAAAATAAACAATTATCCTACCTAAAACCCATTTTTATTAACAACGTCCTAAGTGACGATTTCTTTCCCAAGAATCCAATTAAATCGTCTTTAATAACGTTATAAATTGCTTCTATAGTAGGTTTTGTTTTTCAATAATACGTAGGTTATAAATGATTCGACGAATTATCTGTTAACTAATACAACTACTACTGAAATCACAAAGGAACGTTTCTCACCGCAATCAATTGCAGAATCATGCTTTAAGATACAGAACACATGATGTTTCTTTCGAGTAGACGTAGTTTCTTCGCACGTTATAAAATGCTAGAAATTATTTCATTAATATATTTAACTTTAAGAACAATTAAAACAATTTACCTTTAAAATCAATACGAACACCAAAGTAGTTTTTATAAAAGCTTCTGTAAAACAAGTAGAGTAAAACCAAAGAGTAAAACAATGAGATCAAGCAATGAGGTTATATACAAACATAAACAACTGACGTATTTAAGTATAAAGTTTTCATGCGCAACTAACCAAGAGTTGATACGGAACGTACGGGGAGATCCGATTACCCAATGATTACGGTTTTTATTTATGCGCGTAATTCAAATTAAACATTTCTTTTCTTTCTGTCAAACAAACAACCTTGAATTACCTCAATGCAACATGATGAATTTGGATACATCAGTGCCTAATTATCCGATTATACTTGTTATAATATGAATTTTGTCATTGGAATAATGTAATATACAACTTTTACAAGTGTTTTATTGGATTATAGTATTTATTTACATAAACAAACTCAAGGCATTAAAACTTGTACTACCTGAGAGTTTGTCATGCGTTCTCAAATATGAGAAACTTTTTACCCCAGAGATCCTTATGGTTTTAAAAGCAATGCATTATACTGTGACCACAGCTGTGACCATGAACGGTATCGCAAAGTAGCATTCCAGTTTTGTAATAGCATAGTCACTATTTCGGTACCCTTTGTATTGTTTTTATTCCTTATCACTATATAATTTTATCTATTTATAGATATTTTTAGTTCAAGAAAAAATAATAAGGAATTTAATTAAATCAGTTTTATTGACTTATTACCTACATTCAATTATTGAGAGTTTATTGCTGTTTATTTTGTGCATTAAACTCACGCGGATAATAAATATGATTGATATAAACTTCCAAAAATAGAATGTGATACGATCTTCTTGTGTTAACTCTTAAAATCAAAATTTCGAAAGTTAGTTATTCTAGAGTGTATAACGGTATAACCTTGGGTATAATCTACGAATGTTAAAAATTATCGCAGAAGAAATATGTGGACATGAAAATGATATCTTAATTTGCTCGCACATTTTATATTTCTTTTTGTCGTGATGTGTCATTTACCTCTGTGTTTACATTAGTACATTGATAAGTTCGAACAGCTGGACTGTAGTTACGTCGAAGTTATCTCCTTTGACTTTAGAATTACCTATTTAAATATAAGACAATTAAAATAGTTTTTTGGGTTTATGATGTATATTTATTTAAAAAAACTCAAGCTTTCGCATGTAAGCTACGTTCGTCGTCGGTAAATATACAATATAAACCCAAAAAACCTTTAAGACTTGATTTTTTACTTTTTCTAATTCTGTTTTTTGGTTTCCACTTTTAAAAATATTAGTTTTAATTTAAAATTAGATTATGATTTATTTTTATAACGTTATCTTTCCACCTTTAAATTTTACTTTCGAATTAGAAAATTCTGAATGCTGACCATTTCAAAATGTTACAAAGAAACATTGAGTTATTTCCTTAGGACTAAGGTTACGATATATATTTACCAAGTCAATTTATATTTATTTGTTATCAAAAATTGTCTCTGGATATAATATTTTGTTTTAGGTATACATACCACAATATCATTTTTAAACTCAAGGTTACCCATTTTATGTAAGTACTTTGATAACTAAGATTATATAAATCTTATAATTTTCTAGACTACCTTTCTTATTCTTCTTATTATAACTTAAAATTTTCTTTTTAATCTTATTATTTAAAAATGATCTAAATGCTGATAAGTAATAATTAAAAACTTTCTTGGTTAAGTCTGTTTTATTTTCTCATATCTTAGCCTTTGTTTGAATGTTCGCATTCCACTTATAAAATTTTTTAAGTTTAGTTTTACTTAACCCCAGTAAAACCTCGGATACCTCTTAAGAACAATCACCTCTAAATAACGGCCAGTTTTTAAATTATTTTAAATTATCACTACAAAGACCTGCTCTATAGCTACCACTCCTGTATAACCGTCACGGTCACTACATCAAATTTTACCTCTAATTACATAACTGTCAGGTCTTCAAGGAGCCTAGCTAATTATCTATGATTACTAAAACTCTAAAACCGTATTTAATCTTTCATCGCAAATATTTTAACTTACATGATGTAGTTTATGTTTAGCATTTCAGTAGCCTCTTAAAGAGAAAATTGATATTATTGTGGCAAATGAAAAAAAATAGTAACAGTGCTAGAAAGTTGAAGTTGGCTGAATACTTCAGTGTTGGAAGAACGCAAGTTTATGAAATCACAAACAAAATCGGACTTGCAAAGCTTTTGAAGAAAGTAATACAGATCAGAGGAGAAAATTTCTGAAAACTGACAATTGGTTCTGTAAAACCAGAAATAACATTTTCATATCTAGCCCTTTAATAACAAAAAAGTTTTAGAAGCAGCCGAAGCCGAGTATTAAAGCTTCAAATGGCTGGCTGGTAAAATGTTGTCAAAGGCACAGTGAGCTCTAAAATAATTTGTGGAGAGTCAGCTGATGTTTGCCTGGACACTGTTTAAGCCTTTAGAGCAAAACGTATTATTTTATTATAAGCGATATTATCGAAGGATTATTCACCAAAACATGTTTACAATGATGACAAAAAGGATGTTTTAAAGGCTAGAATAGGTATTTAATAAAAAGCTTGGATGACAACAGAATTTATGACTTCGTAATTTGATGAAAAAATGTGAAGATTGTTTTCTGCCATCAAACACAGCAATACATTATCAGCTATTAGAACAAGGGATTATCCATAACTTAAAAGTAGCATACAGAAAATTTCTTATCAAAAAGACTGCACACACAGCAAATGTTCTATTAAAGATGCAGAGAAAACAATTATTTAACCAGCGCTTTAATTTGGACATCAACAGCTTGGAAAAACGTTTCGCCAGCTTCAATCTCAAAATGTTTTCAGAAAGCGAGATTTTTTGAAATAGCACAGCAAAAGACGATTTCGATAAAAAAGACGAAATTCCACTAACCACGTTTTTCAGTGTATTACAAAGTACACATATGGAATAAGCCTAAACGATTGCAATGCTTTGACCGAAAGTTCCGATTTGAGTATACAAGAAATAATCACTGTTTTCGGTATTCGGAGAGTATAAGTATTTGAAGAATCTAAACTTTGTACGTCAAACATTTAAGATATCCATGAAGTGCGTGAAAAATTAAGAAATGTGCAAATGTTTTTATACTTATATTTTTTATGACAAAGTTGAATTAGCTATAGACATTGTTACACTTTTAGCAAAATGTGAATCTGATGTTTTCTAATAAAATTTCAAAATTCAATTGAAAAATATTTCCAGATATTTTAGATCCTCCAGACCTCTAGATATTTGGAGGTTTTACTGTATATAATTTTACGAGTGACAAAATATATCTCATAATGTTATTTTATGGATTTTATTTTTTTTCTACTCTCTTTAGCGCTTTTGCATTGGTTGTTCTGTTTATTCATTTTATTTTCATCATACGGTGTACACATTTCAAGAAACTCGAAAGTGTTCTAAAGGCTTTTGAAAAACAATATTTGTAATCTTGTGTTTAAAAATGCGTGTATTTTCTGGAATATCCTTTACAGTAGATGAGGTGCACCAGTCTATGTACTAACTCTTTAGCGTTGCACAAAATACGAAATAGCTTTCTACGATAGGATGAAGACAATTTTTAGCACGATGAAACCTAAACGTCTACAATAGTTACAAATGCTGTGCGGTATTACTCTTTCTCGCTCAAAACATCATCAAGACTGAACTGTATAACACATGCAAAGACTAAGATCTATAGAAGCCTACATGAGCTTTAACAAAAACACTTGTACATCAAAACTTCTAGCTGAATGCATGTTAAACGATTAAAATGCCTATAACCCATTCAGTTAAAACCCAATGACAGATTCCACAATTCAGCCACCCAAATTCAACCTACTTAAAAATGTTGACTCCGTTCCCATGGCGCAAACCATTTTTATGTTAAACAATTGCTCAATACTTTGGATACTCAATTGTGACACCAAAGGTGCATATAGTGATAATTAATTCATATACTTACTTGTCTTAAAAGTTTTGTATTCTATTTTAGGAGTATCAGTCATATTTTTTAAACTCGCTGTATTTTTACCACACAAAATAAAAACAATATGTCCTAAATTTTTATACAAATGGAGAAAACGTTTATCTTACACTTCACAAAATAAATTATTCTTGATAAAATGGTCTCGAAGACTAGATTATTGATATTTTCAGATAAAAACTAAAAGATATACTTAATAAGCAAATCAGCAATTGTTAAAAATTTTTATTTTAAAAGATTGATAAACTTTCTTATTAATTTATCAACATAAAAATAATATTCAACTAATAAATGTTAACGAAAACATTACTTGACCACTACTAAATTTCAATGTATACACGTATACAGCGTCCTTTTCAATAAGTAATTGTTCTTTGATTAAATTTTTTTATAACATTTTTAATCACATCTTGAGTTATAGCTTCACACGTTTCTTGAATGATTCTTTCAGCTTGATTAAGTTCTTGAAATGGTTATCATTTAACTAGCCTCACAAAAACAAGTCTAGAGGGCTACCGTCTGGAGACCTTGAAGGCCAATGAAACTCCATGTACCTCTCGATACCATATTTTTATCGTTCATTCAGTGACGACCCATCAAGGATTCATACAACTCATTATTTAAAAATTGTAGGTATCTTTCTCCATTCATGTTATTTCGAAAAAAATTCTGTTTTTGTAAATGCCGCGCCATACACTTGTTTTAAATAAATATTGACCTCGAGTTTGCACATTAAAATTAGAATTAACATCGCTTCACCATCGACAATTTAGATAACTTACTGTACCATTAGACGTAAACGTTGATTCGTCAGAGAAAAGTATTTGTCGGGTCATTAATCTGTTGTCTTCAAATTGTGCTTGGGAACTACCAAAAAATTCTAACCTTTGTTCAAAATCTCCTTCTTTTAAAGTAAAGTTTCAGAGTAAAATGGACTTTAAAATTTCTTCAACTGTAGATTTACTTACATTCAAGAAATTGGATTTTTTCCGAAGTAAATATTTTGGCGTTTCCACTACCGATAGCATTACTTCATTTTCAACATCTTCGTTTGTAACCCAGACAGTTGTAAAATGTATAGTTTTATTAGGGTGTCTATTATTAAAAATATTCGCTGCTTCTCTACATGTTTTATAATTTGTTTCCAATAATGCGTACAATTTCAATTTTATCCGCAGTGCTTAGTTTTACTGGCATTTAATCTAATTATTGCAAACATGCACTGAGTTACATTTGACATTTGTTGAAAATTGTTAGCTATTCCAAAGCACTCTATCAGTAACAGAAAATAAGGCATTTATTTGAGGAACGGGATCTTACGAAGTTTCGTATTGCGCATTAATATAACAATTTCTGACGTGTTTATTATGGTATTTTAATTTTTCTTTGGTAATATCAATAATCTACAAATGTGCATCATTTTTAGCTACTTATTAGCAAATTCAATGAACATTTTGCTCCCTACTACAGTTTAAACGTATTTTACTTTCCCTCCAAAACTGCATTTTTTTATTTTGCCTGTATTTCAGGCAATGTTTTAAACATTTTATACCTGATTATAGATTTACTAGTCATTTTACCAAGAATATTTTTTTTTGAGAAATATAAGAAATTTTTTGTCCATTTCTATAAAAAAATTTGGGGCACACTGTATATGAATTTATACCATTTTGGATTTTGGATTCAGAGCAATATCTGCCATGCATTTTGTTTCCTTTATTTTCTAAAAACTTTTTTTATTGCTTACTTTACCATACAGTTCGACAAGCGCATTTTTAGCACGTAATAACTTAAAACCTATTGACATTAGTGATTTATTTAAAAAATGCATTACTAAAACAACAAACGATGTAGTTGTTTGCAGTAAATATTCTTTGTAGTAATAACGAAAAGTGCAATAATTAACAAAACATAAAATTAGAACTCTTTCGTAAAAATAATTGCACGATTTCAAGTTAGCTTTTCTTGCGACACGATTCTTATAAAGTCTAGTTATTCGATGGGCAAAAATACAAATTAAAATATTAGTGTGACGTAATAAATACATTCACGCGAAGTGTGATTTAAAAGTAAATCAAGCCGGATTATATAGGAAAATCAAAATTTTACCAACATTTGAAACATTTTAACAGAAAAAACTATTTCATGGATTTCAAACTCTACACTAAAATTTATAGAATTAAATGGTAAAAAGTTACAATCCAATGTCTAAATACAGCGTACGACCTTTCCAGTGTAAATTACCACCGCACAGAATTTATCGGATACTAAATAAAGTCATATCACCCAATGCTTCACATCATTATAAATGTTTAAATTTTTTTTCGTTAGTTCTGTCTTTTTCAATTTTTCGTACACTTTAACCCCTTTTTTATTTTTGGACTTTCGGTTAATACTAGAAACAAATAATCATTTACATAGTTTGTAGGTGTGCTCTGGGATAATGATTAAAAGCTACTAATGTTGAAAAAATTAAAAACACAATTTAACGAGAAAAAAATGGTTTATTTTCAGATTAGTACAATTATTGTATTATATTCATCAGCAAGATCTAAAATAAATTTATTTAAAAAAAAAATGTATTATCTGAACCACCGAGACGCTATAGGAGCAGGCGGCATGTAAAACTACGATATACGAGGTCGCAGTTATGACATTATGTATCGCCTTTACGCTAAATCGGTTTGGGTTGGTTTTCTTCTACAATAAATTCAAAAACTGTCTTACAATTGAACAACGATAATTTTCAAAAGAAACCACTGATTTTGACCATTTTTTTTCTAGAAACTGAAAACAAAACCTGCCAGTGTTTTTGTTTAAACTAAAGTCTATAAACTAAAGACCAGCTGAGCTAAGTATACAGACTGATAGAATACAGTACTGTAATCAACGGAATAAATGAAGGCACTTGTGCTTTTATTATAACACGCTTAAATCCCTATTAAATGTTATCACTCGAATTGCACTTTAAAAAGTAAATTAAAAAAATGCAAAACAAAAAATGTATGTTTTAAAAAAAAAAGAAATCAAAGATTATATAAGAAAATCAAGATTTTACCAACATTTGAAACATTTTAACAGAAAAAACTATTTCATGGATTTCAAACTCTACACTAAAATTTATAGAATTAAATGGTAAAAAGTTACAATCCAATGTCTAAATACAGCGTACGACCTTTCCAGTCTAAATTACCACCGCACAGAATTTATCGGATACTAAATAAAGTCATATCACCCAATCCTTCACATCATTATAAATGTTTAAATTTGTTTTCCGTTAATTCTGTCTTTTTCAATTTTGTAAACTTTAACTAGAAAAAAATAATCATTTACATAGTTTTAGTAATGCTTAAATTATTTTTTTATCGTATTCCAGGTTGATGAACCCAAATTCAATGTAATTGCTAACGTATGTTGTCCAAATTGTCAAATATTACCGACAATTTCAGTTACAATCCGTTAAAATGATATGAATCTGATACAAGACACTAACGATCTTGAGGACGCATATTTAATAACATGATTTCATATCTCTATACATGATTAAAAGTGCACTGTATGTTATATTAATTTTATCTTTTATAAACACAGAAACTTTTATATTCTAAGTATGTGATAAGTAGCTGTGTAAATAATTCCTAAAATGTCAGATTTAAAAATAGGTACAAAAAGTAATTGAAGTTTTGATGGTGACCTCACATTACCCTAAAAAAATTGTTTCCAAAAAATTTTATGTGAAATAATTTGCTTATGTTTTCGTCTTTGGACAGCGATAAGCCATTCACTGGATAAGCCAAACTCTTATTATAGATATGATGATGTTGATTATATTCAGTGTATGAAATTCATTGTAGCACCTAGTTCAACAAATTATACTGGGTTAATTTTGTTTGGATTATTTTAAATTCAAGTATTCATGTGATTCTGTATCCCTACAATTGAAAAATACAACTTTTTCTACGTTTTTTATTTTTTGCGATACAGACGCACGATAACGTAAACACCTGATAATAGAAATATCACCCTAATATACACACAAAATTCATACTATTATAGGATGATTATAAGATAAAATTTTGCTGAACGTTGAACCTTGAAACCCTTAGCTAAAACTATCGTGCCGCAACAAAGACATAATTTATTCTTTTGGCGGCACAACATACTTGAACATTGATCCGTTTTATTGTTTTTAGTAGAGTAAAAAATTAGTCCTATGGTGTCACCCCGTTTGTACTTTGTTGTTAAAAGCAACAACCATTCTTAATCGATTACCCATCGAAAGAGAACAAGGTTTAGCGTGGTCGTATACAATTCGTGCTGTACAGGGGTTGTAAGGGCGAATCTATAAAAATTACAAAAATTTTTTTTTGCACTTTTAAAATCTCCGATAATGTAGCTTTATCCTGGTATAATATTATATACATGTTTCACTCCGAAATATTTATTTATGAATTATGAAGTAATGTCATCTCAATGCATTCTTATGAGACGCCTGATTGCTTAAACGCTCGTCCTGAAACAGCATATTTCGTGAAATGTTTAACTTCCCATAACTCGAGAACGTGTATTTTTTTTTAAATACCCTTGAAGTAAACGATATAGCTCCGACATTTAGGATTAATTCCCTTTTTTCAAATTTGAAATAGAGTTAAACGTTACGTCTGTATGATTTTTTTTGTGTACGAATGTCCGATGTATCAACGAGAAACGTTAACATGGCAGCAAGGTTCATAATCCCCGTCGCGTACGGTAATACTCGACCTTATTCGCTCGGCACGCACATAAGAGCTATTTTTGCGACATTGAGTTTTCGCGCCTTAATATAATGCGTGTGCAAGTCGTTAATAATAATAATAATTAATCTATTGATTGTATTGGTGTTATCTGTGTTTGCTGTAGGTAACTGTAACGCAGTGTTTACTTTAACGTAAGTTCAGTTATATTATCCAGTCTAGATTGCAAATTTGTCGTCTTATTAGTAGGTACATAAAAATGACTTCTCTAAGCAGTACTAGTTCTGACAGTGAACTGGAATCTAAAATAAAATTAATATTGAACCCAAACGTTTCGCAATGTGCTGCAAAACCAAATTTGAATTACCACGCTTGTGTTTTTTCAGAAAAAAGAAAATTTCATTTCATTAAGTGTACCGAAATTCATTTAGACAGCTGCAAAGGTAAAGATCCGAATTGGTCACACTTATTTGAAAATTTTAATGAACTAAAAGAAAACGACGTTCTGTGGCACAAGAATTGTTACAAATCGTACACAAGTATTGTAAACATTACCGCATTCACATCAAGACACAGAAGAGATCGTATTGCTCCTTCTGAAGATACCTCACTTAAAAAGCGTTTGTTACGTAAAGAGTTCGATGTAAAAAAATGCGTGTTGTGTCAAAAACGTTTACATAATAAAAAATTATGCCAGGTTATGACTAAAAATATGGAAAATAAAATTAAAGAAATATCTCTATATAGTCCCATATTTTATGCAAGAATCGGCGAGAGTGATTTGATTGCATCTGAAATCAAATATCATTCAGCATGTGTAACAATACAACTTCGCAATATTCAAACTAAAACATATTGTAGCAATAGCAGTAGAAAATGAAAAATTACTGATGATAACCAAGGTTTTCAACAACTCTTGAATGAAATAGAAACAGGTTTGAATCGCGGAAAAGGTTACACAACATCGGCAGTTTGTAAAAGACACAAAGAAATAGGAGATATTGATGTCAGTGACACAGTATTGATCAAGGCAATATCGGATTACTTTGGCGAAATTGTAGAACTTGTCAGTGCATCCAGATCTAATGAACCGAGAATTTTCATCAAAAAAGTTGATAAGAGTAATTATATTGAAACCATTATTGACAAAACCGAGTCCCTGGAATCGAATTTATTGTGTGGTGAATCAGAACTTCAACTTCTTCATAAAATATTAACAAATTACCACCAACCTTAGACAGTCTACGGCAACACTGTCTTCGCGCTCACTACCAAACAAAGATTTGGTTAAATAGTAATGTACCTGGACTAGAACGAATTCTTCCTGATCTTAAAAGCTCTGGTTGGAAAATTGTAGACGGGAAAGCAGAAGCTATCTTGACAACAACATCAGTTTTACATGAAGACACGTCAATCTTAAGTACTTGCAACTGCAAGAAAGGTACCTAATCCTAATTGTAAGATACTATTATTCTCTCATAAAGTGTAATTTTAGGATGTGCTAGACCACTTTGTTCGTGCAAGAAAAGAAATAATTGTTGCATTGGATCTTGCAAGTGCATGGCTCAAGTAACTTGCGCAAATAAAAAAATAGAGCATGGCCATATCGAAAATCCCTCTGAATCTAGTTCTGATTTGGATGAATTCTGATACTGATATATATATTCTAGGCTCTAGTTCATCACAATTCAATGTAAACACATCTTGAAATGTAGTTTATATAATTAGACTTAAAAAATCGCTTTTCTTAGCAAATACATATTTCGAAATGAAATATGCACCTACTACTACTATACCAGGACAAAACTAAATTATTTTAAAAATAAAAAAAACTCCAATTCTTTATAATTTCACCCCATACAGCACCAGTAGTGTACAACGATACGATCAGGCTAAAAACATTTATTTTTTGGATGATAAATCTTTTAAAACTGTTGTTGTTTATAATAACAAAGTGTAAACTAAAATCGTTTCGAACGAAAAGTGAGAATCGCCGTAAAATCGCTCTTAATGTGCGCACCAGCTATAAGGTCGAATATCACTGTACGCGACGTGGATTATGAACCTTGCTGCCATGTTCGCGTTTGTCGTTGATACATCGGACATTCGTACACAAAAAAAATCATACAGACGTAACGTTTAACTCTATTTCAAATTTGAAAAAAGGGAATTAATCCTAAATGTCGGAGCTATATCGTTTATTTCAGGGGTATTTAAAAAATAAATACACGTTCTCGAGTTATGGGAAGTTAAACATTTCACGAAATATGCTGTTTCAGGACGAGCGTTTAAGCAATTAGGCGTCTCATAAGAATGCATTGAGATGACATTACTTAATAATTGTTAAATAAATATTTCGGAGTAAAACATGTATATAATATTATACCAGGATAAAGCTACATTATCGGAGATTTTAAAAATGCAAAAAAATTTTGTAATTTTTATAAATTCGCCCTTACAACCCCCTGTACAGCACGAATTTTATACGACCACGCTAAACCTTTATCTTTTTCGATGGGTAATCGTTTAAGAATAGTTGTTGCTTTTAACAACAAAGTGCAAACGAAAATCGTTTCTAGACGGCTTTTCTAACTCCGCAAACTACACTATTTTATGAGTTGGTTGTTTTCAGATATTTTTACTTTACTGTGTTATAAAGAACTTATCTTAGATTTCTTTTATTTTGACACCTTAATCAATTAGTGGATTATTAGTGTAGAATCAACGTTAGAATGTAGATTCATTATGGATAATAAATTTAATTATTCTACTCATTCATTAATAATTTATAATTGCTTTATTAAATTATGAATTTGTTTTATTTTTTAGTAAAATTTATAATTTTTTCTTAAATAGTTTGTCTCCGGTACGGTAGTGCGTGGTTATATTGAAAATAATCTAAAATTGCTAACTTTTTAATTTGTAAAATAATATTACCAATTCTTAGTAGGTACAATTTTCACATAATTTAAAACTATTCTAGGTGTGCTCTGGGATAATGATTAAAAGCTACTAAAAATTAAAAACACAATTTAATGAGAAAAAAATGGTTTATCTTCAGATTAGTACAATTATTGTATTATATTTATCAGCAAGATCTAAAATGAATTTATTAAAAAAAAATTGTGTTATTTGAACCACCGAGACGCTATAGGAGCGGGCGGCATGTAAAACTACGGTATATGAGGTCGCAGTTATGACATCATGTATCGCCTTTACGCTAAATCGGTTTGGGTTGGTTTTCTTCTACAATCAATTCAAGAACTGTCTTACAATTGAACAACGATAATTTTCAAAAGAAACCACTGCTTTTGACCATTTTTTTTCTAGAAAGTGAAAAAGAAACTTGCCAGTGTTTTTCTTTAAAGTCCATAAACTAAAGACCAGCTGAGCTAAATATACAAACTAATAGAATACAGTACTGTAATCAACGGAATAAATGAAGGCACTTGTGCTTTTATATTTTTTTTATAACACGCTTAAATCCCCATTAAATGTTATCACTCGAATTGCACTTTAAAAAGTAAATTAAAAAAATGCAAAACAAAAAATGTAAGTTTTTATTTAAAAAAAGAAATCAAAGTAGAAATTTCTTTATTTATACAAAGGTTTAGGTATATCTTAGTTTAAGTTGGAAAAAGAATCAGTGATTAGGTAAAAATAACTTTGATAACAACTTTACAATCAGGGACATCTAAAATGAATTTATTTTTTAAAACATTGTTTTTTACCACGTTTTTCTTAGCTTGCGTTCTTGTTTGTTTGTTTCTTTGATTACTTGTCCGCAAAATTTCAAATTTTATAATCGATTTTTCGACCATTTCTACTGCACTAATCAAGCTAGAATTTTTTGGATATGTGCATTATTGATGACAATACAATATTCAAGCATCAAAAAATATAAAACTCTTGCCATAACTTGAAGATTTCTGATCTACGACAGTAGTTGTCTAAGCTATGTACCCAAGTCGGGCAAGTGTTTAAACTGTTTGTTTAAAACTTTATCAAAGTAAATTATTATAAAACTAAAAAGTAGAAAAGAAACACTTTATAAAAAAAGTTTTTTAAAAATCACGTTTTTCCTGTGAACTAAAAAGTAGGAAATAACTTTTCTTCAACTTAAAACGTGTGGGCGCATTTATAAGAACTTATATAATTTAAGAAAATATGTACAGCTTTTGACAAAAGTAATGTCCCTCGGACACATAGGCAACCAAAACATCAGGTTCACGATCGTAAACGAAGATTTAAAAATAAAGACGCATGAAGGACGATTAGATGTTGCGTTGCGCTAATTTGCAATGGTAGTATTGCTAACTGGAAAAAGTGATTCACAATAACAACTTTGATAAGGTGGGATTTGTATTACCTCTAAGTGACGTAGCATAGCAAATATATTTACAAAGCTTAAAAAATAGATATTACCTGTATTAGACCAAAAATCTAATTAAATTCAATTCAAAAACGCAAATAATAAATTGCTCTACGGGCGACAATATTACAAAATAATGTTCACATGTATAATTAATAAAAAAATAGATATCTTGTCTTTAATATTTAACAATTTCGTTTTAAGCGGCAATTGTGAATTTTGAATTTGTGACAATAAATTAAAGGCGCATTATATTTGCATAATTTGATTACGGTTTCCGACAAAATAGATTCTATATGGTCTACCTATTTATATTACCTTTTTGAGTTGAACAGCCTAGATTCTATATCAATCACTTAAATTAGCCAAAAGAAAAAAAAGTACTTTGATTTTGAACTAAAAAAATAAAAATTTTATATAAAGGAAATAGCTTGGAGCACCTTCGATAACATAGATAATGACCAAAAACGAGATTTTTATTGTATTACTGAATGCATTCAAAATTATTTTTTTAATTGATAAAAAATCTTTCTTTTTTTCAAACTATGTAAATATATTCTAAAGTAACATTGCAATAATACAATAAAATCTTCATCCTGTAAAAAAATTATACATTAATTAATGGATTATCAAAAATAATGCATCATTTACAACGCTGTAATAATTCACACAATCGTTGCATTTAGATTTGATACCGCTAGATAAATTTATTGTGCTGTATCTTGAGCAAAAATCAGTTGTATCACAAAACATCAAAGTGCTGACGCGAACTGAGATTAATGCTTATAGAATATACTTTAGCTTTAGCTATATCAATTGAATCGATTGAAGGTTTCTTACCTAAAATGTGAAAAGTGGTTTATGAGTGTATACGTGTAATTATAAGTGAGAAAGAAAACGTCTAAAAATAAAGTTATAGATAAGCGCATACCATACTGACGCCTATCAGTATATCTTTTACCTTTTGAACTTTCTTTTATTTGTCACTGTTAAAATGTTTTGTTTTGAAATAAGTCTCTTAAAACTAGACTTCTGGGAAATCGCTAGTATCTTTGGAGACCATAGGAAAAATAGTAGCGCTATGGGAGATCGGTGTTCCAGTTACTGAAATAGCAGAGAGGGTTGATTTGCTCTTGGGGTGTAGTTATTTAACGAAATAGAAATTTTAATCATTGAACATCATTTAATCTTGCTTTTGTGCTTAAAGCGTCGCCATATAAAGTTTGTAGTATAAAATCCGTATTTTTGAAATATCTAAAAAGCTAATAATAAAATGCTGTGCTGTTTAGTAACAATCGCCCGTTTTTGAGAACACTAGCTTTTTCTGGAAAAACGCTGTATATTTAAAAAATTATTTCTTTTTTGTGTTTCAAGTAGTCATGCCATGATTATCGCTCAAACCTATAAATTGAATGTTGCAGATAACTAATTTTTCGTAATCCTAGTCCAGTATTTAGCGCTCTTTATTTATTATTTAAACTGGACCTGCACATAGAACTTTATTTCTTCCGTTGGTTTTTAAAGAAAAAATGAACGGAATATTATGCAAACAACCATCTTTACGTTTTCAAACAAAAGGAAGATAAAACACAAAATGTTCTTTAAGATTAAATCTAATTTTTACTTTAGCTAATCCACGTATTTTTATGACGGAAAATCGTTTATAAATTTCTGATTTTGTTTTAATGCTTACTATATTTCACCACAAACATTTCTTTTTCTCAAAAGCGGAAGTGTGAAGGAAATTTTTGTACTGTTGTATATGTTTAATAACTGTTTAATAGCTTTTTTCAATAATTGAATAATATATAACAATATGCACGACAAATTTGTTTGGCGCGGGTTCCAGCTCACAGAAACAAGATTTTTTTATTCTATAAACCTATGTAATCAAAGAAAAAAACTTAGTTTTTTTCTCAGGAAATAAAACGATTATCGTTTAGTGTTAATTAAAAAATACTTTAATAATGAATGCATACAACTAACGCCAGGGCATTGCAAACTATTATTACTTTTTTGGCAATCAATTTCAACTGATTAAGAGTTCATAGCATTGATATGAGACATTAATTTGTTAATTTGATGGGAATGATTTACATCAAAGAGTCGATTGTATGCATTGGTTAATATTAATTCATTTATTGAAATAGAATGCTTCAAGATAAAAATTGAGACATTTGCTTATTGCAGGAAATTTTTTGAAATTCCTCAAATATAATAACGACATTTAGGTTTTTATTTGGCGTCATAATCGAATTAAGGGAAATTGCACTTATATTTTACGACTCCCTTATTTTTTGTAGTCAACGCAAGTTTGGAGATGGATCCGAAGGGAACAAAAGAGAGCCGAAAATAATCGTCTCTTACAAACGAGAAAACGTACTGGACGACGCCGGATTTTAAACCATAATAACGAGAACAACATAAGGCAATGTTGCGCAGAAAGACCATTTTGCACGTCTACCATGATTAGAGATAATCTACAGCTTACTTGGAAATATCAGGACTGAGGTTAGGAAATTACACAGTATTGAAATTCACAGTCGCATTCCTGCCAGAAAGCCACTGATAACGAAAGAACATGCCCGACGTCGAGCACAATTTTGTCAAGCCAACGCAAGACGAAATTGGCAGCATGTAATTTTTAGTGACGAAAAAACATTTTGCTTTTCGGAAGATTTCCAAAAAACACTGTGGAGAGCGAATAGTACCAGATACAATTTTGAAAATATCCAACTCATAAAACGCATTAGACGTGTAAGTACAGGTTATTGGAGCTGGATGAGCCAAGCATGTCCGGGGGAGCTTGTCCAAGTAAACTCAGGGTTCCGTCTGAGGAATATGTGTCCATACTAGAAGATGTTATGTTACCATCGGTTAGGGCAATTTATCCAGAAGGCGAAATAGTTTTCGTTCAAGGCAACTCTCCCATTCATCCAAGACGAATAGTTCGAGAATGGTTCGAACAACATCCAGAGATACACGTCATAGAGTGGCCAGCCAGGTCTCCAGATCTTAACCCCATCGAAAATCTCTGGACAGCTGCTGTGCGTGAATGGGAAAATAACATCATGATTTGAAATATAGACCAACTTCACGCAAATATTATGCGTACTTAGAATACTCTACACCTGAATAATATTGGTAATAATAAGATTGGTAAATACATGCCTGCTCGCATTCAAGCCTGTATTGAATCCGATTGATACTACACAAAACATTAATTAGTCTTTATTACTTTTCCTTGTTCAACTTAAACAAAAAATTAACACATTAATATTATGTTTAATTTTTAATGTTAGGGTGTTAATTATTATTTTTTTTGTTTAATTTGCCTTTCTCTTTGCATAGATAGTTATATTGTTACTTACATTTATATTACATGTCCATAGATAATTGATATGTAATAAAACAATAATAATTTAATTCTTATTAACCAAAATATAAATGAGTTACATTCATATTCTGATTAATACTTTACACGTAAATTTTTTTGATGCTAATTTCTCTGTTTAGATCAATTTTATAACTAAATAGATGAATTAACTACAAATCGCGGGACCACGACCATGTCGTGCCAATTACTTTCGCATTGATTATCAAATCGCGGTATGATGTATCTGTAATTAAAATATTTTGATTATCTCATTTCCATACTATTTCAATCTTTGATAAACTATTAATGTTATGTATGGAATATCATTGATAAACGTAAACTTGTAGTTTGTTTTAAACGTTTCATAACCAGCTTATCGATATTACATTCAATTATCTTCTCTTATATGAAAAGTAACTTGATTATATTTATACACCACAATTATGTAACTTTTATCTGTTATCTTTAACTACCTAAATTGTTACAATTTAGCCATAATATATTTAAGCCAAAAGATGGCATTTGTAAGGCCAAATTAGTGACTGCATGTTAATATTTCGATCTTCAATTAGCCAATTATGTGAGAGGTTGGTGACATTTGTCAGTTTATTTCTTATCTTCAGTTTAAGTCATTTCTACAATTTAGTGCAATAGGGAATTCAATCAACTTTCATATTACGAATTGTATATTTTATAAATAAGTTGTAATTTTTAGTATAACTTAAATATGGTTACATGTTATATTGCATATATTGTTCATATTACCTTTCATTCCTGCAGAAACATCTTTTCTGTAAGTTCACTTTACGTAGTTTATTCATCTTAGTTAAATTAATATTTTTTCTTTACATTATGTTTCTCTTTTTGCTGCGATGTATTTTAATAAAACGATTACATATTTATTCTTAAGTCGATTGTCGTTTATGTGATAAATTATTTTTATGCGCTAACATCTATTTGTATATCCTTATCATCTCAATGCCTTGCATAACTATAAATTGTACTTATTGTTTTTAAAATAAAAAAAATATGTTAGTAACTTCGCGTAATAAATAATTACTCTGTGTGAAGAAACCACTGTTTAAATTTCATACCTTTATCTAACTTAAAGTTGACTGCTTTAACGTCACAATTTTTTTAGTACAACGTAATTAAAACAAATGAGGAATAAAACTGTTTTAAATATAGTAAACAGACAAAGATGAAGAATATAATATTTTATTTTGAGAGTTATTAAGAATAAAGTCTTCTATTTTTGGTCATTATTGGTAATGTGTCTATCTAATTCCTTTATATAATAAAGTAATTTATAACATGTAAATCTGCTTTTGAATGAATTGACCATTCTGTTTAAATTGCATGAACCAGTGTCCCAAGTGAGTAAATACCTTAAAACTAGAAAAATCTATACAAAATTAAAAATTGGTGTAATACATTAGCGTTCAACCAGTGGCTTTGGTTGCAGTATTGGTAACGCTCCTAGCTATTTCTGTTTTTTAACAAAATAATATTACCACACACAAAATTTAAATTTTTAGTTCAAAATCAATCTACATTTTTTCCTTTTGATTAATTTAAATGTTTGATATAGAATCTAGGCTGTTTAGCTCAAAAGGGTAATGTGAATAGGTAGAAACCGTTTAGAATCTATTTTGTCGGAAACCGTATTTAAAGGAAAGTAAATATAAATGCGCCTTTAATCTATTCTCAAAAATACAAAATTCACAATTGGCGTTTAAAACGGAATTGTTTGGTATTAAAAACAAGCTATCTATTTTTCTTCCTAATTATACAATACACTTGTGTAATTTATAATATATAATTATTGTAATATTGTCGCCCGTTGAGCAATTTAATATTTGCATTTTTGAATTGAATTGTTAATAGATACACGTAATATCTCGTTTTTTAATGTTTGTAAATATATCTACTATGCTACGTGACGAAGAAGTAATACAAGTTCCACCTTATCAGAGTTACTATTGTGGACCACTTTTGCCAGTTAACAAAACTACCTTTTCAAATTAGCGCAACGCAACAACCGTCCTTGTTATTTATAAATCTTCGGTTACGATCGTGAATATGATACTTTGGTTGCCTATGTGTCTGATGGACATTACATTTGTCAAAGACTGTACATTTAAATGCGCCCACGTTTTAAGTTGAAGAAAAGTTATTTTTTACTTTTTAGTTCACGGGAAAAACGTGGTTTTTAAAAAACTTTTTTGTATAAAGTATTTATTTATCATACTTTTTTAATTTTACATGGTGTAAAATATATTTACTGGAAACGGGTTCGGTTTTTAATAAAATTTAACAAATAAAAACTTGGTGGCTTAAACTAAAAAAATAGTTCATTTTCCTTAATTTGATTTTTCTTTTGTAAAGAACAAATATTAAATTTATTTATGATTAACTTGAAAATAATAGTAAAAATTCAAGTATTTGTTTTGACTGCGCGTTCTTCGTCATAGCGCAGTCAACAGTTATAGTCTTCCATTCTTGGCGTACTTCAACGCTTCCTGCTGCACATTTAAAAATTTTACAAACAAGTTTTGAATGGGATGGGTTTAAGAAAGCGCATGGTTGCTTTATTTGGTATTTCTTTCTAACCTAATGGTTGTTATGACGAATACTTTCAAACGTGTAGTGTAATTCTTAATTCAGATAACTAATGTACGTGCTCGCTTTATTTGATGAAATCCTACATGTAAGAAGGACATACCGCGCATTCACCAAAATTGACACCTGTCGGCAAATCTATTGTTAGATTGACAGTTGTAATAATTGTTTTCCGTTTTTAAATTTTGATAAGTAGTGCTAAGTGTATTTTGAAAACAACTCTGCAAGTCAAATATTTGCTTTGGTAAGTACATATGATAAAAAATTTGTAAACACATTTTTATTCTAACCTTAAAAGTTGTAATAGGAAGTATATTTATATTAATATGTAAAATAAAACTTAGACGCATATCTTTTTTGCAGTAGCATTTTCATTATTAAATGAATTTCTTAATAAAACTAACTAAACAATTATTGTTACAGATTTAATACTAACAATATGAATTAGGCTACGCATGAAACGTTTGGAAAAAATGCAAGGTGATACATAGTCAAGTACGTGAACCTATCGTCAATGTGGTAACTTTTTATAAAGAGGGAACCCGACTGTGTTCAAAATAATCAAGAATTGCACATTCTGATAACCAACTACAAATAGTGAGTCACGCCAGTAATTGGGATCTGAAAAGATTTACGAAACAATAGTAAAGGAATCTAAGACTGCGGATAACTTCTTTATCAACTTGAAGGAAGAAGCGACATAAGAAAAACAGATACGAACTTGTAGGAAGACAAAAATCCTGCTATTAGGATGCTTATAAATGATTTTCATAAAAAGGAAAAATCATAACCGTCTATAAAAGGTAAACTAATATTTTATCATTCACGTTAAATAATTGTCTCTAACTATTCGAAGACCTTTGTTTTTAAAGTTTAAAGTATTACTTGCCTGACTAACCAGAAAATTTATTGAACACAAACAGTACCCATACTTACAAAATTAGTTGTGTATTTTTCTAAAGTTAATGTTTATTGTTTATAGGCATTATATGGATTCTTGGAGTACATAAATCAAACACTTATGTATACAAATTGACTTAGTTGCTGCACGAATATGGGCATTCATACTACATCTATCATCTTATCAAAAATTGAGCCCGATTAAAAATATAGGCTGCGTTAAATATTCTGACGAATAAGGCAATTTGGAATCAGAAACATCAGATGACGATTTGGACGTTACTCCATTAACATAATAATGTATTACTTGTATAATTCCACTAGTTTACAGATTTAAGTTTTTTTGCTAAAGTTTGAATTTTAGTTGGCGAATTGAATTGACTAAATATGTTGTTTTAATTTCAAATAAGATTTCAATTTTTTCTTATCACATCCAGAAAACAATTTAACAAACAAAATGTATTGATTTTTACGAACGTATGTAATTTTATTCTGCTTAATAAAGAAAATTACAATGTTATTACAAAAAATGTATGACTGCTTAATATTAATCAAAATTTAAAGATTTAATTAACCAGACATTTATATTTTTGTTGAAAAAACCGTTTAATGTTGTTCGTTTTATGCACAAACTCAGAATTTCTTTCTTGTACATTTGTACTTTTATTTCCTGATGAAACTTTTCTCTTTGTTTTTTGCTCATTTGTTCAAGATTGTCAGGAAAATTAAGATTGGCATGCAGTGAATGAACTTTGGTGCTCATATTACCTAAATTCAAATTGTAAAGCATTTCTAGCATATTTTTAACGATTTTTTCATAATCTTGTGATTTCTTAAAAACGTTCATTACATTTTTAAAACTTCAAGCTTCCTTTTCAACAGCAGTCATGGTATTTTTAAACTGACTTTCAGAAACTAATTTTCTAATTTTGGACCAATAAAAATATCTAGATAAACTAGGAAATTTACTGCGAAGATACCAAAAGTAGGTTCTGTTCAGTGTTTTTACGAATTGCCTCATTATATCTAATTTGAGTTGCAATTGAGGTAAAAGTATTTTATCTGCCTTTACTAAGCTTTAACGTATATATTTTTTGAACCTAGTGTAAGATTTTTCTTGCAAAATGCTCAGCAGCATAAGTACATGGGAAAGCCCAAGTCTCGTGCTAAATCATTAAGTTCGGAATATATTGATAACACAATTTCAAATTAAAGTATGTAAGCATAACAAAACCATTTCACTAATAAATAACTGAACTAACAACCACTAAATTAAATAACAAAGAAAAGTTGACTAACAGTTGTTCACAAGGTAATTACAATTAAGACATAATTTTGAACTAAAACTACTAAAATGTCTTACAAATTACGCCAAGACTTAAAAACCGGCAAAAAAAGCATGTAATCCAGCAATGCACTCAAATTATGTCATCACCAGTATTGAAGATTTACAATACATGGGTAAAATAGAAAAAGCCTGTTTATAACTTTGAACAGTAGGTATAATGAATCGTACACTTATGAATCTCATAATTCAAAATCTACTTAAAACAATAAATACACTTACTATGAGAACCATATAAATCCTCAAAAAAACTTAATAGTTTGGTGTGTTTCTATACAACGATAGATCCTTCAATGTGGAGGATAGGCACCACTCAGAAATAAAACTCTGTCGTAATTGTGGCTACGTTTCGTTGGCTATTGTGCCAACTTTATCAGGCCAATCATTACAGTAGAATGTTTAATTTCTGCCAAATATACATAAAATAAAACCATGGACACAGGAGGAAAGTACGAAGAACATGTAACCTTATACGACACAAACATAACCCACACATAAGGTGAATCTTAATGATAGAATTAAACTTACTTAAAAAACCTACTTAAATAAACTAAACAAGTTTAATTCTATCATTAAGATTCACCTTATGTGTGGGTTATGTTTGTGTCGTATAAGGTTACATGTTCTTCGTACTTTACTCCTGTGTCCATGGTTTAAATTTCATGTATATTTGGCAGAAATTAAACATTCTACTGTGATGATTGGCCTGATGAAGTTGGCACAATAGCCAACGAAACGTAGCCACAATTACGACAGAGTTTTATTTCTGAGTGGTGCCTATCCTCCACATCGAAGGATCTATCGTTGTATAGAAACACACCAAACTAATAAATACACTCATTCGAACACTTTTTTTGTATTTAGTTAATAGTATAAAAATTTAATATCATTCATAATTTTGACGAATGTGTTAATAGGATTCAATTTCAAGAAATTTTATGAATGTTTTTGTACTTCTAACAACTTAATTTATAATGAAGCATTTTTGTATATGTAAATATATCGATGTTAAAAATTGTCGGTATGAGGTAGAAAGTTAACAATCTCTGTAGAAACAAACAAAATGCAATTATGCTTGAAAGATTCTGTTTTTATACATTTTCCACGATAAGCAAAATATTGATCTTATCTACTTATATTTAAATTAAATTGCATGCTTACAAGGTGTAACCACAATCAGTAATTATTTGGGTAATTGTGGTAACAATGGATATTCAATCTTAATAAATCATAAATGAAAATCGTTCTAGCGAACTCTGTTGGTCGACAGAAAAAGTATTACAAAAATATTATGAGCTTATATACAAAACCAAACTTTTAATGTACTATGAGCCTATATACATTGATACATTACCATGATTATGGTCCTATGTCATATATAAAGTTACCGGCATAAAATTACTCAGTTACCGACATCTGTAGGCTCGTTAGACTGCCTGTATATATATATATATATATATATATATAGCCTGTATAGGGTATTTACAGGTGCATAAGTTCTTTAGTCAGAATATAACGCAACGCTACCGATTCGATAAATTGATTGTTTATGTGATCTATATTCTAACTGTATTAAAACCCGTATCGTCGCTGTACCAAAAGAATATAGATTGCTTTATAAAATAAAGATTTAAATCTAGAAGCGATATAAGTTATATACAGTTTGGTTATACGGGTTGACGTTTTGTTGACACCGGGTTTTAGTTTTCGTCGTTTTCTTTATTCTCAATTTTTTTTATACTTTGAAATAGTTATAATCATAACTATTCAGCACTTTTTGTGTTTTTGTTGGTAAGTACTGAATAACAGTTGTAATTTTGAGATCTAATTTTAGTAATTTTATATTACGTAATAACATTTCACGTTGTTTACTCTTGAAGAAGTCACCGTTATTGTAATGATACATTTTCAAACTGAGAAGTGGTACTCGCAATCCCAATGGAACTTGGTTGTATTCTCTTCAAAGTTGCATCAATCAATTCAACGAATATTTCCCAAAAGGAAACTTTACTTACGATGCTTTTTGACGACGTAAACAAGTTTTAATTAATCGATTTTTAAATAAAACTTGCATTTGCAAGGGCAAAGTTTGCTGTACTCACTGCACCTGTTATCGAAGAAATTCGCAGTCGCATAGAATAAACTCCTAATAAATCGGTGGCAAAATTATCTGCGTTCGATTTGTAAATTATAAGCATTTAATTTTCAAGGTTATCAGTATAAACTTGCCACAAAGCATTAAAAAAACCTCTTGATGACTCTGTACCTAGTTACAGCTTATTCAGAATTACGAGCTCCTGACTTCTTGTAGCGCACACAATTTTGTAAATGGTTTAATAAACATTTGAAATAACGATAACCTGTTGGATTTAACTTTTTTACAGACGTAATGTGTTTCAAAATTTAAATAGAAGATTTATCAGATGTATCGCAGCTGAAGAACAACATATTGAACACCGGTTATAAATAATATAATAATAATATAAATAATAATATGAAGTATTAGAGTGAACGCGTTATTGTTTGATCCCAAGCTGCGCGAGAACGATCAGCTGATTTGCTACAATCCACTCTGAAAAAGTTAAAATACTTTTATACATGGTGCGTGTATGGGTGTATACTATAATTTATACAATTTATACAAGGTGACTAAAATAAATGGAATTAAATTTGTGCTTGTGTTAATACTTCGTTGTTATTTATATTGAATTAACAGCAACAAAAATTAAGTCAAAATAAGTGAAAAATATGAACGGAAGCTCCGAACTTACTTTTTGCATTTACCAAGTGAACTAGCTGCATCGACATTGTGGACAAAGTACTCAATGCTTGAATCAACTTTTAAGTTATAAAAAAACCTATACATATTAGAGAATGTAGAAAACAGTACTTTTTTCAAATGAAACCTAAACTTAGAAACGAACAATTAAAAGCTCGTCATCTTAATAAAATTTTGAACGAATGAATGCAGTTACTACAAACTCATTAATTAGTTGATTGATGTTAAAAAGGGCTCACTTGTGTGACTATACCAAATAAAAAGAAAAAATAAATTTCAAAGTTTTTTTTTTAATTTTGAAAAAATAAGCAAAAAGCACATTCTTCAAGACTTAATCATTCATTCACCACAAAAAAATAATAATGCAGTTAAATATATTCTAACCAAATTTAAAATTTTTATAACACATCATTTATATACTTATAATAATAAAAAATAAGTAAAACATTTTAAACCAAATACATCACATAATTTTATATTTATTTATGTAAATCGATCTAATAATGGTCCTCGTTTATTCCGGTAATGACTTGTGAAATGCACAGTGAAGATGTGAACAATATTAATCTTGCTTTTCCTCATTCTCATCAGACCAGCCACATGAGTCTTCATCTGATGAGTCGTTGACATTAAAGGTTAACAATTCACAATAAGTTTCTATTATATGTTCTTTTTGTATATACCCTTTTTCAATTTCTTGGACGTGCCGACATACTTGTGACCATTCCTTTGCACCGACACTTGCAATTTTTTCTTTTACCAAAGACTCCACCTCATTTAACTTAAACGTGATGTTTCTAGTTCCAACCCAATTCTTAATAATACCCCAATTTTTTTCTATAGGGTTTAATTCTGGGTGATAAGATGGTAACCGACATACAGTATGTCCATGTTTAGCAAATAATGAATCAACCGAGTATTGCTTATTGATCGGTTTATTTATCAGTATTAAATTATACAGTTCTGCTTTTGTAGATTTTTCTTCGTACGTAATACCACGTTCATTTAACCACAATTTCATGTCTGCTTTTCTATTATTAGAATTGAGAGTTTTAAGTGCCAAAACATTATGGTAACTGGCATTATCCATAACCACTACAGAATTTTTGGGAATATTGGGAATTAATTGTTCCAACCAACGATTATAATTGTTAAAATTCATTTCGTCATGGAAGTCTCCACTTTTCTGACCAGATTTAAATCTCAATAGTGCATTATTGACAAATCCATCATTACCACTAGCATGTACGATTTTACCCTTAGATATTAGACATTTCAGCCCTTGATGTGATATATCAGTCCATTGGTAAGAAATTGTATGGAAAGCGTGAATGCAAGTTTCATCGGTATAAATGATGGGACGTCCTTCTTTACGATACTCAGTTATTGCTCGTATGTATGATACTCGTAAATTTCGCACATCATGACGTTCCATCAGCATAGGACGATTATCAGTAGTTTTTTGCCATATAAAACAAATATGTATTTAACCTTCAATTCTAGTTCAAGAATTACGATTTTTTTACAAAACATAATCAAATTATTTATTAAGTAAATTAAAGAAATTAATTATTATACCTGAATCCTAGTTTAAGTTTTTTCTTAATGAAGTTTCTTTGTCAGAAAAGCCAATGGTATCGTCATCCTTGATTTTCTCGTAAATAGCCTTCAAAGTAGGCGTTCGTCTATCAGTAAGATGGAAATTGTAAACAATTTTTTATATAATTTGTTCAGCACAATTGTCTACAGTTGATTTAGGAGATGCCTTATAAAATTATTTTGTTTGTGATTTAAATGTAGTTTGTTCGCCAGTTTCAATTAACTTGCCTTCTCGCACAATACGTACTACAGTAGCTCGTGAAACTCCTGTTGCATGAACAACCGTATTGATAAGATTGCCTTTACAAAATAAAAGTAAATTATTGAATGTATGTAATGCATAACCTAACAATTACCTTTTTCATTTCTTTCTTTAAAATACGAATAAACATTCGATACTATTGTCCCGGATTCTTTAGGATATGTGCCTCTTTTCGTAGCCGAAGATGCAGCAGCACTAATTTTGCGTTCATCAGACATGCTGTAATTAAACTTGAATCGTAACAAAATCGATCACAAGAAATATTTTACTTACTTGTAACTCAATAATACAGACAACGGAGTTTTGAAAAAAACTGGTTGTAGTTTTATTAATAGACTTGAGAAACGATAGTAAGAACAAATAAGTAAACGGAAAGAAGCAATCAAAACAATTAAAATGGCGATTACTGATCGACGTTTTTAGTTCGATCTATAAATCGTTTCATCGCATAAAATCTCTATCTATCGCACTTGCACGTACGAATTTTGAGATCTGCGCAAGGATCATCAAATAACGCATTTGCTCTACCTATTTTTATTTCAAATAAACATGTATTGTTATTAATATGTTACCGTTTTTAAAAGTTTACCTTAAATTTAGATGTTACCAATCAAATTTTTCATTTTTACGTTACACCAATCCAAGCAATGTTGGTTACCTAACATATATGTCACGTAAAATCTAAACACTTACAAAATCTCTGTATTTCTTTTAAGTACATGAATTCGACATTTACAATTTGTTTTTTTAGGGTTTCCGGTAAATTAATTTGGTTTATATTGACTAGTACATTATTCATATTAACGCCTCATTTCTTTATAAAGTATATTTTTGTTATTTGTGTACAACTAATTATTAAATTCAATTAAATAATTTAAAAGTAATTTAATTAAAGAGATCTTTGTTACTTCGATCGTGCCTTTGTTATTACATTGATTCTTTAACAGTTTTGTTTTTTATTAGTAATTAAAAATAATTAGCGTCATTTAATGATGTTAGTTAAGTTTTCGAATCATCTATTTTAATTATGGTACAATTTTTAATATTATTTTGTAACAGGTTACTGATTCAATCATTACTGATAACTTTTGTAAGGTTATTCCTACTTAGTTTCTGTCAAACTAGAATCTCTGACACATTTTACAATACTATAGGACAATCTCATATACATACATTTTAGGATAAACCATTTTAAAAATTATATTTATGTATTATTTTCCACTACTAGAAATTGTATATTTATAGTTATTTTTTTGGTTACTGGTTCAACTTTTAAAAGAATGTGTTAATACTGATTATTTTCTTCGCCTGTCAAATTAGAATTTTTAACCAATCAAATTATTTTGACATAACCAATCAAAACAAAATTAAACGACCATTCATCTTGATCCTAAATACTCGTTTGGCTCGTTTTTTTCATTTCTTTACCGAAACAATGATATCTAGAAATACTTTATCTCAGAAAATAATCATATGAAGTATATCACAATCTCTATTATTTTTTTTGCTGCAAAACTTTTCGTATAATTTACAACTTGTCTCGATGTAATTTTTGCATTTATAATCAAAGATAAAAGCCCTTGAGATAAAACTGTTGGGCTTCAATCAAATTCTGTATTTTGAAAAATTGATTCTAAAATACACTCGAAATTTATATGCAACAAAAATTGTCTGTTTTTTTATCAGCGTCTTATATTACCGTTGATTATTTTCTGTATATAACATTTCATTTAAGGGGAGGTTTACTTGTTTTTGACTGAAAAGTAAGCAAACTTTGACGTTTATTTGTGCCAGAGTAAAAATACTTACAAACTTCTGATTTTGATCATTATATTCGTCAAGAATTTAGCAATAAGTGATATTGTTTTGAAAATTTAAAAACAAAATGGTGGTTTAGAATGGCGGTTTGCATGGACTGCTATTGACACAAATTTGATCCACAACTTCGAGCCTTCGCCCTCTGGTGGTGAACCGATATCAAAAATATTTTTTGGTATTAAAGTTTATAAAATTCCTTATGACTTATACCTAACTAGAATGAAGTTGTACCAAAATTAACAAAAATATGGACACTAGAACATAAAAGTTAATTTTTTACCTCTTTTTTTAACTTTAAACTCGCTTAAAAAATATTGATGAACACTTTTTTTTCTTCATTTTAGGTATAAGTCATACAATAAAGTATATCTTTTAAGGCATACTTTGCAGAATGTAAATCAAATGAATTATTCAAGCCCTATGCTCGAAGTTGTAGTAAAAAATGTAGTTTCGAGAAAAACGCGTTTAAAGTTGTGGTAAAGTTTAGCTTGGGATTATATTCTCGTTTGCATGACAAGTCTTAGTTGCTATACGTTTTCGGGGTTGCTGAATACAAATCCTAAATCAATTTTGCAAAATTCAAAATGGCGGATCCAATATGGCCAACCAAAGAATTTTTGTTCACTATAATTTAAAACAGATTTTTAACTTATTGGTCTTTTTTAGCCATAAATTGAATTCTTTCGAAATGTTTTTTCCAACCCTGAAAAAGTGTTGGTCTCGTTTTCAGCATTTTATTGAAATGAGAAAATATGACGGCGAAAAATGTTAGCAACGCAGGTTCTCGTCGGTTTTACTTTGTCGTACTTTGTTTAATTGTAATAAAAATGTGCACGCTCGATTAAGAAAATAACCATATAAAACATGAGAAAAAAAAGGTTTTATTGATATATCTATTATTTACATCGATCTCGTAAACTATAAAGTTAGTTTTTTTAAAGAATAAAATATATTGTTTTCCAAATGTTATTCTTAGACAAATTCATAAACAGGGGTCTAATAAAGGCGGTTATTTCTATTATATTTATTTTATCTGGGCATAGTTTACGACACCCCTTATTGAGAGTTATATGACATTTATTACGTTTTTATACAAGTAATAATTGGTTCAGTTGTTGTAAAACAAAGAATAATTATTTAAATCAATAAGTTAAATTTTTTTAAAAATCTATTGTTTATCGTTATCGTAAATTTCTTTTACTATTACCAAATCATATTCGTTCATTTATATTTTAATTAACTGCACGTTTTAAATAAATACGCTGCCTTCAATTTGGTCCGCGCGGTGAACTGACTTGAGCGTCATTCAGGGCGCGTGCAGTAGGTGCGTTCAAGACGCTTTAGTTACCTAAATATGTTTCGGATCAAAAACTCCTTTCACACAAAAATTCTAGACATATGTAGCTTACATATTATGAAAAAAAAAGAAATCGATTTTTTCGAAAAATTCCAAGTAAACCTCCCCTTATACAAAATGTTTAAGTAGTTTAATTATTTACCAATTTGTAAATATGGTAACAACAATGGGTGCACTTAGTTCCTAAACTTTATTACAATAGAATGCTGCAATTTGTTAACAAAAATTTCTACATCTCTAATATTATTTTCTAAAATTTGCAGGGTTTTTAATTGTATAACGTTCTGATTATATTTTAACATTTGACTGTTTATGCTATTTAAATTTTTATTTATTAGTTTTAGATTGCTATAAAGAAGGTTAGTAAGATTGATTAACGATTGTATTTAATCGAACATGCTATCTAGCAGAATATATTAAAGTTATTTATTAGATTAACTTGATTTTTTTAAATACATTTATTATGTTATAAATTTTGTGTTTTGCGTCATTATTGTTAGTTACGTTTTGTAATTTTGTTTTCTCTACATACGGCAAACGTTAGTTGTTTTGTAGGTTCCTTCAAACATAAACGGTCTCTTCTATCTAGTAAGGTAACTTTGTATTCGCGTTACTTATTAAATTTATTTGCATCTTTTGTATTTATTTATGTTACTTTCTGCATGTTTTAATTATTATTTATCTTTCTTTTTTATTTAAATTATCCATCCTAATTACATTGTATAATTTTTTTGGTGTTGACTTTTGTGTAAGTTGTTGATGTATTTTTGTTTGTAATTCGTTACATTTTTAATTACTTCCGTTAAAAAGTTAAGATTTTGTTCAGGAATGAAAATGTTTAGTGCGCGGTTGTGTAGTGTAAAATTGATTTAGTTGGTTTTGGCTGTAGAAATTGAAAATTAAAAGAATTTTTTTGAAATAGATTAAATAATGGTGCTTTGAGAAACTTTTGGTCTGTATGTTAGAAAATTGTGAATGCTGCCAGATCTTTGTGCAAAATTGAATTGATCTTAGGCATATGCAACTGTTTGTTTGTGTTGGTCTTGTTAGTTTATAGTTACTGTAAATTGTTCTAGATTTCTCGATTTCAAAAAATGTTCAATTATTGCGTTTCTAATTAATGACTAACTAGTGTAAATCATCAAAAAGTGATAAAATTTTTAAGGCCCTACCCCTAAATTTTGAAAAAAAGCGGCTTTCGTCACTTTTTCAAATTTTTTATATTAGGTGTCAATGTTTTTGCATGTTATACAAAGAGCGTTTATTTGGATTTTTTTTCTTTAAATAAAGGGATTGTATGTAATTCAATTCTGAAACATTGATAATTTAATGTTGGGTTTGTCATTCTTGTTTGTAAAGTTAACAAATCTAGTAGCTAGACTAAAACACTCAGCAAAAAAGTAAAAGTTTCTTAGTGTTATCTAACTTTACAAACGGTAAAATTTAACAAGATTGTATTAAGAAAATGCCTTGTCTGTTGATGATTAACAATATGAGTTAATTAAACCTATCTCGCAGTGTTCGGCAACCTTTAACCTATGGACAGTTTTGGGTGGTCACTCGGATAATCGTTGTGTTGTCTAGGACCGATACTCAATGCCCCTGCAGTGGTTCACTTGTGTTGCATTTGGGTTATTCGTTGTTACTTGAGAAATTGATTTCGCCGATTCATTACAATCGTTTAAGTAATATACTTTTGCGTACTGAACCAGTTATATTTATTTATTTAGATTTTTCGTTTTTACAAAATTCAAAATATTGAATTTTAACATATCTATTAAAGTAGGCTATTTTGTATAATAAAGGTAAGTTGTTTTTTTGTGCGCAATTCTTCAGGTCACTATTTAAAAACCAAACAGTTATTTTACAATGGCTCAGACAATCGAATAAATCAATTTATTAATTAATAAGTTATCTTAACCTACAATAAAAATTAACGCTTACATTTTAGACTTATGAAGTGGTGTTTATCTAACACTAACATAATTAATACTACACCACCACTACTAATTCAAACGTAAATTTTGTTTTAATCATTAACGTAGCCGGGTTAACAAAAAAACATATTCCAATTCAAAAAACACCTAACATGCATATAACTTCATATAACAAAAATAACATCTACAACATGCGAAGTAATAACATTCTGCTGAACTTTCATTGTTTATTATTTTGAAATGAATATACACAACGTTTCGATTGCTGTGGTATCTTCCTTCTTTTCGAAACGAAAATTTAAAGAAGCGGCATTCATCAACAACAACAAAGAAATTTTCAGCCAGCCAAGTGTCGAGATAAGCAACATATGGAAACCACTTATCGAACCTCTAAAACAACTTAAACTTGACTAAGTAATTTTGTTAATTAATCTGTTACGCTAAATTGATTTTTTACGCTTGAACGCTTCATCGAACATGTCTTTAGTATATAAGCTCTAGTAGTTTCTAAGTTTGTTAGTATTCACCTGATGACGATTGCAGATACCACAACAATCGAAACGTTGTGTATATTCATTTCAAAATAATAAACAATGAAAGTTCAGCAGAATGTTATTACTTCGCATCAAGCAACATTGTTTAATACATTCAAATCTACAACATCTTGTACACCAAGATCAAGGATAAAATAAATATACTTGACCAACATAATGTTAATTACCAAATCAACTGTATCAATTGCAATAAATGTTAGGTGGGCCAAAAGAAACAAAAAACCGTATAAAAAATCATAAATACGATTGTACCAACAAAAGATTTGAATCAGCACTAGCTTTAGATCATGTTGAAACAGGACATAAGTTTGATTTTAACAACCTTTTAATTCTAGATATTGAACCCAACTACAAAAAAATATTGATAGCTGAAATGATATACATTACTAAGCACAATAATAACGTTAACTTCAATAATGACACTCAAAATCTAAGCACAATTTATAAAAATTTAATCATTAAGATAAGGTAATGTAAGGATTCCCCAGTTTCGTCTACAAGATTTTTATCAATTTTTACCACCTTGACTGAGAAATTATAAATTGTTACGTTTACGTTTGTTAGTGTTTAAGTTTTGTCACATTCTAAATTTTCATGTTAATTTATTCCTCAATGTTAATTATTGTTGTGACCGTTTCGAAGTGTAGTCACGCCACTTTATAAGTCTGAAATGTAAGTGTTAATTGTTATTGAAGTTTAAGATAACTTATTAATTAACAAATTAATTTATTCGATTGTCTGGGCCATGGTAAAATAATGTTTGGATAATAAATAGAGGTCTGAAGAACTGCGCACACAGCCGCACAAAACGTAGCCGCTTCTTAGACACTTGAAGTGTTTTAATGCCCCTCCTGTGTAGTGTAATATAATAAACTTTATCATAAAAATTTGTTATTTATTATTTAATTTGTTAAAATATAGCATACCTATGTTTAATTAAAAACCTCGTATTTAATGGAAATTGTACCACAATGTAATATTAAATATAAAAACTACTGATAGTTGATACTCTTGTTTGTTTAGAAAATGAAATATTTAATTAAAACGTAATTAATTAGCAAAATATAATAATGTAAGTTAAAAAAAATTCTCTAATAAAAACATTATCTAAATGTTTAATGTAGAATTTAACTTATTCAAACAAAGATAAAATAGTTCATTTCTCAAAATAAAGTTAATTAAATTAAAAACGATTTATAAAATCAATTGACATTACTCGTTTTGATTAATTTTAACTCAAACATAATAGTTTTAGTTATTATTTATAAAAAACATTGTTTAAAATTTTAAAACACCAATTGTTATAAGGGTTTTTGATCTACTTCTTAGTATACGCTGACCTTATAATATTTACTTAAGTTTTAACTGTTTTATTACAATTTTTGTTAAATTACTAAATATCTATGCACGGTCAGAATTTAATTGTTTAGGGCCTTTTATGTGGTAGTTTTTTAACAAATTTGCATGATTTTTAGTAAACATTGGAGTATTTATAAACTAAACTAACTAAAAAAGACTGTTTCATCGCCGGCATTAAAGCAGTCGTTTTTTGAAAATATTGCTTACAGTTAATTTAACATGTTTATTAGTTTTTTAATTTGTCAGCAAAACAAATAGATTAAAGCAGTTTAAACATCTTTGACGCTGATGTGTACGGATAAATCATTTTGCTACATTTCAACTGTCGTTTAGGCAACTTTGCCAACATCGCAGCGTGAGAACAAGTTTCTCGTGGATTAGTCAAATCTGTAACCTTAAGACGGCGCAGCCTGGTTTGACTTCCGACAAAATCCAAGTTGTTTTATTTATTACGTACGTACGGTACGTGTCATCAGCGATAGGACACAAAGGATTGGCAAGAAATACAATTTTTGTTCTTTATCAACATCTACCTTATAGATACATTTCTTTTAGAAAATCATTTTACTTACATTGCACTTAAGCGATTAAAGGCGTTAGACACATATTTTACAAGTTACCTATTCGAGTCGTTTTGGAGCTCTTTGTTATCCCCATGTCCATCTAATTACCAAATTTTGTGCCATTGGAGTTGGTGATCATTCTAACCGTAACTACTTGCAAAAAAACGGTATGATCTTTAATCGACAAAGGGATGATAACACCTACGGATACTTTTCTGCGTAATATCAAATTGTAAGATATTTATTACTTACTGTTATTAGTTAGTAAATCAAGCGGGGACACGCGTAGATGTATACTCCTACGACAGCGTTGCTTTAACGTTGCGCTTTTCGGATTCTGCCTTGAACACAGTGAAGTTTTATTCGGTAAACAAATATTCTTACGCTATTTTCTAACTTATCTACCTAAAATTTCGGTAAATTTTAAAATATTTATTACTGTTTGATTACGTCTAATTTTAAGTCGGTTACTATCGTACTGCGATATGTGCATTTTGTAAGGGAATTGGAGGTGTCGCGGAGTTTGTGGGTGTTTAAAAGGGAAATAAAACCTCAAATCAATTAATCTCACTCATATAGTTGACGTAAAGCAGTCCGGAGAAACGTTTGAGGTATATTCATCATGTAACGCAAAGGCGCTTAGCGTATTCCTACTACGTTTTCTTGAATTAATTTGTTAGATTAATATAGAGATTCTACGATACCGTTAAATTGATACAATATGACTACAATTTAAGCGCAATTTACACGATATTCAATTATCGAGACAATCTATCTAGTAGTGATATGTATATTTCTGTGTAACGGTTATTTAGTAGCAGCAGCATAGCCACAACCTCATATCTGTTTTATGTGATAATCAGTTTAGTAGTGTACCGACGACTAAATTTTTAGTCGAAACTTTGTAGATAACACTTGTTTTGTGTCCCTCTCTCTTTCTCATCTTTGTTATCAATTGTTTAGTATACTAATCATCAATAAACGAATTTTGAAGTCCATAATAACTGTAGATTGCTTTATTTTTTTATGTACAGTTGAGATTGCGGGTTCTGAAAATTTTCTTTTTCTACTTTAGACTATATTTTCTGCACGCAAGGAAAGACGTAGAGCACCAACTCATCCAAATAGATCGGATATCTACAATCCAACTCACGACCATCTACGATACAAGCTAGCTAAAAAGAGAGTCGATTATCTACAAAATATATTAATAACATATTTAGTTGACGCCTTTTTCTAAAAACGCAAAATTTACTTAATATTTTTGTTAACGTTTTGTTTTAGTTTTAAACTGTTTGTTTCATATCAAACTTGTTTACATTAAAACATCATTTAAATAATTATTAATATGTTTTAAACACTGCAGTATTTTTTTCAAAATTTTTTGTTTTAAGCATTCTCCCGCATGCAATGTATTACAGACATCATAATTTACGAGTCGTCAATTTTTTATTTAAATTTTCTATTGTTTTGTTATTTGATTTTTCATTTTATTTAAATATGTTAGAAATACGCTGTAACTCATTGTCTTTTATTCATTAATAAACGGATCCAAAACTAATTCTGTATAAGTATTTGCATTAATATTTTTATTTTAAAAAATAGAACTAATGATCCTACATCGTGACATTGCCAACCACACTCCAATCTTCTGCGGATACTTCTACAAAAATATAAGTTTACAATATTCTACTATTCTAAGAATTTACATATCCATTATGATAAAACCATGCTTTCTTACTAAAGAAAGTTACGTCTAACACGTCATCATTATTTAAAACTTTAAACCATTGACAATACGTCGACATGAAAAATCAGTAAGCAGTAACTCTTGTGTGACAGTCACTTGTAATAGGTGTAATAGCAAGACTTTCTTGCAAGTTTACTGACATGTAGCAAGCGATTTATTTGTTTGATGTGACAATTGTCGTAGAGATTTCTTTGGACTCCCATTACCTGGCAAACATCTTCAAGAACTTTTTCCGTTAAAACAGAGAGCTGGCCGGTAGATTTTCTTTTTGAATAAGTATTCCTACTACGAAACCTTTGAACTATACCATGAAAATGTGCAAATGAATCATATCCAAATACTTTATTCGGAAATTGTTTGTATAACTGTCCGTAGCAATTTTGGTAGAAATAATAAGTACATTATTTTTAACTTACATCAAGTAAAAGCTGCTAGTCTACAAAGTCGTAATAAAAAAGCCTTTTGGTAATGAAAACTTTAAATACCAACAAAACTCTTAAAATTGCAATATGTATAAACCAGAATATAAACAAACACACCACTGAACTGTAAATAAACTGTCAAATTGAAAAATCCATCAAAACTGAATCAACTCTGCAAAATCAAAGTTACTAGAATGACGACGCGCCAAATTCAAACACTTGTCAATCATTCTTGAACACAGTGTATATTTTAATCAGTTTAATTTTAAACTATACCTATTTTACTGATTTTTTTTAAAAATCAAGGTTTAAATTATGTAGTTGGATTAAAAATTACTAAAATATACTTTACATTATCTATATTCTTTTGTATTCTATGTATGTGAATTAAAACTACATGCGTCAAAACTATTTTGGTCAAAAAAACTCGCAGCAAACAGTATCGGAGGCAAATCATCTCGGCGCCAAAACGTTCTGCGGCAAATAACATCATTTCTTTGATAGATTAATTTGTATTGCTGAAACCTGTTTTTTTCTCTAGTTTTGCATTTAATAAATCCGCTTCTAAACTTTTTTTTCTTAAAATGGTTAGTCTATTTACGTTTTTTCATTTTCATTTACTACAATTAATTTTTGTTTAAATATAGGCCATGTCAATGTCCTTCCTTCACTTTCAATTTAGGTTTTATAAAAACTTCTGCTATCTCCTTCAAATTTGTATTTATCAATTTTTAACGTTTTAATTTTATTCCATCCGTCTAAATCGTCGTTATTCAATTTTGTTTAAGTATTGTTTCATGAACGTCTTTCTGTTATATCCTTTCACTGTAGATATCATTTCTAAAGTTACGTACGGTTAAAAATAAAGTCCTTGTGATGCTATTGGTGCTGATGCTGATTATGTAGTCGATTGGCGATTGTTGTTTATTATTTCTTTTTTTACAGGTTAACAGGATAACACACAAATAAACAAGAATATTAATAATCAACAAGTTTTCCGCTGCCACGAAGTCTAACCTAATGATCCAATCGGTTACAATATTTTTTGAATTGGAATTGATTAAAATGCCAACAATGGGTACAAATTACTACCCTCTTTAAAACGTATAGTCGTCGTTAGCCCAAAAGAACGAGACTAAATAATAATTAAGAATTTCGTACTTACCTTACTATAACACTTATATTTTATTTGTCTCAAATGAAATATTTGTAATAACTTAATAAATTTATTAATGTTAATTACTTTCGATAAGTTACTTTTAAATTACAGTTAAATTCTCTAACTATTTCGGACGCGATTTCCACGCGAACTTTTCGTTCTAGTTTTTCTAGTGGATGTTTGGTGCGGACTGACTAACTCAAATCATTTCGTTTTCCATCAGATCTTTTTGGAAGTAATCATAAGTATTTTTCTTCCGTGCAAATTTTATGATTACCCGTAGAAATAAATAAATAAATTACTTTTTTTCACTCACTGAAATTCAGCTTATATGTGGGTTATGTTTGTGCCGTATAATTTATATATCTTTGTCTTATAATTACTTTTTATGTTAATTACTAGTATGTATGAGCAGAAATTAAACGTTTTCGGTTAAGGTGACCTGATGAAGTTAGCACAATTGCTAACAAAACGTAGCCAGAATATCCAGGTAGTTTTATTTCTGAATAGTGCCTGGTCCTCCAAATTAAAGGATCTCTTTTAATATAAATACTGCATTAACAGAAAATAATGTAATTATTAATATATATTTAAACTTAATTCTTTGGCTTACTTAATATAATTAGGTCGGTCTTACAAAACAAATCTAAGTTTACAAAACGAGAAAGAATTAAGTCACTAATACCAATCTTGTAAAAAAGCTACAGTAATTTTATTAAAGCACGCAAACATTTCTATTAAAACACGCAAATGACGTCACTTAGATGCTTTAATAAGATCTATTAAATACGCAAATTATAAAAACACTTTAAGTTTATATTATATACTGCATAATATTTAATTTTAGTTATTCAACAAAATTATCAGATATTAATGTTATATTTGTTTTTAATACTAAGAATAAAATACACATAATGTTATTGTAAAGCAGTTAATTTTAGGATAAACAAAATACATTTTTTAGATTTGCACAAAAATGAACGCAATTTTCCGGAAAAAGCTTTGTTTCAGTTTTCTATTTTTTTGTGAGCACCTTAAATTTCAGAACTTGCAAGATGTAAGCAGTTTATATAAATATTTAATAACATTGTTACGGTTATTTAAACTTATTTTTGGCACGTACGTTTTCTTTTGGTAGAAACTATAACAAAAACAAATTTAAAACATAAAAAGCTGAGATAACTAAAACAAAATATTATCTATATTTCATTATTTTTTTGATAAAAAATTTACAAAATTTATATTGTTAGATTGCTTTCTTGTTAGAAACACATAATATAATGTTTTTAATAGTTTATACCAAGGCTTATTAATAGGAAGCACTAAAAGATTCAAAATAGATTAAATAAATAAGTATACATTTAAGCCTTTAGGTACTAACAAGTTTTAATTTATTTAGTTAATTCAAATACAATTTTTTTCTTAAAATTGAGTTAGATATGTAATTTAGATGCATTTGTTAATACATTTTTTTAAATGAATTTACACATAAAAAAGTTACATTTAAAAATTAACAACGGTTATTTTGTATTTAATGAATAGAAAGTTTTATTATTTAAACAATTTTCTATTTTTGACTATTTTTAATAGTCTAATAGTAAGTATAAAACAATGATTACCTTTCTAACGGTTTAAACGTTAATTGTAATATTTTGTTAATCTCTACCAAAACTGGATTACTTTTTGTATTTAATACCTTATTGTGATTGAAGTGGTAAACATTTTTTTTTTAATTTATGGTAAATTAGTTGATTGTAAATCTTAACTTTGGTTTAATTCTAATTTTCATTATTTATACCAGAATACATATTTCATTACTTTGTGTACGTAGATACGTTAATTTAATAAAGTGTTAACGTTTTTTATATACATACATTTATTTTATGAGTTATAAAAAATATATACACTTAACAAGTATAAGTATACTATACTTTAAAAAAACATCACTAATAGTTATTTAACCAACAAGATTGTTAATGAAGGCAATTAATAATCGAGATTTTTTAACCCGTAAACAAGCAAAAACGTTGATATTCTTGAGATTATTAATCGCGTATTATCAAACGAGTTGGTTTTTAAAATTCTCCGTCGATCGTGTTATTAATTTTTACATTTTCATATAATTTTACAATTTCACCTACTTAACAACTGTTTTATTTCTTTATAAACGGTAGTGTGATTTTTAAGTAATGGAAATGCTACACAATCTTAATGTCACCTATGCTTAAGGTTATAGTTTTTCTAATTTCAGTTTGTTTTAATAGGTACGTTAAACTTCAATTTTATTTTAATTAGTTTTAAAAATTTTAATAATTGCTACCTTTTTGTAGTTTTATGTAATTAACATTATGACGAGGAAATCGAAGAAAATCAAACATTGACACATTATCAAAAAGTTTTTTTTTAATAACAGTAAGTAAGAGATCGGAATGATTTATAAAGCAAATAAGGTAAGTGTTTCTAAACTTAAAAATAGTTCATAAATATCAAACATTGTTATCAGGATTAAAACTATAAGCTGACCAACAAAAGATAAAAACAGTGGTAATTTGAATACACTTATTTCTGTAGATAAGAATGTTTTAACAATAAACATTTTAGTTTCAAAATGTAAATAAAAGTTAATTACAACGGTAAACCAGATGTCATATACTAATTTTTACAACAATTGGGCTTGAATACTAAAAATGTCACGAACTTCTAGTTTAGCGTTGTTGTTACTAAATGATGCTTTAAAGAGAAACAAGAAGCTAGGTCATTTACCTATAAATTAATGATATATTTATCTATCTATTATATTGCGGTGTTTCCTCTGTGCATTGCAATATCTACATAAAGCCAATTAAAAAAAATCTGGTATGTACCACTATATAATATATATATATATATATTTTGACTTCGTGTCAACGGGCGATGACGTAAATTTTGTTTAAATTTTAATTTTAATTTATGATAAAATGAACCGTAACATAGCGTGCTATATTGTAGTTTTCAAATGAACAACATGCAAAAAGCTGAATTTATAGGTTTAGTAACAACTGAGCAATACCAAAACCTATTTCGTTCATGATATCATAAAATTGCAAATTGGATCTGATAAGAATTGACGGAAAGTTTAGCAAAGCATAGTGAGCAATGTTTTGCAAATTGGTGAAGATGTAAGAGAATTGAATTTTTAGATAAACAATGAATTGTCGATAACAATAACAATGTTCAAATGCTTTTAGTTAGTCTTAAATTTTTAAATACGTATTGTTTTTGATATGTAAGCAAAGGAATTATACGAGTATCATGACAACATAGCTATATGATAATTCTTACTTTGCAGAAAATTTACGTTGTTATTTATTGTAATAAACGGAAATTTGTTCACGATTGTTGTCATAACTTTGATTGGGTATGTTTGAAAACAGTAGCAGAATGTCTTAATCATCGATAAACCCCAAAAGACAGTTTGTGTGTTTGTAATCATCAGTTGATGTAGACCACAATTGTCGTTAGGAAGGTATTTATCACCTTAGTTTAAGTACTTGATAACTCCAAATCGTCTAATTTTGTTTTCATTTTAGTAATCGGCCTACTTAACCTACAATTACTTTAAACGACATTGTCAATTATAACAATGCACACGTTTTCAGTTTACTTTTTATTTAAAAACGTCAACTAATATAATTTATATAATATTCTAAAAATTTAAATTTGCCTCGACGATTTCATTGGTTAGAAAAAATCATGCAGTAATACAAGTTTTTTAATGTCGACGAGAGTGGTAAGCCGAATGTTAATGATTGAAGCTTCGACATGAATAGGTTTTCTTAGCTTATTAACTAACTGCAAAAGCAAAATTTTTTAAAAATTTAAGAAAAACTCGATCATATTTAAAACCCCATACATGATTTTATTTTAAATGTATTTTAAAAATTTTATGAAACAGACCACAACCAATTTCTATGTTGTACATTAAATACAACCTAAGATAAAGTAAATACTCCCAAATTTTAAACAAATGAAAACAGAATCATTCCAAAGAGTTTGCAAACTGAATCATGTACTGCAACCGCAAACCCGATGAATCAATAAAAATGAAAACGTATAATTTAAAAATACTAACTACTTTAAACTACTTTTAGACATCGGCTGCATTAAGTGCGTTGAACTCAGGCTGGTGTACTAATTTCTTTGCGTTTTTTGAAATTACAATTCTAGTGGGTCCAGGATTTTATAATGCCGACACACAAGGATAATTATTCTGTATAAATAAGATACACAATTAAAATTAAAAAAATTGACAGTCAAACATTATACCATTAAAATAACACGTTAAAATTTACAGTAGTAAAAAAAGAAATGATTCCAATACATACATGTAGTAGTTCTAGATAATTTCTTTCAAAATTCTCCAATTCTTATAAAATCCTTCATGCCCAAACACAGATTCAAACAGCACAATTTGTACAATACACAGTACAAATTACAGTACATAAGTACGAATTACAATAATCGAAAGAACATGAATGTTTCTTCAGTTTTAACCTTTATAACAAAATTTTATTCATTGAAGTGCATCATAGTTTTCTTTGTTTTTTTAAAACTCGGTTGCCTTATGTCTATGACATTTCGTTAAAACAAGAGCTATTTCTAAAAAATAAGTTTCCTGTACAAACTGAAAAATTTTAATCTAATATAATTTTCTTAGTTTGAGATCAGCTTAAATTAAATCTAGTAAAAATTTTCAAGACTATGTAGGTCTTCAATTCGAGATAACTTTTTTTTCCGTGTACTGTGTACAAAATACTAAAAACTCATACACTTTTAAATCTAAATAATATAGAAACTGAAAATTATGTGGCTGATGTTATATTGAAATTAACCACAATAAATATGTAAATTTAGAATTATTGACTACACAGATAGACGCTAAAGAGATACTTCACATACTCAACACATAACAATAAAGAGACTGCATATTTAATATTTAACAATGACCACTAGAAAGTACTACCTATAATTACATTTACAATTAACTGTTTCAATATTAGTGTGCTTATTAAATAAGACATTAGAAACCACTTGAAATTTTATAGATTTGTTCAAAATAACAATAGCTTATATCCTTAAGGCTTAATTGCAAATTAAACTTTTTTTAAAAAGCTTTTAAAAGCTAACAAAATAAAAAAATATGTAGAATTTATTATAGAGACAAATAATTACATATTTTATTACTTGACATTTACAAAAATAGTATATTTTGTACTAAGGTTCAAAAATGTATGATTATAACCTAAGCGACAGATCATCTTGGGTACTCACTTCAAATTCAAACAAATGTTCTGATTTCTGTTTCTTCTTTAGATGCCTTTAAATTTATCAAAATATAAATACGTCAGAAAAACTGCCAGAAGCAAGTGGGGTATTGAAGATATGAAAATAGCCATAAATAAAGTTAAATCAAAAGAGTTGACGATACAAAAAGCATCTGAAATATATAATGTGCCCAAAAGTACATTAGGACAACGAGTTTCAGAAGGTAATAAAGTTGTAAAAGAAGACCAGAAGTATTTGGGGGACTTTAAACCCATATTTTCATAAGCTGATAAAAACGAAATTGTTAATTATGTCTTGGACATGGAATCTCGCTTCTTTGGCATTAGTTATTCCGATCTTCGTAAACTTGCGTATGATTTTGCCATTAAGAAAAACATAAGTCATCGCTTTAACAAAGAAAAAAAGTAGTTTCTAAAAAATGGTTGTATAGTTTTCTATCTAGGCATCCTAACATAATCCTGAAGCAACATCCTTTGCAAGGGCATTCTGTCTCAACAGGCGACAAGTTAAGAAATTTTTCCATTTCCATTGTATAATAAATATAAACTAACCCCTGGCATAATCTGGAATATTGATAAAAGTGGTATGAGCACCGTTCAAAAACTTGCAAAAGTTTTGGTTAAAAAAGGAAAGCGCCAAATAGGGGGTATAACTAGTGCAGAGAGAGGAAAGAATATTACAATAGTGTGTAGCATGAATGCTACAGGAAATTATTTGGCACCGGCCTTCATCTTTTTCCAGAAAACGACTTAAACCAGAATTAATGGATCATGCCAAACAGAAATCCGGCCTTTGTCTAGGACAAAGGGTGGCTGAATGGTGAAGTTTTTTTAAAATACCTACAGTGTTTTTGCGAACAGACTAGACCATCTGCAACTCAACCTGTTCTTATTATTCTTGATGAACATGTCTCGCACACTAAAAGTCTGGACGTGATTAATAATGCTCGAGAACATCATATAATTTTATTAATTTTACCCCCACATACGACGCACAAGTTACAACCTTTTGATGTCTCATTTTTCAAACCTCTTAACACTTATTATTATGAAGCCTTAAGTAAGTGGTTAAAAAATCACACCGGGCGAACATTCGGGGAATTTCATGTTGTTGAAGCTGACTACTGATAGACCAATGCACGATGGCGATTCATCGTCTGATGATAATCAAAATTTATCTCAGAATAATATTTCGACTTCGAATCGGAACTTAACAGTAGAAAACTCTTCTACTGATGCAGAATACTACTATATGCCCTCTGCAGCACATGGTTCTACAGCAGGAAGAGAATGCAGTTCGAGTACCATCGTCAGATTAACTGATATTAGTCCTTTGCCATCAGTCAATGAACGAAGAGCACAGAAGAGGAAAACTCTAGATTCCACAATTTTAACCGAGACGCCCTATAAGGCAGAACTTGAAGCAAAAGCAGCTTCTTCAGCTGTGAAGGCAGTTACCAAAAGAATTTTTAGAAAAACACCACTTAAACAAAAAAAAATTAAGAAACAGGTGCAAAGTAACGATTCGTCGTCCTAGAATCACCAATGCATTGTTTGCCAACAGGACTATCAAAATTCCGTAGAAGACTGGTACAAATGTGTTCATTGTTCATTATGGGCTCATGAAACGTATGAGTTTTTGGATGATTTACATTTTACTTGTCAGTCCTGTGATGATCTTGGTGCCTAAAGTACCGTCCCGTCTCAGGATCCTCGTTGTCCCATCTTAAGATACGCCATACCAAAGACGGAACATTTGCAATGTTTTTGTTCAACCGATTATTAATATACAAGTTTAGATTACTTTTGTACAACTTTTATGTTTTAACTTAATAAATAGTCTACAAAGTCGTTTCTAAACTATCTTTTTTTCAATGCTTAATCTGACCTTTTTAAAAGATATTAAAGTAAAAGTGTCCCAACTCACGCTACTCTCCCCTACATAGATTTTGTCGTATTTCTAGTGTTAATAAAATACTATACGACAAAAGTACAAAATTAAAAACTAGATATGTGAATAAATTAATGAATTGTAAACTAAATTGTAATAAAAGTAATACTTTAAATTTATAGTAATAATTAAAAAATGAAGCATAGAAAAATTAAAAAACAAACAAAATTGACTAAACAAGAATGTTATACAGCGTCAGACTATAAAAAGACTTGAATTAATTATTAAACACATAGAAAATACAATCTTATTTAATTAATCTAAATATTATTAAGTCATAAACAAAATCATTACAACCTCAACTACGTCTAAACTTAAGAAGCAAGGACGATTATTTTCAAAAAGATATATTGTATCCTAATGTTGATGTTAGTGTAGAAAAGTTTTATTAGTTTACTTTTTATTTGCAAAAACAGTCTCACGTATAAACAAGGATGTTTCTTTCTAACGCTTGCATTTACCAAGGCCGACTATTTATTTAACATACTGTTACGTCAATAACTATTAGCTGTTAGCATTGAATAAGCTAAATTTAAAGTTATCAGTATGTTAAAATAGTAGTCAAATAACTGAAAAACATTGCATAATTATTGGTAAAGTCAAATAAAACTAACTAACTTATAAAAATAAAGTTAGCACTAATACTAATCATTAATTATTTACGTCATCTGTCATTTGTGTCAGAGTTATTATTACTTACATAAACTATATTATCTGTGTTACTGTTTAGAATAGCACTAACCAATTTTTTTCAAACAAATTAATAAATTTGCTTATATTATAAATATATTATATAAATTCTTTATTTTAAAGCTGTAACAACTACAAAAAATAATACATATAGTCGTTTCCAGAAAAAAAATCCCTACATCATAGTCGCTGGTTAATAACTAAATAGTTTTTTTTAGTATGTTTAAGCAAAAAACACGAATTAATCAGATGAATAATTAGGTTGATTACACATACGGTGGTTTAAATTTAACTTGCTTTATTCGTTTGTACGTAAGTTTTATATACTCGATAAAACTGCAACTTTGAAATCTAAATGAAAAGTTTATGACAAGTGTCAATTAATGTCAATTAACAATGAAGTCAATAAACGATTTATTCATAACACAAACCAAAAATAGTGTTTTCCAAATTTGCACGGTGATAACGCAGGCATTTTCGTTCGTGGTAACGACTGTACGTACATATGTCTTGAAATTAATTGTAATATATCACACGTGAGCGAAATGCCATTGTGAAACTTGTAAGAAGTGTTTTACTAACTAACGCACATCCATGTGTCGACTTTCTCACTTAAGTATACAGATATATTTATTTAATTTATAATATAATACAGTATTATTCAACTAAAGTGATTAAAATATTTATCGTTATCAATCAATCAATATAACTTAAATTGTTTTATAACAAGATTTTAATGAATGTTTTGCCATTTTTAAAATTGTCAAATAGAAATTTGCAAAATATCAAAAGTATTCTTAAATTAACAAAAAATTAAATATAATTACGGTTGACAGCATCAAGCAAAAACAACGTGTTTATGTAGTAAATTTTAATTTATTGATTTTTAAACTTGGTTTACGTGTTTTCGACGTTACTTGTATAATTTTTGTGCGCCGTAACATACTTGTTTAAATAAAAATGACATAGAAGCTAAAATGAAAATATACAATAGTACCAAAACGTAAACTAAAATGAAATAAATAAATTAAAACTAATAAAAAAATTGTTTGATAAATTTTATTTTACGTACACTAAACAAACTGCTGCTGATAACAACTATAATTATACTACTATATGCAAAGGTAATAAAAGAAAGATGCATTACTACATGTTAAAAAAACGGTTACAACGTATTACTACCACCGACATCTACAATTTTGCAATAGAATTATTTATGTAACCTGATACCCATTATACAGATTTCTTGAAAAACTGATACTAACGGCATCTCATAGTTACAACTATTTATATTTTTATTTTCATAAATAAAATGAACTATATTAATTTAAAATACAATTTATTTACACAAAATCATATTCTTACACATAAAAAACATAAAACAAATACACATTTTATATCAGAAAATATAAAATAATTATTCAATAAGTTGATCCTATAGCTTAGTCAACTTGTGATACACCATAAGTTATTGCAAGTTTTAGACAATTGTTTCTAATTAAATTTACAGTTTAATGTAATTTTGAAAGAATTTGAATTTAAAAAAAAGATATAATTTGCACTCATAATTTTTTTTTAATTTTTGATTAATCTTAAATTTATTCAGTGGATTACCTTTTTCCGTTGTGGAATAATTTGTTTTCATAAATTCTCCTGCCACTGCTTTTAAGTTGTCATCTAAAAATGATACGAATAAATCCCTTATTCAAATTATAATATAATACGTACCAACCAGGGTGTGCAAAGTGTCAACTATTTGAAGCAATGTTGTACAGTTGAAACTGGAGAGATGGGTGTCCTGATTTGTACACACTTTTCTGGTTTTTCCTGTTTACAATAAACAGTTACCTATGTGTATAAAACAAAATATTTAGACTTACCAATTCTAATTGCATTCCAACATAACTTTCTACGAAAAGCATCGAACAAAGCAAAAGAAAATAAACAGGCAGCACATACTCTTTTAAGAAGATGTACATAGTTTTTTTCCATTAACATTTCATGGTGCGCTATGTTTAATCACAAATCACAACGTCCTTATTGAAATGTAATTTGAACAATGAGAGGGGTTTTCTTTTGCAATGCAATTATTCTAAAACATTATTATACCATTAATGATTCATAAATTAGTATTATCTATTAAAACTTACCGTCTCATTGATATAAAACTAAATTAAACTTAAGAAAACAGCGATTAAAAGTTGTTAAAAACTTTTAAAAGTGCAAAATGTACATTATTTATGGGCGCAAATAATGCGCGTGGGTGTTTTTATTATACAGGTAGCTGTAAACTAAAATTACCACAATCCCATTGTAAAATTGTGCTACAACAATCGACGGTATTTACACGAAATTTGTATGAAGCGAATACCCCCTGACTATATGATGCATTTACAAGTTAATTGTTTACAAATATTAGGTAATAACGCTCAGTTTATGTTTGTCAACGCTTAGGCAACGCAACGTAGTATATTCTTTATAATAAGTCTCAATTCCGTACAAATCAAAATCGTTTCCGTATAAATAATAATTACATCAATTATGGGAGCGTAGTTTAAAAGAATTGTATACTGCCTAATATAATTTAAAATCAAAATAATTTTTAGCTGCTGTATAGATCAAAAATAATTTGATATTTTAAATTATATGAACTGCAATTTCCAAGCGTTAGTATTTATTGACTTCATTGTAATTAAATTTATAATATATAAAATTTCGCATCTGTGTGTCCTTCAGTCTGTATGTCCGTTAGTCTGTACGTCTCGTTACTCTTCCTAAACCACTCAATCGATTTTTTAATAAGCTTGACGACTAGTGTAAATTATTATATTTTAAGAAAACTAAAATTTTTGTTGTATAATAAATCTATTCAGTTAATTAACTATGTCTTGCATTTTATAAACGCAAGTGTCTATTATAAAAAAGATTAAAACAATTTTTAATCCAAAACAGTGTTTTTAAAATTGTTGTTTTAATTTCTTTAGGTGAGATTTTTATATTAATATCTCGCAAAACTTTATTTCTACAAATAACGTCGATTGATTACAAACTGTCTGTTGATTTATAAATCGCAATCACAGGTTATTCCGTTGGCATTTCTATGGAGAACGACCACACTATCAACATTCTAGTTATCAAAACAACTTGAAGGCGTGGTTTATTTATATTTAGCTACTATTTTATGATATATTTAAACAAAAATAGTTGTATTAGATTTTTAAACTAATAGACTATTTACACTGAAAAGTTTTCTTGTGAGTTATATGTTGTAATCGTTTCTGTAATTAATCTAGTAGTGTTATGTTAGTGTATATAATACTTTTGAGGCACAAAACGTAGCCTTAAAAAAGCTTAGTGTTATTTCAACATGCTTCTGCTATTAGAAAATTAAAGCTTATATATATATATATATATATATATATATATATATATATATATATATATATATATATATATATATATATATATATATATATATGTTAATAACGTTGCACGCACAGCTACATGTAAATATATCAAACCACCGCACCGTTAAGATATGCAGTGTTTGGCAATCTGTACACTATGCAAATTAAAAATTAAAACAGGGTTTATAACTACGTATCTTTCTATAAATCCACACGTAATTATCACTTTAAAAATACTCGTGTATAGTCACGGTTTTTTGTGTGCTTATACAAATACAATGTTTAAATAAACAAACAAATAATGTAGTTACTTTACCCCACACTTAACCGAAACTTTAGTTAAGAAGTTTAGAAAGCAATTTATCTATCCTTTCATGCACGTTTTATTGATCTTTCGTTTTATGTGGATGTCATTTGTAGTTCTTGTGCATTTACAACCTTAAAAATAGCGATATTAATCATATAAAAGTTTAAAAACCTTATTAAAAAAACTAAATCGTATTTTGGATTCAGTTTTACTGCATATCGTAATAATATAGAAACCAACAATAAAAGTAAAAATAGGAGGTTTAGCACTAGCATAACTAGATATTTGGTAGTCATTTCCCAGGTGTGCTCTTTAGAAACTAAATTGCCTCTTGAGAATGTAGAATGATTCTTTCTGGAAAATGTATGCTAATAAAAAACTCAATTATTTTTGTATTAAAGTATAATCACAAATTTAGTGAGTTATTAAGAAGCTGTTTACTTTAAAACTTTTATATTAATTATTTTTACATTTATTATCGTAACATAGCAACGTCTTTATTGTTTAACTCTTATATAAGTATATATTTAAATGTAAAAGTAATGTTACAATTTATATAGACAAAAGTCTTGCTGAATTGTTTTTAATAGCCTAAGGTAGAAAATAAAATTATGGCCCAGGGGCGACACTTCTAAAATCTCGTGGTTGAAATATTCCTTACTTTACTTACCGACGCAGACAAGCAAAAGTAATTTATCATTGGAATTTTGATATATATTCGAAACTCTAAAAAACATGTTTGAAAGTTATATATCACCATAAGATTTAAAAATATTTATTTACGCATATATTACAGAAATAAAAAACTAATTAAATCTTATTTACCAATTTTCATGTTTTAAATTTATAATATTTATGATGTTTACAAATCATTTGAATTGGGACAATAAAAATAAGCGGATTTTGTGCTTTAACACACGTACGCATATAACAATATAAAATTTAAACCAAAAAAGAATATAAATCAAATAAAAATGTAAATGTAAACTGTGTTTAAATTTTCAAGTAGATAAAAAATTTACGTTGTTAACTAAAATTTAACAAACGTAAAAACTTGAATAGTGGATTACTGCACTTAATATGCAAACATTAAAAGCATTAACCATTTTAAAACACACACAGTTCGATTTTTATTCTGATAATAAGAACACTAAATATTTTTAAGTATTTTAAATCTACATAAAAAGTATAACAATAAAATATGTAAATTAATCAAAAATACTCAAATATACTTAAAATAAACAAAAATAATAACTTGCGATATTTGTGATTATATACAATAGGTATTATCAAACTGTTTAAAACAAAAAAATAGTATTTACCTTTAATATTGAATTTAATTAAGTTTGTTAAAATATAGTTTTTCTTTAACAAGAGCAAGTAAACCACTGAAGTTATTTTTTAATGGCAACGTTTCGTGTAACCTAGTGTTACTTCTTCAGGCCACAGTATTTTATTATTAAGTATAAGCCAACACAAAATTATTTGACATTCCACTAAATCATTTTAAGTAAAAAACTAAATGTAAAAAGAAATTAGAGTGGACTAGTCTTTAACTCCTACGACATAAATAGTTATACCAACATTAATATTAATATTAATAATTTAAATAATGATACGTAAAAAGTTAATAATTAAAATAAGTGTAAATAACAAAGTGATTAATGTAACAAGACAAACAATTGACATGACATGTATAATCAAAAATTCTAGTTTCAATGTTAAGGTAATCATAACATAACACTAATAAAAAGATTAAAATGAAAAAAAACGTCAATTTAGCAAATCCATCTAAAACTATTTTTTTTTAATTAAGTTTTTATATACATTATTTAAGTTATTCGTGTCATTTGTAAAATTTTGTCTGTATCATCTCCACAATTCTCTGTAGTAGAATAAAGCAGTTTTACAAATATGTAATAGTTTTGTAAAAACCCATGGGATTTCCACAATTTTTATTTTGTTGTCTTACGGCATCAAAACATTTTCTAAACAATCTTGTTTTAGTCTTCGTGTTAAAACAAATTTTAATTTTTGGCTTAAGCAAAACTCTCATAAATACAAAAAGCATTAATTGTTATTTTAACTTTGGTTCTGATCTGATCAACCAGTACAATCTCGTTGAAATACTTAAATTAGAAACCAATCCCCATACCTTATAAATAAATTTAATGCCAAAGAACAAGACAACTAAAAACTTGATGCAAATTTTACCTTAATTTTTTTGAACTTATTTAGACACACATACGTGGTAGTAAGTTTTGGGACAGTTCTTAGAAGATCTTGGAAAGGACACAAACACTTATTCCAAGTAATAACGAAGTCAGTCAAGCGGTAACGGAAAGATAAGGTCCGTTAATCACGTTAATCGCTATTGGTATAAATATCGTCACTTGCACTTTTTCCTTTAGTGATATTTGCTACTTTGAAGATGCAATGTCTTGCAAAAAGTCAGTTTGTTTGGGTTCACGAACGACAATACGGCAAAGGCCAAATTCTACTTTTTGTTTTGGCTATCAAGGAATGATTAGGACCAACCCTAAGTCTGGGTGTTTTACTACGACGCGGTCTAAGCCAAAAGTCGCTTATAATCATATTTAAATGGAGTATATGAAACATATCAGCAATTTTTGTTCATTTACGTAAAAGTATAGATAATTAAGAATAATTTTGTTTAATTTATTTTTTAGCTCAAAAGCGATTTTAATGTTTTTCTAGGTCAAGTGAAATAAAGAAAAATTGTAGCACAATGGCTGACTTTACTTAGTATTTATACTTTTAATCATAAACACAGTTGCACCTAATGCAGGTTTGAGTATCTTCCTATACTATCATAGTTAAAGCCAACAATTGCATCCGTCCTAGTGTTTTAAAACAAATTAGCTTTTATACTCGTCTACACATAGAACGCAGAGTTTGTCTTGGCTGATTTCTTAAATTTTATTTAAAAAATGTTCAATACCACATGATTAGTTCATGCAGTACTTGCCTTAATATTTGTTAACAGTTTTAGTAATGTGCGACGTGTTAGTAAATAAAACTAGTTCATTAATTTTTTTATTATAATTTAAGTTCAGTCAAATACATTGCCATGTAATGTAAAATATTCGATATTTTTTATTCTTGTTTTTGCCACTTTTGTCATAAATAGATAAGCAATCACAATATTCTTATATCTATTTTTTTATTCTTATTTACTTTCCTAAAAAAAGATTTCGCGGTTGTTACGTTTATGATTATAAGCGACTTTCGGCATAGATCGCGTCGTAGTTAAACACCCAGACTTAGGCTAATCTCTCCTTGAGAGCAAAAACACGAAGTAGAACTTGGCCTTTGCCGTATTGTAGATTGTGAACCCAAACAAACTGATGTTTTGCAAGACGTGTTTAACTATGATGCGGTCTAAGCCAAAAGTCGCTTATAATCATAAAAAACGTAAATACCTGGATAAAAAGTATTGCAGAGGAATGTCGTGGATATTTGTAAAAATGTTTTTTTTTTCTAGTTATATCGTTAATGCAATATCAAAACCGTTTACCTAACAAAACACATTAGTTATTAAATGAAATCGTTGATATAAATAATTCTGCTAAAAGTATAACTAACATTTTAAATAATTAGTAAATAATGTTTTTTAATATAAATGTAAAACAGAACTTATTTTTTGTGCTGCCAACATCGCAAACGTTAATATTTGTTTGTTAGTGTAGTAGCTCTAGTGTGGAAAAATGGAAACTACAAATTCACATAAAGCTAAGTGTTCAAAGTCAATTATTATATTAGAATGAGTATGCGGCAGGTGAAAAAATCATTTAAAAAATCTTGAAATTCAGTTCAAATTGAAAAAAATATAGTTAAAATTAATGTCAAATTTGACAGATTCAGTAATAAACATATTACTAACATCATATTTCTGGCGACAAACAACACAATTAATTAAATTAAATTAAAAAATAAAAATATACCTACTAACAATTTACTTATTATGACTTGTTTTATAGCCGTAACGACATAATAACAGTAAACAAATAATAATCATTTGATTACTAAATGATAGCTGAGGTTGAGGCTGAGAAGTCTATGATTATAACCTAAGCTTTTTGACTACTAGAATTATTCAAACTGTTACTCTTACTAACTCAAATTTAAAATTTATGATGTTAATTTCAAATTAAAAACCAAGTCAGTGATTATGACAGCTGTCATTAGTTTAATACAAATAATTTTGTGTAATTCGTAATTGTGATTTGTAGCACAGAAATAAATAGATAACCTTTTTTTTTTGCTAAACTTACTAAATTTTTTTAAAAACATTATTACTTAAAGCATTGGTTATATCTAAAATATATTTAATTTAGTTACAATTCACATTTAGTTAAGCGCGAACTTCAAATAACTTAATTTTTTAAAGTAGGAACAAATAAAATGTACGTGCTTAACTCTACCAAATGCAACATGCGTTATGTTTTGAAAATAATAAGTGCAAAACTAACTTCAAAAGCAAATATGCGGTTATTGTTTTGTTTTAACACCGATGATAAGCATTACCACACTAACGCGCAAATAAATTCATTAACAATATTATTAACTGATTTTGAATTTCTTTTTGGAGTTTATAAGGAGTGCATTTCAAATTAATTAATTCAAAACGAATTACCAACAAATATTTCAGATGTTTTATATTTGTTACAATGCAAAATTCAACATCAGTAGAATTAACTAAATTTTAAGCACTGTCAGCTTTGCTTCCAAATACTATGTTCCAGCTTGGAAACTCCCAGGTTTGATTTCTAAAAATTGGTCTGGCGGTGTTGATTGATTGTTACAAGTTAAACAAAGGGGTTTATACAAAAGAACTTACAGATTCACACATTTATATTTATTTTGAAATATTGTTTTTGTATATATTTATGTTTCTTAAATAGTTTCCAGACAGGTAACAAAAACTCAGAATAAGTTTGTAAACTAATCCAATTTTGTGTTTTCTGGGTATTTGAGTCGATATTCTTGAAAAATTGTTTTTTTTTTCTATCTATATTGATGCAAAGTAGTTTTTTTCTTTGACAGTTTTTTACTAATGATTTTTTTTTAAATCGCTAGCTCTACACATTGAAGCGTTTCAAACTTGTTACGCACACTTGACTGAAGTGCGATCAATTACGTTTAACTTAATCCGCAGCAAAGAAAAGCGACGATGTGTTGCTTATAACCAGTTGAAAAAACGCCAACACGAAAAAAAATTACAGGTGCTTGTTCTCACTTCACAAGACTAAAAAACAAGTAAAACACAACTAAATTGAGAAGAATTTCTATATGCAATATCACAGTACTAAACAAAATGTAATAATAGGTATACTAACCTATTGACCTACGCAACACATTGCCTTGGTATCATAAATATGGCTAAGTTGGTTACATTCGATGAGGTTAATATACTAACTGGAGAAGCCTCTACGTACACGCAAAGCCGTCGATCTATTGCGTATCTCTACTAGTTTCGGGCAGAAAAGCATAAGGTCGAACACGTTTAAAAGGTAGAAAGTAAAATTAAAGCTTGTATAAAAACAATAAATTGGTATATTTTATTAAATTAAAAATAGATATTAGTAAAAAGAAAATACAACATTATGTATTTTAAATAAAATTAAATTAGTTCACTTTAATCTAATGGAACTACTACCTTAAAATGAGGTCAATATTTATAGTTTAACAGTAAATTTCAAAATATATATTAATTATTTAAACAAGTAATCGCTCATGTATAACTATTTATAAACTAAAGACACTTATCTTACAAGAAATAATAATTTAGTTGTGGTAGGTGCCATTTAAGTAACCACCCCATATTAATTTTAATTAATATTTTAACATAATAATTCAAATGATGCACCGTGCTAGCTCTTATGGAGTTATTAATATATAAACAAAACACAAACATCAAATTTAGAGCAGTGAGCAATATTACAAATAAAAACCAGGGTCGGGGAATTCTAATCGTACTCTAAAGATTACAATAAATCATTTCTATGTAACGTCACAGCGCACAGGGATGGTAATACAGCTGATCTGGAGGTAAACAAATACTGACAACCGTATGTTTTATTAAGGTTATACCGTGTTCTACGCTATTTTTCAGATTTTGTTAGTAAAATTAAATATATGAGAACATGTTCAGATCATTTTCCCTTAAGTCAGCACTTAAACTAATCATTAAATAATAATAAAAAGATGCATTCAGGAAAACCAGCTGAATTTGGACATATTAGTAATCCAGGTTGCATACCACATTAAAAAATGGACTATGAAACTTCTTTCTAAATGGAGCACTTTGAACATATGAGTAATGATTGTATTAAAAAAATTACATATACGCACTCATACCTTTCTTAAAAATAAATAGCGATTTAAAATCTTAGTGACTTATTTAAGTCTTTCACCAAATTGCAAACAACTTGAGCAAATGCAGACAGACTTTTGTATGCTCTTATCTCTGTTTGGGTAAATGAGCTAGCCCTTAGGAGAAGGTATTCCATGATGTTTTCTTGAGTGATTATTGGTGTTGTTTTAAAATTATTGGAGAAATCTTATCATCATATGGATCAATGGACAATATTAATAAATTTGGTTTTATTTATATACCGTTCCTGATTTTCAGTATTGAGGCTTTCAAAATAAGTGCAATAACAGCAAGTCATTTTAAATAAGTATAACAAAAAATAACATTATGTATTCAAAACCTTGGAACATCAACCAGTTAAAAGAAATTTTTGAATGAAATCTACTACTGACGAGTGTTTACAATCTAAATAAATACTTTATAAAAAAAGTTTTTTTTAAAAATCACGTTTTTTCCGTGGACAAAAAGTAGAAAATAACTTTTCTTCAACTTAGCACGTGGGCGCATTCAAATGTATTTTCTTAAATTATATAAGTTCTTATAAATGCACCCACGTTTTAAGTTGAAGAAAAGTTATTTTCTACTTTTTAGTCCACGGGAAAACCGTGGTTTTAAAAAAATTTTTTTTTATAAAGTATTGATTTTCTACGTTTTAGTTTTATGATAATTTATTTTAATAAAGTTTTAAACAAACAGTTTAAAAACTTGCCTGACTTGCATAGCTTACACAACTGTCGTAGATCAGAAATCTTCAAGTTTTATATTTTTTAATGCTTGCATATTGTATTGTCATCGATAATGCACATGTCCAAAAAATTCTAGCTTGATGAGTGCAGAGAAGTGGTCAAAAAATCGATTACAAAATTTTGCGAACAAGCAATAAAACAAACAAACAAACAAGAAAGCAAGCTAAGAAAAACGTGGTAAAAAAATTACCTTATACACTAACTTAAATATAATACTAAAACGACTACAATAAGTTCACTTCACTTAGAATTCACTTTAGACAAATAATATTTAAAAGAAACTACGCGTCTCATACACATATACTTCTCATAATATTAGTTTGTTGCCCTCCAGATCAGCTGAGCGACGCCATATTGATGACGTGTTGAAAATGACCTATTCTAATTTGACAATTCAAAATGATATAATTTGGACGCCACAATATTTTTTATATTTAGAATGGTTAAATATTGAAACCAAAACATTGCCTAAAACTGCTTCATTTTCTTTAATTCATTAATTCAGTTTTTTTTTAGTTTCAAGCGCTTATAATTCAACGGAAAAGCGAATTCTTTAGAAGCTTAAAACGCATCCAAAGCGGAGGTATAAGAACCCTTTTAATTTTTCCGTTTATAAACCCTTTTATTATAAATAAGTTAAGATTATTTAACTTATTATTACAAACATTTTAATTATCTAAAATGGACAAAACTAAAATTATCGAATGTGATCCGAACGCTACAGGGTGTCCCACGAGGTACTGTACATACTGAAATGGTATGTTCTTTAGGTCAATTTAAGTAGAAAACGTCCTACAAACATAGGTCCAATTCGCCATAGTTACACAGATACAAGCGTTCAAAGTTTATAACTGATCACACATTTTTTTAAAATTAATTATTCTTAGTCAACTGGGAAACAAAAGCCGAACAATATGTCATTTATTGTTTTTTTTTCTACTAATGTCACAGTCGATTTTATTAAATGAAGTGTAATTTAAATGCAAAATGCTTTCTTATTTTTCTAACGAAAAGTATGCTGATATCATTTACATTTATGAAGAAGATTTCCCAACAGGAGGGTGCCAAATCACCAAACTTTTTCTTCTATGTTTCAACATGTACGAACTCGTGGTTCATTTCCATCAGTTTCAAGAAGATCTGACCGTCTTGTGCAGTTAAATGTGAATGAGCAGGAAAACATTCTACAGATGGTTGATCGAAGTCCAGGGTTGAGTACTAGAAGAATTTCTTCTCGAACGGGACTCCCCCGTATGTCAGTATATCTAGAACCTGGAGATTTTGCTGCCCGGTTGAATTTCTGCCACTGGCTACAGGTAAATCCACAATTAGTTCCATTCATTTTATTTAGCGAGGAGGCGCAATTTACTAGAGATGGAGTGAACAATACACGTAATTCTCTTTTGTGGTTATATCAAAATCCACATGGCACAACAGAAATTAACTTTCAGCGCAGATTTTCTGTTAACGTATGGTGTGGCACGATTGACGATCAACTTATTGGACCTTTTTTCTTTGAGGAACGTCTGACAAGAGACTGCTAACTTTTTGCGAAATGAATTGCTACCGTTTTTGAAGGAAGTACCTTTACTAACAAGACAACAAATGTTTCTGCAACATGATGGAGCTCCTCCACATTTTAGTCGACATGTGACCAAATATCTAAATGTTGCTTACCCCAATAGGTGGGTTGGGCGTGAAGACCCGCATGCTTGGCCACCGAGATCGCCCGATCTCACACCTTTGGACTTCTATCTGTGGGGTCATGTGAAAAGTTTAGTATACGAGGTAAAAGTTAATACCAGAGCTAAACTAATACAGCGTATCCTGGATGTGTGTCAACAAACACGGAACAACCAGCAGGTGCTTCGAGTGGCTACTCGGTCCATTTTAGATCGCAGGCGTCGTTGTATTAATGCCGAAGGAGGTCATTTTAAGCATTTGATTTGATTTTTTTCTTTTTTTTTATGTTTGTTTTGTAGTTCGATTTTATGTTTTTAATAATAATAATTTTCAAAAAATGTGTGAGCATTTATAAACTTTGAACGCTTGTATCTGTGTAACTATGGCGAATTGGACCTATGTTTATAGAACGTTTTCTACTTAAATTGACCTAAGGAACATACCATTTCAGTATGTACAGTACCTCGTGGGACACCCTATACGATAGTTTGTTTTCTTGTCCGGATGAAGTGGGGAAACACGAAATAATACCGGACCGTAAACGTAATAGCATACGAAATGGTTTCTCCAGCAAATATTATATAGCTCATTTGTTACATTCGATACTAAAACACAACTTGCTCTAAAGTTCCAATGTCTACAATTTCGAGTTTAATTATAAGGTGCGTTTGTAGAAACTGTATAAACAAAGTCTCGATATTTTTCTCATTCAGGCCGGGATTATGAAAGGGAGAAGTATCCTAAGACAAGGAAAAAAATGAAATACAGTAACGTGGCTCCATTGCTACAGTAAAATGAAAACTTTTTTTTACATAACTGGCCGCTATACAACAACAGATGGTACTGTTTTAAGACTGATAAGAATGCATGTAGACAATACTTTTTATTTATCAATGAAAACGTTGTGTATCTTTTGTTATCGTCTACATGTCAAAACGTGATTTTGTCCCGACACGTTTTTCTTTGCAATCGTAACACTGCACGTTTCCTATGATAATAATGTTTCAACCAAGCTCACGCAAATTAATAGCAGCTTTGCCTTGCAATGAAATTAATTTTCGATTACCAAGTTTTAGAAAAAACTGATTAATTGTAATTTAAATACGTTCCAACATTCAAAAAGTTACCAGTAAATTAGAAGATGAAATTTCAGTTTCATGTTTAGTAAACAAGTTTAGTAAATATTAATTAATTATCCATTAATATTTTGTGACAACTTATACACGGTGTCGCAAAAACCCTAAAATATTAAAGTTGTGTTTTTTAAATGAAACTTCCTGTATATTATTAGATTTTTGAATTATCCGATCAAAATAAGTGTTTTAATCACGTTTATGAGAATAACCTTAAAGTTTTTTAAATAATTTGAATTTCGTCAAAATATAAACTAAATGTTCATGTCTGAAATATTTAAAAAGAGTCTAAGTTATGTAAGCAAAATTTAGGTAATTACATTTTTTGGTAAATTCAAAAATACGGCGTTCTAATCCAATGAATCAAGTTATAGCCACTAAAAATAATTACAAAATAACGTTATCACATAATACGTAGTTAATTTAAGTTATTCTAAGAACAAAGTTTCTAAGTTAATTCTCAAAGATTACATGTTTACAGATGTTTAAATGATGTAACGTTACATAGATCAATAAATAAATTACACTGCAAAAATAAAGCTAATAATGCAAAACAGCTATGTGTAGGGTACAATGATACATTTTTTACTCTAAAAAAGCGTATTGTAAAAATGCTGCTTAAAAACGTATACGAAATATGTTACTGTTTACGTATAGAAACAAACCTGAGAAGAAAATTGATAACATAAACCGAAATTATGGTTACTATAAAGGATTTTTTTTCTATAAACGGCGTGCACTGTATTTTCTTCTATTTCTAACAATAATAAAAATAGGTTTGTTATACTTTTATACTAGTATACACAAATACCAATTCGTAAATTAAAATTGTTAAAAATGCAAACTCGAAATCAATTGTAATCAATTTCTTCAAGATTACGTTAAAATTTAGCTTTGTTTGCACTCAAGCTTTTGATCTCAATCTCATCTCATCTTGTGACGTATTTACTAAATACGCGTATTATAAATTGTTAAAAAAGTAGACTCAAAATAAATTGAGATCTTGTATGATAACATGTCGCTTACGGATTAAAATTCATTTTTACTAATAAAGAAAAGTTGTTGCAATATAATATTCAAGGCGCGTCATTGACTGTTTAAAAAATCTTTTTTTCAAGATGCTCACAACATTTCTCTTCCATAGGAACAAATTTTTGTGTTCTTACAACTAATATTTTTTGAGATTTCCTGTGCCCCGTGCACGCGCGAGTGTTATATAAAATATATAGGCAAAATCCCAGCCTTAATATCCTATGCCTAACAAAGTAGGTGTCGAAAACGTTCACAAGTTTTATTAAGCGATTGCACTTAGGAGGTAGTAGTACATGAATCTTCTAATTTAATAGGAAGCAGTACATTTTCGAATTTAGTAAGTCGTGGTAAATTATAGAAAAAAACTTAAACCTAACCGCAAAACGTAAATGTGCATCAAACCTCAGCAATTCTTCCCAAGTTTATTGAATTTTTATTTGTTTTATGCCATAAAATAAGTGAATAGCCTACAATTTTTTGTTGTTTTGCATTTAAATTTACACGTGTTGGCTTTGCAGTTTGCTTGTAAAACGATACCGCGTGGATGTTTAAAATGAGCAAAATATATACAAAGCGATAAACCACAAAAGATTTTTAACATAAGATGGTAACGCTTGTTGAATATTTTTTATCAAGAAAGACAACTTTCCTAAAAATAATGATACATTTGTAAGATTCACAAAAGCAGTATTTTTCATATATTACTTTAGAAGTTTTGTTGTGATGAGTTATGAATTTTAGAAACTAATTAGACGATGCACTGAAGTTATTGTTTTCTAAAAATTCTGCGATTTTTTCCGTTTTGGCGCATATCAGCAAACCTACAGAAAAAAATCATGAATCCAAGACAAAAAATGATGTAATAATTTTGTTTACAAACAATGCATATTGGAATTTAAAAAAGCTTATTGCCAAATGTCAGTAATCATTTATACGACACTTGATTTATCTTTTAACCATAACTTGCTGAAATCGTAAACTTAAACCGCTGTGATAACAATCGAACGCTTTCTATTTCACTTGATTGTGCATATTATTAATACTTTTAATCTTTTGTTGTTGCGAATTGTCTTATGATCAAAATAACAATGTTAGATAACAAAATGATTGTTTACCACTCAATAATGACTGAACACAGTAAATTAAAGAAACCGTTAAGCGCACAGAAAGCTGAAAAATTTCTAGAAATATTTGATTTAATTTAGATAACTAACATCCGGTTTCACCAACCTCACTTAATTAAAAACTTAGACTTGAGCAATTTTGATTAAAATATCATTGAGTTGCGTTTTACCAACATAAAATTTTGTCTTAAGTAAAAAAATTATTGCTTAAGGATAAGTAGACTACCTTTACGAGTTAAGCGATAACTCAAAAAACTTCAGATGTGTTTAAAACAGAAATAGATAGAACTAAAACACAGCTAATTTAACGTTTGGTTATGTTGATATCAATTGAAAAAATTATAATAGAATAGAAAACATTTTTTTTAACTTTGTGCCTAATATCTCAAAAATATTTGAGTTAATTTAGTTAAAATTGCCTTTCATAAAATATTTATTAGAAAAACACGTGTATTTATTTTGTTATGTTAATACAAAAATTAATAACAAAACAATCTAAATAACCTTACGTTAATCATTTATTGTTATTAATTTCGTTTAAAATTTATTTAATTACTTTGAAAATAATACTTTTATATATTGCAAAATATAATGTTTTTACAGATGCAGACTTCCATTTTTCTAAGCAATTATAAAATAATTACATTTTTAACGTATATCATTATTCAAATATCTTGAACATTTCACATGTTGTTAGCTAACTGAGTAAGTGATGTGAAGTTTGAAATTCATTTGTCAGGTCAAACGTGAAACAAATTATAAAGTAAATATTGGACGGTCACATATGTTACAAAAGTGTGTGTGCTAACTTTGGAAAATGTCCAATAAATGACAAACAGTGTACTTTATTATAACTTTAGATTTGGATAGAATTCTGCTTCAAAATTCTAGAAAATATATTAAAATTTATTTAAACAAAAAATTACTGTTTTCAGTGTCAATCAAAATTTAAAATTAATTGTTAAAAATGTGTTCCATATTGTCTTATTTGCTTGTATAGAAACTATAAACAAAAGCACATTAAAAACGTACTCAATAAATTATCATTAGGGTGAATTGGTTGTAATTATTTTATTATTATTTTTTAAATACACAAAACACAATAAAAGCATTTAAAAATAAATAAAACGTTAGATTGCGTTTAAATCATTACTTTTAATTAAAAATTTTCATAACCGATTAAATATTAATTTTAAAGTTAGCAATATCTTAAAACCTTCAATATGATGACTGCGAAAATACTCTTATTACACTTTTATACTTAAGTATATAATTTTATTTATTTTTTATGAATACGTTTATGTATAATATAAATAAAAATTAACGTTTCTTACTTTATTTAACAAAATTTTAGTAGTTAACAAAAATCTGCTAACGTCAAAAAACGTCTTAAACTGCTAGAAACGTTTGCTGCTGCGACAGATTGCGGTTTAATTCGCAGGTTCAAAGAACAAGGTTCTAATTAGTTGAATACGTTCAATAGAAATAATTTGCAAAATTATCAGCTAATAAAATTAACTTGCGAAATAAGATCAAAATACAAAATTAATTCGCAAAATTAGATTATTAATTTAATTTGATTAATTAATATAATTAAATTAATTGTTTCAATTTCAAAGTTAATAACATTCGGTTGTCACGTTAAATACTAAAAACGAAATTAAGAAAAAGTTTTCAATTAAAAAAATATAGCGATTTCTAAATAAAAAAATGTTCGTGTTAAATATACACAAAAACAAAGAACGTTGCGCGTAGTTGGAAACCTCATGAGGTTACGCACAGGTTATAGTGTAGACGTAATTCGTAAATTTGTAAATAATTCTATTTTAAATTTACAGATTTACAAACTGTTTTGTTTAATTGCTTGTCTATTTTTTTATTATTATTTTTTTTATATTGCCCAATGCTTAAGTATTTATAAATTTTGCATTATAGATATTGTCAATCGTATGTTTTGCAATAACAAACTTTATTGACTGTTGTATATAAACAGTATGTTTACTCGAAATGGTTGAGGAAGTACGACTTTCTGCTATATTGTTAACAATATAAAGTACAATTGCCTCACTGAATAAAAAACAATAAACAGTAGGGAAAATAATTACTTCCCCCACTGTTTTCAACCAATGAAATAATCAATTTACTTTTCCGATATTAATGTGCAGTTCCTAGAGATAACATCGAGAAATGCGACTAGCTACATTTTTCAATAATGAACAAATATCTATCGATATAATATGTCAATATATGTCATAATGCATTTTGTAATATTTAACCAAAGGGTAATTAATCTATAAAGAGAAAACACTTCGCCAAAAAGCTTTGATATTTGGCGACATTGTCGTGACCTTGGCCCTTTAAACTGATAGTCAACGACGTTGTCAGTATTTACAAAATATACTGCAATACGCCATTTCCAAAATCGATTATACAGTCAACATAAGCCGGCGGTGCTTTCATTTTGACGATACATTCCAAGTAAAAAGCATTTCGGCGATAAATTTAAATATTTTTTGTTATGCATTATATGTCTTTTTTATATTAAAATAATATTATTCATTAATTTCGGAAAAAACAATTTATCTTCACATTATTTTACACGAGTTGCGATAAAAATCTTGAATTATCTTTTTTTAAGTCAGCAAACCGACTGCCAAAATAGCAACCCAAAACTTACAACTGTGACAGAACTCTTAAATTAGATTGAAAGCATTAAGCATCTTCACTTAAACTGCCTGATGAGTATGAAGACACAAATAGAAATTTATTGATAACAATATACCAATATATTTTTTTAAATGTTCTTAACGTTAGACTTAAAAGATACATATAATTTCATAAATAAAGTTTTCTCAAGTTTATTTATTTATTTTACATTCATTATATTGTGATATTAAAAAAACAGTACATCCTAAATACAGTGCTATAAAAGTCAAGTAATTTTCTTCGTACTTCAAAAAATTACAAATTTACAATTTAGATAATAATTATGTATTGCATTACAATAAACAACAAAACATAAATGTTATTACAAAAACAATTAATTGTTATCCTGTAATTATCGAGACAAAAATTTATGACCGTTTCATCCGTTACGCTTATGAAAATCACATGTTTTAAAAAAAGCATAAAGGTTATGGTAAAAAGAATTGACTGTTACAGTTTAACTACTTGGCTGCGATTTTTTTAATCACCTCTAAAATATTGTGTATTTAAGAATTGAAAAATTATTTTAAAAAGAAGTTAACCACTGTGATCTTCAACACTATTGTTTTTAATACATTTTTTATTTTTTCCTACATCATTTTTTCGAACTTTCTTAAATAATAACATAGCCAAGTAATTGCGTTACATTAACAATTTTTTTTTAATGTGACATTTTTTATATTTAAACTCAGTTTAACATGAGGATTTTCTTGGACTATCTGTTTCTCCGCAGTAATCAACTTTGTCCTGCATTTTTTAAACTAAAATTTTCATTTTTGGCATTTTTTATCTATTTTCAAGAACACTTCTATTTAATTTTGTTAGAACAACCACTTTTTTATTTCGAGACAGCAGTTTAATTTTGCTTGTCGAAGAGCCCCAGCCGACAATCATTGTATCGGAAACGTTTCCCTAGTGTTTCATTTGTGTGACAAGATTGCGTTTCATATGTTAGTGTTCAGGTACGTATCTGCTAGGTTTCGGCAAAATGTGTCAAAATGTACTTACAGTAATATTTCTCAAACGTGAAATAAAGATAAAAAATAATAAACAGATGCATTTCAGCGATATTGTAATCATATTACAACTTGCAGTTACAAAACTATGTACGGCATTGTACACAAACCAGTCACATTCTGGTTTGTGGGAGTGTATAAAGTGAACTGCTACTACTGCTACTGTAGGACGGAAATATAATATAACTTTAAAATAAGTTTATCTATTTTGTCTCGGTGTTTTTCTTCTTAAAACGATTCCGTAGATTAAAGTGAATTTTGTGAACCATATTGTTTGATGATGTAGAGTTTTGATATTTCGATACATATCGATATGTTTTGATACATATCGAAATGTTTCGATATTTCGATATGTACGAAAACTAGGGTAACGAATAAAAATGGAATCGTTTAAATATAAATTAGTGGGTTTTGATTTTGTCTTTTTTATAATGACCGTATCTATAGAATTGCATAAGTATTTTTAACTTCAATTTTATAAAATATACTACACAAGTGCATACATGTCGATATTTCGATACAAACTAATACTTTGATACGTATCGACATTCCGATTTGTATCGATTTGTATTTATACAAAATTGAGTACTGGAAGTCCACTGAATTTTTTTCTTTTTGTTTTATGTTAGCCACGTTATACTACAACTTAATTTATCACAGTCAATTTTTAAACATTTCATGGCTTTACATATTGCTCTAAGAAGTTAGAAGAAACATAGAGCCAAACTATATATGATGCAGTGGTTAAGTAGCTTTAAATAAGTTTTATTGTTTACACTGAAGTTGATGTAGAAAAAAGCGTTCTATTTTAAAAATTTTACCAAAAGTTTTTGGGTTAGATATATCAAGAATCGTCTCTTTAAAAGGACGCAATAACAATAATAAATTAGAAGAAAATACCGTTTTAAATGACATTAAAGGTAAATGTGATAACATGTATTAATATATATATATAATTTGAGCACTAAACCTGTTATATTTTAGCTGTAGTCATGGAAGGGCATTCCTCGCTTACATTTTCAGTGGATTTACGTTTTAAGAGAAAATTATAAACTAACGTTATAGAATAAATTGAATATAAGTAGAAGTAGTTACAATGTTTACTTTTATTATATAACCGATACGTTTTCATTAAACGATTCAGGTGTGTTATTGATGCATAATGGTGCATTACAGTTAAGGTACAAGTAGCGTTTCATATTGGTTTCAGAAACGATTCAATGAAACGTTTTATGACACTGAACATTTTTTGGTTTTCGAAACGTATTCGCAACATAAACGCAGAAGTTTCATGTAACGTTCATTAATCCTTAAAACGCTTTCAAAACGTATCTGAAGCATTGCATTGTTAGCTGGAACTCTACGACAAGTGTAATGTTGCTTCAAGCTTCGACTTGAACTAAAAAATCAAAATGTTAGAATTAGCTAATATTTTGCAAACTAATCATTATTATTCAAATTGAATTATAATTGACTTTGATGTATTAAAAAAAATAAACGTAGAAACTACACAAATTAAAAAAAAACTAAACATATACAAACGTTGCTCATAATTTATTAGGTTATGTAAGATTGCAGATATATAGAATAAGCATTCTGTACTTGCTATTTTACGAAAACTGTTTAATAAAGATGAATAAAAGTCAAATACTAAACACCAATACCTTATAAACATAAACACGAGTACAAATTAAAACTTTTGATATGGAAGGTACCTCCTAGGATTCTTTAATTTTGATTGGATGATTGTTTTACCACCTCAAATTTTTAAAGTTAATTCACATGTTTTCCGGAGGTAATGTTTATTCGACGCTCTGTAAGTATTAGATTTTGTTAAGAAAAACACAAAATCTAATTAAATTTATTATGATTTACAAATTCATTAAAATATTAAATAACAGGAAAATCTGGACACGGATACTTGTATTCTACTTTATTAAAAAGCGCAATCATGTTGCCTAGGTTATCTAACAGATGTTTTTCTATATCATTAAAAAAACATTTGCTCTAATTGGTAAATAAAACTATAAAATGGTGCACGAGGTGTATTTGTAAGCATTGTAATGGATAAATATACTTGTATTGTCTAAATTTTTGTTGTTAGAAAATGCATTAAAAATATCACAAAGTGAATTTTCAAACATTTGCTTATTACATATCCGCAAACATACTTGAATGCGTTTTGCTCTGGTAAGAGCAGATTATAGTAATCACAATTGTCGATTATTATAGTAATACGATTTTCAAAAATCATGTCTGCTTGAATGAAAATTGATGAAGAATTTAACAAAAAGATGTCGGAAAGTTTTGTGACAACTGTGTCAAATTCTCTAATACAGTTCATGATCTCTGCATGTATTTATGACGTAATGAAGAACTTTTTAAAACCTCGACTAAACTAAATTGGGGTTAGATTGACTGCATTTCCATGTTGCTTTTGGATATACCTAAAATAATTTTCCACGCAGTTCTGATTTATCCGTCGTGTCAAAATAAATTTAAAATCTTTTGTTTCTAAATTTGACCACAAATGGATAAGATCAAAAATCAAAAAATTTGTTGAACTGTCCCAAGAAATAGGATATTTCGTTAGCTTTTGGAGGTAATGCTCTTAAATTAACATATGTGTCTAGAGAAGCAACAACTGTACTGTTAACAACTTAAGTTGCAAACTTGAGACGCATTTTCTCAAATGTTGCGGATTGAATGTGACGTTTTGTTAATTTAGTAGCTAACCTGTTGTTGTGCTTATTATCGGGTTCATGAAAACTTTCAATATATTCCCACGAAGCTTTTTGAGTATCCCATCGAGGTTCATAATGACTAAAGTTGCTTCTAAGTAAAATAACATTTCCTTCCTCACTTTCATCTTTTAGCACAAAATTACTTCTAGAACTATTATTATTATACTTTCTACTTTGACTATAAGTTGTGTTTCTACTTCTACTTTTAATCTTTCCAGATGTATAATAACCACGTTCTTTGTTATAAAAAGCTTTTTGCAGTGCCTCTTGTAATGGTCATATTTACCACACCTAAATCCACACGATTCCTCATTTATCTTCTTGTTGGTATGTGCTGTCACTTTTTTTCATATTCAGCAGATAATTTATGCTTTACCATTTCAAACGTAACGTCTTTTAAATTTTCAATTACAGTTACGATTGTTTCGTACGGCTTCAACAAACTTATTAAGATGTTACATATTAAAAAAATTCTATAATAAACGTTTTTAGCGATGCATCTTCTTTTAGTTTCATTCCAAGCAATTTCTTTTTTAAATAAAGTTGCTATAGTAAGCCTTTCTTTTCATATCTTTTTTTCAATGTTGTTCACATTTGATACGCGGTTTTTTTTTCTCAGGTACTCCAATTAATTATCATCTACATACTGCACAATCAATAATTTTGCTTTATTGTCCTTCAATATGTCAATTTGTTTTTCCTATTGGGTTTTTAATATCCAATTCGGGCAATTCTATTTCAGTTTTGTTAAGTACACCTTTTTCAGTTAAAGTTTCCATTCTAAACGCCCAGTTGTAATAATTATTTGCATTAAGTGGTTCTATGCAAGCAAGAATTTTTATTCGCTTGCGCCATTTTTGGTTTTACCTTCACTTTTACTTAATCTTAATTTATGAAAAATGCTTTCTAATAACGATCTAGGTCCACAACGTCTTAATTTATTGTTTTATTTTAAATACCTTTGTATGTATATATTCATTTCATTTGTTTTAAACACTTTGTACATATTACATCTTACACATGTCATACAGTTTTTATTTATTACTATTCATTTATTTTTGTTTCCAAAGTTATTAGCGACTCACAACAAATGCAACCTTACTTTTTCATCAGATTTTCTGAATTATGAACAAAATCAGTAAATATTGGTGGTTGCGTTATATCACAAATAAGCTCCTCTTGAATAGTTTGCTGCAATTCCTGAACTTTGTTTAAGTTTACAGTTTCACATTCTTCTATAGGTTGAATTGAGTTTACTTGAGATTGTTTGCCTCCAAGTGCAGCGATAGCTTCTCTAAAATACCACAAAAAAAGATGCAGTTCAAAAACAAGAATGTAAATGCAATTCTTTAGACTACTAATTTAAATCAAATTAGTGTTAAGGTTATTATTTACAATAACTACTGCACAATATGAATCTTTCTACATCAAAGAGCAAAGTAAGTATTCCCACTCAAAGTAATTGTAAACATTTACAGTTTTACTTACCGTCTCTTCAACCAACTCAGTTTAGCACCTTGCTTATTACATTTTTGTTGATGTCCGACACTTTAATGTATAATAACCTATTCTAACAGGTAAAAAAGCCACAATTCGTACCACAGTACGTATTACGTACCTAAAAATAGATATAAACGTGAGCGTAATAAACGCGTACTTATTGAAAGTAGCTTATAGCTGCCTTATGGCTGCTTTACTTTTACGCGTAAGTAAGACTGAACCTATAAAAGAAAGCTTAACTAATATTGGTGAAGTAGTTCATTGCTCAAAGTGGAGCCTTGTTTAAAATAATATTTTATTATTCTTAAAGTCTTCTCCATAGTATTCTGTATTTTTTATTATTTAATTAAGAAAATATGGACAGATAATTGACAGTAGGTACCTCAAATAATTGTGACTTTTTAAAATTTAGTTTGGTTTTGAATTAAAAATAGTTTTTTTTTTCACTATTTTAAAAGTTACTATTGAGAAAATTTATTCAAATCCTGTTTATTATTAGCTATCAGTAGACTTAAGGCGACGATGCGGAAATAGATTGCAGTAGTTCTTCCGATTCAGACGAATCTAAAATCATTTCTTCTCCTGAAGCTTTAGAAGGCTCTGATTCAGAAAAAGTCTTTAATAGAATAACTACATTTATAGACATTGAAAGATTATGATCAAGAATTCAAAGAACAGTTAAAAATAAACCGTTCTACTAGCAAAATCAGCATAAGTAGGTATTTTCATTTAACAAAAAATTAACTTCAGTTAACTTACATACCTACATATTAGATATGATAAACTTTAAACATGTTTTATTACAACACAAATTTTAGATAAAAAAAATGATGCTTTTTTATTAACTCTATGGTATCTTTGTAATACCAAAATCTTTGTAATATTACAAAGATATTCGATCTTAAATACAATGCTACAAAACTCGAGCAATTTCATTTATTATATTTCAAAAAATTAAACATTTTAGGTTTGAATGATAATCATAACACGATTATGTATTGCATTATAAAATTATTATTAAATTTTATCATAAAAACAAACCAAAATAAAAATTGTTGTACCGTGAACTTCAATGATGTGTCTGCTGAATGGTCAGCTGACTGCATTGACAACACTTATCAACATACTTCGATATTAATATGCCGCTAGAACAAAATGCAATTTTTAATCGAAAATAGAATGCATAACTCAGTTACGCTTCGACTCCAAAAAAAAATAAAATATAATTAACACAAATTTTAAAAATATTATATTTATTTCATTTATTGTGCACTTATAATCACGACTTTTGCTTGTTTTAAATTATAAAATGCATTAAAATTATTACCTCCAGGAGGTGAATACAATACAAATCATTGTTTCATTTGTATCTTTCAAATATTGTGTTTCAATAAATTTTAATTTTTGGTCGTATTTGGACAGCAACTGTCATAATTTTTACCTTAACACCTAAGTTAAGCATTAAGCTTTGTATTAATATATAAAATTTTTTGGAAATAAATATTTTTTTGGCAAAAATCTATACTCTGTAGTACTTAAATCCCTCCTCTTAACTCAAAATCGCCAAAATGTGACTTAAGTTGTCTTCTCTTTGATAAATGTTTAAGAACATAACCCAGAAAAGCAACATGCAAAAAAGCACGTGGAGTTTATTAATAACTCTTTAGTTCTCAAAAAACTTAAATATAGAATTGTTATATAGACTCTTGTAAATCTTCATCAAAAAACAGAATGATTGCTTTCTGTAAGTTCAAACGTTAATCTTTACTTGTCTTCTTTGTTGTATCTATTAAATTTTTGATACAGTTTGTTATCGTCTCGTAGGTTTCATATTAGTTTTCCATAAAATTATTAATTTAAATGTACGAGGGCGTATTCAAGACTAATGCCTCCATGATTATAATTTTATTAGTAATAGATATATGGTTTATGTACATATTAATGTGAAATAATAGTATAAACTGTCCTCTAGACACTGATCTATTCACTTTTTAACATAGTCGTTATTGACAGTAATACATTTACGCCAACATACTACGAGCTTTGCAAGTCCGTCAAGGAAAAAGTTTGAAAACTTCCTAGCGCACCGTTTCCGCACCTCTGTTATCACTTTTGCATCCGAAGAGAAACGCTTGCTCTGGATGTGTCCCTTAAGCTTCCCAAAGAGGAAAAAATTACAAGGCGCAAGATCTTTTCTATAAGGTGTAATGTGATAAAAGATATGTTGGTAATATATAGTTTGCAATCTGTCGAAGTTCAAATTTTTGATTTAGGGACCACAATTTTTTTTAAATGCGAATGAAATTTTTGAAAACTAGTATTGCTTTCAAGTATTATTTTAACCTTGATGGTTTTCTTTTATAAAATCTGGGCAATTTTATAACAATTTAATTTGATCAATTTGAATCAGTATTAATAATATATGAATATTTGTAATTTTACTACTACACATAGATCAGATAATTACTTTAGTGCATTAATTATCTCCGTTGCCTTTTTTCCTAATTGTAAGTTATTTGATCTTATTTGGTCAAGTCAGATAGTTCCTAATCAGGCATTAAAAATTATCGTAAATAATTATTTGAACGAAAAGCTCCAGTCGGCTGAAATCAAAGTAATTGAGTATTTTTGGTATTATCACAGGGAAATACCAACCAATTATTGAGTTATTTACCCAACTGCAGTTCTCATGGTTTCGGTGGATTTTAAACTGCTGATCAACATCTGTTAAGCATAGGCTGACTAAAATCATCAGTAGCCTTAACCGTTTGCACACTTGAATTCATTCATATTAAAAAGCAAAGCGCTATACATACATGCAAACTACAAGTAAATAATAAGGCTATAATCAAACACTGTCTGTAATAAAAGATTAATTATAGGTAACCTAATTATAAATATTTTACTTGAAAGTTATTTGTTGATATATTTGTATAATTTTGTTTTTACACGTTGAGGTAAATTTAAACACTGAGACATTTTATGCTTAAGGAGCTTGTAATTTTAAATGTGGGTATAACTCACCCTTTAATAAAACTACACTTTTACATTCTGTGTGCATATATAGACTTTTTTGTGCATATAATTTATGTTTATGATGTGGTGTCTTGCGGGTGGCGACATTGACAGTAAGCGTGTGAACCAAAAAAAACAGGTTGGTTGTCTTATATACAGAGTGTAATAAGATTTATTTATTATTCACATAGGTATAAAATGCTGTTTTTAGTTCTCCACCCTCGGTCTGTAATTCTCTAATCAACTTTTAGTTTTAATTCCATTCCAAATTTAAATTGTCGCATTATTACAAACACCCACAATCATTCAATTCCTCTATGATGCAAAAATGCGACGTTATCTGTACGAACTTTTAGTAACTGTTGATTCAAATATGTTAAGGTATTAACATATCCTTCGGAGTTGACAGTACAACCACGTTCTAAAGAATACATGTGAAGGATGTCATCTGACATTTAGAACAAGGTAATTATGACTTTCTGAGCAGATGAAGGTGCTTTAAATTTATTTAGTTGTGGCGAACCTTTATGTCTGTACTACATGTACTGATGTTTTAATTAGGGTTCTAATAATGCGCCTTCGTCACTGGTCACAATTCTGTAGAAAAAAATTTTTTATTAGGGAGATTTATGTACAAATATTTAAAGTAAATGGCAATCTACTTTTGACTCGGTCTGGCACATCATTATAAAAGTTATATATAGCTTTTGTAGTGTTTTTAGTCAATAGTTTATAACTGGTTAGAAACGTTACTTGAACTTACGTTTTGCATTTTACACAATTTAGCACATTAATGACTGCCGGTAAATAATCATCGTAATTTGATGCATTGGTTTACATAAAAAGTATATTATTATAACTTAACAGTTATATTGAGTTATCATAAATTAAGGGATATATTTTAATTGATTATATATTTTCAATCAATTCAATGACAAAAAGTAAATCTAGTTGCTTAGATAATGGAGTTTTAGCAATGATTTCTATGATGTTATGGATAGCTGATACCATCGGCCTAGCAACATCGGAAAGCTACGCTTCCCTCTAGACGAGTAATCTGTATGCTTTCGTAATGTGTTTGTCTCAAACATGTAGAAAAGGAAGTACATTTGTTTATGTTTACTGTATGCACTACTTGTCAATTTATGTTTACATACTTATAACCTTAAATTTTAGAATTGGTTTAGACGTTTTTCAGAATCTCGTGAACTGTGGCGCTGTAGTCTGTGTACGTCAAAATATTGTTATTATTTGTCTTACAAACATTCGCCGGTACATTTTTTCTAACCTATCTTTGCTTTTATCGTTGTATTTGTTGTTAATATGTCTTTAAGTATTATTATAAGTAAATTCATTTTTATTTAATAATAAATATCTGATTATTATTTTTTTTTGGTATGAGCGCCTTTTAAATAGACTAACGTTTTTGGAATTTAGATAGACTTGTCAAACTTTTGACTTTTGGTTTAATAATTCCGATTTTCGACTCAAGGTCACAGTTCACAACATAATGAAACGCCTCTAGCAGCATTATTTGAAGTACGTAGGTATTTAGTTAAATTAAGTTGTTAAGCAGATAAATTAATGTTTAGTACTAACATAAATTTTTAAATTTTATATCAAGCTTACATTTAATTGAATTAAACGTTAAACATGGAATATAAGTACAATGTATCTTTAGCTTGTAATAGGAATATCTAATAGTATTTGTTATTCTAGAAACAGGTTTCAATATGAGATATAATATGAAACACGCTATTATAGGAATCTGAAGTTTACATGTTTCAATGCAATCCACTAATAGATTTTACGATGTAGCATGGATGGCTAATTCTATTGATATTAGTACAGGATTTCGGCCCAGTTGCATAAAGCATTGTTAACTTTGATGATGTAATTAACTATGCAGTCATGTCGTTAAGCGTCGTCATTGGCAAAAAACCAATTATTTGCTGACTACATTCTCAAATCAATAGCTACGATTTAGTTAGCAGCGGCGTCAGCTAACGACATAGTTAACTACGCTTTATGCAATGGGGCCAGGGTCAATTAAATAAAACACACATTTGGGAAGGCAATGAAACATTAAAATAAAATGTTTATTAACAAAAGGGGCACAGTTAGTTGAAAAAAAAATCCCGGAGAAATAAAAAAACGTTCAAACGAACCAACACACAATTCAAGACAAAATATGTACACATCTTCAAATCAAATAGCCAAAACAGTATTGAAAATAAACATAAGACAAATAAATTTTGAGATATCAGCAAATAAATACAAAACGTACAACACTAAATACACAATTATGTGCAGATTAAACTGCATAAACAAATTTTGAACACCAAAAATCCTAGACCAAGTTGACAATTATGTTATTACTATTGATTTTTAAATAATATCGATTTAGTTATTTACTTCGTATTCGATTATTGATGCACTTGTCCGTCCTTAATCGTGTTTCGTAATTTATCCTAATCTTTAAATAGTGTTTTATAATTAATTTAGTTGATTGTGTAACGTGATTATTCAATACATCGGTATCGAGCATATAATCTGATAAAGAATTAAATATGTTACTATCAATTTCACTCAATATGTTTTTTTCAGTTAATTTGCAAATCTTGAATAATAAGTACGATACTCGCTTAAGATATCCTCTTGATTTAACTTATTGAAATTGTGACAAAATTTCCGACGTACCACTTAAGGCTTATAAGTATAGGTACTTCGTACGCTGTACATTTGCTCAATGCTTTTAAAACAAAACCGGATATGTAATAAATAACATTTTTAGAATAAACAGATAAGTCCCAAGATTTTGGCATTATATAGTCATGATCATTTTCATTTGCAGTGAAGAATATGTCATGCTCGATTAAATTAATTCCCATATTTGTCGTTGAAATAGTATTTGAAGATGAAACGTGTTAAATACTTGTTTCGTTTAATGCCATAATGTTGGCAGATGCGGATTCTGTTATTTCTGCGTGTTTTTTAAATGCTGACTCAAATTGTGCAGTAGAATTGTTATTGTGGCCACCTTTAGAACGCACCGCACTAAAAAATAACTCTAAATGGTCTTGCATAAGTGTATACGTAAGTAAAAATTTTAGTAAGGGTAAATCATTCTTAGTATATTTATAATATAGCTCTTTTATTGTATCGGCGGCAATAAAAAATCCGAAAAACCCCATCTATCTTGTAGTATGAATAATTGCTTGATTTGAAATGATTTCAGTCGCTTAAAGTAATATACTACGTAATCCAAGTACTGAAAAATGTGAGTCGAATTTTGCCTGTTCAGTGTGGCTTTGTATCTCGATTTGGATAAGAAGTTCCTACTATTTAAAATGTCAAAAGTGTTATTTAACACACGACAAAATTCTATAGTTTCTTCGGCACCTTCAAATTCGGGAATTTTAAGTTTACAACACAAAAACTCTAAAGCATCTGCAACACTATCACTAAACGTTTGGGTAGCAACTTTTACTTTCATTTTTTCATTAAACCACTGTAAATGTCTCTTTTTCAGTTTGTTTGCAAGATGGAAACCTTCTTTTTCTTGTAGATCGACTAGTTTCTCATAATATTCCCATCGGATTTCTCGATTATTTCCCGCTACCAGTACTTTTTGAGTTGCGAGACAATTTTGAATTAACTTAAGCATGTGACAAGAATCTGGCATAATAAAAACGTCAGAATCATATGATGGATTTTTAAAATGTAATTTCAGATTGTCCATATTTGTCAAATCTGCTCCAAGGTTGAACACCATATTCAAATTTACCGATGCGTCATCAAATGTTAAACAAGCAACAATTATATTTATAGAATTTAAAAAATCCAAACCTTTTAATATTATATTTGCACGTTCTATCCATTCAGCACAGATAAAAAAAAATATGCAAAAGGTATTTTCCAGTGATCATTAAGTGTAACAAGCATAAAAACCCACACTTCTTTAGCTTCATCCAACTCGTCAGAGTGTTCCAAATTTGTTCCAAAGTCAACAAATCCCGTATACCGATTTCCAACCCACTCTATTTGTTTTCTGATGTACATTTCGTCTACTACTAAATTACACACTATAATTTTGTTCTTTAACTGAGCTTCCTGACATTTAATTTTCAGCGCTCGCAAAGCCTCATCACAAAAACCAGGCATACCATTTATATTTCTAAACCGTTTAGTTAGTAGATGGGTGAGGTAAACTTTTATTAAAAGTATCTCTAACATAATCGTTAGCATTTTGAGAATAAATGCTAAGCGGTAAAGCAAAATGACGCAATTTTGTAGCATATTTGACTTTTCGTTTTGGTTGCAAAATCTGTTGAATGAAGTTTTCAAATGAGGACCCAGGCAGTGTAACCTATAAAAATTATGTTGGTTAGTTTTTAATTTAAAAAAATGTCCATATACTTTTACTATATTTTCTGCATTCTCAGAAATAAGTAACTGCTTTCTTAAATGATTAGTAAGACCGCTAAGATTAATGACCCGATCAACTAATCGTAGATTCGTATTCCTTAATCTATTAATTTTTAGTTTTTGTTTATGTATTTGGGTAACAGCTACATTCCAACATTCTCTTGCTTTTTCGAAGAATTAAAATCAGATGAATCACAATCTCCAACATATCGTCTGTAATATAGAAGTAAAATAATTATTACAGATAAAAAATCGTAATTAGATTGTAAATCCAATTATTTTACTTTAGGAATTTCAACTTTAATTAAAAAAATTGTCATATTGTCACAAAAGAATTAATATGTATAAAAAAATTTCTTTTCTTCGATCATTGCTGTGATATTAAAACAAATTTTAAAACTACCTTTTTCTCTTCCCATAGCTTGTTGTGGGCATAAGATTATCAATTGATGATAATGGAATTTCCAATTATTCATTAATCCTAGATTCCCTGTAAAAAAAATTAAGTTAAAATATATTTTTGATTCTAAGCCAAATAAATTCCTAAGGGATCTAAGACACATTATCGAAATTTAATGCATTTCTTGTGTTTACCGTTTATTGTGTAACGTGCAAATTTTTTTCGAGTAAATGTTTCTAATTTTAATTAACATTTTTTATGTAATATATTTGCAAATTATTTAGCGCAACGTATTTACGCATTGCACATGTGTTTGTAGCTCTTTTTTTCTTCTCTATGAGCTTTTTTTCCATATTGGGTCGGCAGGTCGGCTGCTTGCTGCGAAAGGGTCCTTTCATTGTCCTTCTTTGGGGTCCTTCGACCTGTGACCAGCGGCCACATGTTAGATTTGAAAATGTGCTGCTTTTAGTTGTTACAATTTATGATTCATTTTCATCGTTTTATTTTATACGCATTAATTGTGGTTTAAGAAAAACCCGTAATTAGTTAGGAGTAATATACAATCTTAAAAGTGTTTGATGGCAGAGCCATCTCATAGTATAATTTTACTATGTGTCTAAAGTTAACTGTAAATAGTTATATAGCTATTTACAATGAATGACCGCGTCATAGTTAAACACCCAGACTTTTTAGACTGAACCCTAGTCTCTCCTTAAATGCCAAAACAAAAAGTAAAACTTTGGCCTTTGTTGTATTGTTGTTCGTGAACCTAAACAAACTGACGTTTTGCAAGACATTGCAGCTTGCATCTTCAGAGTGGTAAATGTCACTGAAGGAAAAAGTGTCTTTCCGTTGCCACTTGACTGACTCCCGGTGTAGAGTATAAAAATTAAACTTACTTATTCGAAATAAACAATTTTTCTAAACTAAGAAAATTAAAAAAAAATTTTTTTTCTTACGTATTCTAAATAAACGACTTTTCTGTATATATTCGTCTTACTTCATTTGCACCTCACTACATGTTTTCTTTCTACCACTCTTGCCATTCCTAATATTCATATATTTTACCCACATTAATACACTTCACTCACGTTAGTTTATCTTTTTTTGGTTACCCGCACTATCTTTTTCCATCTTTCCGCCGAATTCTTTCTATGCTTTTTGTTTTGCGGTTTTTACCGATTCTTTAACTCGTAATCTCTGAGCTTTGTATTGCTTATAGTTTTCATTGTTTTTGTTTCTTAGATACATATTTTTCCATTTTATTTTCTTTAACTTTACTTCTTTGTTTATCTCTGCATTCCACCAATGCGTTAACTTTAGATTTTTGTTATCGTTTGTCTTTCCACATGTTATTTTAGCTGTGTTCAGTATTGCTTCTTTATTATTTATCCATAGTTCTTCTATAGTATACTTTCTTATATTTATTTTCATGTTTCTCATTTCTTTTTCTATTTTTGCAGTATATTTATTTGCTACTTCATCTTCTTGCAGTTTGTATGTTTTTATTTTCATCTTCGTTTATGAGTTTATTTTTGTGCACTTTTTGTTTTTCTTAGTTTCCGTTACTATCTTCGTTTTTGATACTACCAGGGAATGATCAGTATATATTTCGGCGCCTCTTCTTACTATTGTGTCTTTTCTATATTGTTTATTTATTATTAAGTAGTCAATAATCGATTTTTTTTCTTTTTTGCTCACTACTTCTCTAGTATATTTATAGATGTATTTGTGCTTGATAAAGGATCCTTCCGTTTTTCTTTTTTAATTATGCATCCCACTCTTTCTTTTGCTCTCTGGTTGTGTTCGACTCCCGCGTATACTAGTAAATTTCCGCTAGGTAGAATTATTTCTTCTTTACCGTTTTTTTTAGTTTTTGTTATTCTTAGAATATGTAGTTTTGCTTTGTTAAATTCTTTGTCCAATTCGTACACTTTTCCTGCTAAACCTTTTATGTTCCAAGTTCCTATTTTCCATCCATTCCTTATCTCTACCTTATTTGTTGCCTTGTTCGTTGTCTCATTGGACCGTCCAGTTTTCATATTTTCTGTATGTAGTTTTTTTTTCCAAGCCGTACGCGTTATTTTTCTTATTTGTTCTTCAAAGTTTTGACCTTCCTGAGACCTTTCTGTTACTTTTCTCTTGTAATTTGTGTTTTGACTCCATGTGTTTGTTTCTTGGTTTTCCTGTTGTGATTCGTAGGATGTGCCTGCCTTATTGTAAATTCTTAGTTTGTCGTAGATTAAATATGCTGTTTGCCCTTTTTCTCTAGCTTCTTTTAGTAGTGGTATTAATTTTTTTCTTTCTTCTTGCACCTTTTTTGTGTAGTCTTCGTCTATCCAAATATCTGATCCTTTTAAATTTTTTGCGCTGCTTAAAATCTTTTTTTTGTACTCGTCTTTATTTATTTAATAATTATTGGTCTTGTTTCTCCTTCAGTAGGTTTTCCTAGTATTTTTGCTTTGTCGATCTTCATCTTTTTATCTGAGCTAATTCCTATCTTGTTAATTACTATACAAACTTTTTCTCTAGTTACTTCTTCACACTCGTGTACATTCTCTACCTTTTATTATAAGATTTTTTTCATCTTATTTCTCTTTCCAACATTTCTATTCTTTTGTTTTGCTCGGCCACTTTTTTTGTAAACTTTGTGTTTTCCTCTTTCACTTGGTCCAGTTTTTCGTTTGTTTGCTTCGTGTTATTGTTTATAGATGCAAACATTTCTTCAATTCTTTCCATATCCATTTCTATATTAGTTGTGTTTTAGGTTTTTATATAAACAAATTTTTAGTAGTTTGTATTTTTACTAACTCTGCTGTTGTATATTTACAATGAGATGTTAAATTACGTATTTTTATAGATGTCGGTTATTGTTCTTTTAATTTAATTGATAACGTATTTTAATGAAATATTTTATTAAATTATAGTGTTTGTGTCACTAACCTGAAGTTATCCGTTATCGAGCGTCCTTGCCTTCGCATATGTTGTGATTACGCACTGTCTTATTTTGTTGGAACTGTTATATTTATTCACTATAAAACCTTTTATTTACTTAATTATTTACTTTTGATATATTAATTGTTTGTTTCCACTATTTTCGAAAAACTTTCGTATTTTTCAAATTATGTTTGAATAAAGCCTATATACAGGTGTTTTATCGCCAACGCTTTAATTTACGTCTAACTGTGACCACGTAAAATTAAGAATGCAATTTTAGTTAACTTCAAATCATTTAGTATTTGAATTTTTTTAATACATTGATTTTAAGCATAACCTAATATGAATGAGCTGGAGTTTAAAACGTATTAATGATTCAGTGACAAGATTTTGCTTTTGCAGCCAGTAAATTAAAGAAATCTATTCATGTCGAAGCCTGAATCGTTAACAATGTCGTCAAGTTCTGAAAAATGTTGATATGATAGTTTTTCCTAGAAGCTTCAACCGAAAACATGTGGATGTGACTTACAAAGCAAATAAAGTAGGTTTGTAAATGTTTAAAGATAATTTGTAATTAATAAGTGTTATTCTTAAGAATGAAGCTTTCCGAACTAAGAAGGTAATAAGATCATCGTAGTTAAAGAATTGAAAAAAATTCGTTAATTTTTACTGAAAAATTAGTTTAAATATGAGAAATGAATTGTTAACAAAAGACATTGTAGGTAAAAGAAAACAAGCGATTCGGTGCTTTTGCTTATAATTACATATAGATATATAATTTTTTCAATGTATAAACCAGTGGTTTGCATTAGTCTTGTAACAATTGATTATATTTATGTTTATCTTGTGTTATTTATTAACACGTAAATCCAAAGTGTTTGTGATCAAATTTAACAAGGTAGCGACAATGTGCGAATAAATTATTTTTATTAAATTATAATATAATATGTAGTGAAAGTATACATAAATACTTATGAAAACTGTTTTAATATAAGGATAAAAATAACAAACAGACATCAGACATGCGCGAAAGAAACATTTTGGTATCTTGCAACCATCGATGAACACCAAAAGATAATTGGTTACTTCTTAAGTGTCATGCAGATCAAAAAACAGATAAATTTTATAATAAATACTAACTTCTTTAAGTTAATTTGAGCATGTTATTAGAAAATGAGTAATTTTATTTTTAGGATTGGATTACTTAATCTGTTTATAACACTGCAAAAGCAAAGATTCAATAAATTACTGTTAACATTTTCTTCTCATCAAAAGAAAACTATGCAAGAAAACAAGTAGTTAGTTTGCAAATTAGAGATTTTTACTTATTTTAATGACCTTGAACTTCTAAAATATATTTACATTTCATTACAAGAAAGTCACCTTTAAATGTCAACGTTTACGAATATAACTTAAAATATGTAATTTATAAATCACTAGTTTTACGATATAAAAGTAATGCAATACCTTCTAAATGACCCTCATTGATTTCGTTTTTCAACTTTATAATTTGTGATGCACGGAATTATTATTAGTCTTCTAAATTATGTTCTTATAATTCATTATCCTGTACGTTAATGGGTTTGGCCTGTACGGAAATGGCTTTGACCTGTACGGAAATGAAATTAGACAATCACAATGCACAACGTTGCCTAATCGCAATTAAACATACAATGTATTGTTTTATCTGTTAGTCGTAGAAAAAATTCCTTTTGACTCTACTTATAAATTTGTTATTGTCTCAATGTTTTGTATTTGAAATTTTGTTTTTTTAGTGTTAATAAATCTGTGAGACCGAATGCTCGTCATTTTCTTGCGAGTTACCATTTAAATTTGTTTTATAAGCTAAAATTGAACTTTCAATTATTTTCCACTATTTACTACCTAACATCATCTTCGGAAGCAGTTACAGTTTCCTGTAAAGCAGCTGAAGCTGTTAATATTTCTTCAAATAACACAGTTTCTTGAGAGGAAAGAATGGTTGAAGGATTGGAAACATATGGAATTAAATTATCGAAGACATAAGGAGTTCAATTCTTTTTTAACATTTTTCTGGAACTGTTTTTGTCAAAGCAATCTGCTTTAAAATGTTTTGGTAAATTTGAATTTATTAGCTTTAAGTTGTTAAACCACTGGTTCCTCACATATACGTTTGTAGGGAATCTATAATTGATAATTTTAAATAACAGAAAACAAACTTTAATTATTTACCTGTGAAAAGAAAGCAACTAATCCTTACATTACCTTACATACACAACAAACACGACCCATTTCTTAAAAAAGAATATATGAAAAGCAGTATTTTTCGAAAAACACAACGTAAACAAACAAAATGATTGTTTAACAAATACGTTTTCTATCTCTTACAATGTTGTATACACTTTTCAGCCTGAATTACTCGTCCAGAGGGAAGCATAAGTTTCCGATGTTGCCGGGTCGATGGCTGATACTGTAGTCTGACATTGACCTTTAGAAAAATTATCAGCGCCACTGAGATAGGAACTACAATGTAGCGCTAACTATACTTTTTTGTGACAGTTTAATTGTCAGTGCAATTGTGATAAACATTAATATTTTGGTAAAATATTTCCTAAATAGATTAGTATGTTTAAAAATATTTAGAAAATTGTCTGGGCGCAGCAGTAGTAGCTTTAAATTCTTATTTCAATATGTATGTTATGTTCTTTAACTTTCTTAATTTTTTCGCAGTTTTATCATGCGTTCCATCGTTAAATCTACAAGTGAGTGAGGGAACTGTATTTATTTTATTTTTATCGGTATTTTTGAATTATTTTATATTTAGGAAACCGCTATTTATTTATGTTGTTGTTAAGATTGGTTTATTTTAATTAAAATTATAATTATCCGTTGTCCGTTTGAAAATAAATAATCGAAAGAAATTTCCACGGGTATCGAACGCGTATTAGAGCTTAAAGTCGCTTTACTCGTCAGAACACATGTTCCCCTTCCTTACTCTATCCTCTACCGGGCGTTGTATTTGTAGGGTTTGACTTTGGCCTGCAAATACGCCGTCAACACGTCGTATCTGTAGTGTTTGGCTTTGGCCTGCGGATATGCCAACCAGTAACGTGCCTAAATCCCGTCTCTTTCACCTAAGCTTCAAACCCGAGTAACCCTGTTTACCAATCCAACGGAGGTTGACACCGTATTGCATCCATGCTTGCTTGGTCACCGCTTGTCAAACGCACGGTAACTAGTCATTGGTTTATAGATCATCCTAGCTTGCCGAATTATCGTTTAATTTAAGAATAAATTAAAGCTATTTTCTTTACTTATTATTGTGTTTTATTTTTGTCGCCTCGCTCCGCTTTTAGATCCGTTTAAAACCCTGAACAACCGTGTCTTCACTGCAGTTACCCGGACAATACCGTCGAACAGGAAAGTAAACTTCTCGAACACATCTGGCGCCCGAGAAGCGTACCGTTCCTTAGTTTTCTACGTCAGCTAAGCAGTTCGATCCGGAGTAAGCTATCTATATTATTATAGAGATCGGTTTGTTTTAGTGTATTTATAAAAATAATAGAATTGTCCTGACAACTGTTAATTAAAGTGCAAAACAGATTTATCGTAAGTAAGAAAATTATTCTTAAAATAAAACTCGTGTAAACGTAAATTGTAAAATGTTGAACATGGATCTACAAACAAGAATCGGTTTAGTGCAATGTTATTGTGAATCCGGTAAAATCATACTTTCGGATTACAAAGTTTTGGTATGAAAATGAGTTTACGAGCAGGGCCGTGCTACATAAAAGTGTAGGGTAGTTTTATTAACAAATTTAGAAGAACATTTCTATAAAAGGTATCCAAAATGCAGACATTTTTTGGGAAAATCAAAACGTAGCCGATACTAATCCGCTTGCAGTAGGTAGTGTGAATACAACATAAAAACAATTACAAATGCCATGTGCTACGGTTTGTAAAATTTTACGGAGAATGCAGGTTTTACTTTAAGATACAATGTTTTATTAAAAGTATTGGCTCATATAAAAATTAAACTTGAATGGTTATTTCGTATTTTCTGGACAAATGACGTCTATCTCTCTTAATGATGGAGTTAATACTCAAAACTGTCAAGTAAGGTCAAAATTGTTATGACAAAAACTCACCATTTAAAACAGTTTCAGAGCAAATTTTATTATTAGTTCATACTTTTTCGAGAACCGAGACCGTATCTGTATAACTGTTAATGGCAATACCTGCTAATGTTAATGGATTATGCAAGTTTACAGTTGCAAAACAAACACAAAAGAATTGAAAAGAGGTTTTATGCGAGATGAAACACCTCTGCACGTTTACCAACCAGTTAAAGAATTGTTAACTGCGGTTTTTTAGATCTGGTATAAGCAGATATTTTGTCACCAAAATCGACTGATCTTAACCCAGCGGATTATTGATTGTGGGGTTACTTTAAAATTTGATTAAAAAAAACAGTATTAGACATCAAATTCGTGCAATTCAACCAGAAATGCTAAATAGTGCTGTATTAATTTGAAAGCACATCAACAAAATTGAGATCCTATCGAGCATATCCCGTATAAACAGTGTTCGACATCAGAAATCACCTTATGTAAACAACTAGATTGTATTTATTGTTTGCTATCCATTTGATTTGTTAAAAACTTACCAGTTGAAATATATCCGTTACTTTAGAATATATATTTTTACCTTAATAAATTATATGTTGTATAAAATGTTTCAATAGACTACTGATATTTTAATACGATAAGTATACTAACACAAATACTAAAAAATCACACAAAGAACGTTTCTCAGTAATTAAATATATTTTGCAAGTGATTTTCAATTAACTTTTGAGACGAATATGTATTACAAAGTTTTTGATTATTTTAATTTTGCAATAGAGAACAAGTATTTTTCTACAGTAGTAAAGTATGCTTAAGTCTAACTGTAGAGAAATAGAAACGCCGTTTCCAAACCCATACTAAAACTAATAATATCAAGTCGGTATTGTATTTGACGTGTTTAATTTTTTTTTTCTATTTTTAATACACCAATATTAAAAATTTGGTTTATGTAATTATTTTAAATAACTGTTAAATGTGATCGTAAATATAGATACATTAAAAAAATTAAATTAAAGATTCAATACAACTTTTAAACAATAAAATAAAGAGTAATATGAAAGGCTACATTTTATACGTTTCAAAAATATGTGACCAGTAAAGATTAAATTACGCAACCAACTACCAACTGCTCAGAAGTGTTTTCCCAAATTTCGCAGCAATTCGCATTCTTGGGATAATCGCATCTTCAAGTTTTATTGTTATATAAGAGATGAACGGGACAGCGTAATAAAGAACCCAAGCCATCAAAACAATTGTAGAAAGTTATACGATTTGAAGGGATTGGTATAACACTAGGAAATCTAACAAAACAATAATTATTTTCATCTTTTGTTTTATTATTCATACCATGAAAAATAAGTAGTATCTAAACCTTTCCTGTTCAAATGTTAAATTATAAAATTATAATGCTACAGCGTTATTGTAATACATAATGATTTAAGTAAAATATCAGAGTAGAAGTATTTTTTAATATAAGATTCAATGCCTATGTAAATTTGTTTTTGTTCTTTATTAGTAACTATGTATTTTAAAATATTTACCATCTATTTTTACAACACTGTCGTAAACAAGGTTTAAGAACAAATAAAAACAGGACCTAGGTAATAGTGACAAAAGAAATGTTGCTGTATAAAAACTTCTATAACTGTTTAAGAATAATTATTTAAAAACAATTTATTTTTATGTATATTTATGTATATAACACTTACATTATTTATTATACAATAAAAAATATTTTTTGTTTTAATCTGAAATATTTTTAGACTACAATATTTCTAATGCAATCAGTAAGTAAATCTGAAAGTTTCTTATTATATGTTAAAATAAATCATATTTAACAACGGGAGGTCTTAGAATGGGTCTTTGAAAAGTACTTTAGTAATGAAATGACTTATTTGACTTTTATTGCCGTTTTTCTTTTGCTCGAGTTATGTTTTCTCTCTTTTATTTCAATACATTAGAAAAATGGCCGTTATCATTTCATAAGAAATAAATCAATAATACATTAATTTTTTATCTAAGATTTACAGATATAGAGAAGTAAATTATGTTTGTAAAATTGAGATAGTCATAAAGGTAATTTTTGTAAAACAAAAATTCTTCTTAAAATAAATGCATTTAAAGTTTTTATATATTATTAAGTTTTAAATTTGATAATAATAAGTTAACAGACTTAATTATTGACGAACCTATTCGACACTTACAAATACAAAGTTTAAACCTTTTTTTTTATTAATAATATAAGTCAGTATAAAAAATATAAAATACTACACATACAAAAATTAAAAAATTAACAGAATTAGAGTATAAATGACATACATTATTTATACTGAAACGTTCGAGAAGTTAATTGCAAAGACAAGAGCCTTCTAGAAGCTGTTATCCATCTTCTAGAAGATATACCGAAAAATAGGGAACACTCCAGAAGGATTTCCTTATGTGTATATATACCGACGGAACGCAGCAGTATTAAGAAGATTATTCAAGTGAAGATATATAAGTGATTAGCACGTGCGAAGTTTTAAATAAATAACAGTGTACACCGAATCGAGTGAACGTGACTTATAGTGTAAACAAACAAGTTAGTGGCTTTATCTTATCGTCGCGTAAGTGATAGCATATTATTGTTTTATATAAATTACTGTACGTTTTTATGCTTAGATATTTAAATTTAATTAGTTCGGTTAGTTTAAACGTGTATATATTTTTTTTCGTTTAAATAAATTAGTTTTTAATAAATAATTTCGCTACAATACTTTAATTTGATTTACCTCCTTTTAAACAAATTTGAAATAAACTTATTTTCTGTGTCATTTTATTTACAGTTACAGTAGATCCTCAATTATCTGGTCTCACGACAACGAAGAGGTGGACGGAAAATGAAAAACCACGAATAATGATTATTTTTGTATTTAGTAATGGTTGGGGTGGTAGGACGCAAGAAAAATTAAAATAAAAGTAAGTCAATTTGAAATTCCAGCAATTTAAAAATTTACCAACTTTAGATGCCAAATTACTAAGCCGCTGTAAAACGGAGATAGTTAACCAATTTTCTTTGAAAACATATAGTTTTCTTCTTTTTGGCTTACTATAGGTTTGGAAATAGGAAAACTTTCTTTCTGTTTAAACTATTGATAAACGGCTTCATCGAGCTCAAGTAATCTTAAACTCTTAAGCGTTTCTGGGAATTGATTTAGCTAAACAAACGCATTTGACAATGCCTTTTCGAATTTTTAATAATATGTTAAGAGGTAAAACCTTAAAGAAAAATTAAAGAAATAATAATAATAAAATGAAAAAATGTTTATATTTTACATTTTTGTCACGTTTTATCTATTTAATTTATTTTTGAACAATTTAAAACCTTTGCTTTAGTCTAATTTTTTTCAGCTCAGCATATTTTTTTCATATAAGTGACCAATTATTTGTCGTCCGTTTCTACATAACTTTTACTTTTTCTGTTTTTATTTAATTTTTGTTTTTTTCCTGTAACTAACTGTCAGGCAATATTGGTTTTACTATTTCCGAGAAAGTGTAGTTAATAAATAAAACAATGCCTTAGAAAAAGGCATACATGATGTTGATAATAACACTGTAGAACAGTTCAACGCCATTATTGCTAAGTTTATTGGTGGCAAGCGCATAAACCACTGCAAACTAAAATCGTACAAAAGTCGTTGTGCTTCAGCAGTGGTATCTTTCATCACCAAAACACCTATGTACGAAGCAGTTGATTGGAAGAATTCCAAGGAGTTAGCTAAACGCATTAAAATGAGAAATAATCAACAAATTTTGAAAATGCGCCACAGTGCTGCTTAACAAAACAAAATTCGCGCAAAAAGAAGGCTTGTTTTTATACCACCTCAAAAATACAAAAATAATGGAACATTTTGTAATAAGCCAGATATGTCACCTAAAGAATGCAACTTTGCTCAAGACGTTTATTTAGAAGATATACGTTTAACTGAAAACGAAATATGCAATATTGAACAAAATACTCGTGTCTAACGAAAATCTGATTTGTGGTTTAACGAAAGGAAGAAAATAATTGCTGCCTCAAAATCCTACGACGTGTGCAGCAAACTTCCATATACCAGCAGAACATCTTTCGTTAGCTATTATACGTTCTAAACACTTCTCCTCTGCTGCCACCGAGTATAGAATAAGACATGAAGAAGAAGCTATCCGTGCCTGATCTCAGGCTGTCGGCAAAAAAATTAAAGAATGCGGTCTATTTATAGCCAAAGATTTGCAGTTTTTAGCAGCAACTCTAGGTGAGCTATTTAACGATGACGACATTGTAGAGGTGAAATGTCCATACTTTGCTCGAGATATAACACTAGAGGTAGCAATCCAAAATAGGAAAATTCAGTTCTGGAGAGAAGATGGTGACTTTAATAGAAATGACAAATGATACTTTCAAGTTCAAGGGCAGTTACATATGACTAGAGAGAAGTACTGCCACATTGCAGTATGGTCACCTTTAGGATTAAAAATTGTGAAAATCGATAAAGACAACGATTTCTGGAACAGCAAAATGGAAGAAAAATTTCGCAGCTTTTATATAGATAGATTGTATGCTTCCTGAATTAGTAGACAGCAGACTTAACATGAACATGGATATTAGAAAACTTTCATATGTGGAAGAAGCCATTGAAAAACGGAAAATTGATTCTGAAGCTAAAATTAATAAAAAGAAGAAAAAAAATAAGTATGTTTTCACTGTAAAGATATTTACATACACTACCAAAAAAATAAAAAGATTCACTTTTTAGCCGTATTTTGGTTGTGACTTTATATTGAATATAGATAACATCAAATTTAGTAAATCACACAATAAAATAATAGATTAGTATAAGCTATTTCACTTAGAAACCCCCTGTACGTAGGCATAAAGTTAATTATAGTTTACAACTGCTAAACGATAAGAATCAAAAATGATTATTTGTTTTTCCGTTAACTTCAAGTCAGCTTTAATTGTAAATTGTTAAATAATAAAACTTTGTATAATTTTGATAGCAATTTCTCAAACTGTTTATTTATCTCTATGCGTTTTAAAAACAGAAACTGCATGCGAGCGATGATTTAAATGTACTGAATGTACTTTTCTTGTCCTGTATTCATACAGATACTATGAAATACCTATCTGTCCGCACCCAGCATAAACTGTAGGAGGGGGTAGTTGATAGATGGAACGTAGACGGTGACACTTTACTGGCAGCAAATTCTAAAGATTTTTACTGTTATAACATGTACGCTCGTGTCTGTTTTTGACGAATCAAGAATAGAAAACCATAAACAAAAAATATTTTTGCACAAACAAAGATTTACAACACTTGTTTATAGGAACAGATTATTCATGCTTTAACATAAACTAGATATAAATCCAAACATGACCTTAAAATTATTATATTATTATAATATATATATTTAGTACGTGGAAATTGCCACGAGGTGGAAACACCATTTGTTATTATAACTTCTTTAAATTTTAATGTATTTTTGTTGTTATATAAAGGTGCAATAAAGCTTCTTCTTTGTAAAAAATTGAGTTTTAGAAGTATACAGAGTTTAGTTCAGACGTAAACAGACACGAGCGTAGCGGCAATTCTGCTATTTCCAGTCGTGGTATTGAAGACTCTTAATTATAAAACCTTAAGCTTTTGGTGTTACTTTGGTTACGATTAGAAGCAACGGAAGAAACGCTAAACTTTGATCAAACTAAAGTATTGCCTAGAACTCCTTTCTACTTTTCCAGACTAATCTGCGAAGCTGTGTAAATAAAAGAACATCCATATAATATGAACCGGGAAAATGGTTTAATACTCAGCAAACCTTGGCTACCAGTATTACACCTTCTAAACTAAAGACCAACCTCGTTAAACAGGACACGAACTCTTACTCCGAGTAATAAGAAACTCAGTCAAGCAGTAACGGAAAGTGAAAGTCCGTTAATTACCTGATCGGTAATGATATAAATACTCTCACTTACACTTTTTACTTCAGTGACATGTACCACTCCAAAGATGCAAGCTGCAATGTTTTGCAAAACGTCAGTTTATTTAAGTTCACGAACTAAAATGTGACAAAGATCAAGTTCTACTCCTTCTTTAGCTCTCAAAGGAATACTAAACCAAGCCAAGAACTGGGTGTTCAACTAGAACGCGGTCTAAACCAAAAGTCGCTTATTATCGTAACGTATTAGTAAGTATTTAAAATGACTGTTCACATATTTAACTTTTAACTAAAGTTACTTTTAGAAAGCGTATTGTTAGAAACCAAAAAGCTTCCTGTTTAAAACCTATTTTTTATTACATACGCATATACATCTGTAAAATTGTTACAAGAATGTCATTTTTAGTTGCTTTTATAAAAAATTTAGAGCGTATATTTTGAGAAAGTATTAACTGTACATATGAATTTTTAAGAACATTAGGTAAATGATAGTGTTACTTATCTGTTAGTCCTGTTATTTTAGTGCAAAATTAATTTTAAATCTTCAAAAACAAAACTTCTTTTTGTACTTCAATGTTACAACTTACAAAATGTATCAAAATGTTTTGAAAAATTTTATTAGAAAAAAATTTTGACGTCTATTTTACCTTAAAATTGTTTAATAATCAAACTCAACTTACCACGATGATGTGGATAAAGAATTATTAAAACCTGAAATCATACTAGAATACAATCGTACGAAATCTGGAGTGGATGTTGTTGATAAAACGTGTTTCCATTACAAAGGAAAACAAAGAAAAGGAGAAAACCGATTGAACAATAACAACTTTTTTTCAGAACAAGTTACTTTTTGTTTTTATTAGCGTTTAATTGCAGTTTTACAATGTCTTTACTTAGATTTTACTTAATAAATATTAAAAAAATTACGTTAAAAATGAAGAGTTAATAACATAAAATGTGTATTTATAAAGTTGTTAAAATTTGACAATTGCACTAATTGGATTGTATTTATCACAAAACAATGGTTTTAACATTTTTCTTGTCATTTAATTAAATATAAGAAGAATTTTACATCATATAATGAACTATTTTGTTTCTATTTTAACTTAAACAAAAAAAATATTTTAGGCATGATAAAGCGTTACATGGCTTTAAATTAAAATAATGCGTTTAGTTCCTACGTATTGAATAATAACAAAAGTTTGTACGTTAAATGCTTTTCTTTATTTACGTTAATGGTTTAAGGTTATAAATTGTTCTTTGTACTTTCTAAGGTAATTTTCGTAGCTTAAAAGTTAGAGAATCGTGACGAAGAAATACCATAAAGTGCTAGCAAATGTAATGCATTAAACTAATTTTGCTAATATGTAAGAGTGAGTTTAATTTACGGTACTTTACTTTTTATTTTTACTAAATAAAACAAATTTTAAGTCAAAATAAAACTGTATGTTAACATCCGTACTTTGAAATATAATTTTTAGTATATGAAATGACAATATATAAATCTTTTTTTAAATATCTGAAGTTCGCTGCATTTAAGGATAATAGCGAATATACCTACCCTTCGAAATTGTACAGCAATTTAGATTTATTTTATATAACCTTTCGTAATCTTAGAAAGGCTTTAAAACCCTACTAAGCATAGTATGAGTTTGATTCTACAATTTTAGTAAACCTTTTTGTACAACAAAAGAAAATCAATTTACAAACTTCTTGATTTCAACTAATAAAAATCATAATTGAGTTTTGACAAAATTTATTTATATTTATGTGGCTTATCTTAATAGCATAATACAGTCTTAACATTATAGTTATTCAATACAAATACATAAAAAAATTAATTTTTAATGTTTAATTATTTTAATTAAATTTTTATTGCTTCAAAAAAATTATAAACATATCAAATATAAATATTAAATATATCAAGAAATATTATTTGTTATATTTTATTTATTTCAAATTAAAAATTTATTTATTTTTACGAAAATTATATCTATCTACATCTAGCACGGCAGCCACAAAAATTCTAAAAACAACCATTCAAATACATCAAACTTTGCATCAACCCATTTACTTTTAAGCATTCTTAAAACATTAGTATTATTTTATATCAAAAGGATCAAACCATTTTACTATATTTAGTCACAAATTTTATATACATAGGATTGACGTTTTGAAAAAAATTGAAACAAACTTTTTTGTAAAAAACAAAAGTTTTATCGGTTTAAGTTTAAAATAATGTTGACTGAGTGCCAACCTGTAATTGAAAGCAATTGAAATTCCTTTTGTTAAACCTATTTTATCCAAACATGTCATCAATTCTCTAAGTAGGATATTTTTAACGGTAATCATTTTTCCTTACAAAAACTTAGATTCAATTTTAACCTGTATTTGCACTAAATAAACTTCGTAAGATCGACAAATTAATAATTTAATATTTCAGTTAACAAACACAATTTGATCTAATAGTTTCCAAAATTTTTCTACGGCATTTATTTTTGACTTTTAAAATTATGAAATTTACTTTACTAACGTTACTTCTATCGGTTTGTTTCAATTGTCTTTGTATTGTTAAAAAAATAAAATTGTTTTTGTGGATTACAATTATTTAACGAGGTATCAACGTAATTACATTATTCTTTGTGTGAGCGTATTAAAAAAAAACTGCTAGTTTTACGATGAAAACAAAAACTATATTTTCACTTATGGAAAGGTAGTGCTACTACTGTTTACTTGAAATTTATTATCAAGTTTTAATAAATAATTTTTTAAAGCGTTTATGTACATGAACATATATAATCAAAATCTTTACATTATTAAGAATACGAAAATTAACAATGAATAGCACATTCCAAATTGCCCAATATTGACAAATAATATTTTTAATAAAATTAGTTTTTCTTTTTTTGTGCTTTTGGTTACAAGTATTGATACTTGTGCTCGGCTTTGCCCCACACGGGAAACTCGCAAGCTCGCACGGGAAAAGCCTTCTTTCAAGCCTAGTAATAAAATATACTATTATTTTATGTTTCTATACCGTAATAAGCAATCGTTTTCCTTGAATTAATAAAAAATACTTAAAACTATATCTTTTTCTTAAATTTTCGTTCAAATACGAAGTGCGTTTAAGAGCAAATTTATCAGATTACACTTTCTGTTTACTAAAACTAAGTTTTAAAATATAATAGAAAACGAGTTTTAAACAGTATATTATTTACTTTAGAAAAAATTGAATTGTACAATATTTTGCAATTCATGTTATAAACAATTAGAAATAAAAAAATGTAAACAACAATGAATGAATAAATAGACAAGTTAATTGACATATTAATAGACTTTTCAATTATAGTCTATTCAAAACTATTTATATAATAAAGGATTAACTCTTCTATAATTTTGAACAGCACTACTAAACTATTATATAATGTGTTACCAACTTTTTTCTAGCGGGTCCTGCTGGTAACAACTGGGACAGCACACATAGCTAAGATGCTGGTGAATGCGCGTGGTTAAGAACGTTGTAATAAAAGAAAAAGAACAAACGCCACTCGTAGCGTACCAGTACAGTAAAAGAAATTAGGTAGAGAAAAAAAGCAAACCACTGACATCAAAAAAATGTAACTAATTGGTTGTATAGATTCTAACAGATAAAAATTTAGTTAATTCTAGATAAAATCAATCACTAAAAAAATTCAGTCATATGAGCAAAGTTGATCAATCATCAACACGTACGTACAGTAGTAGTAATTAAAATCCCTAATAGCGATGAGTAATTTGTTCAAATTAATATAAGTAACGTAAAACTTACCCTTAGACTTAGAGCTTCGTAGCGTAGCAGATAGCAATAATTGCTCCAGTAATATATTTGCACTTGTCAATTTAAATTAACCACCACCGACCTTGAATACAAACAAATTCTAGGGTTTCGGTTTAAGTAAACGTAACCAGTAAATACTTAAATTCAAAATAAACTAAAGGGTCAATAATTATCATCGACTGAAAGCAAAATATAATTAATGATTTTAGATACACTAAAATTAGCTAAAAGCGTAAAACAGAATGGCCGAGAAGTCCGTATGTTTTTTTTTAACCTTTACTAAATTATATGATCCTTTTAAATGCGCATTTAAAAATATTTGAAAAAAGTCTTGGTATACTGTTATCAATAAATTTCTAAGAAGCCTCAGTGAGATGTTTGATGCTTCCATTCTAATTGTTTTGTTGCAGTTGTAAGCATTGGTTGTTATTGCTAACTTATGTCTACAATTCAAGTAATAAATGTAAACAAAGTGATTAAAAATGTTTATCGTTGCTCGTGTAAAATAAATCACAAGCGAAAATTTTTTTTTTCGAAATACGATGATTTAAATAGAAAAGACATATAATGCAACTTACGTAACCAAAAACATTTAAATTTACCACCGAAATACTTTTCTTGAAATGCATCGTCAAAATTAAAGTTTTCTCAGTCACGACCCTTCGCGTCACTTGATTGCTTATGCCAACTCTAGAACCTTCTCCTAAATTAAATTCAGATGAGTAACAGTAACAATCAGATAAGTGGCTAGCAAACTATTGTTTTAAGAAACTTTAAGCTAACCTGGTTTGAGTAATTTATTAATCCATTAACTCCCCTTTGTCCTGCTTGTAGTAAATAACACAGTGCAACTCATAAACTGGTGGTCAACACGGCAGAAGGAATTTTAAATTTGCAAAAAATTTTAACACAATGAGTAAAATCAAAACATGTTAGAATAGCCAAGACAGGACGAGTCGTTGTTAGTTAGATTAGGCAGTTAATAGTCAAAAAAGGTTTTACCAAAAACAGATGTTGAGAAAGAAGTTCTATAAATAGATATAAAAAAAAATCTTTCTTTTTTAGACTAGGTGTCTGTTTGTATATTCTTGTTTATTACAGTTTAATAAACTTTTAGAGGAAAAGAGTTACGCATAATTGCCTACAAAACCCGCTGATGAAATTTTATAAATAATTCTATTACAGCAGCCTCTACAGTTTTTTTACGAGCTGCCAAAGTAAAATTAAAATATAGTTTGATGTTTTTAATATTAGTTTTGTTCATTTTAGCTTGTATACTATTAGTGTTTAACTTTTGGTTTTGTAAAATCGTGTTTTGTTTGTTATTACAAATTTTGCATGAGATGAGATAAATTGCAATTAATGTATTTAACTAAGTTTCGATTTACAATTTTTTATAAGGGAAATATCAACGATGTTATATTATTAACTAAATAATAGTAGATATTGTTAACTTAACCAAATCATCAATTAAAAATTAACTTTAGTCAGTTCTTTGTTGACAACTGTGTTCGGAAATAAATAAAATATTTACAAAATTATTACACTGATAAGCACTGATTTAATTAGTAAATATTATTAAAAACTTAATACTCTAATTACAAAAATGAACAAAAAAGTATTACATTTACCAAATATTATATTTAGTCTATTAAACATAAATTTAAATTTTTTTGTCGTATTTACTTAGTACATTATTTTAAGCAATTTCACAATTTTAGTTGCAACATTTAGTGCTTGTAATACATTGGCATGTTCATCTTTTATTGCTGATTGTAAATAACATATTTTTTGTGCATTAGTTGTGAATTTGTGATTAAAGGCTGGCAAAGCTGTTTATAAAGTTTTATATTTAATAATTTACTATTATCATTTTTGCTTAATATCTTTAAATTAAGTATCATATATTAATTTTTAACTACTAAAAAAAATGTAATCTAAAATTAAATGCTTCCTGTGTATGTATTCCTAAATTTGATATATTACTAACCAAATCCTTGATTTTATTTTAAATTGAAAAATTTTTTAAATTAGGCTGAATTTCGTTTAATCTACATGAAATATTGTCAATGCTGGTTTCAGCTAATTTATTGTCAAACATAAGTTTGCCTCAATACTTTCTAAAGATGTTAAACGAGATTTTAAATTGCGTATATTAATTTTGAGATTTTTAATATTGTCGTTTTTATTAATTCTTAGATTAAATCTGTATAACTGGAATTTATACGATAAAAACAAATAGATAAACTTAAAAAAGCAAAATAGGACAAAACATTTTTGTTTAATAAATGTTTAAATACTTTTTTAATTTATATGCAATTTTGCAAAAAATATTGAAATGTAAACTAATTGTTAGATTTTAAAATGTCAGCGCCTCAAATTTAAATACTATTTTTTAAATACAATTAACAAAATACAGTAAGTATGCAAAAGCGTAAATCTCGTCAATATTATCAACAATGCAATTTTTGATGTTGCATTTAAATAAAACAAACATGATTTAATTACTATTTGATAAATCATACTACTCATAGCAATTATTTATTATATGTTGCTAAAAACTGTTTGTTTTATGCACACAAAAAAATTATATAAAAATTTTAATATTTTTAAAAAACATAATATGTGTAAAAGGAAAACAAAAAACATTAATAAAGTAGATAAAATAATTTTATAACAAATTGTTTGTTGTACAAGGGCTATTAAAAAAACAAAGACAGCAAATCTTAACACATAGTAATTGAGAATTTTGTATTTAACTTCTATAATTACAAAAAAATGATTAAAAATATATTTTTATTTGAAAACAAAAATAATTACATGGTAATACTAAAAAATATATATAAAAATCAATAAATCCTTTTTTTTTCTATACTAAGAATGTGTTTGTTTTTTAATATAGTCTAGATCAAAACAAGAAATTGTTTATTTTCAGTGCTACATAATTTTTATACGTTGTTTGAAACAGGTGTACTTTTGAGCCGTTTTTCTTATTGTCTATTTGTTATTTTAAAATTTTATATGCTATGTACTCATTTATTTATTTATTGTTAGATTTTGTTTATTTATTCTACAGATTTAATTATTTGATTGAAAACACATATAATTTTACGGCGGTTAACATTGAGTGGAATAGACTTTAACGTGCATTTTTGATTCAAATATTACAGTTTATTTTTTTATATATTCTCTTATACAAATTTTATACAATAAATAAAAAAATGTATTAATGATAAATATTTCAAGAATAATATTGATTTGTTGTCAATAACATTTTCGTTCTGTTTGAAGTAGTGAAATAAGTTCTGCTTCATGTCAAATAAAAGATGTCAATTTGTCAGTTTTCAAAACTGACAACCAATTATTTTTAACACTCAGTTGTAAAAATTAAATCAGTACTTCTTTTGTTGAAATTGTGTTCATAATTTATATTATTACCGCACACTAAATTTTCAAATGCTGTGGGAACTAAATAAGTATATAATTAGATTAATTTGTATAATTTTCTTTTATAATTTAATTAAAAACAATACATTTAAATTTAATTTTATACATATGTATACAAATTATAATATAGCAACTTATGTTTACTTATGGCAAAGTTAGTTAAGCGTTTATTTTTTTATATATAGTTATTACTATTGTATATGTATGTGGCGCAGTAATTTGTATGTAAATCATACCGTCAAAAAAATTATTCGATGTGATTTTCTTTTGCAGTAACAATTGTAAACTTATTTTGAGTTTACTCAAAATCATAAGTTGTATATGTCTTGCTTGCAAACGTAGCTAGTTTAATTTTTTTCGCAGTAAGTCATATGTCTTTTTTGTGATGTAACAACGTACATCAATAAATAAAAAAACAAGACACTAGCTACGTCCGAATACAAAAATTTAGTCGTTTAAATTAGATTTAACCCTACTCTAACACACGTCCACGGTGGTTCGTCGTTGGTTATAAGAAAATAACCTAAATGTGTTGCCCTGGCTAGCAAGAAGTCCCGATTTTAACGTGATAGAAAATGTTTGGAGACTAATGGTGCATACCATTCAGTGACAACGAGGTCCTATATTCATGCCTGAAAATGGCAACGAATTAATAGCAGCGATTCAAAATGCTTGAGAGACAATTGTTGGGGAATACTTAAATAACTTGATATGGATATGCTATCCATACCCAGACGGTTAGAAAAATGTATTCAAAGCAAAGGAGATTATACTCATTATTAGTTTTATGCTCCATATGATTCTAAAATATCCTAGTATAATATAGGCTTCATTAACGAATATGAGTATCAGTTTATTGCATAACATATATTATAACACAGTCGTAATTTAAGATTAGCTTGTGAGAAAATATTAATCAACTAGAGTTTCTTATTCAACTGTAAACTTGTAATGTTATTTTTGTAAATACTTTTTTCTTATTGCGATTTTAATAAAATTTTGAAATTTACAAAAATGTACAATCCAGTGTGAAAACGTGTATAACTAGTAGACTAAATTTTAGTTGATTTAAATCAATATTCTTAAATACCATGTGTTAAGGAATTTTTATATATAAAAAGTTAACATATGAGTTGCAAGTATTTCTTTATACTTTAGAACATCCTTTAGAAGACTTGTTTAAATTGATGTGTAACAAATTTTTGAATTTACATTTTGTTAAATTTGTTTTGTTAAAAGTTCTGCTAAAATCAATTTATATTATAATATTGATTGAGATGAAATAATTGGATTTGAGAAAAATGGTTAAAAGATAATTTTAGAATCTGTTTCTTCTGCAACAGTTCTTATGGTTCGAGGAATTAAAGCTAATTGGAAGCAGGCAATTGTTTATTCCTTCTCATTAACCACCTGTAGTGCTCAGGATATTGCATTTCTAGTTAATAATATTGTTAAGTGTTTAAACCGCATAGACCTAGAAGTAGTTTGTTTAATAACCGATATACAGGGTGGGGCAGTCGAACCGGCATTTTTGAAATTACTGTAAGAAATAAACGGTTGCATTTTTTAACATTATATTGATTCCATGTTAATCTGCGTTAAAAAGCATTTAAGAAACATTATTCATTTTTTAAAAATAACGTTATTAAGATGTCCTCCATCTCAATCGATGCACTCTTGCAGGCGATGTCTAAAATTGTTCATTACATCACGTAGCATATTCTGAGGGATTCTTTCGATCTCCTGACAGATTCTCTCCTTCAGTTCTTCAAGTGTATGAAGCCGTTCTTGGAAAACTTTGCTCTTTAGGTAGCCCCACAAGAAAAAGTCACATGCGGTGAGATCGAGTGAACGAGGCCAAGAAATCGGTCCGTTCCGCTGAGCGGCTGCATAACTACCGCTTTGATAAAATGCTTTCACGGCGAACGACCGTTGTTGCTTGGTCCACTGTTCCATGGCTAAAGAAACGCTTCGAAGTGGGGAACGCAACGGTAACCTTGTCAACTTGTTCCGTCCACTTTCACTCCCTCTCTAGCCGTTTTCAAAAATGCAGGTTTGACTGTCCCACCCTTTACAATCAAACTGCATTGAGTTATCTAAAGTATTAAGAGTAACATCAAAAAAATTATTGTAGGAACAAACAAATCAAAGTGAAAATGAGGGTGTATGTTTTATAGGTGAACTTGGTGAGGTATCTGAAAATAATAATATTGAACATTTCTTTATTGATTCGGGGTGTGCAGACCACAAGATAAGTATTTAAAATATTGTTTAGATTTGCTAATCCTAAAAGAACCTTTAAAAATAGCGGTAGCAAAAAATAATAGTTTTCTTATGGCTATAGGTAGGTAACATTAAAGTAATTAGTGGATATAAAAATTATTTTTGGTAAAGTTAAATTAAAAGATAATAATAAAAGAATATTAGAAATAAAAAAAAGAAAGAACTTGTACAAAATTTCATTTAAAGCTCATGTAGTCTAAGAAAATATAGAAAGTTTCCAAATCATGGAACTAGGATATATTTTGCAGTGGGCTGTAATACAATCATTCACAAGTTTTTTATTTGCATCCAGGGTTCCAAATAAAAAATAATATTTGTTAAGGAATACAGAAACCGTTGTGAAGTAATACCATCTGAAATTTTAATTACGAACATTATATCCGTCTTGTTTTTGGAGACCATAGGCGCCATAAAAAATTGCCCAAAGAAAAAGGCCTAAAATATCATCATTGTTGTTATCGGTTTTTTATATTTGCTGTGTATAATATTCAAATTTAAAACAGTGCCCGCCGCTTAATAAAATCAGATTGGGACTTGGGGTTTTTGATAATAATAACCAAATGATAACAATATCCGATATTAAAAAAAAACAAAAAAATAAATAAAAACATCAAAAAACCATTGTCAAAGCAATATTTCATATTTAATTAATTATGACATGTTTCGGCCTTATAATAAATATGGGTCATCTTCAGATACTAATAAGCACTAACAAAGGTATATAATAAAAATTGTCTATATTGTCTAAGTAAAAAATACTACACAATTGCACAAACAACCTAATAATTAGGTTGCTGCACATTTCTTCTCGGTAATTTGTTGACATTCAAAATAGAAATAAACACAAAATAATGTTACCATATAAAACGTAGATAAATTAAATTGTTATTCTAACTGCAATTGTTTGCAAGTACACCAAAAGTACAAAATAACTCAAAGATAACGTATTTACGGATGTTTACTTGAGGTAATGTTACGTGAGTCAGTCAAAGCGCTTAAACCAATAAATAACACTACAAAAATAAAGCTAAATACGCAAAACTTCTTAATTATGTTGTAGCCTCTAATTTTGGGGGTAACTATGGTAACACGAATTTTAATTCAGAAAAAATCTATGTGTTGTGAGCATTTTTGGTTTGACAACAAATTTATATTATTTCTAAACCAGCCCCAGTTTAAACTTCACCTTTTATCAAAATGTGACTTTTTTCTAAAATGAGCGATTCACGATCACGATAAACTTTGTTTATTTATTGTTAAACGTAGACCTGTCATTTCTCAATCGTATGTTTGGTTTTGTGCTTTATATGCCTTTTGTGTGTTTGCAAGTCTGAGCGTTTTTATTTGTTTTTTACAAATTATATTAACAATAATTAATTTGTTTGCGTTGCGTTTGATACGATAAAAAATGTTTTTTGAAAAATATGCAAAATTAATATATTATCATTGATTTGCTTAAAAACTTTTCATAAAATCTGATACCATAAAAAATTTTAGACGTAAGAAAAAATAAAACAATAACAATTAAAAATATACAAATCAAAATTTGAGCTATGCTCTAAATGAAACTAGATCATGACTTTGGTACTTTTCTAAGGCATTAAACCAATATTGTGCATTAATACTAAACCATAATAGTATAGTTTAAATAGTAAAAACTTAAAATAAATATTTTTTTACAAAATACAAATATAAACTGTACAAATAAAACTTTTTAGTAATTGAATTTGGTCATAAGATAAAATGAAAAATAAGATATCAAAACAAAAACTCTTAGTTTCAATTGCTTGAAATATATACACAAAAGTTCTAGGTCGCAGTTTGCGTGCTTTAATAATAATAAACACTCAGAAGCGTTTCTCTTAATAAAAAATAAGGTACCCACGATCTGTTAGCGCATTTGGCCGTTATGTTGTTGGGTTGTTGGGTTGTTTGGTTCTTGTTTTTGTTGTCAATTGAGAAACTTGACAGACACTAAGATCTCTAAATTTCTAACACTTAACCTTACACTTGTTTATTATGTGCCAACTATGTACTAGCACACAACATTATTTTTATATTCACATACGGTTCTCACGTTGTGGTTAAACATGTTATGAATTTTTTTAGCTATTATTTGTGCATTTGTTGTTGTTATTATTGTTTAAATTTATTTATGCGGTTATTGTTTATATTGTTTTTGTTGTGATTAAAATGGGTAAAAACTGGATCATGTATGTGCTATAAAAGATTTTACTAACAATACAATAAACAGTAGTTTACATGTTTATAGATTTTCTAGATGCCTTAAAAGGTAAGTTGTATTCGTAATTGAGTTTCAATAAAGTATAATAATTTTAGAACTAAAATATAGACAGTGAAATGTGAGGAAGAAGATATATTAGAAAAATTAAAAAATGTGTACACAGGTTATAAGGTTTGTTGTGCTCATTTTGAAGAACATATGTTTTTAAACGTTTTAAGGAACAGACATCAATCTAATTGTTGTAGTTCCGTTCCATGCTCAGGTGAAAGTGGTATGATACTACGCTCCAACAGCTCACAAATTAAAAAAAAACATTAATATTTTTTCTCGTTTCATGTCCAGGTGCAAGATTATATTATATATTAAGACAAACTTTTAAGACCAGTTAGTTTTTAGATAGCTACTTAAATTTAGCATAAATCTTTATTAATAACTAAAGTACAAAACTTTAATAATTATTTATTTTTTAATTCCAAGTGATAAAAGAACTTGTGTTAAGAATAAAAAAAATTTGCAAAAAAATCATTTCCCAAATAATCATATAAAGTATATGCAAATCTATTAAATAGTAATAATAATACAGTTTTTGATATTAAACATAAATTGTTTTAAGGACGTATACCTGAAAGAATTTCCACATTAACAGATCTTGGCAGCATCATCACTGTCACCATCAACTTTTCAATTAACATTAACGTTGCGAACGCCACGAAAAGAAATATTGAGACAAATAATTAAAAAACTATACAACAAAAACACGCGTTTAAATGCAAAATTTATGTTTTAAAACAACATGATAAAAAATCCATATCATCACTTTAAATCAATACTAAAACTTAACAAACAAAATTTTAGTCTCAAATCTAAAATTCACAAATTTAGTTGCTATTCAAGTTGCTCAGATACACAATCAGCTCTTCACCATATCAATATGAATCACACTTTTGAATTTCAGTAATCCTACGATGTTAGATGTTGAACGCAAATTTAATTAAATATTAATTAATATTCATTTCAAAACATAAGAACAATGTAAATTTTAATACTGATGCTAACAGCCTTAGTACAGTGTATAACAACCATATCTCTAAAATGTTCTGTGTTTGTTAAGTGCTAATATTTTTGTATCACACGATCAGAGTTTGTAAAATGTCTTAGTTTATGTCGTTTTATTGTGTAATTTACATTAAGCGTCTTTTTTCGTTATTCATTAGTATTTTGTTTAATGACATTGTTTGCAAACGACTCTACTTATTTATTGTTTTTTCTAAGTAATTTTTCGATAACTGTTAAGTAATGTTTAAAAAAAAGTATTCAATAAGTTATTTTACCTAATTGGTACTGCTTATTTACTTATGTTGTTTTCTTTAATAAATTTAGTTGGCCTAATGAAGTGGGCACTACAGATCCACAAAACGTTGCTTTAAGAAAACACAAAAAAGTTTTCAATGCCTCTCCTACATGCAAAGGATTTGTCTACCTATAAAAATACCAAAATTAACTAATTAATATATTACACCAAGTAACAAATAAAAGTTAAGTGTGCTTCTCAAGTATTTGGTGCAACAGTATCAGCAGCTATGAACTTGTATGTGAGATTTCAAGCTTTTCCATCTAGGGCAACACATAAATCTCAATTTATTGACATGATGGATAAATTGTTTGACATTTTAAATATACTACGACTCCATATAAACAATTTAATCGTGTTTTTAGAAAACTGAACAAACAAATTACATTTTTTTTAAATACTATCATTATTTTAACAAAATCCAAGATTTAATAAAAAAGGGAAACATGTCGATAGATGATAATCATAAATGAATTGTTAAAGTTATAAAACATTTTAGAAGTTGTTGGTTACAAGTACTTATTTACACAAAAACAAAAACACAAAACCCATTCTCAGTCATTGCAAATACCAGACATGCTTTTTAATTGTTTGCAGTTAGTTTGTTAGTTGTAACCAAGTTTTCACAATTCTTACAAGACAATTAATTATAATATATCGGTTATTGTCGGTATTCCTATTTTCTGGTAATAGAATTTCCCTTACTTAAAAGGTAACAATTATTGTTATTATAAATATTGTGTATTTGTAATTGCAATTTTATTTATCAAATGCCGGGTGGAAGTATTTGCATTGTTGTTATTTGCAAAAACAATTCAAAAAAAGCAAAGGAAAGTGGATTAAAAATAAGGTTTTTTACATTTACTAATCATCCTGCTGTTAGAAGAGAAAAGATTATAAAATGTCATCGTAAGGATAAATTCAATACCGAACACAAAGGGTATGCAGTGAACATTTTACTCCCAAAGATTATGAACACGAAACTTAAGCTAAGGTTATGGCATCAATTACTAAGCAATTGTAGAACGGTATGTTGAGAAATTATGCAAATGCTGAGTTGTTTAATACTTTTTGTTTTGTAATTTACAGCAATTCCTTCTTTACATTTGCTTCATCACAATCGTCAAGGAAAAGTAAAACATTGACAACAAAGCCAAGAATTAGGTCCAAACAAAACATTTTAAATCAGTTAAAAACAAAAATGACGCCCCCAACTATAAATTTATTGAAATTATCGTCATCAAGTAAAAAAACAGATTATGCTGTTTTGAAAAGAAACACGAAAGACGAGTTCATCTAGCTAGTTAATAATTGGTTTGGTACTATGAATTTGTATTCTCCAGCTCAGCTCCAACCAAAGCTTTGTGGTTTAAACTTAGAGTCACAACATAAAATTTTGAGTTCTATGTTAAACACAATTAGTGGAATGCAGTGTATTGGAAAAAACACTTTACTAGTTTTCCAATAATAATAATGTATATCAAGTCATTACAACGTCTGTTTGAAGACCTGATGTGACATTTAAATGTGAAATACATATTAACTTAACGTATTAACTTAGATTTTTTTTCTGAGGTATGATAATATTTTGTGTTTGTAGAATTAAAATGTCACTCTTTATTCTTATTTTCAGATAAAGACTCGGAGAGCCCTGTATGACCATCCTTCACCACTGAATGCTCTGTACAGGATTTGCATTATACTTTTAGGTAAAAATCCTAGCATTGCGAAAACTTATTCAATGTTGAATCATCACCTTAAATTGAACAAAATCATGGTTTGCTGGCTACTGTTTTGAAACATTGTAAATGTGAGTATTCCACAAACACAACAAGAAGGTGATGTCTTTGATTCTGAAAACACTGACTTAAGTGGCACCACATTTCTTGCATCAAGTAAAAAAAACTTTGAGAAAGATGAACTAATTTATATAGCCGGTAATTTGGCTAAACGATTTTTAGAAAAATTTTCTTTTTTTGGCAAATTTGCTCACTTACAGTATGCCATCACGGGTTGAAAGTTTATCTTTTAGTGGTTTAATTCAGTCATCACAAAGATGGATTGAGCAAGTAGATGTTATGAAAGAATACTTTCTCAAACTACATAAAAAGGAATTTATGCAGTGTAACGGAATTATAAAAAAAACTTCCGCTTATATCTCCAAAAAAGTTAAAGATGTACCTACAGACTTAAAAGTATTTTCTAGACAACGGGTGTTTGTTAGAATAAAATTTTTAAATTCAAAGAAGGAAGTAGCTAAACTGAGAAAAAGAAAACTGATTCATACTGAGCCTGACAGGAAAATTACAAAAAAATATAAATAGAATTGTAAAATAAGTTTTCATGTTTGTAAGTAGTACGAATAAATCAACTAAACAAAAGGATCTATTATGACTGATATTATTAATCAACTGGTTCATAAAAGATTTGTTTGTTATTCCAAACACTGATTGATTTTTTATTCAAATTAAAATTTTCAACTGTTTTAAATTCAAGCTGATTTTCCTGTTTTAAGTTTTGATGAAACTTCATTACAATGTTAATTTAAAAAGGTACGCCGACTGACGTCATTTTCCCACATTTAAATCTTGCTTGTCATTGGTTAAAAGTTACCACGCAGCGCATTAATTAAAGAACTTTGAGTACAGGCTTATTCTGACAAGATAGCTACTTAGAAGAAGGCAAGAAAACAGGATTTTTAAACTTCAAACTTACCGACAGTTAGATATGCTTCTGATTACTTATTATTATATGCCTTTATTATACCTCAACACTACAGTCAATAGATAAATGTCTGAATACTTGTTGATTTAATATACAGTTGTTAGCTGTAAAACTTTTCTCAAAAACATGATTTTGGCACTTAAAGTTTTTGTGTGCTACACCATCGATATTGCTTATATAATATTATTCCAACTTTCTTCAATTTGTTTTAATATAAAAATATGCTTGTTTTCGACAGTTACAAATACATATGTTTAAGTAAAACTATTGTTGAACTTAACCATACATTTCGTCAAATACAATCCTTTAAAAATATGTCATTAATTGAAAATAATGTGCGACATGATGTTTGTAGGAAAGCTTGTAAGATATCTTATACAAAGAAAACCAGATTAAAAAATAACTTAATTTTTAGATTTGAGTTTAGTTCATTATACAAACGATAAGTCAAATTGTAATTAATTTTCTTAAATCTTTGTTAAATTTAGAAATACACATCAGTTACATAATACATCTTATTTTTTATTTGCAAAAAAATAGTCTTTCATAACCTAAATATGATATAAATTGGTTTATCTCGGAGATACGGTAATGAAAAATTGCATCAAACAAACGTCAAACTAAAGAAGAAGCAGTTTTCATTCGATCGCAATTTGAGAGAAAAACCAGGTTTATAATATCTGTCGTTCAGTCGCTACGTAGTTTGTGTGAAAGATAACCGATTTTCTTTTGTTCGTTCTTTATATGTAATTGCCTATTGCTGTTTTTAAAATACTGTTTTCTAAGTTTTGCATTTTTGCCGGTGTTTTGTTATTGAGATTTATTGTATACTTTGTTATTGTTTGAAAAAACGGAAGTAAATATTTTGTTTACACTGTATAGAAAATATTAAAGTCGTTTAAGAGAGGAAACTATCCGACTTGCACGTTCAATACTAATAAAAACTAATTTATCCAATTAAGTATCAGCAATAAAACACGAAATCAAAATAAAGTTATTTACAAACGCTATTGGTGTATGTTATGTCAACTAATTTCGCAAATCTTTTTTAATGTAAACTAAGTTTGTCAATAACTAATCATATATTTATACTATTATACGCAAATGCTACCTTGCTTCGTTTTTAAAAAACAGAATAATTAAACTGAAGTTTGAGTTTAATTATATAAAAGTTGGCAAATTCAACTATGTTATCTACTAAATAACAACTTTTAAATAACAAACAAATATATTTCTTCACACGCATCAGTTGTTTAAAATTTTTAAGAGAATTATTTGTACGTGTATATACGTCGCTAGCGTACTAGGTATTTTCGATCAGTTATAAATGTCAATTTTTGTTCTACCGAATCTGAAAACAAGGCATTAAACAATTTTATTTTATATATAGTTTGTGTATATATCGGTACTACTAATCTTTAATGATGGTTTCCGCATTTACACAAACAAAATTTTTACACATTTCGTTTATGTTAGTGAATTTAATTTCCCGCTATTATTCAAACAATAGTTTGAAATTGTGTGATTTAAATTCAAAATACTAACTACATCCTTATAGTTTTCTATATAATAATTCACTATTAGTGGCTTTTTTATCCACGTAGGTGGCGTTGACCACCAATTTTGCAATTAATATTAATAATTACAATAATGATACGTAAAAGATAAATGATTATGAAAAAGTATATTATAGTTATTTATAAGAATAGAAAATAATATTCATGTTACAGAATAATAAATCGTATGCTTTTTATGACATCAAAAACAACAGCGTTACCAGGTTTGCTAAATGTTTGTAGAAATGGTTTCAAATTTTGGCTTAAGTAGTTCATTTATAAATGATCCACAGCACTTGTTTGAAGCAATTAGTAAACAAAAATTATCTTCAAATAATTTACTAGTTAGTTTTGATAGACTATAACCAACTAAAAAGAGGTTCGGGTCGCGATTAGAGTACAGTAACGTACGATCATACGTTTCAGTTTCTTAACACTACTTTTTTAATGTTCGATTGTTTATTAAAAAAACATGAAAGACTTGTTATTAAAAATCATAATAACCAAATTATTCATATGTATGTACATATTTAGTTTTTAAATATCTTGGAATTTTGATATACGTCACTAGATTTTAAGTTGCAACCTAATCTCTTTTAAAGATAAAAGTTAACCAATTCAATTTTAGTTTCATGTCATTTAACATTCATTTTACAATGGAGTTCACTAGAAATATCAAACGTGGGGTTTTCGATACATATTATTTTGATAAGTATGTTATAACAACAAAAATGTTGGTACTACATTAGCTGCTCGAAAAATGTTTGTCGCTCCCAATTTTGTGTGAGACGAGTTCTAATAGTTGATACTTTAGTATTTTAAGACCACAGTTGTTAATAATATTAAAAAGAAAATTAATGGTACATGCAGGTTTAACAAAGGGCAACTTAAAAATGACAAGACGTAACATTAACAGATAATTTAACCATAAATAACAATTTTGCTATTTTACCTTTGTTGCCAACATAACTGACAAAATTAGAAAAATACTAAAAAACGTAATATTAAAGTTGCTTATAATAGTACTGCAAAAATTTAAAAAAAGTTTAATACCTGTGGACAGTATCAAGTTCCATGCACCTGTGGTAAAGTATACATTGGTGAAACTGGTAAAACTATTAATACTAGACTGAAAGAATACAAAATACATCTTTGTTTATTAAACCTACTAAATCTGCTATTGCGAAACATTCACTAGATACCATAAATTAAAAAATAAACTAAAACACTTGCTAAACCAAAAAACTGGAATTCAAGAAAGGTTATAAAAGCAGAAACACACTTAAGCTACTTCTAGAGTTTTTGTGATGGTTTTCCTTTAGAATTTTGGTCCAAAACTAAACAAATTTGCGCAATTTATTAAGTTCTTTAGCAATTTGTTTTTTCTAGTTACTTAAGTTTTATATTTGTAATTAATTTTTATTATCTGACGAAACCTTGTAAGTTTTTAATTTTGCATTAAACATACATCTACCCTAAAACAATTTATTATGTTTTATGGTAAAACCTTTAAAAATAAAAAATAGGTAAACAAATTAAAATTATATTAAAATATTAGTTTATTAAAATTACTAAAATATAGTTAATCAAAAAGAAAATAATTATATGTCCTACACTGTTTTCATTACAAACATTTATTTTATAACGTTTGAATTTGTTTTTTAGTTGTAACACGTTTCTTTTAATCATCTTTTTTGTTTTTTTGCATTTTTGGTGCCATTTTTAATAAATTTTTGTGCCTTATACTTTTTTTAAGGTTTTATTTTATGCAATTATCTTGTTTTCTTTTTTTTTACTAGTAACTACTTGAAATGCGTACATGTTATTATCGTATAATATTGAAACGTTCTCGAAATTATTATCAACTTCAAAAACGTTTACCGTAGGATGTAGAAAATTCTCGACGCAGATAACAGAAATATATAAAAAGTATTCAAAAGGAGCTAAAGTCAGATTTTCGAAGTCTAAACTTAAGTAAACTGTTGGTTTAAAATAAATAAGTGATTAACGTGTGTGCAAAGATAAATAAATAAAATGCCGATGCTAGTGAAAGATAAATACCTCGCGTACGTGTGGTTAACATAAAAAAGTATTAGTTTTAATTAAAATTAAAACGTGCGGACTTATAGTGATAGTAACACATAAATTAATTTGTTTTTCTTAAATATTGTTAGATTTAATTAGTTACGTGTAGTTCTAATCGTGCAAATATTTGTTTTATAAATAAATTAGTTTTAAAATTCGTTGCAATATTGTATTATATTGTGTTATATACGTAGTCCATTGTGAATAACTATAAACGTCTTACTTTAAACCAATGGAGGGTTAATTTGCAGAACTAATTTTTTTTAACTTTGATTTAATTTTAACAAACAATTAATATTTAGATGTTGTCAATCGTCATTGTAATTTTGATTTTTTGTTTTAAGCATTAATTTGTTAACATGCTTAAATGAGATCGTTTGAAATCTGCATAGTAAACTTAGATTAAGTATACTCATTAGCGGAGTTTGATTTTACAAATTTAAACTATGAATTTGACGTACGTTTATGAATGGTTTTTGAGCTTAACATGTTTGTTTATTTTTTAGTGTTGAAACCACTAATAGGGAGCTGAAACAAATCTGGAACTTGCGGTGGTGCCCAATTTCACTACATTTTTTGTATTTTTCGGATGCAATATTTATTATTATTAAACAAGATATTCCTTATGATTTGTCTTATGTTTTAAAAATATAGTAGGTCTTAATTTCACTCGGCAGAGCTAAAAAATAATTATAGTAATTGTAGAATCAGATCCGCGGGAGCTTCCGCCTTGTACGCTGCAAAAACGGTAGTACACTATAGATGAAAATTGTACATAAACAATTTTCTATTGAATAATGGGTTTAATTAATACGTAAAAGTATAGGCATCTTGTATTAATTCGAAATAAAACTGAGTTGCAAAACACACCGTTACATAACTTACATCTTTTTTATACATTTTGTTTACGTAGTTACTTCAAACGGGTCGCTGTTTTTGCGTAAAATGCTCCTTTGTCTGCATGAAAGAATAAGTTTCTAACTTTACTTTTTTAAATACACGGTAAAACTGAAAAGACTCTTTTTCTGATTGCATTTTCCAGTTCCGCTTATAATGCAACGCGCAAAACATCTCCAGAATTCATTTTATCATACAAAAAAAGTTCTCAAGCCTATACATCACAATCGTTATATTTATAACGGCTACCAAAACAACGCCGTTATATCATAATCGTTATAGTTCAAAATAACGATAGTGGATAACGAGAGTCGATATGAGTGGAACCGTTATAAATTAGACAGCATACCGATTTTTCAAAAATAACGATTCAGCTAGATAACGACATCGTTATTCATAAGGAGAGTGATATAGCATCAGACTGATTGTCTGAGAACTCATTTTTGTGTTTCCCTAAAAAAAATTTCTATAAAAGACATACCCTCCAGTTTGCAATCAATTCGCACTAAACTATTACTTACTACTAAAACTATAAATGGGAAACAACAGCCGGAAGTGTTTGGATTTTGAGTTTCTAATACTAATTATGAAGCCGGTCCATTTACATGCTATGATGTTTGTTCAAGTGCATGGATTTAAGATAACGCGATTGGGTTTTCCTTAGATTTGTCACTGGAAACTACGCTTTATCAGCACGCAACAATGCTTGATAATAAACGGTCTCGCTCATCATATGTTATCACAAAAAATTCGCCATATGTCATTGGTGTTGCTGATTCATCATCTTCCAGCGATGAAAAGGTTATGAGAAACAATTCTCAGTCATTTCATGGACAAATGTTTAATACAAACAATTAGTGAATTATCACACGACTCTATGCTCGTTTAATATGCACCTAGAATGCTAATTATTTCTATTTTTTAATCTTTTTATTATTTATGTATGCATTCTTATTTTAGAAAATCGCAATAAACCTTGTTCATTATATTACGTATGTAATATTGTGTTTGTTTTCACCTTCCGATAGTTGCAAGATTTGCGATATCTGTGATTTTTTTTCTTTTATGTGATTTACCAGTACATATTCAATAAAAACAGTAAACTAACAAATTTTTTACTAGTTTCAGAAGTAATTAGTAACGTTTAATTAAAATATTAGAAATTTGTTTATGCGTGTTAACAAGCAAGTTAAATAATTGTTAAAAATGATTAAATTTGTAAATATGTATCGTTATATTGTATGGAATAAGTAGTAAGTGCGGTTGAAGGTTTATTGCACGGTAAACAGAATATAAATATGTAATTAGTTTCTGAACAAAATGCTAAGAATAATGAGAAACACTAAATCAAAACATAAAAATTAGTCCAAAAAACAGGCGACACATAGATTTGCTTTACAGAATGTTAAACTGTACCTACAAAAAGTTGGCACTGAATAAAAATTTCAATATGTGTGTACAAAACAACTTAGTTTAGTTTTTATTTTGAATTTGAACCACAGTTTTATACATATCTTATATGAGAAAGTAAAAATAAGTCCCTATATGAACCGAGTTAACAAAGAATTGCAAACTATTAACTGATGCTACATCTAATAAATTTTCTGTTGTTAGATATACATTTTCAATCTCTTTTCATTGTTTACAAATACCAACCTGTTCATCAGTGTACTTGCAAACTTTGCATGTAATAGCATTTCTACATCATTTGATTTAAATGTCGCATTTCTATTAGCACCATCTTGTTTTAGAGATTACATTGTAAGTTCTTTTTAATGTCGAACATTATGGAATGAAGCAATATCCACAACAAGTACAGATCGTTATCACAAATTTGGTAGCAATTGCAGTTGAACCCACTTCATAAAATACTTCCCGTAAAAAACAATACCAATGAAAACATAATCACAAAAAATAGTAATAAAAGTTACCTGATTTTGTAACCTCATAATTCTGTTTTCTATTTTTTTCTGATTTTACTGCATTTACTAGTGGGAATTTTCGCATAACCTCCTTCGGGTGATCTACAATCAATTTGTTAATCGAGTCCAATTAGGCTTTACTCTTGCACTTCTTAAACGTCTATTATTATATTTAATTCACTCACCAAGCAATTAGTAAAACGTACCTATTTTTGTTTCCATTCTGGAATTTTAGGCAAACACTAAGGACCACTTGCATAAACAAGGTTTAAACTTTAGTCAACTGAACATGTTTTAATTTTATAATATTGATATACTATTGGTTAGCACAAAACGGCAATAAAATGTCAGTATTTTAAAATTAAACCAAGTTCAGTTAACCCTGTTTATGCAAGTGGCCCTAAAGGTGCGTTTACGTCAAGCGTTTTAATAATTAGCAGCATCGTGTTTGTTAACAATGGACCAGAGCTCAAAGTTTTTAATTCAACTTCTTGTTTCCTGTATCTACTTTCTTTTAACTTTAAGTTTTATGCAATCGTGGCTAAATGATTTCTCTAAAATTGTGCTGTGTACGCATCTTGTTATTTGAATCTGGTTTTCGTGCGGTTGATTTGACGTACGCAGCGTGTATGTTTTTCAAAATATGCTCTGTTATATTAGAGTAAGACATACATTTTTGATTTTCGCTCTCTCTCTTTCTTTAATCTAATCTAAGTCGTAGCCATCAAAGGTTTTAAAACTGTAGCGCCGCCGTTTACATCCATACGTTTTTATTACTAATACGTTCGGAGGATTTTGTAAATTGGCGAACTTTTATGGTTTCCTGTTTTAGTTGTCGCTAGAATTTTGGAAAGCACAACTTGTGCCGCTATGTAAGTTTCCATTTTGGCTAAGAATTTTTCTACATTGCTGTTCTTTTTTAGAAACACCACGCTTTCAGAATTTTGTCCGCTGCTAACTCAATTTTGGTTAGACTGTGTTTTGAAGAAATCTCTTCTACAATTAGAAAGTGATTGATTTATTTTTTTGTAATTAAGTTTACTAATGAAGTTTCCTTTTCTTTTCATTGTAGAGTTTTTTTACACATCTTTTTTTACGCATCCTTTTTTTACATATTTTCTTATTGTTTCCGGGGAGCGGAACCTTTCTTATTTTTTTATTGGGGCGCTTTCCACGCAACGACCAGGGTAGAGTAAAAAACGAATACTCAAAGACACGAAAGTTTTTCTGTTAAACTTGAATGAGACTATAATTTTAGTAACGTTCTTAACAGTGTTTTATTTGGATTGGGAAAAAATTCCAAACCACTCAGAGAATTAGTAATTATAAGTTTAGTAAATTAAAAAAAAAGTTAACAAACAAAGTGTAATTCTAAGTAATCAGCTTGCATCGTGTACTCCTCCAAAGTACTTTGCGGCGGTAAGTATTGTTTTTATTTCGGTTATTCTATACTAATCGAAGGATTGGAAGTTTTAGGTCCGTCAGCATTAACAATTTGATTTATTTTATTGTAAAAAAAAAGATTATCCTCTACGCTACGTCATCGGCTGACGCTCGTTGGTTGTTTAATCATAGCTAATTTAGTTTAGGAATATACATATTATTGTCAACAGTGAGTTTATTTTATTTTCTTTGCTTAGTAATTGGTAATAAACGCCATTTCGCATCCTGCATGAACAATAATTAAACGCGGTCCTTTCCACATTGAGTGTTTTAATTCTAAATAAGAGTCAGTAAACCAATTTCTTGATTGGGTATGCGTACTATGAAGATATTTCTCATCACTGTACAGTTCTTTTTTTCTATTTTTCGATATAGCTCTTAAATAAGAAATTCATTTTAATCTAATGGCACTCGAGTTCATTAGTGTGCAACGATTAACTCTTGATTTTTGCCATCTATAAATGAATGAAATTAATATGATAAATTCATGCATGTGGATTAACAATACTTACTTAAAACCAAGTCTTAAAATTACTGTTTGTAATTGTGACATACCAACATCAAACAAATCTTGTTCATGCACTGTTTGTAATATGTCTATGAAATATACATTTATATATTATATAAAAATTATAAATAATGCGACGAATAAATTCTTCGGAAACAGGTGCCAAAGTAAATTTTTAGGACTTTGTTTAATTCGTTTTTTTTACCTGATGAAAATGCCGACACTCCAAAGCGTTTTTTTGTTTTTAAAATACTTCTTCATGTGTTTTGAGAAATTCAAATTGGAATCATTGCCATAACTTTATAATTTTTGAAAGGTATTATTGGTTAACACAGGTTGACTTCCTCTTTCATAAAATCTATAACATTTTTGATAATCTCCTGGCACTGACTAGAAATAATTTTTCCTCGAACGTCGTATGTTGCTTCGGTAGTAGTCATATGTAAATTGTGTTTTTACAATTTGTATTTTATCGCAAATGAGTGGATATTCTTACCTTCTATAACAAAAAAATGACAATAACCTTCAGAAAGACTGACTTAATTAAATCTCAATTAATAAAATCAAAAACGATAAGCTAAGTAAAACCAAGAACAAAAATATCTAGAAAGTACGTATTGTCGGATCAAAACAAAGCTGACATTAGTATTATTAACATTGACAAACTCCTTGTTTCTTAAAATAAAACCCTTTATACAAAATGTTGTCTCTTTTTTAAAGTAAAATATTTATAGATAACTGTTTGTGCATGTGCTTCCATTATTTGAATTACCATGCGAAGAACAAATTTTGCCTAAAATTAAGTAAATTGGAAGTACATTAGAGAACTAAAAATTAATGTCTATTTTTAATCGAAAATAACTTCTAACGTTTTTCATTTTCAGTTAATCGCTATTAAGCAGACTTCAGTAATCATTCTAATGTTCCAATTTCATTTTACACGCTTGAACGTTATGCAAAATACACGCAATGCAAGATCTATATAAACTTTGTATTATTGTTACTGTCCTTGTCTTGGTTTATATTTATTAGTATTTATTAAGTTTGATGATAATAACTAATAAATTTTGAATAAAAAAACATCACGCATTTTGTAATATAAAAACATATACGAAGAATATATAAGTACATACAAAACAAAATAAATGTACGTTATTACACGGGATTAAAATTTCCTGCTATTGTATTCATAACCCGTACTCTAACCCATCTGTCACTGGATTGCTTTTAAAGTCAAGCCAGATTTTTAAATGATCAACAAAATGTAAAACTTCATTCTTAGTTTATATTTGGAAGAATAAAATTATGTATAACTTTAAACAATTGTAATTGTCACATTGATTAAATTATGTGGTTAAGTTTTTAAAGATATTGAGTAACAAAACAAGCAAAAAATGTTCTTAAACGCACGTATATAACTTAATATAACGTAGTAAAACGTAACAATATTTAAATTATAATTCATACTCTGTACATTTATCTAACGTAAAGTATTTTTATTTAAAATAATATTTTGTGTTTAAAAAATGTTTTTAATAAAGTGAAAGTTATATACAAACAAAAATTCATAAATGTAAAATTCAAGTAATAATATATTTATTTACGTTTAGTATATGCATTATTTATTACTTATATTATTAAAAAAATAAATTTCGTAAACAACTACTTATTTAAAATTTATTTTTCAGAAACGAAAAATCTAATTTTAGTAGTATAAATCTTTTGTAAAATGTATTTACTTGTACATCATTATTTAAAATTGTGTTGACACTAAAATATTAGGCCATAATAAGTTAAATAGTTTATATATTAACAAAGTGTTTTTTATGCAATTTTTTTAAATAAGAACTAGATTACACTAATAATACAGTTTTTAAATTTTCTACATTATTATTATTTTTACAAATTATTTTCAGTATTTCTTATAAGCAGGAATCAGAAAGTAAACAGTGCCTTTAACGTCATCGTCTTTACTAATGGCTGCAAGTTTAAATATTTACAAGCGTTTCAAGCTCTGTGCGAATACATTTTATAAAAGTATATTTTATTTCTTTTAGAAGACACTGCTTATAAAGTTGTTTTGATTAACTGAAAAGTTTGTTTATATGAATGATGATGACAATATGTCTTTATCCACTTCTTTGTTTGTTTCTAGTAAAATCTGATTCTTATTTAAAATTACGTTTTTTAAAATAGTTTTTTAAAATCTATACAGCTATTATAATTCTTGTTCTTAAAGTTGTAAACAACACTTTAAAACGTAGCAAAACTTTTAAACTTTATAACCACTAATTTTACATTTAATTATTCTGTTCTTATTAGTACATAATTTAAAATCATTAGTTATAATTATATCTAAAACACGTAATTGCTCAGGCTGTGAAAATGTATATGCTTAACGTATATACACGGTGTAACTGATATAACGCATAATCTCTTAATGGGTGGTAGATATGATGAATTCGAACACATTTGCTTTATGAACATGTGATTTAACATTTCCAAATTTTTTTGTGAACTTTTTATTAAAATAATAAGCAAGTAGGTATTAAGTACGGACGGAATAGGCGCTAAAGTATGGAACGCCGTTTTGCTTTTTATTACTAAATTTAATTCCGTTGCATTCAAATAAACTTCAATTTTTATTAAGTTTATTTTTATGTTTGTCTATTTATTTTAGTACATTTAAATGGTTTGTTGAACAAACTTAACACATTTAAATTGTTAAATAAAAACGTATTTACTGATGCAATACATTTTGCTCAAAATTTCTAACAATCATGTTAAAAACTTTAATTTAAACTGAGAAAAAAAGTATATGAACAAACATTTTAATTCATGTAACACTTTTTATATAACAAACAAAAAATAAGAATCATTTAAATTGTAGAATTAAAATGCATGTCGAATTAAAATGTTACATGAATTAAAATGTTTGTTGATAATTTTAATCCTTCAATTTTAAATCAAGAACAAAATTACCTACAAACATTAAATCTGAATTAAAATGTTTGTTGATAATTTTAATTCTTTAATTTTAAATCAAGAATTAATTTTACCAACAAACATATTAATTCTGAATTAAAATGTTTGTTGATAATTTTAATTCTTCAATTTTAAATCAAGAATTATTTTTTCCAACAAACATATTAATTCTGAATTAAAATGTTTGTTGATAATTTTAATTCTTCAATTTTAATTGGCGCTGTAGGTTGCGGAGGTTGTGAGTACTCTAACCAGTAGTAAACTTGCACTATAGTTTGGTTAAAGTACTCACAACTTCCGCAACTTACAGCGCCAATTGAAATTGATGAATTAAAATTATCAACAAACATTTTAATTCAGATTTAATATGTTTGTTGGTAGTTTTATTCTTGATTTAAAATTGAAGAATTAAAATTATTAACAAGCATTTTAATTCAGAATTAATATGTTTGTTGGTAGTTTTATTCTTGATTTAAAATTGAAGAATTAAAATTATCAACAAACATTTTAATTCAGAATTAATATGTTTGTTGAAAAAAATAATTCTTGATTTAAAATTGAAGGATTAAAATTATCAACAAACATATTAATTCATGTAACATTTTAATTCGACATACATTTTAATTCTCCAATTTAAATGATTGTTATTTTTTGTGTGTTTAATAAAAAGTGTTACATGAAATAAAATGTTTGTTCATATACTTTATTTCTCAGTTTAAATTAATGTGTTTAATATGACTGTTAGAAAATTTTGAGCAAAATGTGTTGCATTACTAAATACGTTTCAACTAACCATTTAAATGTGTTAAATTTGTTTAACAAACAGTTTTATTTGTTTGAATGTATTAAACAATGTTGCTTGATGCGAAGTAATAACATTCTGTTGAACTTTCATTGTTTATTATTTTTGAAATGAATATACACAACGTAGGAGGAGATAAAAGAGTTCACATTGGAAGAAGATTACGCACCAATATTCCGCAAAATAGACGCTACTTGCGAGAAGGTATGACAACTACACCAAGAAACACACGACAGAAAATGGGCTAAACTCACACGAAACCAACAGAAAGCAGCCGACAACCAAAAGAACGCAAGGAGAACGATAGTCAACATATCGACACATCCACTGTCTGCTACAGAAACGACTCTATTAGAGAAAGGACTCAATTTTTCGATAACACCAAAACACGTGCCTGTACTGGACATCATTGGTGCCGTCGAGACAACACGTTTGAATCCAACACAAGCAGAAGAATTTAAGTGGAAAATCAGAAGTGCTCTAGAGAAGAAAAGAAAACAACATACCAACATCACTAAACACGAGGAAAAAGCTCTCACAAATTTACGGAAGAACAAATCCATTAAAATACTTCCAGCCGACAATGGGGCCGCAACTGTCATCATGGATGCCTCCACCTACGACCAAAAAATTGAAGACGTCTTAAATCAAGGGAATTACCGCAGACTGAAGAAAGATCCGACAGCAAGTTTGGAGAGGAAGATCTATCAAGTCCTAAAACTCTACGAAAGACATCTAACACCAAGGATGAGAACGATGCTAACACCACACTACAGCAAACCACCGCATCTATATGGACTACCGAAGATACATAAAAACAACATGCCGCTTCGACCGATAACCAGCTCTCGTAATGGACCCACATACCAGCTATCCAGATTTCTACTACCAATTGTGCAACCACTACAGAAGAACAGCTCATCTTTTGTCAAAGACTCCAAACATTTTGTTGAGATTCTGAAAACAATACAGCTACAACCACGGGATCAATTAGTCAGCTTCGACGTAGAAAGTCTCTATACTAATGTGCCAGTTGAAGAAGCATTGAAAATCATCCAAACGAAGCTCCGAGAAGATGAAAAACTCCAGGAAAGAACCACGCTGCCGGTAGAAGGAATAATGAAGCTCCTAGAATGTTGCCTAAAGAACTCGTACTTTCAGGAGAAAGACAGATTCTTTACTCAAGACGAAGGACTGCCAATGGGTTCATCTCTATCACCAGTAGTCGCCAACATATACATGAACTGGTTTGAATCCCAGGCCATAGAGAAATCAAAATTCAAACCCAAAACATGGCTTAGATATGTTGACGATACCTTCATAATTTGGAATCACAGTAATCGGCAACTAGACCTTTTTCTACAACATTTGAACAACATCAAACCATCCATCAAATTCACTATGGAAAAGGAAAAAGAGAACTCACTTCCTTTTTTAGACGTTCAAGTAACAAAGAACAAGAAAATTATGGAAACGACTGTCTACAGGAAACCGACACACACCGGTCGATATCTCAACTTTGAATCTAACCATTCCACATCTACGAAGAGGGGAGTAGTAAAATCTCTAATCGACAGAGCGTACAGGTTGTGCAACACAGAGAAAGGGCTACGAGAAGAAATCAAAAACATTAGAAACGATCTAAGGCAGAATGGTTATCCAGAAAAGATTGTAGGAGAACTTTTACGGAAAAAGCAATTAAACACCATGGGACAACCTAAAACAGAAGAACTACCCAGTTCACTGCTGAGCATCCCATATGTCAAAGGTTTATCAGAATCAATAAAACGTATAGGGAAAAGCTACAACATAAATACAGTGTTCAAATCATCGACCACCATTAGGAGTATAGTTTCCAATACAAAGCCACAAACAAGTCGAGATTCCCAAAACTGTATTTACCAAGTTCCATGTGAATGTGGCAAATCATACGTGGGGGAAACCGAAGACCACTTGACATCAGACTGAAAAAGAACATCAGACGCACACACAGAGAGGAGAGACTTCTAAGTCCGGCATCGCGCAACATTCGTGGGATAACCAACATCGAATGAAATGGTTGGAAGCAAAAATCATACACAGGGAGGAACATTGGTACAAACGGAAATTTAAAGAAGCGGCATTCATCAACAACAACAAAGAAATTTTCAGCCAGCCAAGTGTCGAGATAAGCAACATATGGAAACCAATTATCGAACCTCTAAAACAACTTAAACTTTACTAAGTAATTTTGTTAATTAATTAATCTGTTACGCTAAATTGATTTTGTACGCTTGAACGCTTCATCAAACATGTCTTTAGTATATAAGCTCCAGTAGTTTCTAAGTTTGTTAGTATTCACCTGATGACGATTGCAGATACCACAGCAATCGAAACGTTGTGTATATTCATTTCAAAAATAATAAACAATGAAAGTTCAACAGAATGTTATTACTTCGAAACAGTTTTATTGTATCAAAATAAGTAGACAAACATGAAAATAAACTTAATAAAAACTGAAGTTTGTTTAAAATTGTAGCAAAACAAATTTAGTATTTAATAGTAAAACAATAAAGTAACTAAAAGATTTAATTGAAATGTATGTTATTGATTTTTACCACATTTAAAATGTTGGTTTAAAAAACTTGGTGTTTTTAACTGTTAGTTGATTTAAAATGTTACTTGAATAAAAATATACGTTGAAAATAAATGAAGTAACATTAGAAATCAATTAATTTTTATGAATGAATATAAATGCTAGACTAATTTTTGCAACTTACATTTCAAATTCTAGAATTAAAATGTTAGTTGATAATTTTAATTCGTCGCTGTGATCGGTGGTAGCTTTTGAAACTATTTCAGTATACGGAAATACATGTACATTGTAGTTCTAAATGACGCCACCAATTGAAGCGACCAATTAAAATTATCAACTAACATTTTAATTGTATCATTTAAAATGTTAGTTGCTAAAAGTTATTCTAGCATTTTAATTTATTCGTGAAAATTCGAGTATTTATAATGTTACTTACTTTAATTTTAACATTTATTTTTATTCAAGTAACATTTTAAATCAAATTACAATATACTACGCGAAAATTTTTAAAGCAACATTTAAATTCTAACAAACATTTTTAATATGCACAAGAAGTTATTTTATAAGTTACGTATAAAAACGGGCAATAAAAAGTAAAACGGCGTTCCATACTAAAGTGTTTACTTTAAAACATAAAAAAATCATGTCGATAGCTTAATTAGGTAAATAGATATTAAAGGAGAAATATAAAAAAACGTGATTTTAAAAAATTGAAGTTTTCAGTTTTTTTGAAAATAAAAAAAGTCGTGACCACTAAAAAAGGTCATATTTTGAGGTTTCATGTGTAGAATGATATTATTGACAATATCCAATAGGTTTGATCTTGTTCTAACGTAAAAAATAAATAATCAAGAAGGAAGCGACTTTTGCCTAGTTTTTTACTCCACTATAAACTACTATTGCAAACAAAAGACATCGGCGCAAAAACACGTTTTAAAGAAGATGTAGTAACAATATAAGAAAGATAAAGATACTGGAATACAAACGGAATACATATACTATTAAACAGGCCAGTTTTTTCTTTTGGTTTACAATCTTTGAAAATAAATTCATAATTTAACATAAATTAATGAATAATACAAAACTTAAATTGTTTTATACATTTTTGCTTTTATTACGTAATGTTTAATGGTTTCATAACACATTATTTAACAGAAAAAACTTTTTTTAAAATTGGTATTTGAGTTTGCGAATAATTCTTTCTTTGTTACTAAAACAGTTAGTAGACGACTGTTAAATTAGTATAAATGAAATTTTTCAAAAATTTTAATAATGTTGAATAAAAAATAAATGTTTAGACTGTACTTAAACAAAAGATGGAGATTACCAAAATGACAATAAAAAAATTTCTGTTAAAGAAATTGAATTTACATTTTAATTGTGAAAAAACATAAGTTTATAATACAATAAAACACGGAAGATAAAAAAAATGTAATAAAAGAGTCAAATATTAATAGTTTTGGTAATGCTATCAATTAAAATTTAAGTTTAAAAAAACAAGCTGTAGATTAAAATAAAAAACTGTCAACAAACAACAATTACAATTTTTTTTAAGCACATTTAAAAATTCATTACATGTATCTATGCATTTTTTAAATGAATTTGTTCGACTAATCGTTTTATTTTAAGAAGTATTTGCATTAAGAGAAACTTTATACATAATTTAATAAAGAACTTCACAAAGCAGAACTTTAACGCGTTGAACGCGACAAAAAAATGAAGCAAAAGTGAAAACAATCGTGTGGAGAAAAGAAAAGTATCAGGTTGGTGTCGGTAAAACCCGCACTACTATTGCAGTGCAGTGAAAAAACTGCATAATTTTATAAAACTAACCGAAACGCCATTCTGCAAAGTATCAATTTGCCGCAGATATTTAATAGTGCTTTATACAAGTGCGTTTAACAGCAACCATTGTATAAAGAATCGGGCAACGCCATTTTCTTATCTAATGTGCAAACAACCAAAATCCACCAGTCATTTGAGCCTTTGCAAAAACAGATGTGATCACATTTCTACGTTTTATTTTGAGTACTAAGTTAGCGATTTTCTAGAACATCCAGAGATACTAAACTTTTGTTTTGCTTTAGCTGCAAGCACACGTTTAATTTGTACTCGTATTTTGTAACATAATAACGTTTTGTTCCTAATTTTATTATATGCTGCATGTATGCGTCAGGAACAAACATTTTTGAAACCGTGAAAACCCGCTGCGTAAACGTTAATCAGCTTTCCAAGTGAAAATTATGTAATTAAAACATTTTCACTAACGATAGATCAATCAAATAGAAATAAATAACTACGTAGTTAAGATTATCTTGTAAACGACCACTGAAGTATTTTGAGATTAACCAATTTTGTTATTAATAATTAACATGCAGATTGAGTCAGTTGCGTGGGAATTAATAATTCGACATTTTTGAATCAACATTTTTGTTAGCACGTTAAGGTATCGTTCTGTGTGGTTCTGTATAAATCTTGTCCACGTTATATTTTTTTAACGTGTTAATGAAAAATCACAGGGCAAGATTGTTCATATACCGACCAAAGCTCTTAAAGGAAAATTTGTGGTGTTCTTCCATGCCTTCTACGGTTAAGTGTTCCTATGTAGTTATTGATGCTTTACTGCTAGAACATGTGCTACGTCCAGGTTATTTTTTGAAACAAAACCAATAAAACATTCTTTTTTGCCTGTAATGCAAAGTCTAGATTGTTATTGTAACGGCCTACTAAATAAAGTTTTCCCAAACGCTTTTTTCAAATTTTTTGTTAAAGGAAAGAACCGTCCTAAGTAGGATCTTTGCATTTAAGAACGTTGAACAAAATGCTTGTTCTCAAGAATCTAAAGTTAGAAATGGCATATAAAGCTTGAAGAAAAGGAACGTAACAAACTTACTTGTAAATTGTTTTAACGACCAAAAACGAAATTTCTATATGGCCTTAAACCTGTCGATTACGTGAATCTGTTTAATATAAAAATGTGCTTATAATATAAAATTAATTTATTTACTGCGCTGCTGCACTGATCTTTAAAAACTGTTGGTTAATTAATCAGTGGTAGTACTGACGTACTTTTGCAAAAAGTAGCACTTGTAGATTATTGTGACGCTAAATCTGTGATGTAAAATACATCTGTTACATACAAAAGATATTAAAAGAGCGATGCTTGATTGAAAGTAACATAAACTAGGTAATTACCGGTGCTCAGTGAAGATGTCGTGAGTCAAATTCATAAATCCATAAATTACTTAGAATACTCAAAAATAGAAAAGTAAAAGTCAAAAACAAAAACGCGCCAGGAAAGTTTATAGCTCAAAAAGAGTTTCTGGATTTTGCCAACCGAAAAGCCCGCTATCCTATTAAAAACACTACAAACGGATCTTACCTTATTAAAGTGTATTACACTAAAATCTGTAACTATAAAATTTACACAGCCGCAAAGGCCGATAAAATAAAAGCTTTATTACAGTGTAACTATATGGCATTTATTAAAACTTATTAGCAACCTTAAATTAAAAAGTTTTTTATCTTCTTTAGGAGGGGCAATAAAAACCACTCTAAACTGTGTTTATGGCTACGTTTCGTGCCTCTAGCGTGCACTTCTTCAGGCCACTGAAAATTTATTTACGGTAAGTGAACAACATTGCACAAACGCATAAAACAACTAACTGAATTTGTTAACAGGTACAGCATACAACAAAAAACTTACAAGAAAAGGTTACGAGTGGTGGTAGTCCACTGGTCCAATAAGCATACCGTCTAATAACTTACTTAATCTAGTTAAGATGAACTTAAGTCAATAATTAAAAGAATTTAAATATATGTACAAAGAAAACAACGGACATTAAAGTTAAACAAACAATATACACTGAATGCAAATTCAAAAATAATTGTAACTATGATAAGGCTAATAGATAAAAATGACCATGAAATCGCATACAACTATAAAGCTTATCTTGCAATTTTTGAAATTAAATTATTGTAAATATTACTTAAATTGTTGGTGTCGTTATTGCCCCTCCTAAAGAAGATAAAAAACTTAAACTAACTACAACTTGCCAACAGGAGGACAAACTACTTTACCATTAAATTAAAAATTGATATAAGTTAAATTAAATTCAAATAAGTAAGCATAACAGAAATAAATAATAATAATGTAACGGGTGTAACGTCGATTTAACCAAACAAAAAAAATTGTAAATTGGATAAATACTATATTTAAAATAATACTAACGACAAAAACAAAGTGAGTGTTGTAAAATCGAGAGTTCACTTGATAGTGCGGTAAACAAACAATAAACTTTATTTTGTGTAAAACCAAAGCTTAAGTTTGCAAAAAGTTAAATCTACTTTAAACGATAATTATAAATACCTTAATTTGATTAAGTTGTTTCTTGGAGAGCTACCTTCCGATTGGTTTATGAACTACCGACTGCAAGAAAAAAAATTCCAACGCCCCCTTTTACATAATAGTTAATTATACCAATTTTATGGCTATCATCAAAACTAATCAAAAAATTATAATAAAAAAACAAAATTCAATAAGAAACACAAATATCAATGCGATAATTGAGGTTGATGAAGTTTTAACAATTTTTTAATGTCGGGTTTCAATTTAGTTAACATCAGTCGCAAATCACCACGCTGAGTGATCTGCAGTCTTTTCCTTTTCTTAGGCAGTAAATTAGCTACTGCACTGAACCCATTCTCAGTCAAATATGATGAAGGAAACGCAATTAAAAATTACCAGAACTGTTATCCTGGTATCCATTTCTAAATTTTACTTTTAATTCTTCATTAGTTGTGAGTTCTACAAATTCTTCTTCTAAATTTGACGATTCTGCTCGATCTGCATTTGCGAAAGGGCCTAAAACCTAGCTATATTCATAATTCGGTATATTCATATTTAAAACATTTTGGAATCGCTTTGTAAAATCAGCATGAAGAGCGTTCAGGTGTTGGGAGTAAGTAAATAAATCTTCCTGTTTTACCGATAATGCTGATAATGCCAGAAAGTGGCTGTATTCACATCTTCCTAAATTTCGTTTGAATTGTAAATTAACGTCATTCAATATTTTAAAAAAGTCTGTCAAATAAGCGATGTCATTTTTGAACGCAATCCCCGCACCGTCTCTGTTTTCAAGGAAGTCCTGTACTGAGTCAAATAGATTAAAAAAGCGATTCAGACAAACACCTTTCGAGAGCCATCGTACTTCTGTGTGCAGCAGCAAGCGATTATAGTGTGTAACATTTTAAAAGTTTCAGGCAGTATTTCGAAATGAAATGTAGGTTGCCGCAACTACAGCGTTAAAAATTTGTTGATACTTTGGCGGGTTTTCGTAAGGTATTTCCAGGGTTATCTTTAAATTAGGATTGGAATTAGATTAAGCAAAAAAAGAGTAGATTTATTTGCAACGTGAAAGTGCTCTAGATCACATAAAAATTTAAAGTTGTAATATTCGTGATTGCCCATAATTACAATTGGGGTAAAAGAAAAAAAAACAAAACTCATTAATAAAATTTTAGCGGCTAATTCCAGGATAACCCAACCCTAGAGAACTCCACCACCACTTAGAGGAGGTAGTTTTGGTAGGTCGTTTCTAAAAAAAAGCAATATAATTGAGTATTCAAACGATGTTACCGAAGAGTACCCAATTGGACGTGCCTTGCCAATGCCACAGGTACCTTTTCTTTTATTTGCTGTGCCCACCTTTAAAGAATTCCCTTGCATAAGCGTGCGAAAAAAACTGCCAACCGTTACTGCTATCTACGACAACATAATATGATATATAATAAATAAGGCCATAGTCAACTTACTGTGAGACTGTCGAGACAATAACAATAAGTTGTTTTAACAAAATCACTAGTAGATCTCCGCAGTTAAGAGTAGGCGAGGGGTCGTGTTATTTTAAGAACAAAATGTGTGTTGGTATTCTTATGCTGGTATAGGGAGCTCCTTCTACGTAGCCACAAGTAATACGTTGGCCGGGAATAACGTAATTAAATTGGTAAATTTACATATAAGATTTTTCTTAGGTTAAATCGTTCGCCTCCCCAAACACTGTGTTAGAGATACTAAGGTTCAACATGTAAGGTAACTTACCCTGTAGTAAGTAGGTGTTATTGGAACCGAGAGTACCCTGATTTTTGTATCTTTATGTGTTTGCCTGCGTTGGAATAAGATTAACTTAATTCAATCGATTAAATATCGCGCTGATATATCGCATAACGCTGAAAAAATTTACTATACGGTTTTTTTTTCTTTAGTACTGCCCAAGTACTGCCAACCACGATTTAGGTGATCGTGTCTAAAGCACCTAACACGTGTATATAATATTTCTTTTTATGTTTTACATTACAACTCCACCCCACTAGCCAAATATATACCTAACTTTTAGTTAATACGTTTTTTTCTTTGGTGTTTTTTTTTTATTTACTGAACTGACCACCGTCGTTTGTGGTGTTCCTTTCTATATTTTTAGTTTAGGTGGTTAGTTTAGTTGGCGCCCACAAATTTATTTTGCAGCTAGCACGTGCACCTACGCACCCTGCCTCCGATCAAGAAGCTAGCCGGCTTTCATGGCAACAACGGCGCAGTGCAAGAAAATAAGTGTTTTACCGATAATGCTGATAATGCCAGAAAGTGGGTGTATTCACATCTTCCTAGATTTCGTTTGAATTGTAAATTAACGTCATTCAATATTTTAAAAAAGTCTGTCAAATAAGCGATGTCATTTTTGAACGCAATCCCCGCACCGTCTCTGTTTTGAAGGAAGTCCTGTACTGAGTCAAATAGATTAAAAAAGCGATTCAGACAAACACCTTTCGAGAGCCATCGTACTTCTGTGTGCAGCAGCAAGCGATTATAGTGTTCATCATTTTCACTACAAAGCTGCTCAAATAAACTGTCATTTAATGAATTACTTCTTATCTTGTTAACTGTTCTAATAAAATAATGGAGGAACGTATGCAAGCGTTCATTAAGATTTTTTGCAAACAAGTGCTGACGATGAATAACACAATGTACTGCGAGTACATTTGGTACTGCTTGTTTTAAATGCGCCATGAAACTCTTATGATGCCCCGTCATTGCTGGAGCACCATCCTTAGCAACTGATAATATATTTCGAATAGGAAATTCTTTGTATTGGTTTCAATTTTTTTTCATATAATAACTATTGACAATTTTTTTCTTCTTTTATGAATCGGACGTAAGCCAAGTGCTTCGTTATTTGGTAAAGTTGATTCATCGAGTTAAATGGAAAATTTGGAAGTTTTCAAGTAATCACACAATGATAATTCAAGGTCTTTAGCCATTTCATCTATTCTTTTTTGCACTGTATTATTACTCAAAGGATTTTTTAAATAATATCTGATAGTGTCTTATGATAACGAACAGTTTCGGTTACCTTTGTGACTGCCGGCATAATTAATTCCTGGCCAATTGTGTGTGGTTTTCCCGCTTTTGCAATCAATAATGAAATATTTTATGAAGCACGAAATCCATCATCTTGTTTAGAACACGATGCAAAAAAGTTTGATGTAGTTGCCTGTTTTAAATGTTTCTTTTCAAGTTCTTGAAAATAGGATAAATGGTTGTCCTTTTTATCAACATGTATTTTATTCAAATGCTCTTAGACTCGAGAAGCTTTTATGGTTTCATTTGAAAAAACTTTTAAGCAAATTAAACACTTTGGGAATAATTGGTTTGTTGGAGATTTCAAATACTTGATATTGTACTGCTCACAATTCTTTTCAATTTCAGATATTTTGGAATTCACAATTTGTTATTTTAATGTTTTAATATTTATTTAAGTCATAATAATAAAATAAACTTTTTTGGACAGCTAAATAAAATGTTTATTTGTAAAAATAAAGGTATTTTCAAAGTATTTTATTATATTAAATTTCTAATTAGATAGGTACGCCGCAAACGCCCCCTTGACTGTCATAATGCCCCCTATTTGCTTTTGGTCCCGCTACCGTCCCCACGAAAAGCTCCAGTGTTTACTAGGGGGCGGTATCGTCCCCGTTGGGAACCTATGCTCTAGGTGATCTTGCCAAAAATTCAGGTGGTTCATAAGATTTTTTTAATTTGGCACGAAAGCAAAACTAGATTGTGATGCACAAACTACAAACAATCACACAACTCTATCAAAACAATACTAAACTCGGATTCAATCAAAACGTCGAGACCGTAAAATATACGAACTAAGACAATTTCCCAATAACTTAACTTTTCGATATGTTAATGCAAAATTACTAAAATTATCTTAACATAAAATGCAATACATAAAACAAATTCAAATACTAGGTCTTTCACGAAAGAGTACTTCTAAAACTGAAACTATGGTTTGGTGCCATACCTAGTACTGACAGGTTAATAAATAAATGGTTTTTATAGCACCATAGCCTCCATTGGTTTAGTGTACCATTCTGTGAATAAACGGTTTGTGTTGGGATCTTTGATAAGTTTAACATCTAATAAAAAGTAAGCAACCATATTTTTCTAATTCAAACGTAAATTTGTGGTTGCCGTTACAATTATTGAAAATGTTTGACAAAATGTTTTGTCAATTGTTTGTTGAACGTGTATGTCCTACGTTATATTAAAATTTTAAATATTGACCATTGTATGTTTAATGTTGTATTTATTATTAATTACTAACTCGTAAAGTTGCCAATGTCCTTGGTCGGTGGATTGATCCACTTGATTTTATTCTTTGGCCTGAGGAAGTGCTAACCTTCAGCACGAAACGTTGCCATAAAAATAAATTAAAGTGGTTTTATATGCCCCTCCTAAACAAAGAAGATTGAATTAATTAGTATACACACAGAGGAGGATAAAGAATCTTTACCAAGTTATAAACTTAGCATAGTAAGAATGTTGGTTGGTAGTTAAGGTTTTTTAAGACAAAAGTAAGTAGATCGTTAATGACCTAGTTTGGTCTCGACATTATGTATCATGATGACCAACTTATTTGAACAAGTATTAACCGAGATTTACTCTACCGACGTCAAGAAAACTTTTATAAAACAAAATCCAAACTCATTGGTTGAGATTGTACCTGTGGTTGACTAATTAACGATGAACGGAAGGTTTTATGCAATTAGCTCTAAATAAATCACTTCGCTGACAAAACACACAAATAAGCAAATATATCCTTTTGTTTAGCTGCGCTACCTTTCTTTGGCATTAAAAAGACCAGCAAAGTCAATGTAGTCATGGTATAGAAAAATTTTAGACTATTATCATTAATTATATACCTTTATAGATAGTCGTTCCTTAGTTAAAAGTGTGACGCTCATAAAAAGGAAAGTCTAGTGCGAGATGCAGCGCTACGCTCGTTGAAATTTTAAGTAGATATTTTTAACAAAACTGTACTTTATTAGCACCTTCTTAGCTGTTGTTTCACAGTTTTTTAGTGTATTTGTACAAATGTCAGATAGGACCTCGTGCGCATTTGCTTGGTGCGAGTCATGCCGAGGTTATTTATGACTATTATAACGCAATGAACAAAATAAATATAATGAATATATTAATTTAAATAATAAATTATAATAATAAGTTCTTACAAAAATAATTACTGTTTATTTAAGTTATCGGTTATATACTTATTTTAAGTAAGTAATTTGTTTTAGCTGATGCAACATAGTCAAATATTTTAGATTAAATTATAATACAATTTCATAAATTAAATCAGTGATTCCCAAAGTGGTCTATTCTCAGGGGTCTATGACAACCTGCAAAGGGTCTACGTCAGCGAAAAAAAATTTGGGGGTTCATGAAATGAAAATGGGAGTCCACGATAGTGGATCTCAACATACACTGATAGTACCTATTTACTTACATTATACTATCTTTTAATATAAAGACATATACATTATTTATAAAAGTACTTTTTTTATCAGTGTACGCCTCGATTTTGTTTATAATGTATTTAATCTATATGTTGAAAAATCGTATTGTTATTAATTGGGGTAAAACCAATTAATAATTTGTTGACCGGCCTGAAGTAGTTAAGCGCTAAAACCAACGAAACGTTGCCTTAACAACATACAAGGTTGATTTTATTTTTGCCGTTCCTCCACTTTGAAGGATCCTATTAATTGAATAGGAAACATTTTTAATCTTATAAAAGTACCTATGAAGTAAGAAATGTATTATATATGTTTATAAAATTGTGTGAGTTGTAGGATGTAGGCATTCGCTTTGTGGTCGCAATACATTTTGAACTTGTAAAAACCTGCACATAATGATATACCAGTATCATCTTGTTACAAGCATGCGAGCTCAGAGCTTCGCGAACTTGCACTGACTTGTTCAATTCGTCACTCTATAAATACAAATGTGAGAGAAATACGTTTATTTGTTTTCTGAATCTTGAAAAAGAAAGTGTTAAGAAAATATTTTAAAAAAATATAAACTAATAGTTTATCACACAAATTATAGTAAATCAGTGTTATTTTGTTTGAGAGTGCCGGAAAAAAGTAAGTACATTGTTTTTTATTAAATTTTATTTATGTAATCGTAGTTAGCAAAGATAGATAAATTACGCCAATCATGACTTCAGTTATTAGTAATTTAATATTACAGTGCAATCTTCGTAATCCGAACCAATTGCAATTTTATTATTAACATACAATAGCATTGTTACCACTTTGAAAGATAAATTAAGAAAATAAGAAATCCACAACTGTACAGCCGCGTGTTTTTTGTTAATTTTTTTTTTCATAGACTTTAAATTTTTACATATAGGAAACATATTAAAAAAAAATTGAAATTAAACTACATATTTTGGCCAGTCACATAAATAAATATGTATGTGTGTCAATATTTACTTATTTACGACTTTGCTAGGCATTTATTGTTCTTTTATAAATTCATATATCGTACCAAATAACTTCACAAAAAAAGTAAAAAAATTGTACTTTTGTCCATTGGTCGTTACACTGTGTGCTAGTTTGGATGACTGGAATGTTCGGATTACGGAAGTTCGGATTATGGACATTGCACTGTACATACTTCTCTATATTAAAATTAAAATTTTGTATTATTGCTAAAGTGGAACCAGTGAATTTTTACACATGACAGTCGAATGTAATTGTAATGTAATTTGTTATTATTATTCGTTGTATAATATTTTATTTTAACATTTTTTGTCATGTTACTTTCAAATTTCCTTAAAGTTCTATCATATCAAAACCTTAAATAACATTCATAACATTTCCTTTCTTACATTCATTTATAATGGCTATACGCCTATGCCTGTCATAAAATACCATACAATTTAAATTTGACTTTGATTTTTTAATATACAGCTGCTGGACTTTATGTCTTATTTAAATAGATTAATTTTGCCCACAAATGACTGATACCATGTTCGATTCTAAAAGGAAATGTAGACAGTCAGTGTTGATTATTTGAAACTTGACTTCATTCCATCATTGTCGGACAAACAATTGCCTATGTGCCTTTTATGCAACAAAACTTTGGGCAACGACGCTCTGAAACCATCTAAGCTGCAGGATCATCTGAGAAGATGTCACCCTGATAAAACAGATAAAGATTTGAAATACTTTCAAGCACTTAAAGATAAACTTTAGAAGAGACCCACGCTGGACAGAATGTTCGCTTCGACATCACAAAGAAACGATGATGGTTTGCGGGCGTTTTAGAATATCTCGCTACTTATAGCAAAATCCTGAAAACCGCATACTATCGGAAAGAAGTTAATTTTGCCACCCGTTGAAGAGGTTTTAAAAACTGTTTTACACGAACCTGCATCTGATATCATTAAAAGAATTCCCTTAAGCAACAATGCTGTTGAAAGACGTATTGATGAAATTAGTTTTGATATTGAAAGCTTCTTGTGTAATTATTTGCAAACGACCCATTTCTCTATACAACTGGACGAGTCAACTATACCTGGTAATGCAGCATTATTATTATGGGCATATGTTCGTTTTATTATGAATCAAGAAATCTACGAAGAACTGCTCTTCGCAAGAACTTTGACAACCGGCGCTAAAGGTGAATCAATATTTCATATTTTAAAGGATTACTTCATTGAAAAACCAATCCCTTTATCAAATATAACATCAGTAGCTACAGATGGAGCACCTGCCATGGTTGGACGTTATTGTGGATTTCTAAGCTATTTTTAAACAAAATGTGTCAGGAGTGTTAGCAATATATTGCGTCATCCATCGACAACACTAAAAATTTGAGTGTTAGATCGCATGAATCTCTTCAATTAGTCATTCTAAATAGGCGGTTATTTGCGCAGTTGTGTGAAGAAAATGACGACCACTTTCATCAATTACTCCTTCACACTGAAGTACGCTTGCTGTCGAAAGGCTTATGTTTGACAAGATTTTTTGCAGTTTTTGAGACTATTTTAGAATTTCTGGATACTACAGGTATAATTTTAAAAGACAATTTAATGAAGTGGAAAACAGACATCGCCTATTTAACAGATTTGTTTACAAAATTTAATATGGTTAATTTGCAGTTACAAGGCGACATTCTAAATTTGATTAAAATAAAGTCCTCTTATCAGCGTTTCTTGTCAAAGTTAAACTAATGAAGCAAAATATTGGACGAGGCAAATTATCCCAGTCCCCCAATTTGTTACAAACAAACTGCCAGGAAAACGACGTTTCAACCTACGTTCAACATTTAAGTGCCCTCTATTCAGATTTTGAAACTAGGTTTGAGGATGTTTTGAATATGGTAATACCACCGTGTATAATTAACCCATATGGTGACATAAAAAAAACGAATGTCATAATACAAGAGGAACTGACTGTACTAAGTACAAACAAAGAACTTAAGGTTCAGTTTAAAAACGGATATCAGCAATTCTGGCTGCAAAACAACATACCCGTTACTTATCCCGTATTATGGAATATAGTGAGGAAAGTTTTCATTTCCTGTACATCGTCATACCTAGTGGTAAAAACTAAAAACATTTAATTATTGCTTAGTTTATTTTATGTTTATTTTATGTTACGTATATTTTACATAACAGATACAAAATTTTATTTTAAATAGTGTTACATGCCAAAGTTAAAACAAAGTCACTGCCTGAAATGAGGTAACATAAACGATGTTGTGCCGCTGCTCAGTGGAGAGAGTGGAGAAATTATATGTTACATTTCGTTACATTATCTTTCATGCATGAATAAGATTTACTTTTACATACACAAAACAGTATTAATTAATTAAAGCAAACTTCACGCAAACACCTTCAAGTGTTTCTTGAAATATTTAAGGTTAGCCGTAATTCAGTCGGCTCAATTCAAAGCTTTTAAATCATATCGATCGCGGTTCACTTCACGGTAATAACAAATTCGATAAATACCTTTACTCAATTGTATACTCTAGATGAACTGTCGGCCACAGCGGTTCCAGAAGCTCTCGAGTTTAGATCGAACCCGGGACGGTCTAGGTGATCTGTAGTCGAATACAAGCTCGGTGGGACCCCCAAACAATGGAATTACGGCGGAAGATTTATTTCACTATTTAATTGAAATCCGCACAAAAGCGAAGACAGGATTTTTCACACAAAACATCGAAAATAAATCCAACTCGAACGTGAGTTTTATTATAGATACCATGAAGTTTCTTAAACCGTAAAATTACGAATTTGGAAAACCACTATTTCCCATCACACCACTCAATTTTCACGGCACCATTTGTTTAACTTCCGCGGTATTGCCTAACGGTAGGGTAAAAACACCCCGAACACTTGACTAAATTCCGGTACCCGGTATTCTTACTTGCGACCAAAAATCATCTTCAAAAACAAAATTTTACTCCTTATAACACCTCGTGATCCCTCTTAATTCACAAACTTGCGCCGTAAAATCTTTGTAAAAGATAGAACACTAAACAAAGTAAATTAACAAAGATGAAAACTATAATTGCCACGTGCGTCTTGTCACGTAGGCACTCGAAAGAAAGAAAATCTTCTCACAGAAAACGCTTACTCCGTTAAATTATCAGGTGGCTCGGAAATGAACTCAACATAAACAAAAGTATAGATACCAAGAAAAATTGATCAAATTACATTCCAAAAAGGAAATCGTAAATTAGATAGAATTGTTATTATAATGAGATAACCAGAAGTAAAAACACTAAATCAAAATCAAAACCACGGAACTTTAGATGCATTAAAAAAAATACCAGTAATAATTGTGAAATAACAATTAAATACAAATAAACTTAAATCAAACGTAATAAAATAACGAGTAAAACGTTTTCGATGCTAACGTCGAACTAATCAATCGTAACAAAAAAAAAGAAAATTCAGCTAGATGAATCAGAATATGGGGTCTTTTACAAAAGAATTCCAACGCAGGTTACACTTCCCCTACTTAAAGAGGGATTTCCCAAATCACTCTGTACAAAAACAAAAAAAAATGAAAACCCACAACCCAAAACGAAACCATCATCGTAATTACGATGAATCGATAGGACGATAAAAAAACAATAAACGATAGAAACCAACATCGAAAATACCATGTATCGATAGAGCGGTAACATAACATTGACAATACAATGTTGCCATAAAACGTTAAAAACGTTAACGATAAACGACAAGTCCGCTACAAAACAAAATACGTCAAAATCGGTAAAAATGCAACAACGGAAGACTTTACGAAATGTCTGGCTCGACACGATGTATGAGACATTGAAAATGGAGAAGGCACGCCATGCTTCACGAGATCGGCATGTTGTAAAATCCTACAACCCCACAACGTCGAACACAAGGCACCTTACCAATTGACAAGTCCAAAGTCGACTGCTGCAAGTGTCAAGCAAAAATGATAACGTAACTAATAACTAAACAAAAGTACGGATCTCGCGATCTCGCAATCATCGAGAATCCATACAACAAACGAAAACGAAACTCACTAAAGATATTGTTTACCTAAAACTACAAAAACGATGATGTCATCCCTAAACTGGAAAGGTATGACTTTTCATAGTCAGTCAGTGCGTACGACAAGGCATGGTGTCTCCCACCAGTTACAATGTACCGTATTATAATATAGCTCTGACGCTGACCATTCCTTCAAAAATATCCCACAGTAAATAATAAAAACTAAAACCTAAAGGAAGGGTAGTATGTTTGGGTTCGGCACAGATCACCCGATGCGGTACAATCGAAGAAGGCGCGCTGCGCTTCACGGGATCCGCGCATTGCGTTTCTCCCACAACGAAAGTCCTCACCGAGCGATGGCACCTAGCCACAAACACTACAGAAATAAAAGATAAGGACAGACAAGATAGCAGAAGAAAGAAAAATGGAAATGACAGAACCGTTGTTTAGTCGCCTCTTACGACAAGTGGTGTCCCCACTGTAGAGAAATATTCTTAGTCCGTCTCTACACGGAACCCAAAAACGAAACTAACTAACCTAACTAAATGAGAAAGAAACTTAAACGGTAAAACAAAACGAAAACTATTTATCCCCAGTCGGGTTTAACTTTAAGTCTTTGGCGTTCCATATGCCTTTAGATGCTCCCGTGTCATCAGACAACTCATAGGTCTGATACGATACTTTCCGTTTTACGTAAAACGGACCGATAAACTTAGGTGCCAGTTTGGCCGAGAAATATTGAGATGCATCTGAAAGAACATAATTCTTTCGCCACACTGTGTCTCCCACCTCAAAAGGTGCTGGACGACGACGTAAATCGTAATAATGTTTAGCGCGGACATAAGCGGCATTCAAGCGATTCTTAATGTCGACGTAAACTTCTCTAAAAGCTGGGCCTCTTTCGGCCAAAAAGGTACGATCTGCAAAAGCTAGATCGTCGATAGTGTCGGAATCGGTAGTTTTTCCATGACGTGATCCGTCGAGACAGATTTCACGTCCAAAATTAGCGACAAACGGCGTTAAGCCGGTGACTTCATGTACAGCGGTACAAATAGCACATGCTACTTTAGCAAGATACTTATCCCAGTGTCGATGGTTGTCTTCGATATATGACGATAGCATTGTCTTCATAACTCGGTTGACTCTTTCGGTTGGATTCGCTTGTGGATGATAATTAGCGTTAAAAATAATTTTGGACTTATATGACGAAACCATTTTCTTGAACTCTGCACTACGAAACTGTGTGCCGTTATCGCACAGAAGATACTGAGGAACTCCAAACATTAAAAATACATCTTCTTCAAGACGTTTAGTCACTGCTGCTGCAGTAGCGGAACGTAACGGGAAAAATAACACAAATTTGGAAAAATAATCGGCAACCACAAGGATATATGAATAGCCACTCTTAGATCGCGGTAGCGGTCCAAAAAGATCGGTAGAAATCAACTGCCATGGTTTGTCCACAACAGGATGACGGGTCATAAGGCCAGCAGGACGTTTCTGTTCTGGCTTATGCGTGATACAAACTTTACAACCATTGATGTAACGAATAACGTCAGCCTTCATCTTAGGCCAGTAATAAAGCGGAACAATTCGTTCGAGAGTCTTAAAAATACCAAGGTGTCCAGCGGTAGGCTCATTGTGAAACTTAGACAATATTTCGAGTCGTTTAGACTTAGGCACAACTTCTCTCCAATGGTCATTCTCAGAACGAAGATCGGGATAGTCTACGGTAACATGCTTAAATAGCTTTCCGTTAATAATTTTCCACTGTGGAAAAGCGGTAGGTTTTGAACGTACACGTTCCATAAGTTTCGTTAACCATTTGTCCGAAGACTTAGGTTCGGTAGCGTCACAAACGGTAGTAATGTTGTCGATAGCTGGTACTGAACGAGATAATGCGTCAGGTACGACATGATACTTTTCTTTACGATGAATGATCGTAAAATCAAATTGTTGTAGTCTAACAGCCCAACGTGCTAGACGACCGGTAGGTTCATTTAAATTGTGTAACCAGACTAATGATGCGTGATCAGTAACTACAGTGAAAGTTGTTCCTTCAAGATAGGGGCGTAATTTTTCAATAGACCACAGGACAGCCAGACACTCCTTTTCGGTAGTTGAGTACTTGCGTTCACATTTCGTAAGCGACCTACTATTATAACAGATAACACGTTTTTCACCGTCGATAAACTGGGTAAGAACTGAACCAAGACCAAAATCGGAAGCGTCAGTCTGAACTGTAAACGGAACATTAAAATCAGGACAAGACAAAATAGGTGCGGAAACCAAACAATTCTTAATGATCTGAAAGGCCTCATCATAATCACTAGTCCAATTAAAGCTGGAATTCTTCTTTAACAGAGACGTCAATGGAGCGATAATTGTCGAAAAATTCGGTACAAATCGGCGATACCAAGAGGCCATGCCTATAATTCTTCTAACTTCAGCAACACCAGTGGGAACTGGAATACGCAAAATTGCATCAACCTTTTCCGGGTCAACCGACAAACCAGTAGAATTTACGATAAAACCAAGATACTTAAGTTCAGGTTTACAAAAATGACATTTGTCTTTACTTAACATCAAATTAGCCTCTCTAAGGCGACGAAGAACTTCAGTTAACACTTCCATGTGTTTCTCGAAAGAAGGAGCGCAAATAATGACGTCATCTAAATAAACAAAAACGTAAGGCTCTAATTCGGGACCTAAAACTCGATCAATCAACCTCTGCCAAGAAGCTGGTGCGTTAGCTAAACCAAACGGTAAGCGCGTGAATTGGAATAACCCACGGTTCGGAACTGTAAAAGCGGTATACTGCTTAGACTCTTCGCTTAAAGGAATCTGCCAATAAGCGGACTTAATGTCGAGAGATGAAATAAACTTAGCGTCACGAAGACGATCCAAAATAGACGAAACGTAAGGTAAAGGATAAGCGTCCTTTTCGGTAATTTTGTTGACTTTTCTAAAGTCCACGCAAAAACGATACGAGTTGTCCTTCTTCTTCACCAATAAGATCGGGCTCGACCAAGCGCTGTTGGATTTTTCTACAACGCCTAACTTTAACATTTTCTCTAACTCCAGATCGATTTGTTTCTGGATAAACGGCGAAACTCGGTAATAACGTTGCTTAATTGGTTCGGAAGTAGTTGTGATCTGATGTTCGATCAAGTTGGTGCATCCAAAATTTTCATTCGAAGAAGAAAAATGATTACTAACTAAATTGTCTAACTGATTGAGCTGTTCTGAAGAAAGATTGAGACGAGACTTAATAACTGAATCTTTATCTTCCAATTGTGAAATGGTGTCCATATTTTCGAAACGCCATTCACCTTTTCTAAGATCGGGAACAATACCTGCTTGCTTCCAAAAATCAACACCTAAAATTAAATTATGCAGCACGTCCGGAACAACTAAAACTTCTAAAACAACAATGTTTCCTTTAAGTTCGATTGGGACGAGAAGTGAACCTAAACTCTGTACTGATTTACCATTAGCAACAACACAATTAATTTTAACTGACTTATTTAACTTTAAACCTAACTGACTAAAAATTTCCCAACCCTTAGAACCAACAATAGTGCGAGAAGCGCCACTATCTAATAAACTTAAAATTTCGTGACCAAAAACTTTAACATAGACAAACGGTCTTTCGTCAGAATCAGCAGACTCGAAAACATAATCTAACACAACTTTATTCTTAACAAAACTCTTATTCTTCGAAGAATGTAAACTATTAAAATAGACAGCCGATTTAACTTTAACCTCTGACGTCACTAAACGGCTTCTTAGTACGTCCTTTACTCGTTTCCCGAACACTTAGAACAAGTGCGGACCGTAACGTTAGATTTTCCACAACGATAACAAAATAAACCTTTCTTAGGTTCCTTGCAAGAAGCAGCTCGATGGTTTGGCTTCCTACAATTCCAACATAATTGCGGACTACTTCGATTAGAAGAAGCAGACGCAATAACGATAGCTAACCTTCGTGTAGAAGGTGCGATATTAGAAGACGGTAATCGTAAATTTTGTCTAACAGGTGGTGTAGATTTTTCACCACTACTAACGTTATTTGAAGAACGAGAAACTACAGTGTCCTTAACTTGAGATGTTACGTAAGCGAGATCAGGCTCCATGTCCTGCTTTCTACGAGATGGAGGCGTGTAAGCTTCAATCGCTTGCATGCGGTCCTCGATAATACGACCAAATTTAATTAACTCCTCAATTGAAGTAACTGACGACAAACCAAGCTGAGTTGGATAAACGGGAGAAATATTTCTTAATAAGATCTTTAACTGCTTTTCTTCAGAAAAAGGCTCATCGAGACGTGAAAACATGTTGCGAATAATTGCAACGTAAATACCCATAAGCTCATCATTAGCTTGAGTACGATGCTTAATTTCTTCAATAAGTCGTTCGTCATAATCGGTATGCTGAAATTGTTCACGCGAAAACTTAACTAAGTCTTCCCAAGAATTAACTGAATTACGAATAGACCTAACAAAAATCAATGCATGACCTGTAAAAAGATCAGTACACTCCAAAAATAACTGATGGTTAGAAACGTTACGCGATAATTGAAGTTCGGCAACTTGTTCTAAAAATGCATTCAACGAAATTGACTTTGGAAATAATGGACGCAGTTGAGACAGGTCAATATTTCTACATATAATACAGTTACAATATAGTAATTGCAATATTTAAAAATAATAAAAAGAAATGCTGAGGTGAATGCGAGTAGAAGAGCAACAGGAAATCCTCCTAAAAAACCTGCAGAACTCTCCCAACTAAAATTATTCTCCATATCATTGGAAGTGAGAGTTCTGTAGGTTTGCCTCTGACCGAATTGGGGTTTCAAATAAAATACCATTATCAAAGCATTTCAAATCTATATTTGAAAATGTTTTCGTTATTTATAAATGTATTTTACAGGTACCAATTGATCCTCTTCTACTCGATGTAACTCAAGGTATTCTCTTTTACTAAGTTTTGTTTTAACATTGCAAAGACAATTTACAGATATGTTTAACCTTGCTATTTTTTGTTTTGGTAAACTGAACGAATTTTTTGAGGAGGCTGGCAATGATCAAAACATAATAGAAGCGTTTAAAGAGCCTCCATACATACTGGTGCCTACTGTGCAGAAACAGCCTATGTTTATAATGGATGTGGCTGTCACCTCTGCTCCTGAAGAGTTTTTAAAAATGCAGACCACCTCTTTCACTTCAAGTAAATGTCTAAACATTTGTTTCAATACCAATTTCAACATTTGCAATTGGTGTATGTGGATATAGGTATTTGTGTTCAATATACATTTTATTTTCATTTGTAGGTAAACGAAAAAGAGCAACATTGCGTTCCCTGTTCATGGTCACTAAGGTGGCTGAGCTATTAATGGAATCCAATCGTGCAGGCTATGAATTATGTTTTTATATATGTTGCTTAAAACGCTTTTATTTAATGTGAAGTTTTTTTTTCTTTTAGGAAGTTGCTGCTTCTATAAATAAGATGGTTGAATGCATAGACCGTCTTACTGATGCGGTAATTAAATTACTTGATTGATTGATGTATTTACTAATCGTAGTTGGACCCAAGTTGATGGCACTGTCTTGACCAACCCCAAGTTGAACGGTCAGAAATCTTAAGGTTGCCAAAATCTAAAATTGGTAAAATAAGTAAATGTAAGTATTCGATTACATTAAATAATATTACTGTAAACTTACCTGCAAATGACGAGGTATTTTATTTCTCCGTTGACCTTCTAAATTTAGAGTTTCGTATATTTCCAATCTACGTTCTGTTGTCACTCGAAACAAAGATTGGAAATCTTTCTCCCTAAATTCAAAATGATTATTTGCATTCCTTAAATTTTGTCATTTTATGTTTTGCTCAAGTTTTTTTTGCCTGTCCCGCCGTTGTCTTTCTTCTTCTTCTAAATGAAGTAACACAAAAACGTCTGCCATTTTTACGTGTGAAGAGACCAATAGTTATTATTGAGTTAAATGATAGTTATCATTGGGCGACAAGTAGAAAGAAGATCCATGCTACTATTTGGGGATAACTATCACTTACCGATGACAACTGTTTCTATCACCCAATAATAGTTATCACAATAGATCCGTGCTAGCACCGCAGCAGTTGACTATTGATTCGTCGTTGATTACGACTTGTTGAACTCATAAGAATTTATAGTAAAACAAAATCGTTTGTACATATCATACGAAGCTTATACTTTAAACACGTTTATGTCATTTCGAATTCACAAGCTAGTAAATACACAAATCAAAGTCAAACAGCACCTCTAAGAAAAAATAGCTGTAATTAACTTGAATTGCACTGAGTTGCACCTCTTGCTAATTATTTTAAAAGTATTAATCTTAGCAAAAGCTGCTGGAAAAAAAAATGAATAATTGAAATTGAGCACCCGATTCACTGATCCAACAGATTCAGTAAACTCCTCTATTCCAATATTTGAATCACCAAATACTACTTAATTAATACTAATTAACATTCATAACAATATATAAATTAACAGTTATGAAAGGACTTTTGTTTCAAGTTATAGTTTGCTTTTCTTTTATCTACTATTTACAATTTTTTGTTTAATAATTGTCTCTGAATCATAAATAAAAAAACGAAAGTATTTTGATAGTGTTATTTTTCGTAAGTATTTGTAGGTACCTATGTAATTATTATTTTAAAATGGAATCGGTAAAATGTTTTTTTTAATTAGTTTTTATAATACACTTAGGTTTAATAACATTTAATCTATATCATTGTTTACAAATTGGACCAGATTAACTTTAAACATTCCTATTATAAAACGTGCCACGTATGAGTAGTAATCCTATATAAAACTGGAATTACCGCTTAGATTGTTTTATTGTGCAAATCCTACACAATCAGATTTAGAATTACTTGTTTTGCTTCAGATTATAAATACATCTGGCATTAAATGTTTATTATGGCAACATAAAAAGAAACATATTTTTAATGACGGGTAAAATACATTTATTTGCTCGTTAACTAAATAAAACCTTAATTAGTTTATGTTGTATTTCAAACATGTTAAACCAACATTGTTGTATACGCTAAGCTAAAGGATAAGCTACAATAGTTTCTTCTTTATAAAGTTTACGTGCCTTGGGATATAGAAGGGTATAGGTGTTATTACTTCAATGTCATGATATAACTATTGCTTTGAACCTATTAACAAGTTCTGTAAAACAATCAAAAGATATAGTATTTATAAAATAATTTACTGTGTACTGTGTTAAAATTTTTAAATAATAGTAATAGAAAATTAAATGTTTTCAACTTCCGCATTGTCCAATTTATGATACAACACACCCTGATATACTATTTTACATAACCTAAACATTTATCTTAATGCACTAAGTTTATTTAGCTTACGGTTGTATAAAAACTCGTTAGATTTGAATAACGTACCTACTAGTAGTCTAGTACTATATCTATTTACTCATCGTAATTTGGAAAAGCCACATATATGTAGGTGTATCTTAGTTGTAAGTGTAACCAATAACGCACACAAATTCCTCTAAATATTTTTTTAACTGGCCATAGGAGTTTACATGTTAATTTTTTAACCTCTTGTAAGATGCTCTTTTAATTCAAGTTTTAAATACTACACTAATATCAAGAGAGATTATTTAGTGCGATTTATAATGGTTTAATTTTTGATTAAGCATATAGAAAGTTTAAAAATTAACATGTAAAACCCTATAGGTCAGTTTAAAGAACACAAACAAAACTGTTTTTCAGCCTATTTCCAAGATCATTATAATACCTTTCTAAAATTTAATTACGAATATGTATTTTTGTGTTTAATTAACAAGTAATTTATTTTAAATCACACTAAATACTGTCTCTTGATATTAGTGTAAAAATTTTAAACGTTAGTGAAAAGGTATCTAACAAGAGGTTCAAAAATTTCCATGTGAAATCCCAAGGATACTAAATGAATAGGATTGCTCGATCGCTCGATTTTTTCTGTCGAGATCATGTGACGCTAGTCACTCGTAGACCTCGCTCTCGATACTTCTATTACAATCTGTACTAAGATGCACGTTAAAATGCTTCTAAATATTTTATTTAAATAAATTTGATAACTTTTGATTTAATAAGCAATGGCAATAGTGTTCATAATCGAAATGATTTTTTATTAATTAGTTTTGTTGATTTTTTTATGATTTATAATTTTTTAAAGGTAAAAAATTACATTTAAACGTAATCAAGCTGAAATTAATCTGCTGTTTAAATTGTTTTCACTTGAACGGAAAGAAAGTTTCACAAAAAATTAATCTCGTTTGCTGTTTTATGCATTTATTTTTAAATTGAACTATAGAAAAATTGCTATTAATTTTATAATTTACGGACAAAATAAAATGTGCTATTAACGGTTAAATAAATGTATTCAAATTAAAGTTGGATAGAATAAATAAAAAATAACACACTACAAATTTATTTTGAAATTGTATTTAATTTTCTTCGTTTTATTATTTTTTCATCGGTTTCTTGAGCCTCTTTTTTCACTAAGCTTTATATTTTGATAGTTTATTCTGGTAATGTTTTTTTTTCTCTTAATTTTAATTCTCAATTTTTTACAACTTGTAGGTATTTTTTTAAAGAATTACCGTGGAAATGTTCGAAGTAGTAGATTCCATTTTTTTACATTTTTATGCCATTTTTTTTACTAAATTGATATTAATCATTTCTTTTAAAAAGCTAATAATTTATTTTGTAAATCTCGTTCATATAACTCTCCTCTGTAAAATGAGTAGAACAAATTACGCTAGCCTAATCCATTAATTTTTAATCGTAATGAACACTAAATCGGTGCCTTTTGGGAACTTGTGGTATGTAAAGTTTTTATTTTTGGTTGCAATCAGGTTGTTATCGCAACTAAATACATCGCACCTTCTAATATAATGTAAATAAGTTTAAATTTTAAATTAAACTTGATAATAATTAGAAATTCTTACAAGCAACTTGTAGGCACGTACTTGAACGAGTAAAATACCAACAGATGTCATAATTGTTATAAAAAAAAATCAGAAAACCGTTGTATTTAAAGTGTATTTAAGCATTATTTATAACCAGCGAGCCGATATGTGGTCTACGGCTGACGTCACGCGTCAAGATTTACTGGAGTGGGGCGGCTTACATTGGGAGAATACGAATCGAGCAATCCTATTCATTTAGTATCCTTGGTGAAATCCTATGGCTAGTTTAAAAAAAAGCACTGTATATGTATTAGTAGGGTAGCGTTTGTTTCATAAGTAAAATGAAAATAACTTGTTATCTTTAATTTGTTATTTAACTTATTTAAGAAAATACTGTTGTTGAGCATTTACTATTCAGTACTGTTTTAATGAGACATTGTAAATGTATAGTAATTTTATCACAAATCTCTAAAGTAGCAGATTAAATAAAAATTATAACTTAAAATAGCAGCAGATAATAAATGTTTAACGCGTGTGCTAGTGTAAATAAATAATGTAAATAAACAAAGCAAATAATATTACTTAACTAAATTTAATCTTTTTATTTAAGTTATATTTATATACATATGCTACCGCTTAACGTCGACTTTTCTCAAATATTTTTTGGTGTTTCTACTATATATACTACCTAATACTTGTTTTTGTTATATTGTGTTAAATCACTACGCTGAAAGTACATATAAGTATTTCTTTTACTTTGTTTCTTTTTCTTCTATTATTTTATACATAGTGTCGAAACCCAGGATGAAATAGATATAAATTTTGTTTTTTATTTAACAACCAAGGTACATTACAATCTGTGAAAGAATATAAACAACAAAGTTAGGAGAAAGCGTGATGTCGCTGGTGTAATAAATGAATACAAAAATCACAAATAGATTTTAACCCTCTCAAAATATACGTATCATGAACCTGTTATTTATGTAAAATATCTAAGTTTACTTAAATAATAATGTTGATGGTACATTCATTTAACATAGAAATGGGATTCACGTTTTTTGTAGAAGGTCTAGTGGATCGAACCGTTTCAGTCTTGTCACTATATGGGAGCGATGATCAAGTTCCTAGCAAGAGCGTTCGGATGGATCTTTAGTTGATTATGATACCTCGTGCTGAGGGCAGCTATTTCTTGCTTTAGGTAGAAAACAGCAACATCTCGATGAATCGTTAAAGTTTTTGTATATTGTCGTTACTTCTAGTTCTCCACAATTAGATTCTATAGCTCCAAATTGGTTCTAAGATCGCTGTGTAAAGGAGGAGTTTATTCTCCATTGATAGGCGCGAGTTTTGGCCCATTAGTCCGTGCGTCTTGCGGTATTGCAGCCCAAGTTGGGTTTATTTCCTTCAATGTGTTTACTCCACGTTAGTCGTATGAGAAATTAATTCTTAGATATTTATTCTCCTTTTTTGGAGGATGGGAGTGTTACCTGCACTGCTGGACAAGTCGTGTTTACTTTAAAGCGCTATTGTTTGGGCTAAAGTTTAATTTTGATAAAATTAGGTTAGACCAAACTAAATGCTTGGTTCAGATTATTATGGAAAGTTGTAACAGCTGTGTCGTCTGTAAAAATAACTGTTTGTGTATTTATTGACACCAGCATGTCCGCTGTATACAAGTTATATAACAAAGGTTAAAGAACGCAGTTACAGTCCAAATGAAAACCCAAATTGATAATTGGGTATTATATTATTTTTTCCAATGATTAAATTTAGTCGTTCCAAGAAAAGCTTTTTAAACTCTTTAGATAGAGTAGAGAGAAGATTATGACTATACGAAGCAGCATTAAAATCACCTTTCCCAGGCTGAGGAATAAGTACAATTTGTGTTACTTTCCATTAATTTCTATAGTAACTAAAGTAAACTACTGGACGGCTTATTTGAGGTTTATCACTATAAGTTATGTGTTATACCATAATTCTTAATTGTTAAGCATTTATCTTTGTGTATTAAACGGTCAGTATACTATAGTTTCTAATACATACAATGTTACTTAATTTTAGATTATTATTGATCTCTTGTAATACAGTAACTTCATTAAAAAAATTAAACGAAATGAAATAGAAAGTCTATTTATGCCAATGTGTGAATCTTTCAAAAATTTCTTTTTATAACTAGAATGTAGTTAGCATGCAATTTTGTTTAGAAACAACAACAAAGTAACCTGTGAATAATACTAATAAATCAACAAAGTTTTTAAAACAAATTACAATAAAATGATTTTGTAGATGTTTAAAAATAATTTCTAATTAATCTGTGTAATCTTAGAAATGGAGTTTGATCAACGGAGAAACTAATATCAAAATTTCGTTTAAAGAAAAATATAACAATGGTTACATTAACTCTTTTCAGCTCACTCTTTCGTTTTATACAAAAAAAAATTAGATTGTTAAAGAATATATTTCACATAAGTATATTAACAAGCAAAATACAAAATTAAAAGAAAAAATGAAAATTGACTAAAACTGGAGATGATGCCGTATGCCAGGGATGGCAAATGCGTAACACGCGTGCCAAACCTGGCACGCAAGAGATTTTTGACGGCACCCTGATAAATTCAATTTATTAATTTTTTTCATATTCGCGAAGTGTAAACTGCAGTCACAAATTGTACGAACCACGCGGTATTCCTTTACTTACGAAAATTTTAAATTTTGCATCGCAGGCTTATCAGCTGTACGTGTGCATGACTCACACGAACCATGGTCGAACGCAAAAACACTAAGAGCGTGGAAGTCAAGATTTTCAAACAAGTGGCAGTTGTGCTTGTAAATCGATACAGGATACAGTGAGCACAGTTTATCTTCATTACTTCATGTTGCTGGTCATTTTTTTAAGGTTATTTTAAATTTAAAACATCGTTATTCGTTATTTTCGTGGTTATACACCTGTTGGTAAGTAAAAAAAATGTCAAGTTATAAGTGTACATCAGCTAAATAAATAAGTATTGACATAAATAAATCATTGTTTCTTTTTGACGTTTTGTATTCCTTGTTGTTTAACGTAACTTTAGAAAAATTTGCATGCCGTGCAAGCAATTTAAAGGGTGGGAACGCGGTTACACATCATTTTATCTTTGTCATACACGCATTCAAATTCTTTTATCTTTGTTATACACGCATGTTTTCCCTCCGCGTTTATCCCTACTCCGTGCGCGAGATTTCTAAGGTTACGTTGGATTGCCTGTATATATCTGGTATTTAAAGCTGATGTACTATTTGCCTTCAAAATATTGTTCGGCATTTCGCTGTCCCATTTTTTTTTAACATTAGTGTACCTACTTACTATTTTTCCCATAGAAATGTTACCGATAAAAAAACAAAAACTACACGATGTTCGAAGTTTTTTACCATCTTGGACAATTGATTATGGTTTTATTAAGCATGGAGATAAAAGTCGTTGTGGTTTATGCTCTGAAGTTATTGTGTGTCGAACATCCTTTATCAAACGACATTTTGAAACAAACCATAAAGAAATTGCCGAAAAAGATATTGCAGAGAGAAAAGAACCAATTGCTCAAGGCTTAAAATCAACTGAAAAACAATCGAACATGTTTTCAAGATTTGTGAAAACCGCTAACAATGTGACAGAAGACAGTTTTGAAATATGTCATCTGATGGCCAAACACTCGAAACCCTTTTCTAAAGGAGAGTTTCTAAAAAATGTTATGTTAAAAACTGCTCCCACTTTGTTCAATGATTTCAACAATAAAGACAAAATTGTTCAAAGAATTCACGAAACACAATTAAGTAGAAATACCGTAAAAGAAAGAATTTTAAAAATGAGCGTTAATATTTTCGATCAACTTCAGGCTGATATTAATAGTTGCGATTTTTTTTCAATTTGTTTGGACGAAACAACTGACGTCAAGTCATCTGCTCGATTAGCAATTTTTGCACGTTATCCAAAAGGGAATGAAATGTGTGAGGAACTTTTAAAATTGGCAAATATATCAGAAAGAACAAGAGGTACAGATATTTGTGATGTCGTTGTCTATGAAATGAACAAACTTACCAATAATTTAAAAAAAATTGTTTCTGTTACGACCGACGGAGCACCCAATATGACTGGCCCGACCATAAGTTTTGTTAAATTATTTCAGAACCATGTTGGACATCCGATTATAAGATTTCACTGATTTTCACACCAAGCGTTGTGTGCAAAAGCCGGTACTAGCGATTTAAAAGAAATATCGGAAAAAGTTAATAAGATTATAAAATTTTATAGTTGCACACGACATGCATAAAAGACAGTTCAAGAAACTTTTAAATGATATCAATTGCGAATATGATACTCTTCTAATGTGCAACAGCGTACGTTAGCTGAGTCGGGCCATATCGTTAGAAAGAATTGTAAATTGTTTGGATAAAATACGCCTATTTTTACGTGATTATGGCTAACAAAGTTAATGTTTTTCACAGATATAACATTACATTTAAACATTCTAAATAAAAAACTGCAAGGACGTGGAAAGACGATTGAAGTCATGTTTGGACTTATAAAAGGGCTTGAACTTAAGTTAGATATTTTCGTTAGAGATATCAAATGTCATCAATTTGAATACTTCCCAAAGTTACAATTGTTTTTAGATGAATCGCAAATTTTTGAAAAAAACTAATTGGCATTTTACTAATGAATTTTCAAACATGCTTGGTTGTATTAGACAACAGTTTTTACAAAGATTTCAAGATTTTGTGAGAATTGAAAAATTATTAAAAATTATTAATTATCCTGATTTGTTCGATATCCAGCATTTCGATAAGGACTTCTTTAATTGGATGCAAGTACCAAACTTAGAAATGCAACTGATCGATTTGCAATCTAATCCAATTTGGGTAAACAAATTTGTGGATATGCGAAAGAATATCGAAGAATTGGAACGTTATCGATTGTCGGAGAATGAAGAATCAGAATGCAGAATTGAAAACACAATATTAGAAGTTTAGAATACCATGCCAGATGCATTTTCTTCTGTAAAAAAGTTAGCAATCTCGTTATTGACGATTTTCTCATCCACTTACGCTTACGAAAGTCGTTTTTCTATATTAAATCATGCACATTCAAAAACTAGAAACAGGTTGACAGAAGAAGATTCGGCAGCATGTATAACACTTCAATCAACAACATACCAGCCCGGCATAAAAACTCTTGCAAGTAATATGAAGCAAAAGGTTTCTACAAAAAAAATTTAATATTTTTCTTCCTGTACAAGTGTACACACATATTATCACTTATATATTTTTATTTTGTATCATTTATAAGTTTTGTATTTTTGTATTCAACAATTATTATTTATATTATATTTATCTATACCCATTGCAATAAATGAATAGATACTGACACGGGAGAAAATGTGTCTTTAAATTTTATTCTATTTTGGCATTTTGTTCCATTCGTATTTGCCATCCCTGTCGTATGCTATCAATAAAAGTACTTTAAATTTTATATTTTAAAGTATACTATGGTATTGTAATATTTGTTTAAAAATTTACAAACGATAAAAACCTAATGTGGTTTTGCGCTTTTTGCACATAACTCTTGAGTAAGATTGAATACAAAGCTTACATCTTTGCTTTTTTGCTATATATATATATTGAAAAATGATAAATCTTATCATACCTTACATTATTTACTGATTTTGGCACAAATGGTCTAATTAGAAGTGGAATAGGATCGAAGTCTTCCCACCGTTCATGTTGATTTTTTGTTGAATTCTTCTTTTTTTGCCAATTCCTTGATATGACATCAGCAATTGGAACATATCTTGCGTTCTCAGCCGGATATATACGGTAATTAAGCATATTTTTAATACCATATATACATCTATCCTGAGAAATTGCTTAATCTCATTTGAATTTGTGTCAACCAAAGATCCCGTTTTTTCAACCACTTAAAAATTGTTTTGACCACTTATATTGCTTATGATATCGTTATTAAATAACAATTTTAAATATTGCAAAAGCGACATATCAGATGCTGGTTCAGAAAATATGTTTTCATAATTAGTAAAAACGGGATTATTTCTTTCAATCGCTGTAATAATTGAAATAAATGATCGGAAAATTCTATCTAAATTTAATGATGCCGTATACATCACTGGACCGGAAAGGATTAAGGAGATACCGTTATTGATAAGTTTCAATTTAACATACATACATTTCGTAAGCCATTTTGTGCTTTTCAATTTAATCTTACATATCATATGCTCTGTTTTGTCTATTTCATAAAAAAAATATTTTTGCTTACTAGTGTTATTGTTTTTAACCTGATATAAGTAAGTTTATTATATTGTTACGTATTTATTATTAAAAACTAATTATTTAAACGATTAACTACTATGTTTACTTATTCTAGAAATATGTACACTTTTAAATTAACCGAACTAATTAAATTTAAATATCTAAGGATAAAAACTGACAGAAATTTATATAAAACAATAATATGCTATCACTTACGCGACGATAAGATAAACCCACTAACTTGTTTGTTTACACTATAGATCACGTTCACTCGATTCGGTGTACACTGTTATTTATTTAAAACTTCGCACGTGCTAATCACTTATTTATCTTCACTTGAATAATATTCTTAATACAGCATGCATTCGCTTTACGGCAATAACTGACCTACGATCTGTCTCGTCGCTATATAAAGACATACGGAAATCCTTCTCGAGCGTTCCCTACTTTTCGCTATAACTTCTAGAAAAATAGATAACAGCTTCTAGAAGGCTCTTGCATTTGCAAGTAATTTCTCGAACGTTTCAATATGTATTTGTTTTAAGAAAATCTGTTGTGTGTGAAACTTTTATTTTATTTTTACAATTACATTTATATAAGATCTACCTCTAGATAATAAAAAAATGTTTGCAGTCGTATAAACTTTTAATTGTTCTTATTTATTTATTGCTACAAAATTTTGCTTATTTTTGTACATACGTGTTGTTGCACAACTATCAAGGTAAGTTCTACGAATTTGATTTTCTTAATATAATTACATATAATAATCGCTATTTTTATGTCGTTTTATATGACTATTTTCTAACAAGATTATTTTGTTTTACTTGATGAACTTTTGCATTTTTTGCATTAATTTATTATGTGTTTTAATTGTAATAGTACCTATAACAATCTTAATCTACAAGTAAAAAACGTAGCATAATTGCGAGTTTGGTGTTTTAATTTCTTTTTTCTTCTTAGCAAGAAATTCATGTTTTGGAAAAAATGGCACACTAGCAGAGTTCTTAAAGAAAGAAGGTCTAATGTTATGTCATGATCAATATTAACACATATAACTAAAAAAAAATTAAGATAGGTGGACTAGATCAATTACTTAAACCATACATAAGAAAGAGTATTCCACCACATAAAGTAATGACATGAAATATATAATTTTAGCAAAAACTATAAAAAATAGAACAAAAAATGCACAGAAAGTCATTGGAAAGTACTAAATGCTGTAAAACGCAAACATTTTTAACGCTGAATTTAGTACTTAAATAAGTATAGTGATTTAGAAAAAAACAACTTACAACAGATCAAATTTTTGTGCTGAAAAAAATACAAGCAACAAAATACAAACAAAATTTATCGCTACACATTTTGTTTATTACTTTTTTATAAGCCTATGACATATTTATTGTACAAAATTACAAGATGCTATAAAAACATATAAATTTTTTGATAAAACGATCTGAGTAATTAGTATGACGTTAAATAGTTTAGCAAACAAAGTTGCATTAAGAGAAATTCTTTTGACAGAGTTTGGAGTAGGTTTCAACCTGAGCCAATTGAACCCACTATAGATCACAACCTTTAATTCTTTAATGTAGTAATGACTTAATAAGAGAAAGTAAAATTAAAACATACGAAATTGTATATATCAAAGTAGGCAACAGATGAATGAAGAAATTAAAAACAATATTCAAAAACAAGAAGTAACAGTAACAAAATAAAATGAAAAAGAATGAAAAAGTTCGTAAAGAAAGCAAAGCATTCAAAAATTGCTGATGTTTAAACATGTTTTTTTTGGCAGCAAAGATAGATTTGCATAAAAAGGTACCAAATTGTAAGTAATAAACAAACAAAAGCAAAGAAATGGGGAGCCTGAGAAAAATCGTGCTAAGTAGCGTTTACCAAAAAACAAAACATCATTAAAACAACTACAGTAGAACCTCGATTAGTTGCAAATTATATGTGCTCATGTCCAACTTTGATTTTCCGTGTTCAGATTATCCGTGCGTACTACAAATATCTATTAACACACAAAGTTTTCAATATTTAAGACAAGCAACTTAAGAATAATAAAGTAATGGTATAAAATTTCATTCAATCATTTAATTTAGACTTTATTTATGTCAAAGTTTATTTTGTATTTAAAACCTGAACCTTTGTACAAATAGCACTCTTAAGTACATACATATTCTTGTTTATTCAATTTCTGCAATGCCTTGTCATTCAAAGAAATTTTAGAAAACATATTACTAAAATAACGTAAATAAACTCAGACAATAATTTGACACTTTACTTCAGTAATTTTAAAGTGTTAACATGCAATAAGTAACTGCTTTAAAAGTCAAATAGATAAAAAAAATGTAGTGGCCTTTTGACCAAGCTAACTGTATGAGTTTGACAAAAGAAAAACGTAAACCTAAACTTTGATCAGTTAAAAAAAATTGCAACTTTTAAAAAACCAGAAGCCGATGTAAACGCAAGCTCCTTAAAAAGAGTGTATAATGTGGGACTGCAAACCGTGCGGGATATTGTAAAAAAGAAAATCTTTAAAAAGTTTCAATTTTCAAATGTTAGATAACGTAATGTTGAAGTGGTTTTTTTGGAGAACAGAGCACAAATAATGCCAATTTCTGGTCATACTGCTCAGGTTCAACGATTTTATCAAAAATTAAAAATTGAAGGGCAATTCAACGCTTGGAGCAGTTAGTTGCATCGATTTAAAAAAAAACATGGAATACGAAATTCGGGCGTTCAAGACGAGAAGTTAAGTTCAGAGTCGGTGTCTATAGTTACTTTGTAATCGGCTCGAATGAATTATTCAAGAACAGAAACCAGATCAAGTATATAATGCTAATGAGGCAGGACTTTACTGTAAAGCAATGCTTTCTAAAACATTAGCACATGCCGGTGAAACTAGTGCTGTTGAATTAAAAAAAAATAAGAACCGATTAACTGTTATGTGTTGTGCCAATGCTTTTGGCGCACATAAACTTAAGCTTGTCATAAAAAAAATAAAAAATCCTTGAGCTTTTAAGAACTTTATTAAGCAGCTGCTGCCTGTTGATAATTACAGTCAAAATTCGGCTTGGATAGAAGAATTATTGTATCTTTGAACATTGGTATGCAAACAATTTATTCCACAAATGTAAACTTTTTTTACTAGAAATAAACAACCTGCTAAAGTTGTGATAATGTTGGACAATGCATGTTCCCATTCAAATAAAATAGTATTAATATCAGAAGATGATAACATATTTGTTATATTTTTACCACCTAACTTAACTGCAGTAGCTCATCCGATGGACCAAAGAATTATCGAATATCTTAAAAAGCACTACAAACGACTCGTAACGATGAACTTATTAGATGAAATAGATATCATCGCATTTTGGAAATCGTTTAATATTAAAGGCGCCGTTTTTGCACTTTCTTATGCATAGAGAAATATAACACTTCAAACCATTAAAAAGATGTTTTACAAAATTATGACTCTGGAAGAAGAAGAATTTGAAGACCAAAATAACATGATAGAAGAGATGATTTCGATTTAACATTTTGCTGTCCTAGCACAACAAATCGAGTAGTTAAAAAAATGAAAAAAATCGCTATTAATACATGACTTCAGTGTAACCATAATGAGCCAGGTTACAGATTACTGACAGAAGATAAAATTGTAAAAGACCACGGAAACCAATCCGGTACATCCAAGGAGAGGAAACCTGGTGCGTTGAACATACAAAAAAATAAGGAGTGAAAGTGTTAGTGCTGAAAAAAACGAAAGTGTGAAAACAAATTTTTAAAATCTAACTCATTCTTAAGACATCAAAAATATGATTAAAAATATTCAGTTTAGCATTAAAAATCAAACAAAGTTAAAAGACTTCTTTGCGGCAGAATAGTAAAAATTAAAAAAAAACAGAAAATTAACAATAACTCAAACAATTAGAGCACAAAAAGTCAGTTGGATGGAACATATAGAAACATAAGAAAAAAACTAAATCAAATTCCAAAAAGAGTGTCTAGAAACTGTAGCAGGAGACATAACAATATAAACAAAAACTAAGGCAAAAAGACCTTGAAAAAAATAATGCAAAAAACCATGGGTCCTAAAATATAAATATTAGTAATATTACAAAAAATTACACTTTGTTCTAAAGAAAAATTATCTATAATTGTATCTTATAATTCTATAGATTCATTTTGTACCGCCAATAAGTTCAGTATTCATATGTCTGTACCCTAGAGATGCCATAAAAATTAGATAAGAAAGATTTAAATAATAAAATTTTAGTATCAAGTTCTTATGTTGACAATATTATAATTTTAGTATCAAATAATTTAGCAATATTTGATGTTTTGAGGTAAAGTGTTCTTTGTTATATGTACCTAATTATGACAAAGCATGTAATAGGTTTAAAAAAGATTCAAAAACAAACTAAAAAACATATAAAATTATTCAATGTAATTGTTTTTAATATAATGCACAAGTAAGAAAAAACGTAGTAAACAAAATAATACATTGGAATTTATGTTAATTAAAGGATTAGTTTACGCATAAACAAACATGGTGACGATTATTAAAACAAAAATGTTTTTAAACAAAAGTAAGTATCTAAACAGTACAAAAATTGTATTTATTGTATTAAATCTTGAATAATTGTTTGTTGTTTCTATAACTTTAATATTAAAGCAAATGTTATATAAGTAAACAAACCTATTAACAAACAATATCTTATAGTTACATATCAACTACAAATTTGGACTCGTCTTTTTCCCAAAATTCACAACAATTAGCGGTTTCTGGCCAATCGCATCGTTTAGTGTCATTATTAAAAAGCAAATGTGCAGAACAAGGCATTATATATCCCAATCCATACCAACAATCAATAAAAGTTTGGCAGTTCTTTCTGTTTGGCAATAGACCTGCATAATTTTCAGGACATCTTACGGTAGGTACTTTAATATTATCATCTTTGGCACCGTTGAATACACATTTTAATTCTTTATTATCAAATATAAAATCATCTGGACAATGTAATACTTCCTTTTTAGTTTTGTGTATTCGTATGAAGCTGTTTAAATTATGATTATTCGGTACAATGCTAGGAAATGTTAGATGCGACTCTATGGTTATTGTGACGGAGTTATTGAGTTTTATTAGAACCGTTACTAGAATTAAAAATATTATTTAAGTTTTAAAACTAATTAACTAAATTACTCACCTAAAATAAGTGTTTGATAAAACATTTTCTTTTTATGAAAATTGTTCGCTTTGCACTAAAATCGATTTTATTTAATTATTGTCACCGGTTTTACCTCTAAACAAGTCGTATTAAAATTTTACTAAATGCATTTTAAAGAAAATTTGGCAAAAGGTTTATAGAATACGTTTTGTGCACAAAATGTTTTATGTAGAAATACTCAAAAGATTAGATTAATATTATTTATCTTAACAATTTGATTTTAGATAATTCATGACAACTAAGATATGATTAATATGAAAAACAATAAGTTATACAATCTTACTAGTAGTGAAATAATAATAAAACTATTAACAAATTAAAAGTTTTTAAAAACAAAAGTACGAATTTATCTATCTATCAGAAACGTATCAATAAGACAAAAAAGAAATAAGCCTTCTTTATTATTTTATTAAAAGCTACATGCAAGTTAGTTACAGTACTGACGACTTCGAATATCGAGAATACTACACGGCTTTATTCTTATTAGTTATATATGTTTTCATGTGAATTAATTATGCCGCAATGTTATTCTACTTAATAAAGAAAAATGCGACGATATATATTTCATATACTTTATTTTAGTAATAAATTATTATTTTAATATTAGCACGATTTGTTGATTATTTATAATTTTGTACATATAATTATTATGGGTTTTTTAAATGTAGTCGTCTCATATATAAACATGATTGCATTATATCCGTTTATTTAGACAGATTGTCAAAGATGTCTTGTTATACATGTTAGATATAAAAATACATGTTTTTGTGGTTTTATAGATCACCAAAACATATACTACGTTTCCATGAAGAATTAAAATCGAATTGAAAACGGTATCGGGCTTGAATCCGAATGTGTTTTTATGATGTAGTTTAGAATCGAAATCAAATCGATTTGAAACCAATTACAAAGGACATGCGCCAAACGTTGCGTTGACGTTGACGTTCAGTGACAAATTACAAATACCAATTCACACAACAACTTTATCACATCTACAAAAATTTGGTTAAGAAATTCCTATCAAATGTAAATTTTTTGTAACACAAACTCGGCCTAGTAATTGCAAATGCTTAGATTCAATGCAATACTGTTTCCACTATAAAATCGTACTTTCAATTCCGTTACGATCCCAGAATTTACTGTGTTGGAATTTAAATCGATTTGAATACTGACTTGAAAGTGTATCCATGATAGAACTGACTCCCAATGCCATTTTTAATGCAAATTCAATCCTTCATAGAAGCGTAGTATTTCAATTAATAAAAAGTACGTACTATGATAATTTTCATTTAAAACGCTAAATCCAATCGTTGTAAAATTATTTTTGCACTAGTGGATCATTTTCTTCTAATTACTGTGCTTGTTTTACAGACAATATGTTTGATTTACTAATTGTTAAGCGTAACTTGTTGGTAAGTGATTTATTTACAAGTAAGTACAAGAAAAGTAAGTGTAGTGATGAGAACACCAACTAGTTTGAACAAAAAATAAAATACCTAGAAAAATAAATGAAAATGTCATTTTGATGTTTATTAAGATAATGTAATAAGATTAAGGAAAAAATGTTCTTCTACGACTAACAGATAATACTATACATTGTATGTTTATTTGCGATTAGACAACACTGTGCATTGTGTAGGTCAAAACTGTTGCCGTACAAGATAACGAATTATAAAAACATAATTTAAAATACTTATAAATATTCCGTGTACCACAATTATAAAATTTAAAAACAAAATCATTTAGAACTGTGTGGATGCTATTGCATTAGTTTCAACGGTACGTATGGAGTAGAAAAGGTTTGGTTTGTAAATTAAATATTTTAGGTTATGTTTGTAAACGTTGCTATTTAGTGGTGACTTTTTTGTAAATAAATAGTAACATATTTACAACTAAGTTCAAGGTAATTAGAATAAATTATAACACTTAATTTGCAATCTCACTACTTCTTTGCTTGCAGTTATTTCTGTTGATAAGGAAGAAACGTTAACAGTAATGTATCGAATTTTTGCAGTGTTATAAAAAAGTTGTAAGAATCTGGTGTTTAGAAACTTTAAAATAGTTACTAAAATTTAATCAATTTAACTTAAAGAAGTCAGTATTTATCAACATCGATTATTTTTATAAACTGCATGACAATTCAAAAGAGTATAATTTTGGCATTAATCGATAGTTGCAAGATACTAAGATGTTTCTTTCCCACATGCCTGATAACTGCGTTATAAGTTATTCTTATGTTAGTTCTATTTTCATAAGTGTTTAAATACTTTTACTCCGTATTACATTATAATATTATAAAACACACAGTGTCGCTACCTTATTACAAATGTAATCGTAAGCACTTGGTACTTACGTTATAATAAATAACACAATATAAATTTTAATAGAACAATCAATTGTTACACTTGTCTATACATTAAAAAAATTACATATTTAAAAGTAATTATAAGCAAAAACACTTAATCATTGTTATCTTCACTTTTGTAATTGACTTCATGTATTTTTCTACAATATCATTTTTTCAAGTAACAAGATTTCTAAGGTACAACAATACATTTGTTTCGTTGAATTTTTTTTATTGCAATATTTCTTATATTTAAATTCACAGTAGATTGTTGTAGCATATTAGATCCATTCGTAATTGACATTATTTTGCATTTTCTAAATGTTTGTAGCAAAAATATTAAAATCATTTTTACTCCAAAATGATGCTATTAGAATCAAAAATTTTCTTGTAGCCTTCATAGTTCATAAACTCCATTCCTAATAATAACACCCATTAATTAAAGTATCTTTAAGCATTTAGAAATGTACCTTATTTGTTTTGTAGGTCATATTCACATGTTATTCTGTTGCAACTTGAAAGAAAATAACGTTCACATACCAACATGCTATTTTTTTGAAAAACTTGAAGACTTTGTTAACGACTCAAGTTTTCGCATACATAGATTTCTTTTAGTTACTGACTATTAAAAGAAAATGTTGTAAATAATTAATATTTTTGATATTGACCCAGCTTATTCATATTAACTTTTTGCTTAAAATTAATGTATTAAAATTGTAAATGATTTGAAGTTAAAGTTAACCAAAAATTGCATAGATTTAAAACTGATAAATTATATTTACAATTTTTCGAAATAGATGTAAATAGCTAAAAGTCAAATAATAGTTACACTTATAACTTGTAGAATAAACACAGATCAATTGCATAAAATAAATACAAAGTTTTGACAAATAAATTTAATTGTTATTTGAGGTATTATTACAAGTACTACTAAAACAATTTTTTTAATTTAGATTATTTATTTTTCACGTTATTTGTTTTTGTAAAAAAAATAATTCGACTTTAATTATTAATTAAACATTTTATTGTCGTAGAAAAAGTAGAATGTATAATTCGTAACAAATGTGTATTGCCAGCCTTGCCTTTGGCTCGGCTGCAAATACTCATACTTGTTGGTAATGACAACCATACCTTACTCATTATACAATATACCATTTCATAGTGCAAAAATAACGTAACCGTCACGAACATTAGTGGCTCGACCGGTAAAAGACCTTTATTGTTCTTAATACTTAATATACTAAAAATTAATGTAATTTATAATTTTCAATTGTTAACCTTAGGTGTGCTGTCTAGGTAATATTTAATTTGTTTAGTTTTATGTAATAGATTCATACTGTATGTGTGACCCATTTGTTTTGGGGTCAGTTTGAAAAAAGTTTATTAATTGTGCGATTTCGCCCGGATTTTTTTTTAATTATAGAGCTTGATAAACTGCACATTTTCAGCAAAAATTGCATGGTTGATATAAAATCAAAAGCCTACTATGACAGTTTTGAGAAGAAAAATTTTAATAAAGAATATAATCTGTGCAGGCCACTAGATTGAGCACCCCTCAAAACGAGCCTGTACAAAATTTTATCAAAAACTTTTAAGTTATAACGATTTGGTAGAAAAATCAAAAATCCACACTAAGTATTAATTTCGACTAATTTATTTTCAAAAATTCATAGTTTGTTATGGAAAAGAATTGAAGTGATCACAATTTCAAACAAAATAAAGTCTAAACCGATATTAAAACTTGTTTGTACTTAATACAAATGAAATTATTAATCATTATAAGTGTTCGACTTACTTGTCTATTGTCTATCTGAATGTCTGAGGTTGAATTCTGCCTCAGCTTTTGCTGCCTAGCGCACGTTGTCGCCAAGACAAAAACATTCTGTTTTTTCTCTAACACTTAAATTTTCTATAATTATAGTGATTAATAATTTAATTTGTATTAAGTACAAACAAGTTCTAATATCGTTTTAGACTTTATTTGTTTGACATTATAAACATTTCAATTGTTTTCCATAGCAAATTATACATTTTTGAAAATAAATTAGTACCTTAAAACTTTTAATAAAATCTTGTACAAGCCCATTTTGAAAGGTGCTCAATCTAGTGGCGTGCACAGACTTATTTAAAAAAACGCTAATATGATTTATTAAAATTTTGTTTCTGGAAGTTGTCATATTAGCCCTTAGATTTTATATCAACCAGGCCATTTTTGCTAAAAATGTGCAGTTTATCAACCTCTATAATTAAAAAAAATCCGGCCTAAATCGAACAATTAATAAACTTTTTACAGACTGATCCCAAAACAAATGGGTCACACTGTATATCTTTAATTTTTTATTACGTACTGTTTAAGCTATTTTACTAAGTTTAAATATTAATAGTTGTTAAAACATATGCATTATGTTTAATAATACATTCATAAATTACTCGTTAATATGTTTACATTTTATTGCAATTTGCTATAAATATTATCATCATTGTAAACATAAAAAGAGAATTGTTGCCAATGTATAAAAAAATACCTATTTAACATACGTTGCTTTGAATGACGACCATATTAAATTAATGTTTTAAAGTAATAAAAAGTAGATGATAACTATACTCTATAAATATGTTCAAATATTTAAATTCATAATAATTTGTACCGTTTTTTTTTGTTTTACTAGAAGTCTGGAGGGCTCGTGCCCTAGAGACCTTATGAACCAGCCGCCACTAAAATTATTATCAAATAAAATTTAAATGTAATTTATATAAAGTGTTATCTAATAAATTTACAAAATGTGGATAAATTGACAGTTCTTGCTTATTGCTTGTACTTTAAACTTAAACTGAAAAACATTTAATATTAATAAATGCTACATGTAGTAGTGATATAAGCGCCAGTAGCTACACTTATTATAAATTACAACTGCGAAATATTACTTACGTAGCGTTTAGCATATTGTGAGATATATTTTAGATACAACTACTTGTAGTTGTTTACGCGTACTACTACATCCTTTTTATTAATACAACTACAAGATCTGTGTTTTATAGACTTTGCCACTGGTATATTGGTACTATCTCCTAGTTGTTACTAGATAAAACCCTGTAGTGGTAATTGAAATATCATACGTGGATATAAAATGAGGATTGTAGCGGTACTTACTGTACGTTCAAATTAAATTTTTACTATAAATAAAAAAAATAACTGAAGCAATTTTATTTATTTACTTTTAACAATACATATAATTTTAATGTTAAGAAAAATTAAAAAATAGCTTTTTACATTATTAATTGTTTTCATATTTTGAATATCTAAAAATCTAACTACATACTTAATTCTATAACTAAAGACGAAAGTTTCCATTATGAAAACAGATGATTACACAAATATTTTAAATCTACTTAAATAATAAGAATGCGATAAACAGTTTATTACCAATTTCTTTCAATGTCGGAGTATTTTCCTTCATATTCCGAAGTTTGGAAGAAGTTGATTAAGATCCTCTTCTAGGCGAGTTTTAAAAGCTTCAATGTGTGCAATTATTTATATAAAAAAAAAACACAGTGAATGTTCATTGTAGAAGAATGCAAAACTTATGATGTGTTTTTTTAATGCATTATAAGTATGCATTTCAAAGGTTACGCATTAACACCATCATTAGATACATCGAAATACTTACTTTTAAAAGTGTCAATTAGGGAAAGGTGGTCTAATATCGACCAACGGGTAATATCGATCACCACATTTTTCCGAAAGTAGCGTGTGACCCGTTAAACATGCGATCCCAAAAGAATAAAATACAATTGTTTGTTTGTCAATTTTTTTACAATTTTCTGGCTTCAGGAAATAAGGTTTGTATTTTTTGTGTATTTTTGTATCGAAAATTTGATCTAGCTAATGTTATTAGTATATTGTTACATACATACACGCCACTAAACCCGAAGCATATAGTCTCAATATCGTATGTAACTAAATTTGTTGTTCCCGGACTAGTTCTGGGTCGTGGGTCAATGAATCCACAAACCATACAATGCCGACAAAAGGTGACTACAAGGGCGCCAAGAACGATGATACTCACTGTATTAATACCAACAAATTTAATAGAAACTATAGTCGCTCTCGCTCTAAAAGCAACACGAAGGTTGAGAATCGGTACGCTACTAGCTGAAATACGAATATAACAACAACAAAAACACAATAATCCCAACAAGTCCGCCTCTATATTCATAAACTAAATAATGCTAACAATCATCATGCAAGTAAACAAATAACGATATATATATATATATATATATATATATATAAATCCGTCTATCTAAATGGCGACAATACATAAAAAAGTTTTTTGGCGTCCACCGCTTCCCGTTGTGATAGAAACAATCTGATTCGTGTATATAAACTTTTTTTGTTATATTATGAATCAATTAGCAATAAGAACTGTAAAATGTAAATAATAAAAAGTTTAAATACGTTGCAATTTGGCGACCCTTTATAAATGAATCAAATGGCGTCCAATATACGATTATGAATATTTTACTACAAACTGGCGACCAATATACAGATCACTTTCATATATCCGTTAAATGACATCCAAGCAATGTTGCCAGTTGTTGCAACCAGTATTAGATTACAACCTTGAACCTCGATTATCTTTATAGCAGTTCAACAAACATGCTATGTAAATAAACTTTTAACCGTTATAGAAATTTGATCTTTTTTGTTACTTCCTTGAAACAATTATTGTACTTCTGCTAAACTTAACCTAATTATGTTTTTGTCATCTGTTCGTAAATATTTTTAAAATTTTGGTTAGGGCATAAAACGAAATTTTATCTAAGAATTGTATTTCTTGCAAATATGTAATGTGCAGTAATTAAGAAACATAATAAATTATTTATTCAGAATAAAAACATTGTAAAACAACTCAAAAGACATATGACAGTATAAGCAACAAAATAGAAATCAGTTAACTAGAAAAGTGTTGAATTTTTGTCATTGGTTTAATGCACATATACGTATTAAATGTTTATATTTAAATTTAAGTGCATGTTTTTCTTAATTACGCAATTTGTTTTCGAATAGTAACGTAGATTAAAATTAATTAAATCAAGAATCATCAATACCTAAAAACACTAACTGATACAAATTTATAAAAAAGAGTAAGTTTTAGTAGATTTTTTAGAAAAATAGAAAAGAAGAAAGATTACTAATTTAGCCATTTTGTAAACTACGCAGTGATTATGTAAGCTTAAATAAATAAAAAAAAATTGCAAAATACTGCTTTGAAAAGTAAAATGTGTGTTATCTTAGCATATGGAACTATAGAATAGCTTGCCACTAGTCACTACCACATTAACGGCACAGTTCTATACCGTGACTACCACAAAAATGGAAAACAAGTATTTGGCTGTTACGTGATTACAACTATTTTATCACTTATAAAATATCTTTACAGTCACTTAAAATTCACGTGGCTGCTAAATAGCAGCGTGGTGAGTGTCTTCTAGCGGAGATGTATTTATGTATCTGTTTCATTTATAAATCTTGTATACTTTCTCATCTCTTTATTTTATAAATGGTACAACTAAATTTACTTTGGTCAAGATGTTTTTAGCTTCTATAAAGTAGATGTATATAATGAATTTGAACAATATTTACTAAGAGCAAAATTCCGACAAATGCAAATTTACTGTTAAATGTAAAGGTTATAGATCGAGATATCACTATGCAGCATCAAATTTTTTTTAGAAAAACAAAATTAATTAGTACATACGTTAATGTAAATATGCTGCACGTACCTGTACCTAATATGTGCGTACATTGTACGTACATTAATGTACAAGGATTTTTGATTATAAACATTTTGATGGTAGTGCTGTTTTAGGTATCTTTCAATCTTCAGTGTGGTTTTAAAGTATACAATTAAAAGCAATTAATAAAAGATATTTATTAGAACATTTATATAATATGTAAAAATATTAAGTCGTCGTGACATACTTGGTAAGGCATCTGCTTACTACGCCAACAAGAGTTCAAATCCTAGTCGCGTGAAAGTTTTTTTTGTTATTACATATTATGTACAAAACAGTGACAATTAGATGTACAATGTACGTACACTAGGCGTAGTGGTAAAGATGGCATGACTGTTCGTACTAATTTTTTCTCAATTATTAGTAACATCATACTACTACAACTAGTTTATATTTTACTATCAATTACATTTCATAACGTATTCTTATTCAGCTTACACATTTTTAATTTTATAAATTACTTATGTCCTTGATGTGATCAATGTTGTTATTTATGCACATATCAAATCTCCGTCTAATGTTCTTAAAAATATTTTGCAGTTGTTATGAAGTGTTATCTGCTTCATTATTAAAGGAAGTCAAATTTAATATTTTATCATTTCTGAAATTATCGTTAAACCAATAACAGTAGTTTAGTCACTTGTCGTAATCAAGTGTAAGCAACTGTAATAGTGTATGGATGCAACAGCAAATTATTTATTAGAGCTTTACATGTTCTGTAACTTAAACCTAATATATTGAAACGTTCGAGAAATTATTAGCAAATGCAAGAACCTTCTAGAAGCTGTTATCCATCTTCTAGAAGATGTACCGAAAAATCGGGAACGCTCGAGCAGGATTTCCGTATGTGTATATATACCGACGAGACAGATCATAGGTCAGTTATTGCTGAAATGCGAATACATCAGTGTTAAGAAGATTATCAAGTGTAAATAAGTGATTAGCACGTGCGAAGTTTTAAATAAATAACAGTGTACACCGAATCGAGTGAACGTGACTTATAGTGTAAACAAATAAGTTAGTGGCTTTATCTTATCGTCGTGTAAGTGATAGCATATTATTGTTTTATATAAATTTCTGTAAGTTTTTATCCTTAGACATTTAAATTTAATTAGTTCGGTGAATTTAAAAGTGTACATATTTCTAGAATAAGTAAACGTATTTTTAGTCGTTTTAAATAAATTAGTTTTAATAAATAAATACGCAACAATATTAATTATATAAAATTCTTAGTTAAATTTTTGAAAGTACACACTTGTTTGTTGCGACAACTATTTTAACCCGGCTTCGGTCGGGTGGTCAAAAGTTACTTAAGCGGTCAGGTGGGGTCTAGCGGACCCCAATGTTTGTAAGTCATAATCTGGGACAAAATAAACTTTTAGGCATTATTTGACTAAAATTATTTGTTTTGGCTTCATTTGGATTGAACAAATACGCAACTAAACCACGATGGTCTTTTTTTGAAAAAATATCATATTTTATTAAAACACTAGAAATGTTTTAATATTTAAAAAAAATCACAGTATTTTTAAAGTATGCTAAAAACGTGTTTTAAACAACTTTTTGACTTGAAAAAACTTGGAACAAAACATAAAAAATACAAGAAACAGATAGGTCAATCATAAGTTCAAAAATAAGGACACACAATCTGGTCAAATATAGACGTGCTTTTTTTAAATATAAATCTTATGAAACGCCAATTTAAAATAAATTACAAAACAGAAACTAAAAAATAACACTCTCTAAAATATTGGCAAGAAAAATAAGAATAACATAACATGAAGTATAAGAAAATTGACCGAATAGGTACACGCTCGTACTACATTATACAGCATCGAATGTATGAGCACAGGACTCGCATTGCATAACAGCATGGTCTAAACAAAGAAAAATATTACATTTATGGCAAGAATATTGTGTTTTTTTATCCATCCTTCGGGAGCAAATACCACGTCGACCACGAACACCAGCTGGTTTTTTATTTGGGGGTTGTTCCGACTGCAAATATGCTGCTAATTTTTTCTCTCAAAACTCGTTTCATCCTGGGATTGTTTTTTCTAGCTTGTGCATATTCTTTGACTAAGGCCAACCCTACATCTTTTAAATGATTTCTTCTTTTCATTTTCTGATCGCCGGTATTAAACTTATACAAAACTTGTGAGTTAATGCCAGCAGTGTTTAGCAGACAAAACATAATTGTTAGGGGCCATCTTCTGCTGTTGCGACTTACGTTATAGGATGCAGATAATTTATCTGTTACATCAACCCCAGACTTTCTTGAATTATAAAAGCTTATAATTTCAAGAAGCATCTTCTCGCCGGAATCTTCACTAATTGTATCATCATGATGTAACAATGAAAAAAGTAAAACATTCTTGCTTTTCTTAAGCATATATGACAAGATAGTTATGTTTTTTTGAAAACCAAATAAACTGGAAGGCACTGACCTGTTTTTAGTTGAGAGAAATTGTGAAAGAATTTGTCGCTTGTTTTTTCTTAGAGTACCGACGGATGTAAGTTTATGATTATTGTAGAGTTCCTGGATGAGGTCATAACTTGTGTACCAATTATCAAAGGTAACATTTTGGTTAGTCCCTGAAATTGGTGCAACCATTCTAAGAGTTATGTCGTTTGGAGTGTTACTCATTTGAAATGGCCCATCAGGCTGCTTTTCTGTATATACCTCCATATTCAAAGTATAAAACGTTTTAGCATCAACCAAAGCTTGTATTTTTATGCCGTATTTCACCGGCTTGTTTGGAATGTATTGCCGAAAGGAACATCTCCCTCGGAACGACTCGAGCTTTTCGTCTAAGGTTAGATACTCATTTGGAGTATATGCAGATTGACAATTGTCGACAAACTTGTCAAAGATTGCTCTTATTGGAGCAAGTTTGTCTATTGTCAGTCTTTCCGCTCTGTTTTCGACGTTATCAAATCGTAGACAAGTTATCAAAAACATGAATCTTTTGGCCGACATGGTTGCGGGAAATATATTTATGCCAGTACCATCAGTTTTCCAAAAATCTTCTAAATTCCTGTGGTTTGCCCTGAACACGCCTGCAAGGTAAAGTAATCCAAATACCGCTTTAATTTCCACTTCATTTGCATCATTGCAAAAATCCTTGTGTTTGTAATTTACGGCTTTTTGTCTTATTTTTATTGTAGTGTATTTTGCTATGTCTGAAATTATGTCATTATCAATAAATGATAGCCAGCAATCAAGAGGTCTTTTTCAAATCTCGTGCACCTCGCTTAAATTCTGGTAAATGCGTTATTATATTTTCCGCCCTGGTCCGAACCCGCTTATCACTATATGTTTTCAACCATTTCCTGCCGTCCTTACCTTTATAATGTGTACTAGTACTTGTATCTAATTCATCATCGTCTGAACTGTCTTCCTCTTCCAGAATGTTTCCCTCAGCATCGTCAACTTTATGTTCGTAATCTGCGCTTGCGATATTGTCCTGTAGTTCTTCAGCCTCCTGAGAGTCTTCAATACTAATTTCACTTCCACTGTCTGAATCTATGAAATGTTCTTCTTCTTTATTCATTCCTTTCCAGAAGTTTAATAGACGTTCTTGCTCTTTTTCATAATAACCAGATGCCATGACAGCTAAAATTTGTTTATTTTTGGCACAAAAATCAAAGAAATAAACCAAAATTATTTACCTTCAAGTATCTCACAAAATGTCGCGTGAATGGTTGGGTGGGGTTTGTCAGACCCCAAGCAAAATTGCAGCGGTATAGATTCCTCACACTCACAACAACGACTCAAAATAGTGCTGCACGCGACAGCATAACATTTGAGCGGAGGGTATTGCAACGGCTGGCTGCGCAAGCGTATCGAGAAAAAAATACGGCGCTCTAGATCTGCATGGGGTCTACAAGACCCCAGCCGACCGATGCCAGGTTAAAGGCTCCGCACATGCTTGCTAGGATTATCGTAATCAAATTGATTTGCAAGTAATTTCTTCCTCGGAGTAGGTACTGCAAAGTTTATAACAAATAAATTACATTTATTATATAGAGTGCTGTAAGGTAACAAAATAATCAAACACAAAATACCCAATGTTATGTATGTATATGTTTATTTCACTCTGTTTAATTTATTCATAATGTCTAGGATACGAAATATGTAAACATACACATAACAATCAGAGCCTTATGAGACGGCGTTATGAATTTAGAGGACGTTATAAATTTATAACGCACTCTCATAATGCCCTCTTTAGATTTTGATGGTAACAAGTTTTCTATTTCTTCTTATATACTTGTAATAGAAACTTCTTACTGGATAATTACGCTTATTGAACAACATACATCCTTCGGGCCAGAGACCCTTAGGCTGTATCCAGTTGCTCTCTGGGTGTAACCATCGTAATAACGCGATTGGTACACAATTGGCTATTACGAATCTTGTATCCTAGCCGTTATGAGTAAGTTATAACAAAGTGAAAAATAAAATAATAAATACCGACGTTATATGAATTATGTCACTATCTGGTGGCTTTAATCTAAAATGTCTTGTGAAAATTACTTATGAAAGTGGCTCTAACGTTACAACGACAACCTACCATTCTAAAGTGAAACTGCTTTTTAAGTATATTTTAAGTTCACTTCTACTTCAAAGTGGTTGTTACTTTAAGGTATGATTTTGGTGATTCGATTTAGTGGCCGCCACTTCAATTTTCCACTTTAAAGTTAAAGAAACCTGAAAGAGATTTTACTTAGTAAAAATAACGTTGATAAAACCTTACTTTTTATCACAAAGCTGCAGAACTACAAAGTGGTTAAAAAAGGATGAATGCACCTAATTTTCACTATAAATTAATAGAATAAAGTTATAATTACCCGTAAGTTTCATATAAAGTGTTAAATACGTAATAATCAATAAACTCAACTGACATGAATTATCTTGGATGCTACTTGGGAAGAAAACATACTTTTTTTAGTTTTGTATTTGTATTTTTCATTGTTTTAACAGAACGTATTTGTTACTTTTGCACGGTTAAGATACTACTGTAGTACTAATTTATTTTTATTACAATTTTTCATTCTGGATAAATCACGTTTGCCGCAGTGAACATCTTTAGAGCCTGGAATAACCAGTTTATTCCAGGCTCTAAAGATGTACACTGCAACGTGTAAAAAGGCTCAGTAAAACTGTAAAATGAATGCAACTCGTGGAAATCTGGATTCTACTACGATTTATTTATATAATATATCTCAGATTGGTAAAGCTAAATAGTTAATAATAATGTTTCTGAGTACCTTTATTAAATGAGCATTTGAAGAAGACATGTTTATAGGTTTCTGCAATCAAACTTAGCTAATTGATTTTAAAGAAAGAAAAAAACATTTATGGTCAAATTACAATTCAATAACAAAGGAATATATATTGCGTAACCATCTCGTAACACAACTTTAGAGTCATGCTATTTATTTTTCTTTATAAAAGAGTTTAATATACAATAATTACTTTCATAGTTCACAAAATATCTTAATTGCAATGATAGACTTTTCTAGTTTTACCATTTTAATTGTTTTATAATTACTTTTTCTAAAAAATTGGGTACTTTTGTTTGTTGCTGTGATGAAGTGCACAATAGCGAACGTTGTTTACAAAAAATCTCAACCAAATTGTGGTCATCTGTGTCTCCTACCACAAGACTAAAATGGAAGAACATATTCAAAAATTATTATTTTGGCTCACAAAGAGAAACTAGAACTAAACTTGATGATTCAGAAATAGTCTAATCGCAAGCCACATCTTTAAATAAATTGTTGTTTCATTTTTTCGAAAACTATTACTTTGCAGATTTTATATATTACAATGATAAAAATTGTTTATTTTTAAATCCTTTATTGATTTTCTTTTATCCGCCGTATTGACGTTATGATAGCAACCCACTGAATTTAGTAAATACTAAATAAACTAAATAAACCTATGTTTCAATTAATTGTAAAATGTTGAATTTGTTACTTGTTACTTTTAAATTTGATATATTTTTAGTAGGTAAAAAAAAATTCTGGGCAACGTTAAAAATTATAGTTGTATAGGTGTAAATTTGTTTTTTCCTGATTTTTTGTACTCTCCGTGATAACTACAAACAAACGAAGTTTACTAGTTATATCTACATCAGTAGTTTTAATAATACAGATGTATTATGTAAAGATATAGGATATTTATTAAACTAAAAAAGTATTTTATTGTTTAACAATATTTAAAATAGTATTCTCCGGAATAGTTATTAAAATTAGAAATATAATTCGAAAATTTTTTATACTTCCGAAAAATTCTCAAAAAACGCAAAGAAATTATTCTGAACTAATCGACAGACATAAGATTACGTAAGAATAAAATATAGTTTAACTAAATCAGCAAACCACAACTCTGACAACTAAAAAATATGCGTGGTCGTATCGTACCGATTAATATTAACGGTTACTCTGCACTACCTTGAACTACGATATCGCTAATGTATGATTTAATTATCTTTGTTACATGTGCGTTTTTTCAAGTATGTTTTGCATTTCAACTTAAATCTTAAGCAGACTTAGTTTCCTTATAATTTTATTAATTCTATGTGCCTTGATTATTAACTTTTAAAAATTCTTAATTAGATTTTGGTTGATTTTTTAAGTTAATTCTTTTATTTCACGCTTAGACAAAGCTTTTTACAGAAATTTGACAAAATATTAGCAACATTGACACATCTGTACTGTAAAGGCGCTTATAACTTAGTAATAATAATGTTCATATAAAAAAATTAAAACAAATTGTGACTTTTGATTAAGAAATCGTAATTAATTTTTTTTAGTAAAAAACACTACATCTATATCGTATACTATAAATATGCAATTTTTTATTAAAATACATTTTTGACAAAAACATGTGTGTAGGGTGCGCAACAATTGTGTGGACACACGCCCTACTATAATATGACTTTAGTGGCCTTCTTCACTACTGGGGCCTTACATATGGCCACACTTTTTCTAACCATTTTTAAACGTATTTACGTGCCCTCCCTACCCATCTATATTTGACACCACTACATGTCCCCACAACTATTGCTGAAACATGGTGTGTAACATAACCAAAACACAACCAACTTTGTGTGGCCTTGATTAGTGCTGCCCTCTACAATGAGTTTGCTCCTTTCGTACTTTGTAAGTGTATATTTCACATTCTTGCGTAAATGTTCAGAAGTGACAACTGACAATAAAGTTTCGTAAAAATAGCACTTTTATCACGAATTGTGTATACTATTTTTTCCAACATCGCAAAAATGAGTCTCAATTTTAAATTTCTTTATAATTTTTTACCCTCCAAGAATCTAGTTGCTGATTTTGTATTCTAACGTTGCTATGGAAATGACTTTTCCTCACTAGTGATGGCAAACGTCCATCTCACCACATTGAGTGAGGAAAGTGTCATTTTCAGAAGCGATGTTGGAAAAAGTATTATTTTTCAGTGTTTAGAGCTTAGAATATTTATCTTGTCTGTGAATTTAGCTAGGTGACACACTGGAGAAACGAATTTCGTAAAACTTGTTTGTGATACAAGTTTACATGAAACTAGTTTCTCGTTTAGTGCACACTGTAGAAACTAGTTTCATAAATTTTACTTATCCGTCCTTACAAATGAAACGAATTTCACGAAACAAGTAACAAGAAACAGAACACGTTGCGTTTCGCGCAACTTGTTGCCGAAACAATTTCTGGTCTCCTGTTTCCGAAACGCCAGTGTGCATCGTTTCAGATAAGTACATGGGTTATTTGCTATTGCAACGAGTTGCATGTTTCGTGAAACTAGTTTCACGAAATTCGTTTCTCCAGTGTGTCACTTAGCTTATCCTGTAAAATTTCTGATTACTCATTAATCTAGTCACCTTTATTTTTTATTTATTGTAATCAGCACAATTATGAGGAACTTTTCGATCGGTTTGAATATTTTGATGACAAAACATAGATATAATAGAATATGATATTCGAGAATATACTTGTAATACGGCCTGACAATATTAACAAATATAAAATCTTAAGCTTTCGCGGTTGTTATGTTTAAAATTATAAGCGACTTCCGGCTTAGACCGCGTCGTAGTAAAACACCCAGACTTAGGCTTGGTCATAGTCTCTTCTTGAGAGCCAAAACAAGAAGTAGAACTTGGCCTTTGCCGTATTGTCGTTCGTCAACCCAAACAAACTGACGTTTCGCAAGACATTGCAGCTTGCATCTTCAGAGTGGTAAATGTCACTGAAAGAAAAAGTGGAGATGACGATATTTATACCAATAGCGATTAGCGTGATTAACGAACCTTATCGTTCCGTTACCGCTTGACTGACTTCGTTATTACTCGGAGTAAGTGTTTGTGTCCTTTCCAAGAAGGTCGATCTTTGTCTTAGAGGATATAATACTGGTAGCCAAGATTTGCTGAGTCTTAAACCGTCTTCTCGGTTCATATTACAAGGATGTTTTTCTATTTTTTCCACAGCTTCGCGGATTAGTCTGGGAAGGTAGAAAGGAGTTCTAGCCAACAATTTAGTTTGGTCAAAGTTCAGCGTGTGTCCTTGGTTCCACACGTGTTCTGTCACTGCTGATTTAGTGACTCTGCGGTGTGTGCAGTCAGCCATATGTTCTTTTACTCTAACTTCAATAGAACGTCCCGTCTGTCCTATATAACTTGATCCACAGGAACAAGGAATTTACTGTTGCTGTTGTTAATAAAAAGAATTTTAAGGAAACAGAGAGTATGTTTAATGGAAAAACGATATCTATCAATGAGGCAGAAAAGAAAACCTTGTGTAGTGCTATAAATGACAGTTATCCCGAGGTATTGGTTGATATAACTAACATGTCAAATGAAAAACGAGTTGTCATATGTGAACGAGGATTAAACGGAATCTGAAACCACGGTATTTTCGCCCGCTATAAATAAACATAGTATTCAACTTAATACCACAAAAAATTATGTTAAAGAAAACTTGAGACCTTTCCTATCCAATTCTGAAGTAAATATTGAAAAGCATACCATAAACAAAAATTCTGGTACAAACAGGGAAAATATATCACACAAGTAACATGCACTCCATTTGATGTAGAAGAGAAAACCAACAAAAAAGAAAACACCAGCTTCAGTAAAAATAATAAGATTACCATACTATCTAATATTGTCCTAAAGGAACCAATAACAAACGATCATATAGACGATAATGCATCTATCCAAAGTAATGATGAACCGTATCAATCATCCAGTAGTGAATACGTGCCTTCCTCATATTCCTCTTCTCATGAAGGTGATGAAGATGATTACGCAAAGAGTTGATACTTGCTAATTCTACATTGTGTGACGAGCCTTCAACAAAAATGTTATCAAACTTACCGGTTTCTCCTTTAGAGCTTGCGTGCCAATTACAAGAGGTCCCCAAATCGATCAAGTCTCCTGTGTTTCCGCTTCAAATCTGTGATAAGTTCCAAATTCCTGACAACAGTAGTGATAGCGAAATAGAGACAACTGCTTACGTTAATCGTGCAAAAAAGACCATCTCTGGAAGTCGTGTTTATGATAAAAGACATGCTTGTTACTTCTGTGACAAATTGATCGGCACAGTTACGAGGCACTTAGAGTTGGTACATTTTAAAGAAATTGAAGTTGCGAAACTATTAACTATGGATAAAAACTCTGAAAGACGAAAAGAGGGGTTTTTATGTTTGCTTAGAGCCGGCGACTATTACCATAATTGCCAAATACTGGCAATGAAAAAGGATGAACTTATTTTAAGCAGGCGCCCTTCTTCAAAAAGCATATCAAGAGGGTTATCAAATTATGGTCTTTGCCCAAACTGCCTAGGGTTCTTTTTGCTAACAACGTTATGGCGCCACGTTAAAAATAGTTGCCCCAATAAAAAAATATCTGCGATAACACTTCCCGTAGGGACGTGAGAGGTGAAAGTTACGCACTTTTGTTCAGTTGGTCGGAAACCAATACATCAGTAGAATTTCAAAAAGATATTCTATCAACGTTAAAACATGATGATGTTGGTATAGTTTGTAGAGAAGATTAATTAATTATTAAATTAGGAGCTCTATTATTTGAAAAATTTAGTGTCCAACAACACGATTTTATTCGTCAAACAATGCGTCAGTTAGCGAGGCTAATCATTCAAGTTCGATCCACTTCAAGTTTAACAAATTTAGAGCAAATTCTACTACCTAAGAATTTTGATATTATTGTGAAAAGTGTGAAACAATTATGTGTTTCTACAATAAATTTTATTTCTGATAGATTTTAATAAAATTTTGTTCATTTTAAAAATACCGAATCGAGTATCGTTGATTATAGTTTTGGATGTTGCCAGGTTGCTAGGTTACGACGAAATTATAGCAAGGGATTTAAGACCCTCCTTATTGATATCGTAACTATGATATTATAAGCTTATAATAACACTATCAGAAATAAAAAAAATTAATATTGAAATACCTATGGTGCGTAAACCAATTTTACATACGCTATGTAACTTGCAATTACAATGGAAATTTCCATTCAATGTAAGTGATTGTGTGAGGCCACACATTGTATCCATCCGTCTGGCCACATATTTATGTTTTATCCACAACTTCCGAGATATGGAGTGTATGGGCATGACGTTAATACCAAATAAAGCAGGAAATAAAATATACTCATTCTTTCCTCGTAACTTGAAGGACCCCACTTTTAGGTGAAATACTGGTGTCCACAGAAAGATTGGAAGGCCTGTATGTGTGGTCAAACAGCGTTTCACTTGCACCGTCTACCGAACCGCAAGTGAACAGAATGCGTATTCCGACGATCTTACGATGGTCGGAAACGTATTTTGTACAACTAAATACACGTTTTTCTCGGTTATTCGATAGCTAACTCAAAAAGAAAAACGTAAAATACAACATAAAGTAATTATACATTCCTAATCAATTCAATATGAGAGTCGCAATGTGACACTATTTCCCAATTCTTTTATACCAAGTAGTGTATACAGTAGTTTTAAAGAATTTGTAGAAGTTAAATAAAAATTTGTTAACACTTGACAATGTTACTTCTTATATAAAACAAGGCATTTTAATTACTTTAGAAGAAACGCTAGTACAACAAAAATAAAAAAGTATAATTACGTAATTAATCATATCACCGATAAAATTAAAGTATAATATGATAAAATTACGCATAAGTTGCAAACAGGTTCTTTTAATACATTTTCTTGGTCATGTATAAAAAGTACACCTATATGTTCTTTTTTTTGTTACAGAATGTTTAAAATTGTATGAGAAATTAGAATTAACCCTTTATATTAATTATAATCAAGAACCACTTAGAGTAAATTAGCATATGTAATATTGACTTTGATTTTGAAAGGCTTCGTCGTTTCGGACGTTTTACTGTAGTTTAAGTCTTGGTAATTACTTGTAAAAACTACATTAATGTTTGTTATAAACTAGAAAGATAAACTGGAATAATGCATATGACCTAATTATTAATCTGGCCCTGGCGTCTATAACGTAATATTTAATTATACATATTCATTTTTATATGAACATGGCATCCTGCTACGTTGCCACATCGAGGTCGCCATATTGATACGGAAAGGTATTTAAAAAAATATATTCGTACAATATACAATTATGTATGGTGACAGTAGCGCTCGTAGTGAAAATTTTTTGAACTAAATTATTCAATTTTCTGACACGTTTACGTTTTTTGGCGTCCCTCCAAATCTTTGTCTGTAGGTAGTAGGGGTCTACCGCAACACTTTTATAAGGGAATCCAAAGTGGCGTCCATATACGGACGCCAATTTACCATGGACGCCAAATTGATGATGATTTTGTAGTGGCTGGACGCCACGTTGATAGACGGATATATATATATATATATATATATATATATATATATATATATATATACTTATAAACCGCACGCAATTGAGCCCGATATGTAAACAGGTGCCGGATGAGCCCGGGCGGTAACGCCTTTGTACACGACGTTATTAGCACGCTGTTAATCCCGACTACGTTGCCAATATTATACACGCTCTAAACGTAGTTATTAAGCGAAATTCGACAATGATTTGAAATTTTAACATTTGCGTTTAGTCTTTGCAGATAACTCTCTTAAACATCTTCCGATCTAATATATTTTTTTAAATTTAACTTGATTAATATTGACGTAACAAATAAACTTTTTGCAGATTTAAAATAAAAACTGTATTCAAGCATTAAAATCTTTTTATGATTGGTGCAAAGTTTGTTTTATTTGTAAATATAATTCAGAATGTAACATATAACTTGTGTGTATTAGCAAATTCTTATCTGAAAAAAAAACATACTCAAAACGACAGCAAATAAAATAATTTTCTTTAAAATTCCACATATAACTCTGTCTTTGGCAACTTTTTTAAAGAAATGTTAAATTTAACCGTTATCGCAAGTTGCACGACTAACGTACAGTGTATTATTTGTCATCATTTGACAAGCACAAATTAATTTTTAAATCAAACTTACAATATACCGCATAATAAAAAAAATAATGATTCTACAATCGGATTTTGATGACATAAGCATATATACAAAGGTGCGCCTAAAACTGGGATATATAACGGTTCTTCGGGCTAGAGAACGTAGCGTTTATATGTTCTACGGGCTCAACAACTACCTGTTTACATGTTTGTACCTACATATTCTTATTTACGCACACAAAGTTTTTTTAATAAATCGGAAATAAATTGAAAGGGTAGTTTTGGACATACAGTATGTCATACAACATTATCATGAAATTTTAGTTGAAATTAAAATATGTATGTGATAGTAAATAGAATACTCTGTTTTAAATAACGAAATTGAGGAATTCTAATAAGTAGTCTGAAACATTTTCACTCAATTTATTTGTTCCTTAATGTGGACGATAAATGCCGATTAAAGTAACAGATTTATCATTAATCGGACCGTCACAAACTATTAAAAAAAACTTAGAACGAACTGCAGATCATCATATAGTAACTCCAGAAACAATGTTCGATTTCTGCTCTAATGAAATTCTTGGTATAAAAATTAGTTTTTTGTATCGAGTGTGAATGTTCAAGCTGCTGTAACATATGTATTAATAAGATAATAACATAAAAAGGTACAATCATTTAATATAGTTTAGGTTTCTCACGGTCACAGCTAGTTGATACCGTAAAGGTATTTAGTTTTCTATAATTGTGATGCTGTCAATATCGTTAAGCCAATAAGCTATGCCTTCTAAGAAAATATAATGTTTTATTTCAAAAAATTCAATATTCCGTCATACGTTATATTTACGTAATAAATCTCACTTACAATACACACAATTTCAATGAAAATGAAAACATAATATCACGTTTAAAAAACATTCAACCTACTTGCTATAATATAAGATACAAACAAAATAGATAAAACTACACTAAATATATAGAAAACAAACATGTAGTGTTTTATGAATTTTCACACAAAAAAGTAACCAATTGCAAATAATATTTTTAACCTAATAAAATTACCTAGATATTTGCTTTAAAAAACCAAGTGTGTAGGCACTAAGAATCTGTCGACAACAAGACGACCAATTTAGTCCGAAAAACGCGATTTTATCGAATTTCAAGCATCTTTTTTGTACAAAAAGTGGGTTCTTTTGATCAGTTGTTGGGTTTATTCTTTTTAGGATATGTAAACTTAATTTCTGAGTAACATTAGGTGCTTACATTAAACGACCAAGACACTAGAGTCAGTTAAAAATCACTGAAAACGAATTTTAAAAAACGTATTTTCAGCAGCGCATCATTGTTGATCGGTATTGAATAAATATTCGTTGTGCATTCAAAAAAAGGATAAAAATTATGTTTTTCAATTCGGTCAGGTGAAAACGGGCGTTTAACAAAACTAATTGTGCGTAGATTTCTTTTTTAGGACTCTAAAATAAGTCAGCTTTTACTTTTAGACGATTTCATATGAAATGACTCAAACTTTAAAAAAATATCTTATTTCTTGTAAGTAGTGGATTAACTGTTTGTCTTAATTATGATTTTTCTAACTTTTAAGTAAACTGTTATCATAATTACTTAAAAACTCTGTGTCGATTTTAAAATTTATGTTTGTAAGTTTTGTTTCTCTTTCTGCTAGGACAATTCTTTTTTTTTCAATTTTGTTTGTAAAAGCTCTGTGTTGGTAAAACCAAATTTAATTTTTTTAATTGTACAGTGTTATCTGCAAAATTATCATAACTTTCCATAATTATTTCACGAGAAGTAATATTTTCCAATTGATTCTACAAAACTCTTTCGGACTATTGAAGAATTTCCTTGTTTATAAGAATTTTTACACTACAAAACGAGATTCCTACATTGTTTTTAAAGATTTTTAGTAAAAGAAAAAAAATTATCTGAGAAATGCTAATATTATATCCTAAGACATACCTTTTTTGTATAGCGTTTTTATTAAATGTATGTATTTATGTTTCAAATTATTTTACAGGTATCACATCATGAATAAACCAAAAAATCATTCTTATAACTTTAAAGTTTCCTAACTACCTATATTGTACTTTTGATCCAAATCTCTTTACAAGTTTTCAAATATTTTTTTCAATACTTTAATTTTAATTTAATTTAATAGTTATAAAAGTACCACATTCTACATATGTACGTACAAGCATCACGTAGAAATTGTAAACGTTTTTAAAAATCAACTTCCGATTTTTGACTTTGTATTGTTTTTGTGAAAAATTATTAAAACGTGATGATACTCAAAAAGTGCATAAAATTCATACTAAAGTAAAATGCACTTAGAGTATACGTTTACTGCTTGTTATTAAGCCCGTCCAACGTTGTCGCATGTTGGGCTACACAACGTACCGTCCGTGTCTGTAAACAGTTTGTATATAAAAGCGACCTCTGCAGCGACTAACTCTGAACTATTTTATATATAATGCAGATATAAACGGTACAATATGAAGCCCGGCCAAATTTTTGGATTTACACGTTTTGATGCTTATATAATCGTATTTTGATTATATACACATGGATACGTAGATGAGCCCGAAACCGGGCTTAATAGCGTTTCTTCGGGCTAAAGAGCGTAACGTTTATATATTCTACGGGCTCAACAGCAACCGGTTTATATGTCTATATATATATATATATATATATATATATATAGTGGAAAGCGACATTTTGAGGTCATAATTTTATACGAAATGGTCAGTTCGGGGACAAAACGTTATTTTGGGGTCAGACCCCAAAGTGCATGTGGACATTTCGGGGTCATCGTGGGTCCAATATGACTATTATATAGTAAAAAGTACATTTTAGGGTCTTGAGTATTATTACTGCACATTGAGGTCTTTCTGTAAATATCATACTCTTATTTGTTAACTTCTCAATTTTTACAAGTCTTAAATTACAATTATACTTTTTTCACAATTGGATAACGGTTTTTTTTATTTTAAAAATCGTTTTTGTTTTTCAGCATTTTTGAAACTAACATATTTATAAAATTTCTTCCTTGATGTTTTGACATGTTATTAGCCAAAATAGAATAGAGTAAAACACAGTTCTATCACAACTTTTAATAGAACCTTACGTAAAAACCTCATTTTGGTTAAAGTAATAACTCAAAATCAAAAATAAAATACATAGTCACCTAGTTGCATAACACTAGGATTACATTCTCAGCTCTTCGATGAGGAGGGGAATTAAACACTTCAAGTGTCTAAGAAGCGGCTACGTTTTGTGCGGCTGTGTGCGCACTTCTTCAGACCTCTATTCATTAACCAAACAGTTATTTTACAATGGCTCAGACAATCAAGTAAATTTATTTGTTAATTAATAAGCTATCTTAAATTACAATTAAATTAACACTTACATTTTAGACATAAAGGGGTCTTTACCGAACTACACTTCGAAACGGTCACAACAATAATTAACATTAAGTAATAAATTAACGTGAAATATAAGAATATGACAAAACTAACGAACGTAAACGTGACAATTTATAATTTCTCAGTCAAGGTGATAGAAATTGAAACAATTTTGCAGACGAAACTGGGAAATCCTTGCATTACCTTATCTTAGTGACTAAATTTTTATAAATTGTGCTCAGATTTTAAGTGTCGTTATTGAAGCTGGCGTTATTATTGTGCTTAGTGATGTATATCATTTCAGCTATCAATCTTTTTTTGTAGTTAAGTACAATATCTAGTATTTACGGTTTTTTGTTTTTTGTTTAGTTTGGCCCATATAACATTTGTTGCAATTGATACAGTTGATTTTGTAAATAAAACTATGTTGGTCAAGTATGGTTATTTTATCTTTAATTTTGATGTACAGATTGTTGTAAATGTTATTTTTGTTATATGTAGTTATATGCATGTTAGGTGTTTTTAGAATAAGGATACGTTTTTTTGTTAACCCGGGTACGTTAATGATTAAAGCAAAATTTACGTTTGAATGTGTTAGATGGTGGTGGTGTAGTATTAATTATGTTAGTGTTAGATAGTATTACGTTAATGTTGTTATTAGGATAGCTGTTCTTACGAACTATCTTTTTTAAAATGTTTATATTTTTAGTATGGAATTGTGGACTACTAAGTTTGATTATTTTCTTTTTCATTGATTTAATAATGGTTACTTTTTGGTAGTGGAGGTGTTTAGATTAGTAGTTAATAGTCCTATTAGTTTAGTGTACCAATCTGTAAGTAAACCGTTAGTTAGACAAAAATAATCAAACTTATTAGTACACAATTCCACACTACAACTTACACTAGTTGCATAACTTTTTTTCTCTTATTCAAATCTGTATCGCTTACCACTTCCAACATTATAAGTGTCTTAGGCCCGGTTTCACCATTAAGAATTTAACTCTAGATTAACTAATCTACGGTTAATTTTAAAATCCTGTCATATTATTGGTTAGCTTAAAACCACTAACCAATGATATGACAGGATTTTAAAATTAATCGTAGGTTAGTTAATCTAGAATTTAATTTTTAATGGTGAAACCGGGCCTTAGAGTAATATTTATAATTTTAATAAATAAATTATTTGTTTATAAACTCGCTAAAATAACAAAACTATTTTAAACCTAATTTTATCTATTTAACATGGGGACGAATAGGACAAGTTTACTTGTCCTTAGAATTAAATCACTTTTTAGGTGAAAATAGTTACACTTTCCTTTTTTTATATTTTGCTGTATAGGTTTGTTTTTTGCTTTTGTGCAAAATTTCAAAAACGCTAATTTGCGCATCAAAATAAGATCGAGTCAAAGTTACTATTACAAGCCGTACACTGTTTTTAGAAAAATAGTTATGTTTATTTTTTGATAAGTTGTTATAAATTATTGATTTTATTGGTATGATAATTTGTATACAAATTCATTTCTGCACGCATATATAAAATCTGGTTTAAAGTTATCTTTGTTGATTGGGAGATAGTTTATAAGCGAATTTAACAATATCTAATAAATAATACTGTAATATAATTACATATTTAAATCATTGTTAAAAATAGCTGTTTTTCTTATGCTTGGATTTATAAGACTGCGTATGCAGGATTTAAAATAATCATAGCTGAAAATAATACGATTATTTGATGCAAAATGTTTTCAAAGTTTTTACGCTATTGTTTCTATGTTTTTTTTTAATTACAACAAGTAAATTAGTTATAAAGTGTTGTTAAAAGTACTTTTTTTAAAGTAATTGATACAAATACTTATTTAAAAACGTATTTTAAATACTACAGATCATTTATTTGCGATTATGATTACATGTGTAAGTAATTTATTCAAATAATATTAAATAAATTTACTATACACTCAAGCCACCGACTGCTCCTTTTTTTTCTTTTAGATTAATTATCATCGAAAAGTTCAATTCTCCCTCTCTCTAAAAATGGATCACTATTGTTTTAGTTATAAAAGAATGTAGTAAAATGATTTTCTTTATTACAAACTATGTAAAAATTATTAATAAAATATAATTACGTTATTGTTTTGTTGTCATTTGTCAGCAACAGATACTTTTTTTAAATAAGCTGTGAAAAGTATACATTGCAAAATAATGCAATTTCGATAATCATGTTTCTTTGTCGCTAGAATGGTGTCTTATTTACACAATTTAAAATTGTTAGGTACCGTTTAGGTTTACTCAAATATTAGTGCGCAAAAATTTTGCACGTGACATAAAAGTAAGTAACAATCTGTTGAAATTCTGCAACATTTTTTAATGTATTTTAAATTTTAATTCATATGTATTTAAAATTCCGTAGAAAAAAGTAATTTATAATTACATTGAAAATACAGGTACAGATAAAGTATTTCAGTTACATTTTTAAATACATGTATTTAATTACTTACAACACTGATTGTAAATAAAACAAAAGAAATATATTGACAATGCAAACAAATTTTACCTAAGTGTAACCCTGACAGATTTAGGGATAGTTTATTGAACTTTAAGCATCTGCACTTTTAACCATAAAGTTTCTATGGAATTTTCCACGGTGCATTTAAAGATTGTAATAGTAGTAAATTTTTAAAATAAAGTTTTAAACGTATATTTTTTTAAATAAGTACAATCGTTACTTAAACTTTTTATTTTGCATTTATAAAAACAGAGATATAATAATTCTTTGAAGAAAAAATAAATGCTTTATAACAATAAGTTTAATACGTAATGTTAAAAAACTGATATGCAGTCTTAATAAGTTCTACAAGTTCTAGAAACGGATATAATGAGACCGTTACCATTTTTAAATCTTTCATCGTAATGAATTGTTTTGTGTCATTGTGTAAAAGTTTTTGGTACTTTCTAAAACCGGATAGATTACGTTTACAATTACTAAATTTAATAATGTTTATTATAGTTTTAAGGACAAGAATAAATTATAACAAATCATTAAAAAAAATATTCATAAAGTAAACAAGTGCCTAAACCTAACTGAAGAAAACGGTCAGTTAATTTTTCTACCTGCATTTTTCTTAAAATCAATACTTGTTACTAATCCTTTTTCCGACAACTAATACAAGGTTTGACAATGCATTTAAAATATTATTATAAGTGTTCACATTGCATTCTACATTTTTTTTAGATTACTACGCAACACCAATATTTTTATTTGCCAAATAGCGAGTAACCATAATAATAAAGTAAAAAGTAAGTTTGCTATTACAAACTTAAAAAATAAAGCGTTTTTCATACTCATTTTATAATATGAACCAAAAATTTGAAGAGAACGGAAATTTTTGTTACATTTGTAACGGCTAAAATGCCACGTTGTAAAGTTTAACAACAATAAATAATTCTTTCTTCTTCGTAATCCGTAAACATTTGATATAACCACAGATATAACATACTTAATATTAAATTAATATTATCTATTAAATATTAAATATATATTAAAAATTATGTGTAATTACAGTGGCGGCTTCTCAAGTAAGTCATTTGACCCTCCAAAGAAATACTAAAAATTGTTTTATTATTAATTTATAATTGCAGATACGCTTAAATTCTTAATGTAAGCGCAATGCATTCAAAAATTAGCGAATTTGTCGAAGGGTCATCAGGAAGAGAATTTGTTTTTAAAGTTTTATTATTAAAATGATCCTCTTGCAGCATTGACCATCAGTCGCCACTGTGTAATTATCTATTAAAACAATTAAGCTGAAGACGAGGCGTTTGGGCGTTGTGATAATGTTGGACGTTGTGAACAACCGTGAGATTTGAACGTTGTGATCAAGTGGGCGATTATGATCATTGTACGTCATGATCAGTTCCCACTAATTGTAAATATAACATATTTATTAATTTGTAATTAATTGCAGAATAACAATTTGAAACATACAGATTACATGTTTGGTCATAGTTTTAAATTTTATCAAATTCTTTGGAGTAATGAAGTAGTTTCGTAATTCTAATTATAACAGTATTATTATTCTTACATACATATATAAAAAATTCTTTTCTATTAGAAGTGGGATTTTACATTTTACAATATTAAGGAAAAAAATTATAACTGTTACAAATTTAAAGATTAACATTCGCTAGTGATTTCGGTTTGAATTAAAGTTACGAAAAATAATGACTGTGAATTAAATTGTTAACATGATATATTTTATTTAAAACTGCAACGATTACTTGATTAAAGTAAAACTTGCCATAACAACTATATTGCAAGAAACAGGTAAGTGCATACTTTTTCAAAATAGTCGTTATGACTTTTCAGTCACAATTAAAAATTGTATAAAAATACTACTACTTGTTTTAATCAAAATGTTTTATAAAATTGTTTTTGTTTAAATTATTTGTCTAAAAAATGATTATGTCTTGTTTAAAAAGATTGTAAAAAAGGTTACTTTTCTAAAATGTCTCATAGTATGTAATTAATAATAGAACGGTTCGCCTCCTGGTAATGATTTATTTTCTGTGATGATAAAATTAATGATCCCATTTTATAGAAGGTAGGGAAAGAAGCAACTACTTTAGTTTATTGCGACGTTTCGTGTTCTAGATGAACACTTCATCAGGCTCGCTCAACTGAGTCAAAAAAAGTTAATGATTAAGTAAAACATTTAAATAAAAAGACTAATATTTTACACGTCATATCGTGCACTTTGACGAACGTACAGCTTGTTGTACTAGTTAAATAATGTAGAATGCTGTCTCAGAAACTCGTTTAACCAGGAAACTGTTCTTTGCTCAAGACAAAAGCATTCGAATGAGTTCTGCTCTATCATCCGTCGTAGCTAACATCTACATGAATTGCTTTGAGTGTCAGGCAATAGAAAAAGTTAAATTTAAACCTAAGATTTGGCTTAGGTATATAGACGATACGATAGGATAATTTGGAACCACAGTGATCGACAACTAGATCAATTCCTACATCACCTGAACAACATCAAGCAGTTTATCAAATTCACTATGAAAAAAGAAAAGGAAGACTCACTACCATTTTTCGGCGTTTATCTGAAGAAAAACAATAGAATGATCGAGACGGCAGTTTACAGAAAACCAACTCACACGCACATACAAAGAAAGGAGTAGTAAAATTTTATTCGACAGATCCCAAAGGTTATGTAATACGGAGAGAGAACTTAAGAAGAAATCAGAAACATAAAAACGTTTCTAAAATAAAAGGACTGTCCAATAAAGTTAATAGACGAGCTTGTTCTTAAACACTAACCCAACATAAACCAACAACCAAGAAATTATGAATTACCGAAAGCACTACTCGACATCTCATACTTCATGGGCTTATCTAAAACGATAAAACGCATAGGTAGAGGTTGAAATCAATACTGTGTTAGATCATCAATCACCATCAAAAGTATGATCTCTGGGACCAGACCACAGACCAGTCGAGAGTTCAAAAACGGCATCTACTAAGTACGGTGTGAATGTGGCAGGTCATACGTGAGGGTAACCAAAAAATTCTTAACAGTCAGACTAAAAAGCTTAGAATTTATAACCAGAGATGAGAGATATCAAGATCCGCAACTTTTATGGGAAGAACAACATAGAATGAAATAAGCGGAGGTAAAGATTATACACAGAGAGGAACATTAGTACAAAAAAAAACTCAAAAAAGCAGCAGTCATGAGCAACAACAAGAAGGTCTTCAGTCAACCAAGTGTAGAAATAAGTAACGTGTGGAAGCCGCTAATTCGACGCTTGAAGGAACTTAAGCTACACTAGAGGTTCCTAAGCTACACTAGAGGCTAACCTTTTTTTGCTTAATTGCATTATGTACGCTTGATCGCTTCACTAATCATGTCTTCAGTATATAAGTTTCAGTAGTCTCTAAGTTGGTTAGTATTCACCTGAGGTCGATTGCAGATACTTGAGCAATCAAAACCTATTGTATATTCATTTACTTTTAAGAAATAAAAATAAAAGCAATGGAAGTCCAGAATTATTGTTTTTATCAAATGCAACATTATATACCTCATTTAAACGGAAGTTAAGTAATTTAAACGTAATATTTCAAAAATAGTTATTTTTGAAACATACTATTTACATATAGTTGGCAAATCGGATCATGTATGAATTTGAGTTCACTAAAACATTAATTAAATCAACTAACTATTTTTTATATTTTACTAATGCACATATCTAAAACTCATTTATAACGCATTTTTTAATAAATAACACATGGCAACTCATTCTGCATATTGCAATTTAAACGACAGCGAATTTAAAGATTAAACTAATTTTATGAGAAACGCTGAAAAATACACAAGGATTATTACAAACTACTTGTCGCTACACGTAAAATAACAAGAGTATTAAGAATTTGTTGATTATCTTGCTAAGAAAGTTCAAATAATGAAACAGCAACTTGATAAAGAAATAGATTTTTTCGTGAAGCTTCAGACGCGCAATAAAAAAAACTGGTGTGGCCCCCACACGACCTTCCTATAAGGAATGATGAAGAAATGTATTTTTATAAGGTTATTTTGTCATAAAACCACTTTGAAGTAATATGTTTGTATTGAAAACGATTAGTAAATCGCCAATTAACCAGACTTTTGTGCAACCGGCTATTTATTTCGCAGGCAGGATTCGAACCTAGATTATATAATGGAAATCACTTTAAATTATAAATTAAATATCTAATAAACTGTTAATGTTAAAAACAAATTTATTTCAATAAATTGATAGGAAGAATTATCTTTATAAGAAACTGTAAAAATAATTCGAATAATTTACATTCGTACAAAATTATATAAGAAAAACTGTTAAAAATGGCGGATACACCATCAGACCCAGATAGAACCGAGAAAATATAAAAAACTAGCTCTATACCAAATTTTAAGTTAATAGGATTTTTGGTTCAAGAGTTATCGTGGGTACAACGTTACACACAGACACACACAGACACCTAAATTTTTTTTGTCAAAAATACGTTTTTCTGATTCAGGAGACCTTGAAACGTAAAATTCTTCAAAAAAAATTTTTTGAAAAAAAATGCGATCGATATACTTTCCTTATCGGAAAGTAAAAAGAGTTATTGTAAAGTCTATTGTTTATATTGTATATATTTTTTATAGTTTTACCAATGAGGTATATACCACAAGGGCCATGGACTTTACAAAAAAAAACTTAACATTGTTCAATATCATACAGATACATGGTCATCTCCTGAGAAAGATATTATAGTTAAATATTTTTATTATCATCAAACATTTCCAACACTCATAGAATGCATTCAATGTCAATGCATTCAAGTTAAAATAAAGAACCATATAAGTATTTCAAAATTGTTCAGTAGAATTTATTGAAGCTTGGGTAAGCAATGAAAATAAAAGACTTAAAAAACAAGAATAGATACTAGTTATTTTTTAATTAAAAACAATTTTTTGTTTTTATTTGTTAATTGTATATATTCATATTGTTATTGGTAACACGGACAATTGATAATTCATATATTCCTAACACTTGTTTTATGGATTTTTTAATAAAAAAAACATTTGTGTATTATTTATACAAGATAAATACTTAAACTTAAGAAAATACCGTATATACGGTATCTCCTGTATACTGTATATACGCGACCCCAAAATGTCTTATACCACAATATATATATATATATATATATAGATAAATATGGGTGGCAAGGGTGATGCTTTACTTTAATTACACAAAATATAATGATTACGTCAATGTGATAATGGTGAGGGTATTTAGATACGTTATTTACACGAATTATAATGAATAATTGAATTAAATGGGGGTTTGAAACAAGCTGCTTTAATAACTGATATAAATAAATTGTAATAGAAATTAGCCAAAAGGAACCACTACTAATTCAAGGGCGATGGCTAAACGAAACGTTTCTTTTAGGTCTCCCAATGTTTGTCGTACTCTATATTATAGTCACACAAAAATATTAAAGAATAATTTTGGGTAGTTCTTGTTTCTTTTCCCCTTACACAGTAGGTATTTTATTTCAATAGTAGTTAAAACGTACTATGCCACATAACCTTAACTTTTAATGAATGATAATTACATGTGATTAATGATCGATTGCTGTTGAATCTATACAAAATCGGATATTAACGTAAGTGAATATATATATTTAAATGAATGTACTAAAGTTCACAGTTGAAACGGGATAACGCACACAATACTTAAAACCTGAAGGGTAAATATTTAATTACAAAGTAAACTTCTTCCTCTCATAACCAACAAATTCAGATCTCCATGATATGATATTATTTTATAGGGTGCACAATATGATATTCGTGTACACAAAATATAATTGGACGAGACAACAATGACTTCTGACCTGCTATTCGGTGATAATACCTCTCCGATGACGAAGGTCGATGATCGAGCGGTAACGTTAGTTTTTAGCTAAAGTAGGTAATAACGATAAGGATCGGGTTAACTTTCTCGATGATGCAGATGATAGCGATGATAATTCACACAAACACCATGTAGACGGAACCCTGAATACAGGAATACAGGAATCTTCCGGAGACGAACACCAATATACTTCTCTTAGCGGGACTTCAACATACGAACAGGTAGACGTAGTAAATAATTGAATAATGCTGATGCTTGGATAACAATAATACTCGTAGAATGACGGTAAGCTACAATACTGGTGGCAGAAGGGTACCGACTGGTAACATGATGATCAAACGATGGATAACACCACAAAAAAAGAAAAGAAGAGAAGAAAAGCTTAAATAATATTACGTCTTAGGGACATTATAAAAATATAAGAATGGTACAAACCTCTACGATCTTGGGCGAGCTACATTTGGTACTAATACTGGTTGATAAATCCGCCGAAGCGATAAATTCTCCACCCATAAAATGGTAAGCGATTTTTATAAAATAATGCACAATTTCATTCAGATCCTTGAAATTTCAAGTGATGCAACATCTACTTTAATGAAATGGCACAACCATGCGTTCAGCACAAATTTTGATTCTCGAATCCCCAAAATGGCTAACAACAGGAAGAGAAAAACTGGGATTGATAAGAGATAACTGGGAAAATACGATTTTAAAACTCGAAAATCAACAAGGTCATAAGCTTTTCTTAGTAATAGGCAACAAACAATACACAGGAACATTTAAATTGTAACAGTATAATTGTCAATCTATTATGTTATTTGCATGGACACAATTTTGAGGTTTTATATAGTTTATACAGTATTATATATATATTTGATAAAAATATACTTTTATATCCATGATGGGTAATATCGATCACGATGGTCAATATTTCCCATTACAGTGGTCGATATTGTACGCTTTATTTTTAAATGGAAATTTTGTTCTCATTTATAGATGCCGAGAAAAACTGCCCGTTGTTCTTGTACAGAAGAAGGGATTAATCAAAACCATTGTTCAATTAGAAAAGCAGCTACGCTCTACTCGATTCCATATGGTACCTTGCAGGACCGTTTTAGAAACCGGTTTCCAGCCAAAAAAATTGTGTTAGGAAGAAAACCAGTTTTTTCTAACGTCCAAAAAAATATGCTGGTTGATTATGTTATTAAATTATCAACAAATTGACAGCAAACAGTATACGGAAAGTTCCATATGAGTATGCTATATCGAACAACATTAAAAACAACTTCAACTCCGATAAAGAAACATATGGACAAAAATGGCTATATGGTTTCCTAAAGAGACATCCCCAGCTGTCATTAAGAAAGCCAGAAACCACTAGTAAGAATAGAGTATTGGCTTTTAATAAAGCAAATATAGATGTCCTTTATAATAACGTGGCAACACTCATAGAAAACCACAATTTTCGCCCAGATCGCATATAAAATGTAGACGAGACTGGCATAACAACTGTCCACAAACCCTCTCGTGTTCTGGCACCAAAGGGAAGAAAGTAAGTTGGGTCCATTAGCAGTGGAGAGCGACGTCAAACCACTACTGCAGTTTGCTGTATGAGCGCTGCAGGACAGTACGTTCCACCCATGTTTGTTTTTAAAAGAATGAGAATGAAGGAAGGATTGGGTAAAAATGGTCCAGTTGGCTCAATCTATCATTGCTCAAAATCTGGTTGGATGACCGAGGAATTATTTTCCGAGTGGTTAAAACATTTTTGTAATTGCGTCAAAGCCACCCCTGATGATTCTGTCATGCTCATTTTAGACAACCACACCTCACATTCTATTTTGAAGTCCTACAATTACTGTCGTGTAAATGGAATCATAATGGTTTCTCTTTCTCCGCACACATCGCATAGGGTTCAGCCCTTGCATGTGACTTTCTTCTCTGACTTAAAGTCTGCATACAATCATGAATGTGACCAATTTATGAAGTCACTTCACTATGAGTCAATCGTTGTCACAGATATTGCAGAGTTATTTGCTAAAGCTTATAACAACGATTGAAAAAGGTATGAATGGTTTTAAAAGTACAGGATTATATCCGATGCATAAAAATGTATTTAAAAAGGAAGACTTTACTCCAATACCTGACTCGCCTACTGCTATAGAAGAAAATATTATGAAGATACCAGCTTTAGTAGGTGAAGCAAATTCTTTACCGTTGGCAAGCCCAAATCCTGTTGCTCGCCCAAGTCCCGTTGCTGACCCAAGTCTCGCTGCTGGTCCAAGTGTTTCGACTTCTATTAACAAGCGTAAGAAAACAATTCCTGATTCGAAAAAAGATTTGAAGCAAAAACATTCAAAAGACATTTCTGCAGACACTGATGACGAATCATCTTACGAGATGCAAGAAGTGTATGACGACGAGGCTACAGATGATGAAGACAAAACTATACAAATCAAGAACAAGTCATTGGAAGAAATATATCCAACACCTAAACCTAAACTGAGACAAAGCAAAAGAAAGAAACAGAAATCGAAAATTTTAACCTCCACGCCAATGAAGGAAGAATTGGAAGAAAAAGAAATAAAAAAACAACAGCAATCAGTTGGTACTGTAAAGATGAAACGCGTACTTTGTGAAGAAACTAAGAAGAAAGAAACTAAGAAACCAAACAAAAAGAAAAACCAGGATACCAAAATTAATAAGAAAGGAGTTGTTAAAGTAATAGAAGAAGAAACACCATCAACATGTTATGTTTGTAGTGGATTCGGGGCAGATAATGAAGAATGATGGCGATGTAGATCATGTGCTACATGGTTTCATGCTGCTTGCACCCCTGCTGAATTTGCAGAAGACTTTACATCATGTAGTAATTGCGAGTTAACAGTTTTCATGTAGTTATTTATTATTTAACATTTCGGTCGATATTTCCCCACTCTTGGTCGATATTTCCCATTACTGGTCGAGTAATATCGACCTAGCAACCGCTTTGTAATTTTTTTTTAAAATAAAAGGTTTTTTTAAGTTTAATTGGGCTTACTTACCTACTTTAAAGATCAGTCAATGTATTCACATCAACACATGTTTATTTTGTTGTCACGTATTTATAATATAATAGGATTTACGTTAAGTGGTCGATATTAGACCAACTTTCCCTACTTTGGTTAGATTTAGCTCTTGCAAGTGTTTAGTTTTATACATAGTTCCACTTAATTAATAGTAATAAGTAACCTATACAGTTAACTATAGTACCGCGACTACAAAAACATTGAAACGTGCTGTGTGAAAAACTATAAAATCGTACGTGCTAAAATGAACAGTACAGCAGAATCTCTACTTATCATTCTTAGTTTATACAAATTAGGAAATTAAAGTTAGCATTTTGCCAAGGCATAGTAATGCTTGCGAAGGTCTACGTCATTTACGTTGAGTAATTAATATGAGATAACTACTACATGTTCTTTACATTTAATAGTACGTAGTTGTATTCTGTTTTATGTGCTGTACTAACTTGTAGTTGTAAATGACTACAACTGCTTAGTCTTTTTATTCAATACCCATTTTTTAAAACAAAAAAAAACAAAATAATTTTACAAGTTAGTAGTACTACTTGCAATGTCATGTTGTATTGTGGTATTGAATGCTTAGTATCAATGGCGGCGTTTCGTCGTGCAACAATTAGTGGTAAATACCGATTTTATCTTTTGTTTAAAACTACTGAGAAAATAGTTGTAGAATATTATGAGTTTATAATATAATTTATTAAACTTATAGCTGCATTGAACCTTCAGGTAGGAGATCTCTTACAAGAAGGTTTAATACAACTAAATCAGTAATTAGTATTAAGAGAAAAAAGTTACCAATGATTAAACTTAGAATAACCAATTGAGACAGTATTTTTTTTTAGAAATTTTTGAAACAAAAAAATTTTTTTGCTCTGAAAAAGATGACAAAATCGGACTTCTTAATGCGGACAGCTTCGACCTTGAAATTGATGTTTTTTTTGACGATGAGGTTTTGACATTTCTAAAGTTCAACAAAGTCCTGAATAAACATAAAACATTTTCGCATGAAAAAGATTTTGATGACGAGAAATGTGGTTTGAGAAAGAATACTCGCCGAACGGGTACTTGCTATTGTTCAATTAAAGTGAAAGCAATCGGAAAACTTGATTTCTCCAAACTTTGAATTTTAAAAAGATTATAACGAAACGCTGTGAGTCGAAACATCAACACTACTTAAACATGTATTTAGATAATAAAATTTTTCAAAATATTTGCGGCTGTACTAATGTAGATTTTTAGAAAAAAAGAAAAAACAACATTGCTGCGGCAAGGACTAGAAATAGATTTTTTTTTAATCAGAATTAATTTAAAAGTTGTTATCAATAATAGCATAACACTGCAAAAATTTTTATTTGGAGAAGCTAACACTCAAAATGCTGATGAAAATAGATTAATAGTAACTAGATGCAATCTCCCCTTCTCTGTTTCGAGAACCCTTACGACTGCAGCAACACACAAGACTCCACATTTACTAGTTGTGGCAACTGATCTCAAAAATGCTGTTAGATGTAAATATCTAGGTTAAAAATTAAAAACAAAATGTTATTACAAAAAATGTGTGTCTAACGGGCACTAATAAGTGCTTCAAAAGTTTTCATTTAAGTAATAATTTGTACTAATCTCGTCTTACTATCTAATTTACTAGACATATTTTTTTGTACTTTTGGGAAAATAAAAATGTTTAAAAAAAATTAGTGATGTTTTTATACCAAAAAAAACAAAACTTCTAAATAACTTCATGTCATTTTAAATGTAGTCTCGGAACTCAAAGGAATATTACAAAATTACTTTTATACTTATAAAACCTATAATTTTATATTTTACTTAATTATACTTTTATGAGATTACTCTAGATATCTGTTACCATACATAGTAAATATTTCATCATGATTTCTATATCGATGCGAATTAAAATCATATATCTGTTGTTTGTGAAGCGTATTATTATTAGATTTAACTTTTACTAAATGTTTTTGTGTAATTTTGTTAGTGTTTTTTAAGTTAATAAAAAATCTTACAAATACGTAATAAATTATTTCTAAACCACTAATAAAACTACACCCTAAGAACAAACTAAATATTCCTCCAAATGAAGCTAAAACATAAATATAAAATATAAGCTTCTATTGGCTAATACTTACATAACAAATAAGTTACTGAGGTTGCAGTATCTTTCAACAGTATAACTTGAAACGGACTATAGAAGTTTACGTTTAGCATAATTACATTTTTCTTTTCTTCTGGATAAACTCTAATAAGATAAACATAAATTACATATCACTTTACTAACGGTTTTTAATGTTTTCATTTAATAAAAATTAAAAATTTAATAGGAAGAAACACATAGCTTTTTGAAGATGATCCTATTATATATAAGTTATCCTAGTTCTTTTTAGCGTTATTGAGTTTTATATTGACAGTCGTATAATAAATTACCCTACCAAAATCACAAGCACAAATCAAATAATACAATTCTAATAAATAACTTGACTATGATAAATAGCTACGATATTATCATCATTCTAAACACGAAAAGGACAAATCTGAATTTTATTAGTTTTTTTTAAACTTTTTAAAATTTGAGGTATTGTAAAAGTTTTCATTTTAGAATTATACTAAGTGGAATCTTTACTTTTGTAATCGCATGATAAATTCATTGTGTTTTTTTAATGAATTATATTTAATTAATAAACATATATAATAACTATGTATTTGTAAATGATATATATATCTATAACGCATGTAATATACTTACAAATCTGCCGTAGTGAAATACTGATAATCGTCAACAATATGTGTAGATGTTGACAGAACATCATAAAAGACATCTTCGCACTGTGATTGACATTTATCACATAACAATTTATTTTGCCTTACCGTTTCTATTTCAACTATAATTAAAAATTTTAATGTAATTATTTCTTCATAAAGTATACTTGCATTTTGTTACATTTACATAACAATTTCGATCCGAAACTTTACAAGTTGGTCCATCTAGAAACATAAAATTAAATATTAGATTACGTAAATCTAATGCACATTTGCTATAACATTGACATCACAAAATATGTCATGTCAAAACTATAAAAAAACTATGAATTAAAGTAGGATTCTAATAATATATACAAATTTAAGCAACAATAAAAATTAAAAAAACATTTATAAAAATTTTTTAAAAAATATTAAATTTTTAAGAGTTTAAAACAATTTACTTACATAATAATAAACAGAAAAAATAGAAATTTATACAATTTTTACAGAAAGAACAGAATTACATGCAAATAATTTATTGTATTTAAATACAAGATGTCACAAAACAAAGTGGTCTTATAGACTAAGGAAAACAAATTATATTTAATTTCAATAATTTGTCGTACAAAAATTTGTACAAACCGGAACCAGATTGGTATAAAAATCAAGTTTTTCTCTTTGTTAAAGATTTGATCGGCTTCAATCTCAACAAACTAGATTAGTTAAATTCACCGAAAACCTTAAAAATGTATGTATACCGTTTAAGAAAATTTAATCTCAATATAAATTTAAGAGTTTAATCAATTTCTCACGGATACCATCATCAGAACTTGATGAAGTTGATATGAGACCAATCCTAAGGTATCTCCTTTCTAATAAAAAATAATTTTTTTAAGTCGATTAAGAAAACAGTAGTACTATGGTGCACTTCATGTAATACTTTAAAAATTAACAAATACGATTTTCTTTTTTTTTTCATCTGCTCTTAAAATTTCAAAAACGATATTTATTAAAACAACTTTGTTCTACGTCAGTTGTTTTACTCTCAAGCTTTATGATTTGCTACTTTTTGTCTTAGTTCCTCTAAGGTTGTGTTAAATAGTTTCGAAATGTATTTTTTTATTTACTCGTCAAGATTATTCTGTTTGATATACTTTTTTAACAACTCACTGAATGCTTGATTTGTTAATCTTGTTAACAGTATGTTGGGAGTAGTAAAAGCTGTACAAAATTTTTCAGTAAATTCTAAACGTTTAAAGCTGGTTTTTGACAATGCCAAGTTAGAGCTTGCATATTGTTTTGACTTTTTTAATTTTTATTATTCACGTGTTTTCCAAGATTGTAATTCTGAATCATTTGTAACTTTTTTGTTGCATTTACACGCACTTCGCACTTTCATCCGTTGTAAAATAATTGTAGTCTTTGGCAAACTTATTACGAATTGCAGACATTGGGTTTTTTTGCATCTTAGATGTTAATGCAAATTATAGTAACTGCCAACTAATTGTAGTATAATTTTGTTAATAATAATTCATTGTAATCGCTTCTTGTTTATTGATTAAGTCGTTTACTTAAAATGTAAAGCCGTAGACAATAATTGCAAAACAAATGGTATTTCATTATTCTCAGATTTTCAAAGAAATGTTGTCCTTTTTTTATTCATTCTTCATCTGATCATTCTTTTTACTCAATATTTGTTAATCCTTGACTTTACAAATGCAATTATCCGATCTGAAGTTTAATTATTGCAGTATATGTAGGAACGTGGAAGGCATTATATGTCCTATCATATAACCCAAACATAACTGCTTAAAAAAAATATTATAACAAAGCTCTGACTCTGCATAAACTACAATTTGTATCCAAACTGCAAATTTAAGCTTTAATATCCTTGTTATTTCAGATTTTAAAAACTTTAGTTTGTTAATGTACATATATTATGTTGAGTATAAATTGCAAAATAAAGTTGTGTTTAAGCCGTATTCTATACCCCAGTATGTAAAACTTGTCTTAACTTTATTAAAGCAACTGTACTAAACAACAATTTTATAATTTTGTTTTCTCTTTATTTGACGTTTGGTGTAATTTAATTAGTTATAATAAACAAAGTTAACAATATGAAAAAGCTTCAAATCTAAAAATCATATATAAATTTATTTAATAACTTTTATTTGCATTTCAAAACTTTATTTTTAAAACTTTTAAATATATTAAATAAAAGGAAAAGAGATTGATTAACGTAAATTTTGGTTAAAAGTTAAAATTGTATTCAGAAAAATTGGTTATTAAAAGATAATCCATTATTTTTAAATTGGTGATTTTAGATTATTTAAAACAAAAAACAATGCAAACAGTAAAACAAACTAATTGCAATGACATTTAAACAAATGTAAATCACTCGTTTAACGTTTTTTAACTAAAACGTAATTCCAAATATTTCATACATGTATCATTACAGCGGTACTTAGACATTACAATTTAATAGAATATAAAAGAAACAAAATAACGTTAGTAACAGAAATCATCTCATTATATATGCATTCTACAACATTAAATTTTGAAACAAATTAACTAAATACCTAGTAAAAGTATTAAATGTACCACGAAGAAAAAAATAATAAATATTTACAATGTTTGTTTTAAATATAACGTTCATTGACTATTAATCTGACAACTCAGTGAAATGTAACGCTTCCGGTAAATTTGCTACATAAAGATGCTGTGTTTGAACATAATATTTTATGATAGTGGACTGTTTTAGTACATAGTCCTTAAACGCTATAGCTATCTAAATTAGAGTATTATGCTTTAATTACTGGATTTACTGTTAATTGACATCTCCTAATTGCATATGTACTATATGTAAATTAAAGTCTCACTGTAACTGTCAATTTTGTATAAAACACAAAAGATAACCCGGATAAATTAGTATTGTTTGATCGTAGCAAAATTAAATTAAGTATTTAAAGTTACAGCATTGCATGTTGGCAGCGGCGGGTTTATTGGGGCAGCTATGCAACCAAAACTGCCCTCAGGCGCTATGTTATATTAATTATATTAATAAAAATGCACAGTAAAAACTTTATGAAAGTCATGCACACTTACTTTACAAGTTTTGTACATCAACACTCAACAGATGTAACGTTACGTTGTAATCTACATATTTTACAATGGTGATTGTAACTGTATAATAAAATTTAAAAATGACGGTTATTAAAATGGTATGTTTAACTTTAATCAAAATAAATAAGAATCACAAATTTTTACACAGTTTTACTTTATAAACGTAGCGACCTAAATTTCGTAATTTTGAATTTAAAAAAACATTTGATTTAAATAATTGCAACTCAAGTTTTCGTTTAAGATTATAGATTTATCTTTTCATACAACACAGTTAAAAAAACTAGTATATTAATAATAAACATTAGCAAGACTCCAAAAGTCTAATGGACATTGTAAATTACATATAGAATGTCAGTACCCTAGTTTTTTGTTTTTATTATTATTATTATTATTGCATATTGTTTTTAGTTACAATATGTGTATTTTTTTATTGTTTACTTTTTATTTTTATACTTTACAAAACTTTGGTTAAAAATGTGCATATGCATCAATAGAAAATTTACGGCTTTACAATTAGTTAATAAAATTTGTAAATTTAATATTGTCAAAAGTTTAATAAAATGAAACAAACAACAACAATATGTTAGATGTGACAATTATGTTTAACAAGATCATGTTTGATCTATAGAGATGTGCACTGTATTCGAATAAGAATAAATAGCATGTAAAATTTAAAACATTATTAGTACAAACGTCTACTGTAAATTTTATTCTGTTATAAATAACAATTAGTTATTAAAAAGAGTAGCAATTTGTTGAGAATAGCAAAACACCTAGAAAACAAAATTGGAAATGTTACTGACTAGAAATACAGACTTAAAATTAATAATATTTTTTTTGTTTGTTTGTTTGCTAAAAATTTGGTAATATATATTGTAATGTATAAATAGTATTAGAAATGCACAATTAACATGATTTTTAACTTTTATGATAAAAGTACACATTGGTAGGGATTTCAAACATCAATTGATAAATTCGGATGGAAATATTTGAATTTACGGAAAAGCAAGGGTTGCGTCGAAAATGGCGTTTCATTCTCAAATAAAGTCAATTAGGAACTTAATTAAACTTTGAACAATTTATAAACTATTTAAATTACCCTACATAAATGTTTTATAAATTAATAAAAATATACCTATTATTTGTGTTTATGTAAATATTAAATTAAGTTAATTATAAGAAAATTAGTAATGTATTTGAGTAGAAAGTAGTTAAGGGTGAAGGAAAAGTCCGGTTGATAGAGGGGCGTAAAAGAAAACAGGTAAAAGTGACCACATGAAACAAAAATTAAAAATTTTTGTGTAAAAAAATCGAATGGGAATACACATTAGAAAAGTTTAAAAGTTAGTAAGTGTTAAATACAGTATGTAGTTTTAAAAAAAATATAAAATTCAAAATCAAATTAAATTGAGTACCTATCGTTGTAATGTATAAAACTTACGAATACACTTTAATCGTATAACAAAATAAATTAAATAATGCACCGTGGCTAGCTCACAAAATATTTATTTAACACACATAGTAAAAACAAAATACATACATAAGAACAATGAGATAATTTTCATATTTAATTAATTAGAGTCGTGGGAATTCTTACGTTACTTAAGATTAATAATTTTGAATTTGATAAACACAAAAGATTATAATTTGGACGCCACAATATTTTTTATATTAAAATGGTTAAATATTGAAACCAAAAGATTAACACTAACATAATATCAAAAAACATATTTACATATTTTGACAGTATCGAAGGTCAAATATAAATTTAAAGTTACCTGCTTTCAAATTTTAATGCGCAAGTCGAATTGGTGGGGTCATTTACGCGTTCTCATCTGTTCAGGCGATGACGCAACATTACGAAATTCTTGAAATGCATATTTCCATATTTTCCGTATTTATCCTGATTGATCTAATATTCGTACAGATCCATTAACCAGAATATCGTAAAACAAACGTAGCGTACGTATGATAATCATTCGCCACATCCAACTCAAATTTTATCGAACGTAACACGAATAACTATCGATTTTTACTCATAAAAACCATAATTCGTAACGGAAATTTTTCATAACAGCAACGTTGTGACTAACATCAAACGTGCATCGTAAAACCATAATTTCATATCGCATTTCAAAACATCAAAATCGTAAAAAGGCGTACGTATCCAAACGAAATTTTCGTAACCATTAACGAATTTAAACGTACACAAATCCAAAAAAGCATCGAATATATCAGAAAACGTAGTCGTATATCAAAAACAAAACTTCCAATTCGAACGTAGATAAAATTATTGCGCAATTTTTCATTTAGGCGTAGTCATCATATGATTCATTGAAATGACGCAATATTATGCAACTCTCATACATCGTATTCTTAATTCTTTTTCGTAGATTTGAAACCAGGTACCATAAACAAAAATCCGGAACAAAGAAAAAAAACTAAAACGTAAATTGCGATGTATTAAACATGCGCATCGAAACAAAAATGACTTACCCCTTCTAATTTACGGGTTTTTATTCTATACAACAAAATGCGGTGCTACAACGAACGCCGGCTTAAATAATTTGCCCCATTACGCAAAAATTCACAAACACAAATTACATAAGTGGTAATTCCACTTTTTGCAGAACGCAAAAAAATGTCCGCTCACTACTTCATTTCTAAACGTAAGATGGAGGAGAATGACTTCGTACTTAAGAGGAAGGCTTATACGCATGTGCGATGCGTGAAATGCTTGCGCCAAAGAATTTTATATCAACAGTGAATACAAAAATGTTAATTAAAAACAGACTTATTCAAACGTAAAAAATTTACACGTTACATCGTATCAAACGAAAAGTGCCATGTGTATATAGTTGGAGAGGAGATACTTAAAATAATAAGAAGAAGTTAAAATTATGCAATCATAGTACCGATTACATTTCATCAGTCGAGGCAGTCTCGTATTTTCCTGAGTGCTCTGCGACCCAAACGAAAGCTGTAGAAAACTTCCGGGACACAAATTTCCACAAAGAATGGTTTGTCCTTACCAAATATATAAAATGTCAATGGGGAACAATGGGTTGCGTGCTAGTTAAGTAAGGTTTGTTTCATTTTATTATTTGAGAATAAAGATTATTTGTTACTTACCTTTGTTATAATCATAGGTTTAGTCATTACAAATGCTGCGCTAGCGCTTAATTACAATTTTGATGAGCTTGCATCTTTTAAAGCTGTACAGAGTGTAATACAATAAATTCTAGTTTGCAAATTTATCAGATTCAATAAGACATAGAACAGTGCAATATATAACACATATAAAATTAACAATGGGTTTAATAGGTAAATTTGATTTCTGAATATTTGGTTAACGGTAAATTATTTAACATAAAACATCTTTAAGACTGTACTTTTTTTCAGTTCCAATAAAAAATGTTTATTTCAATTGTTCTTTGAATCTATTAAAATTACATGGATAGGATTGTGCGCAGCTAATAATATAATTAAATATGTAATTAACTAATTTTTAAAAAATGGTTTAATAAATACTAGAAAAAATTTAAGGTCTTGCTTTTAAAAAAACTAATTTTATCAAATAATAATGTATTATATAACGAAGTTGAGAAGTGTATAACCTAAGCGACAGGTTATATCGCGAGACGCGAAGCGTCAAGGAATATAAGCCGCGCAGTTTATAATGAACTTCTTAACCATGATATATGTATATAAATTTTTTTTACTACTAAAATTATTAAAACTTTTGTACCTTTTACTAAATCAAAATTAAAATTTAAGATATTAATTTTAAGTTAAAAATCAAGGCCGTGATTCTGGCAGTTGTCAATAATTTAATAGAATTAATTTTGTCGTAATTCTTAATTGTGATTTATAACACAAAAATAAATTGATAACGTAAGTATTTTTTGCTACACTTAATAAAATTGTTTAAAAACATTATTACTTTAAGCATTAATTATATCTAAAATATATTTAATTTAGTAAGATTCATATTTAGTCAAGCTTCAAATAACTTACATTTTAAAATCAAATTAATTTGTTTAATGAACGATTTAAATTCTTAAAATAGTATTAAATAATATCTCTTGCACTTGGTAGATAGTTTTGTGAACTTTTTTCTTTAAGACTGTTATACAGTGTGTCCCCGGATAGGTGAAACGACTCTTGTGAAAGATAAAAAATTTTCGATATAAAATTTCATTGTTTGGGGTTCAGCCCTGCTTAGTTAAAGACTAATTTCTAGCATAATTTTAGTTTTCTAAAGTCATGTATGCCTTGGATCTTAAAAAAATCTGATTTTTGGTTCTAGTAAACTACCTTTGTTAGTGAAGATATTACAAAATTTGATTAACAAAAGTTGTTTAGAATCATGAAAGAGTCCTACTTCTAGAATTTCAAGCACCTAGGCCAACGTTGATGTTTTGGCAATTTACAATAATTTTTATCTGATAGTTTAAAATCCATTATTTTTTTTTGTTTTTCCATATCAATCTTTGTAGAATGAGCGTGACATCTTGACCGGCTAGATCTCCCGACCTTTCGATAATGGATAATGGACTATCAGATAAAAATTATTGTAAATTGCCAAAACATCAACATTGGCCTAGGTGCTTGAAATTCTAGAAGTAGGACTCTTTCATGATTCTAAACAACTTTTGTTAATCAAATTTTGTTATATCTTTACTAACAAAGGTGGTTTACTAGAACCAAAAATCAGATTTTTGAAAAGATCCAAGGCATACATGATTTTAGAAAACTAAAATTATGCCAGAAGTTAGTCTTTAACTAAGCAGGGCTGAACCCCAAACAATGAAATTTTATATCAAAATTTTTTTATCTTTCACAAGAGTCGTTTCACCTATCCGGGGACACACTGTAGAATTATCAGGAAATGTAAATCTATTCTTTATACTGCTGTTTCACAACCTACTATTATACGTAATAATAAAAGCCTATACAACAAGTAGTAAAAAAAAATCTTTTTTTATTGCATTAAAGTTTCAAAAGGAGAAGGTACAGTGAAAAAATTACAGCTCAAGAATTAGTTTTTATTAAATCTATGCTTACCTGTAAATTAAAGATTTTATTAAAGTTGAAAACTAAAGAACTGTTAAAAGACAGTGTTCAAATAGTTAAGTGTTGTTAGCAAGTTATACGAATTACATAGTGCTGTTTGTAACCCTAATCTAAGTTTAAAACTAACATAACAAAATTAGAATTTGCGGCAATCGTATCCCGCATATTTTTAACTCAATTAAAATAGTTTTTAGGTGCATATTTATCTCTATACTTTTAGTATTTTTGATGCATATTTGCAAGGATATATTAAATTTTTTTAATACATAATTATGCAAAGTCTAGTTATTGCAATTTAAAATGCTAATTAAATATCCAATGTGTTTTAGTACTGCAATTAAAATAATCTTAAGCTGCTTTATAAAATGTGTTTTTAAAATAAAGTTTACTTTTTTGATATGTTTAAGATAGTGGATTGTCGTTGTTATAAAAATTTTGTTCAATTTATACAGTTTTCTAAGAATATAAACGTTAGTTTATTTTAGTTATTAGTTGAACAATTGTTGCAGTTTCAGACCTATTTTTTTACTAAAAAACTTCTAATATTTTCTTTAAAATTTTGTGTTTACATCTTTATCTATTATTATTATTATTCTGATTATTCTATTAGAACTTTATTATTAATATCGTATAGCAATGTTTATATAATGATTAATTGAAATTTGAATAAGTTTAACAACCCAATTTGTAATAAAGATAAAAAGTATTCAATAATTTTTTATATGTGATTTAATTATTTATTTAGTGTTTATCAGTAATTATTTTTATGTTGCTTGTTGTTTATGTGTAAAATTATATTGTAATTATTTTAACACATTTATTAAATAGAACGGAGAGTTATGAAGGATCAAATAAATAACAATCATAAAAGTAATTTTACTGCTACTTTTTTTTTCTAAAATTTTATAGTCTTTATGGCATTTATTTATCGCATTTCATCCGTGAAACGTGTATACAAACAGACACAGTACCTATATTAATGAACACAACTGTCACAGTGTAAATTTTTTGTTCTCACCACACTCCAAATTTACTTTAAGGATGCAGTAAGTTTATTCAAGTTTAATTCACTGTAATTGTCATAGTAAGTACAGTTGTTGCTAATGTTTCAGTTTAAGTTTGTTTATTTTTTTACTTTTGTTGTTTTAAATTTATAAACACAGTTGAAAAATATTATTGTTAAATATATATAATTATTAACAGCGTACACTCAAATTAATTCTTTAGTATATTAAAGGCAGTTTACACCATATTATACATTAAACTCATTTTTTAACGTTATTTTCAAAACAACACTAAACTTCAATGCAAAAAGATTAACAATTTTTGCAATAATAAAATTTTATTGGTTTGTTTTAATTTGTATTTTTATGAGATATTCAAGTAGATAAAGTCTAATTATACAAAAAAACTAAAAACATTTGAAAAAAAATATCCATCTTTATTAGCGTATATATAAAATATCAAAATATGTTGGTTTTTAATGGTCGCGTTGCAAATACTTACATTTTTAACAAATAAAAAGAAAAATAAGAAACAAAAATATTTTACGCTAGTTCGTAGTTTTAGACTGTCACTTTTTAATTTTGTAGTCGTATTAAGCACAAGTTATGCAAATTTTAAAAACATTTTATATTTGATGTAATTTTATATCAAATATTTTTGTTTCACTATATGAATTAGTGTAAAAGATTAACTAAACAAGCTTATAAAAAAAGTATTTGTTATTTAAATAAATAATTGATTATGGTCTACCTATTAAAGCAAGAAGCAAACACATCAACTATTAATTCAGGATTAGATCGCGCTACACTGCATTTCAAATAAGTTCGTAGGTAGCCTAAATCTCAGAGCAAGTTTACAAAGCACCTTTTGTATTACTTACCATCAGAAAATGTTTCTTGTAGATGTTATAAATTTTAAAACTTTATTTAATGTAATTAAAAATGTATGCTTTTATATTACATTGTAGCTTTTTAGTATTAGCATAAATTTTGATTTTGAACAAAATCAATTATGTTAGTTTTATATAACTAAAACAAATCACTTCTAGCTAAAATCAATACCGATCACCTAAACGTCAGTACGGTAATACCTTTAATAAATGCACTAATTTTTAGCTAATTTAAAGAAGTTGGATAACTTTACAATGCTTTATATACCACTTTGATTTGAAATTGTAATCACAATTCAAAAATATTAAATATTGATTGAATATACAATACAAAATATCACATTAATTTATAACATAGACTTGATTAGTATTTTATTTCAATTGACACTTACCAATTTAAAAATTGTTGTACATTGCAATTAGTCTGAGATAATAATAATCAAAAATTAAGTTTTTAAAAGTATGAAATTAATTCTCGTTATTCAAACAAAATTTATAGTTTTAAAGTGATGACAGGTAAATCTCAACACTTACAGATAACTAAAATATATCTTCGCGAACCGCAAATCAATCTGTATGTGTACACCACAATCTATATTTACAAACAGTTACTCATTTTTAACTATACAGGGTGTATCTGATTAACGGGTTGTTATTTTAGCAGATAAAATTAGAGCATAAATACAAGCAAAAACTGTTTAAACAAAAATTCCATTGAAACTTAAAAAAAAATTTTTAGCAAAATAAATCATTATTTACGGACCTGTATTCTCCTAATGTTGGCACCACGAATTAAAATAAACAGTTCTAAGAAGTGTAAATTTCTTCTGGGCGATTTGCTGACACCAAAAATAAATGCAAAATAATGTTATCGGATAACGCGTAGTTAAATTACAGTGTTAAATAAAGTTGCTATTCTGCAAACTCTTTTCAAGTGCACTAAATAATCTCTCCTCTATTAGATAATACACAAACGTTTAAACGTCGCCGATCATTGTTCGTTACTCGCGTAAATAGTTGCGCATTTTAACTAATTTAATTACATTTTTTGCTGCAAAAAATTGATTTTGCAGCTGTTGTCTATTATTTACAATCGTTTTCTTACTTCACCTTTCACCTAGCTCCAGAAAAAAGTCTAAAAGGTTAATATCTGGCCTACGGGCTGACTTACTTGCACAGGAGCTCTATCGTGCATAAACCACATTGTTCTGGGTATGATTACACTTACCGTACATTAAAACAGTTGTACATAATAAAGAAAATTTAAATTAAATATTATGACAACAAAAGAAATCCGTTAAAACATCGAGACAGCAATCAATTATTGATTGTCGAACTCAGTTTTGAATTTTGCCTTTAATTATCTGAAGTCTTGTTTTGGTTACGCCAAACGTAATTGTGTACAGAAGTAAATTTTGTTGAGCTAGGTCAGTAACAGTGCTAAGAAATAAATGTTACTTCTGCTTTAATTATTTTATTGACAATTGATTTTGTAGATGATGGAAAATTAAAGATAACTACAGTTAACACAATACATCAATACTTTTCACGGATTTTAAGCCCATCATTTACTACATAGTTACAATCAACAAACAATTTCCCTTTGTTTAGATAGTCAAGACCGGCCTGAAAACTTGTATCGCAAATATCTCAAAACTAGGCCACTTTACCAAATCTTTAAAGAAAAAATGTTCGTTTAACGCCATAAGGAAACTACTCCATGAGTTTGTAGTCGTATTTCAGTTACACCCTGTTTATGTGTATTTAAATCGGCACTATGTAGACTAAAATTATTAATTTTGCAAAAAATATATGTTTTAATAAATTGGCGCTTTCTATTTGTATTGTCAAATGAAGTTGGAATTTAAGAAAAAATTCAATAACATTAATTCAAAAGACATGGTAAAATATCCAAGTTTATAGCTTTTCACAAACGTTTTATCGATTCTACCACTACAAGTTAATTAACCAAACTCTGTGTTGTTACAGTATGCATAAAATGACTACTACAGTATTCGGTTATCAGTCAAGTTATAGCAACATAAGACATGCGTGACAATTTCTCAGACATTAAATGATAAACATGTGAAAACATATTTTTTTTATAACATAATATTTTCTTTGCTATTATAAACGGAGCAATAGTTTTATATTTGAGCATAATGTTAGACATTCTAAACCAATTGCTACATTCATTTTTTTATTTTGCTTATTAGTACGGTCAACGCAAAAGTAAAACACCAACAAAGACTTGATTTCATTTGATTTTAACAGATTTAACATCACACTACTTCCGAAGTGTTTACCGGGTCCAAGATGTTCAGTTGTTATAATTTAGCATCTTTTATATGCCTTTGGTAAATTTTTTTGTTGCTCACTTTTAAGAAGAAAAAAACAGCAGACACCGGTGTCCACTTTGGCTCTATAAAATTTTAAAAAACATGTATCTGCAGCCAAATATACCACTTTTTTATGACAAAAAAATTTTAAGTTGTTTATTTGCTCTTCCTATTTATATACCTATCTTTGTATTATTATAAAAGTTTGTTTGTTAAAGGTAAGTAAAAAATGTAGTTTAGGTAATCTTTTATCTATGTACATTTTTTACAAATGCATATAGTATTGTAAAAAAATTTAAATTTTGCTCAAAAAATTTTTTTTCACTGTTCAAGAGGCTTATAAATTTAGCTTTCAGTAAATTCTACGTTTTATTGTTCTAGCGCAGTCTTTTTCTTACATTAAGAAAGCATATGCATGCCGTAGAATTACGTGAATAAGTTGTCTTTGTAGGCGTTACGAAATTCTCATTTAACTATGGAAACAAAAAGAGAAAAATCCGACTATACGTTTAAATTTAAAAATCTATCGCAACTGGCAACTATTGTCTTGTCTTTACCACATTACAATGCTGAAGCAAAAAGAATTTTTTCGTATGTAAATGATATTTAAAAAAACCAAACCGCCTTGGATGTGTTTAGTTAGGTCTTCATTCAGCGCTCTTAATACATACTGTACAAAATTTAAACCAACAGAAGAACATTTTAAATTATTTACGACTGATATTTATAACAATAAGGTTTAAAAAAATAACTATATATTTTACATTTTGAACTACCGTTCTCGGATTTTTAACCTGTACATACCTAATAAAAATAAACAATATTTGTCTATTTATGTGTTTATTTTAAATACTGAGCTTTTCAATTATAGGGAATTTTGTTACCGAAAAGAGAATTTGTACGCTTTATGGTGGGAATTTTGTAGTGACAGTTCTGGCAACATTCAGTGTACGCCTTGGCCCAGGCTAAAGTCAACCCAACAGACATCGGTGTACGCTGTGGCGCTGAAACTGTTAAACAGTCTTTGCTTAATTTTTGCAGGTCTGATTTAATATAAAGAACACAACCCATAGAAGTATTTTAAAAACTAATCAAATATTCTTACTTTTTTTTTGGCTGAAATCTAAAAGAAACAACTAATTCTACAAAAAAATAAGAGTAGACGGTTTTTCTTAAATATTTTCAACGTCATTCTTCAGCTCTATTGTAAATTGTTTTTATATAACTTAATTCTAAGCTTTTTGAATTGATTCTTTACTATTTGTTGTAATGGTTATTATTACTTTGACTAGATTTAAAGCAGTTTCGTCGGGTAAGATTACTGGTTTTTCTTTGCCACAATTTGTGATTTATTTCGTAAATTTGTACCACTAAAATTTAAACTATTTTAGAAAAATTCGTGAGAAAAACGTTTTTTGCTATTTCGGTAGTGGTAAATAATAAAATGTGTTTAAACAAGAGATATACGAAATCGACGGAATTTTATTTACGCTTTCACAGGAATTGTTGTTTGCCACTATCGTGAGCGCGACTAAAAAATCTTTTCATCTAGTATTTCTTTTCGAAACGTTTTAATGTGAGTCGCATAGTTTGGATTGGAACAAATAAGCGGAACGGTACTTACCTAATTTTAGAAACGCGTTGTAACGTTAGAAAATACCGCGCAAAATTAGGTTATAGAAATACGAATCTCTAATGAATTAAATGTGAAAACATTTTGATTTATATACAATTAACAAGTTAAAAAATAGATTAGTTTTAAATGCTTACAATTAAAAAAAAAGAAACTGTACCAATCTTACTGCAAGAAAAAATGTAATCACATAATTATACTATGCACACATTTCTTTATGTTGAAAAAATATGAACTTTAGATTGTCATGTTTTCTTTTGATTGTGAAATGCATAGTTTGCTGCCTGAATTGTTAAGCCAACAATCGTATCTTCTATAATTTTTGTGTAGTAACTAGAAATTTAAAATTATGTTTTTTTGATAACAATTGTTGAACAGAAAAAGACAGAAAAAAGTTACGTTTTATCTTTTTTTTAAAGAAATAACACACCAGACAGACAAACACCATCATAGTTTCTATGGTTTTGGTTTCTAAAAGCAATACTATGTTTACTAATTGAATAATTTGAAAAAAACGATATTTCGATTTTACGTCAACATTAGATCTTATAAAACCGTCATTAGGTAATGTACATACACATTACTAAATATATTTTTAGTACAAAAAGTTTACCTAATACTCCATAGAATGGCAGAATGCAGTTACACATTTTCAGTAAGTTTTTAAGCTTACATTCTGCTACACAGTTTTCTTTTGAATATTCTGGAAAATAATCCAATTGTATTTCATTTGAAAAAACACAATTTCTTTGTGTTATAGTTAAAGCACGAACTTCTTCACTACAACTATATCGTGATCCAGACAACTGAAATATTACGTTGCTGCCTGGAGATACAACTTTTTCAATGTTTCCGGTTAATGGATAATTATATGGATAATGTATATAAACCTATAACAAAAACATATATGTTTATTAATCTATTTAGATTTAATTACTTACAATAGTTAAATAAAATTATACATCTAAAAAATATAATAATAATGACAAACTACAATAAAACAAAACATTGTTGAAAAATACATGCGTATTTACTAGATATTATTTAAATAAAAAAATTTGAACAAACAAATAAGTCAAAAATGATACGTATTTAAACGTAAACTAAAACTTAATTTTTTGTTTTTTTATAAATTTATATGTAAATCATTTGTGTTTATAATTTAACACTGAACAATTTTAAATTTAGATTTTTGTAGAAACAATCAACTGGCAGTAAATTTAAGCGTGTGCTTTCTATATACTATTTCTAAATTGTATAATAAAGAATTAAAAAAAACCACATAAAACCACTTTGGCCAGTGTGCTGTATAATGTGTAGTTCAGTTCTAGTTGTAAATTTATACGTTAATCGTTAACATGTATATATATTGTTTACATTTTGTTTGTTTTACATATAAATACATATGTTTAAAGCAAAGTAAAACAAAAAATGAACAAGACTGTATGAAAATAGATTACATAAAAAAAAATTAAAAATGAAGATGTTTTAAAGTAATTTTAATAGTAATTAAGCAATATAAATAACAAACCTTAACTCCCAGGAAAGTCAATTTAGAATGATCCCGATATTCAATCATAGGATCTATAATAACTGTTAAGCCATATTCCGTGCCAAACATATCATTTGTAAGCAATTTCCTAAAACCTCCATGTTATTTCAGTTTACTTGATAGATTTACTTACTTTGGTTGATAATTAAAAGAACAACAAATTCCATGAACTGTTATAATTTTAACAAAAGTCTCATTACAATTAATTTCGTTTTGGTTCCATAGACATCTAATTAGCATTTCAATACATGTTTGTGATATTAATTCTAGGAAGTTGAAATCATTATCGTATCCATTAGATATCAAAACATTTGATACACCAGTTATATTAAAATTTACAGAAAAGGGATTTTCAAAATAATTAAAAAGTTCCTTAATTACGTTTGTTTTGTTAGCAGTTCCAAAATTTCTGAAAAATAAAAGAGCATTAAAAACTAACCAAATTCTAACTATATATAATATACTACTATTTACATCGAATTTTTTAAATAGTAACTTTTTTAAAATTTTGTTTTTCAAGCTATGGTTGTAGATGTTCTTCTAATTATCTTGATCATACATACAAAGAGTGAGAAAGTATTAAATAAATCAGTGAATGAAAATTATTATAGCGGATTACAGAGGGTTTTAGAAAACTTTGATATTATGCAGATGCTGCTCAATGTTTGGTAAGTAAAGTTTTAATTGAATCCTTATAAAGTTAATTTTTGCCACGTAATGATCCGGTTTAATATAATCAGTAATTGTTGATTCTATCAGGGCCGGATCTAGACACCGGCACTGCGTGCATTTACACGGAGAGAAAATTCGAAAGGCGCAAAACTGAAAAATTGAAAAATCAAAGCAAAACACTAGAAGAATTAAACATAAAAAATATTTTGCTTCAGATAAATCGCCAAAAGTCAACAACTATTAGTGAATTTGTGATTTTTTTTAGTACGTAATAGTAATTTAAAATATTGTTTTTCTTAATGGTAAGAGGTAAATGAATAAAGATTATGTGTTAAGTATATCTTTTATTTAAGTAAAGCGCAAAAATCAAACCCATTCTTCAATAGATATTCCGTATTCTGTTAAAAAAATAATTTAAAAACAAACAAAGAAAAATAAGAAATGCGAACTCAGTCTTATTGAATTCGGCCCAAGTAGAAAAATTAGTAAGCAATATGTAGAAAACATCAAACTTCTAGTTTTTTGAAAATTTTAAAGTAGAAAAGAAATGTAATAATCATGTTTCGTCTGTATTGACCAACTGACTTTAAATATTCGTACGTGCTTGTATAAATTCAAACGGCATTATTTTATTTCACCAGTTATAAAAAACACTGAAGATCAAATAAGCACTTTGTTAACTGAGAAGATCGTTAACCAAACAGAGAAGCACCGGAATCACCGTCGTCGTGTGCGGCATCGTCTTTTTCCACACAATTGCCTGATGAAAACATAGACTTAACCGTAAATTTGTCTCAAATGAAAATAGATCCTTGTATAATTTTGAATGACGATCTAGGACTCTGGTCTGAATTTATAGCGGAACCAGAAAGAATATGTTTAGTAAAAGAAGGACCACCTCTAATCTATAACTTGCGTTTGCAGTGGATAGTAACGGCTGTAGATTTAGCACAAGCATCTACACCAGACTTTTTAAGAATGGTGAAAAAATCGTATAAAACTGGTTAGTTTATTCTTTGACTAAAAATTCTGTCATAAATCTTCAAAAAAACATAAGTAAACGTCTCAAAATGTCTCAAACAATTGAATTCACTGCCCAAAGACTTTTGGATGCAGAAACTAATCACTGGAATGCCGCGTTTCGCCGTATAGTCTCGATCATTAAACTTTTAGAAAAGAGCTGCTTAGCATTTAGAGGGACAACTAAAACACTTTACAAACACGATCGTGGAAACTATTTAAAACTGGTTCAACTGTTAGACAAGTTTGGTCCAGTTATGGAAGAGCATGTACGAAGGATTTGAAATAAAGATGACAAAACTACATATTTAAGTAAAACCATTCGAAATGAGGTAATTCACCTAATTGCAGGTAATATCAAAGGTTACATAATAAAAGAAGTAATGAACGCAAAATATTATACAATTATCCTGGACCAACCAAGCAAATGACTTTTATTGTGAGATATATATCTATTACGCCAGAAGACGTCGTCAGCATTCAAGAAATTTTTTTGGAATTTCTTCTGATCGAAAGATCTACAAGCCAACAAATTTTTGTTATTGTATTTCAACAGCTAGAAAAGTTAGGATATGAGAGGTCAAAGGTACGATAATGGTGCCAATATGAAGGGAAAACATTCGAGTTTGCAAGAAAAGATAATATATGAGAATCTTGGTGCATTTTACCATGTGGTAATCATTCTCTTAACCTAGTGGTCCAACAATATGGTCAAACTAACACTAGAAAGACTCATTTTTTTAAATATTGTACAAAAATTATATTTATTTTTTTTCTTTATGTACTTTTAGATAGTCAATTTTCCTAAAACGTCTTGGAATAATAACATTAAAACCTTTTTCTGATACGAGATGGAAAAGCCGAATTGATGCCATAAAACCAGAAAGATATTATCACATCGGTAAAATATATGATGCATTACTTAACATACACCAAAACAAAGAAATTGTTTGTTCCATAAGAGATTAAGCATCTGGGTTGCTCACTCAAACTTCTTTCATCGTTATATAGTATGACCTATTAAACCATATAAACCCCGTTAGCAAACTCATGCAAAGCAAGGATTATGACATCACATCTGCAATCAAGCTTTTAGAAAACGTCAAACTTTCTAAATTAATAAACAGTTTGTTGAATTAAAAGTTCGAAAAAAACTTTTATTTGAGAATTTCGTAGTTGTATCTATAAAAAAATTATTTTAAAAATATATTACTACCATTAGAAGTATTATATTACTAAATGTTACACTATTGCGTTTTAAATGCTTTCTAATAAAAAAAAAGGATTTTCTCTACATACGCTGTTTTTATAAAGACTGCTCTGTCTGATTGATTCCGCGGATTTGTAATGATTTCAGAACGGGCGCTGGTAAGCTGCTTGTTATGTCACATGCGTGTAGCAGTGGAATCGTTTTTTGAAATGTACTAGAAACACTTGGTTTGGCCCCGGACTACCCTTGGTGTGAATAACTACAACGATTATTCACCTGAAAGTGTCAAGCCTTTCAAAATAAACAACCGCATCAATTATGCTCCCTGTATTTCTATGCCAACACCGGATATACTCAATTACCCTAATACAATAAAATGACAAGCAAAATGATAAGATAAATGAATAAATAAATGATTTTATAAAAATAAGTTGTCTAATTTTTGTAATTTTATATTAGTAGCATTTTACGATGTTTACTTTTGAGCAAGACACGGTTATTGTAATGACGCATTTTGAAAATAGTACTTATAATAGTGATAAAATTTGATTACATTCTCTTCAAAGCTGGATCGATCAATTCAACAAACATTTCCCAGAAGCAAACTTTACTTACGATACTTTCCCACAACGTAAACAAGCTTTAATTAACCAATTTTTAAATAAGGATTGTATTTGTAAGGAAAAAGCTATAGGAAAGTTTACCGTGCTTACTACACCTGTTGTCAAAGACGTTCGCAATCCCATGGAATAAAGTCCAAATAAATCGGTGACAAAATTATCCGCGGCAACAAGTATAAAGTCATTTCAAGTTTCATTTTAATTTTTAGGATTGTCAGAAGAAACTTACCACAAAGCATTAAAAAAGAACATTTTGATGACTCCGTACAGTTGACATAAGCAAACAAGTGCCGCAAAGGGACGTGAATGAGGGCGTTTTTATTCCGACAGCACATTCCAAGTAAACTAAGTTTTGGTTATATAAGTTCTATTCAATTAATATTATTTATTAATCATAAGACAACTATGTATTGCATTATAAAAAACAAAAACATAAATATTATTACAAAAACAAATAATTCTGATGCTGTAATTATTGAGACACAAATCTATGACACTTTCCTCCGTTGCGTTTATGAGAATTACGTTTTAAAATAACTATAATTATAAGAAAATTGTGCATTCCATTATAATAAATCACAACATAAATGTTATTGTAAAAACAATATTCTCCTTGACCACTTTTAAAATATTATGTGTTTAAGAAGTAAAAACTTATTTTAAAAAAAAGTTAACCGCTGTTATTTTTATCACTATTGTTTTGAATAGGTTTCTTATTTTCTATTACAGTATCATTGTCTAGCAAATTTCTTAAATAACAACATCCCCAAGTGATTGCGTTCCATTGACAATTTTTTTATCGTGACATTTTTTACACTTAAACTCAATTTGACATGAAGATTTTTTTAGACTATCTGGTTCACTGCAGTAATCAACTTTTTTTTGCTTTTTCTAACTAAAATTTTTATTTTTAGCACTTTTTAGCTATCGTATCAATTTTAGAACGCTTACCCAAAACAATTTTGTTAGAACCCCCACTTTTTTGTTTTTTCGAGAGAGACTAGTACTTCATGCTCAGCTTATAAAACTTGTTTTCTAATAAAATCAGTTTTTGTCTAGTTACTTTAAACATGCACAAACGTACCTATCTGTTTTACAAACTTTATTGGCTTACCGGTTCCATAGACAACTAATTCGGTAACTTTGCCTAAAGAAAACAACCATACATCAGCAGTCTAATACTGCTTTTCGAAGAACTCTACAAGTGGTAATGTTGGTTCAGACTTCGACTTGAACTGAAAAAGCAAAATGTTATAAATAATATTTTCCAAACTAATCATTAATATTCAAATTTAATTGATTGACGTTGATGTATTAAAAAAATAAAGGTAGAAACTACACGAATTTAAATTAATTTAAACAAAAACAAACGTTCATAATTTATTAGGTTATTTAAGATTACAGTTATATATAATAAGTATCCTGTACCTACCGTTTTACAAAAATTATTTAATAAATATGCATAAACGTCAAATATAAAGCACTAATATTTTATAAACATAAAAACGAGTACAAATTCAAAGTTTTGATATGGAAGCTACCTGCTAGGATTCTTTAATTTTAATTGGACGATTCTTTCGTCACAACAAATTTTTAGATTTAGTTCACATATTTTTCTGAGTTAATGTTTGCTTCAGCACTGTGTAGGTTACGGTTTATCAAGAATTAAGTACTTCTGACTTCTTGCAGGGTGTACAATTTTGTGAATGATTTAATAATTATTTAAATAACGATAACCTTTTTTTTTATTTATTTATTTAAATGGATATAAATAACCAAAATTTTTGTACTTGGACAGCTAAAAATCCACACACTTTTGTGGGAAGAACATTGCATCCTTTGAAAGTTGGGTACATGGATTGCAAGGTGAAGGAAAAGGTTAATATTTATTTTTTTTATTTTTAAATAATACTGTAAATGCAAGACGTTACTGTAATGAATTGTATCAATTTTTTGAACAGCTAGATACCAACAAACTTTAATTTGTTTACTTTCAGCAAAACAATGCAACGGCTCATACTACTCGAGCTACAATTGAATTTATTCAACCATTCTACAATGAAAAGATAATACGCCAAGTGTTATATCTTCCACAATTATTAGGTTTTGCAGCACTAGATTTTCATCTTTACCTACATTTAAAAAACACAGTATATAAGAATCAGCTGCGCAATATCGAAGACTTCGTAATGTTTTCTAAAATTAAAAAAAAAGAGTGACGTATGTAAGGTAATGGTGGATAAGAGTACGCAAATAGGTAAGAGTACGAAAGGAATTTTCAGACAGTTGCCAACACAGCAGATAGTTTGTGTGGTTACATTTTTATATGTCTACAACGCCTGAAGAAATCGCCACCGCTCGGCTACTCATTGGTTGAATTTCACAAGGTAGAGTATACTTTTGTCACTTTTGTATATAATAATTAGAGCTAAAGATTAAAATTTGAAGTCAAATATAGCATTAAAGAGTTATTAGGCAACAATTTAACACTAGTTTGGGTTCAGTGTCTGCATGATGCTGGTACCTTATTACGGGTTAACTATCTTTGTTACGGATGAGAAGTGAAGTACATAAAAAAAAGCAAAATGAAACAAAAATACAAGAACCTCTAAAAATTATTGCAATATAAGGGAGACGGTGAACAATAAAGGTTACCAGCTAAAAAAAAACAACTCTTTAACTCTAAGGGAGCCAAGTCTACCTGAAAGATTTCCTGAGCGACCAACCTCAGGAAGGCGAATTCCCTTGTAAAACTACAATTAATAAACAAGGGAAAAAAATTAAATTAAATTTTATTGGTATAATCCATTCGTTTTATAAACTATGTATGTACAGTGACATGTATTTTATTCTTAACAGAATAATAATTGTATCAATAAATAAATGTTTTATACAAACAAAGAAACGACGGCTGAAGTGTCAAAATTAAGTAACTGTAAAAAAGAAAAATGATGTCATAGAATCTTAGGCTTTTGCAGTTATTTTGTTTTTGATTATAAGCGACTTTCGATGCGATTGGGTTCACAGACTACAATACGGCAAAGGCCAAGTTCTACTTCTTGTTTTGACTCTCAAGGAGAGACTAAGACCAAGCCTAAAAAGTCTGGGTGTTTAACTACGACGCAGTCTAAGCTAAAAGTCACTACTAAACCCCGTGTGCTGACAATCGCAAACCAATTAATTAAATAGTTAACCGATAAGGTACGGAGACACAAGATCTTGTTCGAAGCACCTTTTCATATAATTTATAAATCAACGCACAAACGTTAAAACGCGTTGACCTGCATTTATCGACCGCGACCCGAGAAGGCAAATAATTATCCCAATATGTGGTATGCATTATAATTAAATGAGTAACATAACTATGCAGCCGGAGTACCTCATTTACAAGTACGTGATTACTAAATTTTAAATTAAATACTGATTTCGAATAAATTACGAATTTTACACTTATCAACTAATTCTCTGACCTGAATTACAGTAATTAAAAGTTAGGTCCTAATTCGAATTCCCACTAACTGTTGAAAATCCATGTATAACTAAACTAAACCATTTTAATAAATTCCATGAAACAAACGTCCACAATTCAACAACACAATAATTAAAAATTGGTAAACGAGAAAAGCTAAAATTAATTATTAAAAGTTAAAATTAGGAACTTGGACATTAAACATACCTGTTGGTCTGCCTCTTCTTTCTTAATTTGAACGGTAAATAAATCCCACTAAGTGGTTTGATTATTGCATTAATATTACTCTTATCAAGTTTCTAATTGCAATAATTAATTAGGGTCTTTTTGCTAAATCCAAATTTCTGCTTACGCAAAAGTCCATACAATTCTCTCTCAATAGAACAGAATACAAAAAGACTGACACCAATCAAGGTAAAATTTACGTGTTTACTTATCAATTATGATACACTTAAGTTTCAAAAATAAATTAAAAATTAATGTAGGCAACCCAAACAACACTATAAATTTATACTGTAACAACCTAGAGGCAATTTTGTATAACACTACAAAGTATGTATGTATGCGGCACTGCATACTCTTGTTCTCACAATTTCAACTAATAATTCAGATAAACTTGCCGAACAAACAAATAATGAAACTTTGGCTGATTCTCTAAACTTAAGCAATGCGGTAGATGAATAGTTTCACTACAAAATGAACTAGCTACACAAAATTCTAAAAACCATTATTGAAAATTTTGCCACTCCCAAAAATAAAAGCAAAAAATACAAAAAAAGAGAAAGACATTTCCAGAAGTCAAAAGTGATCACCTCGTCGCCATTTAAAAACCAGGTAGAGGAAAAAAACAACAGAAAATAGAACCAGCAAAAGCTAAAAGAATATTAGATAAAGCTAACAAAAATCAAAGGGCAAAAAACTACAAAAAGAATATCCAAAAGTAGCAAAAGAGTTCAACTTTGATATTTAAAAACCAAAACTCAGCACAAACAGCGCTCAACCCCCTTCTGAGAACAAAATTGACCCTTGTCCGGGATGCGCATAATTCTTTTCCGACAACTGGATCAAGGTGGGACTTGTAAAGAGTGATAGCATAAAGCATACTTACGAACTCAGCAGACTATTTGTCTGTGATCATTGCTAATGCACATTTTTAACCGCTACCGCTGCGTACTATTAACCTTATAGGAGACCCAGAGTACACAAATGACAGTTTTTCAACATTTATTAGTTAGTTGTAAGCTTACTAAACTTGTCTTTATTATTCGTGTATGTAAATCTACCTTGTAATTGTAATACTTTTGCAGTATTTATTTATCGTTTACGAATCGGAAGATTTGATTGGAAGTATAAGTTCTTCAACGGTTTTTAATATGCTGAAGAATATTCATGTTCGTTTTTTACATGTTTTTATTAATCAGACTATTTGAATTTTAAGCTTAACATATTCAATTAGTTATAAGTGTATTTCTAAAATTATATCTGTGATGTTTGCAATGTATTTTTTTATTAAAACAAATTATTTTGCGAAAGGCAGGACAAGAAATAATTTGTTACTCTTGTCAAAAGTCTCATAGCATAACTCACGTACGTTATACTATGATTTACTTTCGAAGCTTATTACATAAATTACTATTTTGTAGTACACTCATCGCAAGCATTAATATTTGTTCGCTAGTATAGTTACGTAATGACAAAAAAAAAGAAAAGAATGTTTTAATAGTATATTAAAACACAAGTTACAGAATGAACGCACTTCAATCACGAGACCGCGTTTCATACACGAGCCGCGCAGCGGTGAGTTTATGAAGCGGTCGAGTGATTGAAACGTATTCTATGACGTGTGCTTTATACGATTTTCTCTATTTCGATACAATATTTAATATTTTTCGTATAATTTTAATTTTTAAAACAACATTGGGAAATTTATATTTTACTGAATTGGCAGCACTTACACTTTGACATATTGAAATTTATGTGTTAACCTAAAATCTCATACAAAATATTCTCTTTATACCTTTATAAGTAAATAACTTTGAATTAATAGGACGTTTTTATTTTATCTTGGCATCAAAATTTGAATTTCAATTGTTAACTTCCAATAATTTTGATTTCTTTTTCATGTAACGTCAACTTACGATGCAGAGATACTAACTTTGAAAAAACTAACATTACTAAAATTCGTGTAAGAATTGGCTTATTCTTACATGGATTTTAGTGTAAGAATCGCTAATTCTGAGGTTGAAATAGAGAAAGTAAATTCTTATTTAAGTAGAAGCGTGTGTCTGATAGAAAACATAATTGAAATTTTAAAATTTAAATCAAATTGAAAAAAAAAATGTAAGTATAATAAACTAAAGTATTATATATTTTGATGTTTGTAGGTGATGTCTGTTACTGCGTATGCTACGTATAGTAATATAAACTAACCTTAGATTTTACATTGATTTTTAAAGTTGACACAATTTGTTAGTAGTAAACGTAATACCAACACTACATATCATGTTTTTAATATCATTTCATCATTTGATTCTAAATTTTTCAAAAAATAGTTGCTGTGTAAATTGTGCGGTTTATTTTCACGAGTGGACATTTAAAATGCGAGTAAAATGTTAAAAACAATCATTTTTTTCTGTACTTAAGTGTCAAACACATTTTATAATTTTTTGTACGTCAAACGTAACTCCATTCTTATGTACATTGTTGAATATGCAGTATTGTAAAATCCTGTAGAATGCGGTAAAAATGAAGATAATACTAAACTTTACATAAACTACTTTAGATTGTATATAACTGATATAACTTTACAAAAACATAAAGCTTTGTGAATTTATATTTTAATTTTAGTTTTGCGCCATCTCTTGACAACTATATCTGCAATTATTACAGCTTGCTGTAAGATAAAAAATGAAGTTTAGAATTTACAAACTGCAACGATTATAATTTTGTAAGTGGGTACCTAGGTATAATGCCAACATAAAAAAATACGTACGTGTATTAATTTATTTAATTTAGTTATTGTCGACTCAAAAGTTAATAAATGACCGGGATTTTAAGTTTAATGCTTAATTAAATTATAAACGTTAATAACAACAGCAAACATTGATAAAAATATGTTGAAATGTATGTACTTAATTTTTATATTATTTAAACTTGACCATACATTTTTTACATTACTATAAATAAAGCTGTTTGATGTCTATGTGTTTACTTGTTTTGCTTAAAATGATATTTGTAAAACTTTATTTATAAAATGTAGTAACAATTTTAGAAACTAATTATGGATTATATATATTTACAGAATTTTTATAACGCACTCATCTAGAGAATGTTTAATAAATGTTTTATCATTGTTAATTTAACTATAAAGCAACTGAAATCTAAAACTCTATTAGTTTTAAACTCAGAGTACTGCGAACGTACTCGGTATTATTACCTACTCTATATTAGAATTGACAGTTTTTAGTTCTAACTGTTAATAAATTAGTCAGCATATTTATAAATATTAAATAGTAACTATAATTAATATACTTACAAAGTTGATACAAACGAATAAAATTTATTTTTTAGAATTCGCGAAACGGGACATATTGTAATTGCAGGATAAGGAATTTTCCATACCGGTGCATATTGATCTAAAATAGTCGTTCTCGTTGGATTGCTGTTATATCTTATTAAAAATAAGTTTAACATAAACAAAGACCCTGTTAAACCTAAACAAACAATTATAACCCAAAGTATTCTAAAAAAAAGTGGTTAGCGTTTAAAATTTTTTTTAATATATTTTTGTTACTTTTCATAACAGGTACTGTCGTTTTGAACGGTGTACTTTAATCCATGTATGCTAGTATTTTTTGCAAAATCTTTATAAGTACTAATAACTGTTCCAACAATTCGTTTGCGTTGCAGCGCGGGCATACTTAAATTGCATACATGTTACCACCACAGTGCATTCAGGATTTAATGATTCAATTTCAGATAATTTCATCAATAAAGGAAGTATTTTAAAATATTTAACGTTCTGGGAAAATAACGCTTCCTGTCCAGTTGTTGAAGTATTTAACACCGGAAATAACCTTATTAATTATTTATAAGAAAATGTATTCGTGTTTGCATTTAATATGTAGAATGTTAAAAGAGGTAGATAGATAGATTTGATATATAATTAGAATAAAATATTGTTTAAATTTAACAGTGTAGTATTAAATAAAACGTTTTTAATTATTTGATCGTTAAACGATACCATAATAAAATTTTGTATGTATTGTGGTTTAACAATAACTTTTTATGCAAATTGAAAATTTATGGTTTTATTTTACAATACAATTTAATATATAAACTGCAAATTTAAAATAAATTAAAAAATGATATATTGATAAATACACAATGGCAGAATTTTTAATACTTCAAAGTTTTAAGAAATAAAACTAGTAAAATATTGTATACAACTAAGGAAAAATTTACATTGTACTAAATTCTTATTTTCCGTTAGATTTACTGGAAATGCTCTTAGGAATACTTATTTGTCTGCTTGTAAAGTGTGTGGCTTTTGCATTATAATTGACGCCTACAAATTCATTACATAAAATAAATTTAAACTTAAATATTTGCAATAATAGTAACAATTATCATAACAATTAACATAAAACTTAACAAAACCTGTTGATATTCATACTCAAGCAAAACAATACATTTTTCTTGTTTTATAGTTCACTCAAATTGTACCACCTTTAAAATACATAGTTTTTACATTAGTATTGCTTTTATTTTTACACAAATATTTAAAGGCTGAAACTATTATAAAAATGTAGAAAATTGCATCATCTACAATTTTCCGAATATAAAAAATAAGATAAATTCATGCTACAGAGAAATACGGAAAAACTAGGCATCAAATTAATGTTTTACAAGTTAGGTCGCGTTTATGCAACTTCCCTCTAATTTATGCTTAATTCTTTATTCTTAATCCGTTATGCAGAATTCTTAATGTTTAAACAAACAAACATGTTTATGCAAATACGTAATTCTTAACCTGTTAACAAATACAAAACCAATGAAATAACCTCACCTTATGGTTGCGTCCTATGTTAGCTATATACTACGTTTTTGATTTATTAAAAAGATGAAAATTTTGAAAGTTAAAAAAAACGATTCAACCAATTATTCGTAAATATGATTACGTGTGTTACTTACACTATAAAGTTTAAACGTTGCATCAGAATTAGGCGCTTTGCATTGCGTCTGATTAATACGAACAGATACCTAAATGGCAATTATGCAACACTAATAAAAGATGTTAACGATTGAGTGTCCAAAGAACAATTTTTATACCTACATACTTTAGTAAAACCTTGCTTGAAAAGGAATCTGAAAAAAAAACACATTGCCTTTAAACAGAACCTTATAATGCTTTACAGTAAGTACGCTATGATACAAATTATTAAAAATTAAATGTCGAGTAATAATTGAATTGCACAATTGTTTCTGTTTTTAGTTACCTGTCTGAAGGCCTATCTTTGCAGGAAATGGCGTAGGAATATCGAATAGGTAAAGCTACTGCAAGAAACATAATTAAAGAAACCTGTCAAGTGTTGTGGGATGTTGTTAACATGTTATAATTAGTGCTTCTTAAAAATCAAACAGCAAATTTTTCAATTATGAGAAATGTAAGAAAGCATAGTTTTAATAGTAATTTGTGATGCATATATGCGATTGATATATGACACTTTTTTAAATAGCAACCCATCAATTTTCTTATGCTGTTTGATGAAGGCTTAATTTAGATGAAAAATACTTTTTTAATTTTTTTAATTGATTGCGGCGTTGCCATTTTACAGAAATTTCTTTAAAAATGCAGCATCAGAAAGAAATGGTAACAAAACTAATGTTTTTTAAAGTTTTGAAATTTGTGTTTGTAAATTCGTAGATGAAAATCAGGTACTTAAGTAGTTTAAAAGATTTTGTTAATTCGCCATACTTATTTTGTATGAGAGCGCCATTTTTTAAATTAGTAATATAACTAAACATCTTTTATAAACAAAAATATTTCAAAAACAGGCAGCTTTTCAATAGAAATGAGTACAGTACTAAACATTTTATACATTCATACAAAGGCACTAGAAACCGAGCCCGGAGTAATGACAAACCCTGTATATTTACATAGAACAAGTGTGCTTCAAAGTGATTCTTCTATTTACTTGTATTTACAAAAGAAATATCTATAAAAGTGAACCTCAGACTTACTTTGAAGAGTTGTACGATCACTTTGTTTTAAAATTTTAACTTTTTTAAACTACAGAAATAGGTGTAACTTAAAAAGTTTTGTTACACAAATATTTACTATAAGTTAAAAGCATAAAAAAGTAAAATTACAAAAAAAATACTGTTAAATTGAGTAATACAATTTAGAAAATATGATTAAAACAAGCATAAAATTTTATAAACCTAAAATTTTTGCGTGTTGAAGTTAAATTATTATTTTTAATCTTCAAATAACGAAAACATTTTGTCGCGTATTAATAAAATAAACATAATTTAATAAAAGAAAATATAATTACAAACTTATTTACAATTAAAACAAAAACGCTGCAGGTTAAATAGTTGTAACTTTATAAAAACCATTTTGACGTAAATTAAAACAAATAATATTAGATTTGAATTTCTGCAGTTTGTAAGTTACGCATAATTGTAAAATAAATCGCAAAATTGAAATTAACAATAATTCGTAAATACCTTTTTTAGTTTGTATGTTTCAATAGTTGACTTGTTCCGAAATTGCCTAGCACTACGATTTCCACCAAACGTAATAATTAAAAAAATTAAAGTATGAGATTTAAAATTACAATTGGAATAGGTCGGGGTAACAGATTGGTCGCTTCGGTTAACATTTAATTTTAAGAAAATTTACAACAAAACATTCGTCAAAGAATGAGCGCCGCAAGTTTTTATTTATTATTATTTTTTTGTCTGGAAACTCTAGTTAGTTAAAACTTGAAAATGTATTAACTAAAGTTAAATAATACTTTCACACATAAACTAATTATTGCGATTCTTAATACAAGTTATTCTTCTACAAGGCGTAGTTACAAAAACTCAACCTTTTTCTCTTTTTCCATTACTTCGTTTCTTGCAACATTATTAGTTTGCTGAGCACCACATACTTTACAAGCTTTAACCTTTGCTTTAACACAACGGACAATATCAACTTTTAACTTTGGCTAATATTATTTTGAATAAATGCGTTTCTATGTTTTAAAGTATCCAAGATGTCCAGCTGTTATTGAATCGTGACATTTAAAACCTTCCTTCGTAAATATGTTGGAACAACTTCTTTCCATTTAAAGATTAATAACTCGTAAAAATCAATTTAAGTAGACCATTTTTTTGTCTACCCTTTAAACCAGAAACTTGTCACTATTATTAAGCACTCAAAAACGTTGTTTAACGTAGCACGAATCTAACTTAATTTCATCAGAAGTATATAACTCAAAAATGTTTGGAATTCGACATTAAAGACAAACCAGATCAAAATCGTATTATTTAAAACCCACTTTTCTATTTTCGCTATCTGATCTTTAATGCGTTGTAACCACAACTGATGCTTTTTATCGACTTTTTTTGATTTAATAACTCATGTTCTACTATTGTTATTCTCCCGTCAAGAAAATTATTGTATTTTTTAGTAACGTAACTGCTAATCAAAACAGAAAATGCCGGTGTGTGACAAGATATACCATACTCATCTTTAACTTTAAGTTTATTCTAGAATAGTTATGGTTAAAGTTTATATACAATCTGGCAAACAAACTATACTTTCCTTATTATTTAAGCGGTTATGTTGGTTCTTAAATATTTTAATTTTGGTTATGGTAAATCAATTCGTTTGTAACATTGTCAACTTGAGTTTTCTAGTTATTCGTTGCAATGAAAAATCTGCTTTTGATTAGAAGCACTTCAAACAATTTAATCTTATACATTAAAAATATGATAGTTAGTATATAGATAATATAGAAAAAACATTTCTAAAATTTACGTTATATTACATTCTACGAAATAAGTCATCTTCAACTAATGATCTGTTCTCAGACTTAATGTATTAGTATTCTTCTGCAACAGAAATTTAAAAAAAAATACTTACAAATTATTTTATTTACACAATATGTTTACACAATGCTATACAATATCCATCAAAGTAATTACGAATTAAGTCATGGTTTTTATCAGCAATAACTTGTGATCTGCACCCTCCTCCAGTTTGATACATTTCTCTTCGTTCTTTTTCAGAGCTTTTTCTAGTAGTTTGCACGAAATTTAGAAAAAGACGATGAAGCGAATCTGTTTATCTCCCAATACTTAACGAATTTTCGGAGTTAAATCCATTACAAATTTTATTCTAGCACGTTTCTTTTTTTTGGCAAATTACCGAATCTGTTTTTTTGATTGTGCACAATATAATATTGATATTTAGAAACAGATTTTTTTAGATTTATAATTAGAAGTGAGTTTTTGTTTAAATTCAAATTTTTCTAAAAAAACACAAAATGATCGACTAGTAAATACGTAATTAAAAGCACACGTACTCAAACAATTGAAATTTAAAAAAAAATTACTTCACGTATTTACGTATTTGGCTTACCTTACTTTAAACAATCATGTTGAAACAAATAGAAATTCAATAAACTTTAAAATCTTAACTGCAAATTTTACTATTTAAACTATTTCACAATAAATTACAATGTTGCCGATCTTAAAATAGTACTACTAAAGTACCATTTCAAATACCGACCTATTATTATACTTAATAATAAAAGCCTCTACAACTAACGGTAGAAAATTATAGCACATTTCTTATAAAACTTGCATCTAAAAAATTGCAAAAAAATATTTTTATGTAAAAGTAAATATTTTATAATAATAATAATATAATAAATTTAGTAGCAGTAGTCGGTTATACTATTTAAAGCCATTCACTTTATTTAAAATCGATGTGAAGTACTTAAACCAGCACAATGTAAGCTGTTACATATTATTTTAATTCTTCCTACCACTTAAAAATGTTGTTAATGTTTGGTTATTCATACAATTTTACTACAAGTTTTAACCATATGTAGTCAAGAGTCATTTTACTTTAAAAAAATTGTACTAAATTATAAACATCAAAGTTAAATTTAATAGTCGTATTAATTCACTATGTTTTTTATATATAAATATACATTTTACACAAAATTTACGCTAATAATGCCGTTCTGTTATTTTGCTAGACTTAGCATAAGGAACAAACGGAAAAGCCTAACGGAAAAAGTATAACAGCAAAGCAATTTTAGAAAACAAAAAAGAAATGTATTTTTTGCCGTAGAGAAACAAATAAATGATAAGATTATGTACTATATGTTTTATTATAATTTCTACTTAAAATAGATCTATTTTTAAGTAACTATAAAAAAAAATATTTGAATTATTTTAACCAGTCTATTTTATTTTTTTGAGAATGTACACAATTGTTCATAAAAATAAATTTACGTTTTCCCTTACAAGTAGTATTAAACAAAAAATGTGCGTTAGATGAGAAATAAAAATTAACGTTAAAGGAACTTAAAAAGATTGTAAATATAAAATGAACAAGTGAATTAAAGAGCTTAGCTTTCACATGTTGAATAGAAAATCTTGACGTTTATTATTATCAAAAGATTTTATGAAACTGATACGGCATGTTGGAAAGAAATAAACTAAAACGTTTTTGATAAATAACGCTTTATTTAATTATAACACCCACTTTTTTCTTTATTATTTTTTTTGGTAATATCAATTTTAATGCTATTTCCAATTTATGTATAGTAAACGTTACGTCGTAAAATTGACCTTTACCTAAATATACTTTTTGTCTGTCTAAACAATATCAAATTTTACTTTTTCAATTAAAATTTGTATATGTTAAAAAGTTCTATACAAAGCAAATTTGCAGAAAAAACGAATAAGTGTCACTTAAACACAAATTATCTGTACAATTTCTCTTACTATTTACAATTTACATAAAATAACGTAAACTAATTAAACATACAGGGTAGGCTAGAAGTGTGTCAAAGTAAAATACCTTTGTTATTATGCACAACATAAAAAAATATTTACATAAATTGTAGGGTCTTTAAAGTTTTACATTTTGAAATTATCTTCTACTATACAGATATTCCATAATATCAGGACAACAAAAAACGGAATATCTTGTAGCATTTTATACGTTTTACGAATCCTCTTAAGTTGAAATTAGGATCATATAAACTTATAGGCACTTTATGTAAGTCTACAGATTATAAGAATTTATGACTTGAAAGAATGACATGCTTTTGAGAAACAAAATCTGGTATCAAAATGATTTTTTAATTTGAGCTTTAACACTATTTGAAGTGTCCATAAAAGTTTTAAACACGTAATTGTATAACACAGAATGTCCTGTATTAAAGGTTAAAGATTTATAACTTCAAGGAATCAAAACTCTTCTGTTTTTAATGGATCTACCTAATTTGGAATCCTATTCTACCTTGCAGAAAATTAAACTCTCTATCGAAATGATATAGCATGTAAGTATCCCAAAGGTAATGGTTTTAAGGATATCTTATTTTATTAACAAAATTACACTTTTCAGCGGCTATTAATATTAGATTATTTGTTGGTAATCTAATACGCTATAAAAACAATTGTAAATTCTGACAAACAAATAAATTACACTACATTGGTCCTATGCATCATCTAACTTAATGTGCCTATAATCTCAATCTCAAGAGTATTCCAAAAAAGTATTAATATTGTAACAAAGTTTAAATCTAATTTATTTATACACAAAATTAATTAAATCTAACGATATTTAAGAAAAACGCTAATTTATGTATTACAATCACTCGAGACTTAATGTCCGCGGATAGCTTCTGTTTATCTTATCACTCACACTTGTTTAAATTAAAGTCACGTACGTTTATATTCCGTTATATTTATCTTAAACACGCGCGTTAATCACTTATTTATTTAAACATCTTTTTAACACTGCCCACTTCGAACAAATGACCTATGCTTACTTTAAATCGTTTTTATATATTTTTGTTATATATCCCAAGAACTTTTTTCATTCTTCCAAACGTTCTAGACGTGGAGAATAACTTCGTGAACGCTCTCGAAGCTGAAAACAATTTCGCAAATGTTTCAATACACAGAGTGTTTTATTTAGAAAAATGTAGGTTTGTGTTGTCCTGTGTTTTTATGGAATACTCTGTATAGATGAAAATAATTTTAAAATGTAAAATTTTAAGTAGCCTGCAATTTTGATAAATATTTTTATATATTTTATACAGTATGCCAAACTGTTAATTAACATACGTGTCGTAGAAATAGTTATTTAACCAACACAGTTGTTAATGAGAGCGATTAACACTTAAGACTTCTTATCGCGCAAGGGAAGAAGAGCGTTAATAATGTTTTCAACCGCCGATTAAAAAACAAATTAGTTGTAATGTAATGTGAATGTTACATAACCTCAACGTTAACTACGTTTATTGTTGTGGTTTCTATATTTATTTTTTCTAGGATTATTAGGTAATACGACGTTGCACGTTTGTTTACAGATACGCAGTCTTTTATGACCAATCTCATTTCTCTACAGGTCAGTTTTTCCGCACAAGTCAATGTCATTACTGTATAGGATAATAAATTATAAGAGCATAATTTAAAAGACAAGCATTACTTGAATCACAATTATAAAATTTGAAAACAAACTCATTTAGTGCCGTGTACATGCTGTTGAATTAGTTCTGACGGTACGTATATATTTAAAAAATATGTAAAAGAAACGTTTAAGATTATGTTTTCAAACGTTGGTAATTAGTAATTTTATTGTAATTAGCTGCAAATATAGTTTAGAAAAACTAAATTCAAGATAATTGGAATAAAGAAACGCCTAATTTACAACTTTAAACTTGCAACAAAAAATGCCAACGGTAATTTATCGGACTTCTGCTCGAGCATTATTAGTAGTACCTGAATATTATTTTTCCGCGCTTTTTAAAACATTTAAATTTTGGCTGCGTTTGTTTAAGTTCGGGAAAGATCGGTCGAGATCGTATTTTCTTCGGCTGGGTTCGTGTGCGTGTGCAATTTTCAAATTTGCATTTTGTATAAGATTGAGTTTTAATTTTCCTGCGCTTTTGAAAATTTGAATTTCGAGTGAGATTGGAAAAGATTAGGTTTTCATTTTTCCCCGCAATCTTTCAAATTTGAATTTCGTGTTCGGGAGGTCCGTGAAGTCAGCAAAAGATTTTGAGCACTAATTCTGAAAATTTGTAATGAATTAGTGCTTAATTAGTGCTTATTAGTGCTTCCTATTAGATCACCAGCAAACATTTCATTAGAAAGTTATAGGCAGTCAAAGTTTTCTGCTAACTTCACGCTTCAGCAAAAAATGTTGAGCACCAATTCTGAAATTTTGATGGGAATTAGTGCTTTGATAGTGCTTATTAGTGCTTCATATTAGAGCACCAGCAAATACTTGGTTTCAGAGTTACAGGTAGTCAAAGTTTTCTGCTAACTTCACGCTCAGCAAAAAATGTTGAGCACCAATTCTGAAATTTTGATGGGAATTAGTGCTTTGATAGTGCTTATTAGTGCTTCATATTAGAGCACCAGCAAGTACTTGGTTTCAGAGTTACAGGTAGTCAAAGTTTTCTGCTAACTTCACGCTCAGCAAAAAATGTTGAGCACTAATTCTAAAAATTTAATAGGAATTACATAAGCATTCGAATATCAGCCTAAATTATTATAAAAATATTATCTTGGCTGTAAATTTGTTTTTTTTATTTTTACTTTTTCGTTTATGACTACCAAGAACTAAGTTTGCTACAAACATCAACACCGCTTGTAGTATTAAAGAAACAATTTTGAAAAATTTCGTACCAGCGTTATTTTTAAATTTCAACTTTTTAACAGTAGATTTAGGTACTATACAAAGGTCTACATTAATATTAGTACTTTTAAATTAAGATTACAGGTATGGACGAGGAGACAGTATTCTAAGTAATAAGAGTTAAAAAAAAGGTATAAAAAAGAAAACGTTTAAACGAAAAAAATTCTTAGTCACGCAAATTTTGATTACGCTAAATTTGTAGAAAAATAATTGGCCCGTACAGTTTTTTTAAGAAAATTAATTCACAGTAAAAGAATAAGGTAGGCAAACTGGTTATTAAATATGCTGAGCAACAGATAGATCGATGCAAAACTTGTAAACCAAGCATAGTTTTTGGCAGCTTACAATTTGAAATAAATGTTTTTTTTGTTGTTTCATAAAAAAATAGTTTATAACAATATAAACGTTTAAATGTTTTATCCCTAATTCTATTTGAAATCAAATAAAAGTTAATGTATTGTGTAAATTGTGTATCTGCTAATACATTTGTAAAATTATTTATTTAGAACTTGGTAATTTTTTGTTTTTATATCTATCAAGATTAAAAACAGATGCAGCAAAACACAAGAACGCTTTTGTATAAAATTTCTTTAATTTCGTCGCCCAGACAGTACACTATGTATCTAATAAACCTACATTTTACATTTGTCATTTATTTAATGAATATCTAAGATTATTCATATTCAATTCTTTTTAGCACTCTAATGTTTAAAAAGCGTAGCACTCAAAAATATAGAATCATAAGGGTTTTCTTTGTTTAGTTCTTAGTCCAACAATTAGCGCTCTGAAGATTCAAACGACAATGTCTTGCGAAACGTCAGTTTGTTTGGGTCCACAAACGACAAAACGGCAAATGTTAAGTTCATCTCTTTGTTTTGGCTCACCAGGAAAAACTTCGACTAAGCTTATAATGTCTAGGTGTTTCATTGCGACACGGCCTAAGTTGAAAGTCGCTTATAGTCTAAACACTCAAAGATGACTGAATTATGAAACATATTCAAATAGCAATACGAATTTGCACCACTTAGAGTTAGATATAGAAGTTTTAACTAATATAATTTGTTATTAAACTTCAAGGTTTCATCACAACTCGTACGAGCCATGACTAATAAACCACTTATAAGTTTTAAATCAAGTGTTTGTTAATTCTTTTATATGAAACACTAAATAAGCACTAACAAAGTAGTAATTTCTAACAAACTTTCAGAATTAGTACTTAACATATTTTGCTGGGCGTACAGTTAACAAAAAAAATTGACTACCTATAACTTTGAAACTAAGTGTTTGCTGATCTTCTGACATCAAACACTATCAAAGCACTTATTCCTAACAAATTTTCAGAATTAGTGCTCAACATTTTTTGCTGAGCGTGAAGTTAGCAGAAAACTTTGACTACCTATAACTCTGAAACCAAGTGTTTGCTGGTGCTCTAATATGAAGCACTAATAAGCACTATCAAAGCACTAATTCCCATCAAATTTTCAGAATTGGTGCTCAACATTTTTTGCTGAGCGTGAAGTTGGCAGAAAACCTTGACTACCTATAACTTTGAAACCAAGTGTTTGTTGGTGCTCTAATATGAAGCACTAATAAGCACTATCAAAGCACTAATTCCTAACAAGTTTTCAGAATTAGTGCTCAACATTTTTTGCTGAGCGTGAAGTTACCAGAAAACTTTGACTACCTATAATTCTGAAACCAAGTATTTGCTGGTGCTCTTATATGAAGCACTAATAAGCACTATCGAAGCACTAATTCCTAAAAAAAATTCGGAATTGGTGCTCAACATTTTTTGCCGAAGCGTGAAGTTAGCAGAAAACTTTGACTGCCTATAACTTTCTAATGAAATGTTTGCTGGTGATCTAATACGAAGCACTAATAAGCACTAATTAAGCACTAATTCATTACAAATTTTCAAAATTAGTGCTCAAAATCTTTTGCTAACTTCACGGACATGTGTTCGGGTTTTCATTTTTCCGCGTTTTTTTTAAATTTAAATTTCGTGTAAGTTTAAGTGCGCGCGCAACTTTTCAAATTTAAATATCGTGTAAGCTCGCTAAATTCTCCCACCACATATGATCTTGTTGCATTCGGATTCTAGATAAATTCTTGATGGGGATAAAATTGTGTGTATATAAATGTAGAATTTGTGATGATTAATATTAGTTTTTAATAGGTTTCACTTGGTTAACGATTAATAATAATTTTTAAAAAAATAAGATAGAATCATTTTTTGCAAATTTAAACGAGACGTTTCATTTGGTCCCTTATATGAGTGCAAGAAGTCTATTGATAGATAAACAGTATAGAATTAAGTGTTTTAGTAAAATGGATGGCAAATTTGGAGAGCAAGTGATTATCGAATGCCTAGACTTTAAAGTACTTCTACTACAAAAAATTTTGTCAACAAGTGTTCCATTGAAGACATAAACCAAATTAATAGAATGATTGGTTTGGGAAAAAACATCTATCGCGTGAGCCAAGGAGCCGTTGGGGAAACAACAAACATTGAATTTCTTCTAGAGTAAAAAATAAATCAAAAAGAAGTGTGCATGAACTAAAATTAAGATGTATAAAATCACTAAGAATTTAAAAAATTGTAAAAATAAAATGAAAATAAAATGTTTGAAATAATTATGTTTTTTCATTTTTACAATTATAAGTATTACCATACTTTGATAGTTGTGAGTTTGATTTTGCATCTGCAGTAAATTTTATATTGATATTAAAATAATATTTGATATCAATTTAAAACTTGTCAGATACAATAGAGAAAAAAATAAAATAAGTAATGAAGTAACGCAAGTAATAAAGTTTGTGATAAATTTTAAGACGTTTTTGTAAACATATAAATACAATAATTTATTTACACGGTTTAAAATACGTCCAACTGCTCCAAAATTAACATGACTACAGTAGTAAGATTTGTCTGTCTAAAATGTAAAAGTGAGACAGACATAGAAGTTACTCGATGTATAATGTGTTCCGTTTATGAAATAATCAAAAGTCAATGAGGCAAACATTTTTTATCAAATTAGTATATAAAAAAATTTAAAAAAAAACCAAAATATATGAACAAAAATTATTTATATAAACAAAAATAGATTATATATTAGAATTTATTTGAAAAAAAAAATTTATTTTTTATAACAGTAATACATTAAACAAATATGTACAAAAAATAAACAAAATAAATTTTTCACAAAAAAACAAATAATATAGGGTATGATCTATTTGCGGTTGAGCTCACCCGATGATGGTCGTATTTAGGTGATCATGAGAAACGTTTTCTTATTTTCAGTTGTTTTACTATCCTGTACTTTGTATTTATGTTTTTGATTATTGTTACGCGATAATTGTTGTACCAGATTTGTGTTTGGTTGGGTGTTTGATAGTAAATTCAATCGCTGTGATTGCAATTCAGCTATTCAAGTTTTATCGCTGTTGATTCGACATCCGCTAATGTTGCGTCGTTTGTTTGGTGCTGTCTAATAATCTTTTGCTGCCATGTGCTATTGTTTAACCCAATAACCAGCTGATCTCAAAGTCTTTTAGTCAAGATTTAATTAAAATCACACTTTCCCGCCAACGCACGTAAACCAGATAAGTTTTGTGAAACCGGCTCATCTTGCTGACGCGTACGCGGCGCAAATTGCATTCTGTCTGTCAGTATATACTGAAACGTTCGAGAAGTTATTCTCGACTTCGAGAGCCTTCGCGAGGTTTTTGTACATTTTCAGAACGTATACCGAAAGATATGGAACATTTGAGAAGGATTTCCAAAATGTATAAATGCGGCACAAACAAATCAGAGGTCAGTTATTTCTAGTAATTCAAAGACGGCAGTGTTAAAAAGATTACTCGAGTTTAAATAAATAAGTGATTAACGCCTGTAAGATACATAACCTGGTACGTGACTTTAACGTAAACAGTAAGTGTTAAACAAGTGTGTGAAGTTATCCGCAAACTTTATCTTATCTTCGTGTCAGTATAGCGCTATATATAAATTAGTGTAAGAGTTTTTATTAAATATCTTTAGATTTAATTAGTTCGGTTAATAATAATAAACGTGTAAATATTTTTAGTATAGATAAATTAATTAGTTTTAATAATAAACGTTACAATACGATTTTTCCGTAATATTTGTTTAACGTATCTACAATGTCTTATAAGTTTTATCTAAAATTTTGTCAGGCTTAAAACGATCCACAAGAAGTTTAAATAAATCAGATCCTACCCTAGTTAGTAACAGGTTCCTTTTTTCATCCTCGCGTACCGTTCCTTGTAATGTTAACTCAACCTCAAATCGTTGTAAATAGGAATCGCATTCCTTCCTTTCTGGATAAAATTTATCAAACACAAAATGTTTTGTAAATTCACTCATTGTTTGAAATGTTCATGAACAACTGTCAAAATTAAAGGAAATAATGTGTACAATGTTTGCTGTTAATGGTTCCTTGTTATAACCACGTTTTGCCGAAATGCACTTGCTTGTTACTGTTTTTCTTTTTATATCCTCGTCGCCAGAAAATGTCGTATAATTGAATAAAACTACTTTGCTTTATTAATTTTTCACTGGATTAATACACAAATTCTAAAACGTCGAAAAAAACAACTTCCTTTTCTGTTACCATGTTTGTCAAATTAATTTACCGGTTTTTTTATAAATAAACATTATATTTTTAATTATTATATAAACACCCAACATAATATATCAATAACTACTTCTTTTGTAGGTAAAATGATAAATAGTTTGTATGGTGCTGGTGCCAAATGTTATTGGATTAGTATTGTTACATGCAAAAGAGGAAACAAAAACACTTGCCTAAAATAAAGTAACATAAACGGTGTTATGACGGTGCTCAGTGAAGACGGAGTGGGTTATATTCAAAATTTCGTGATTGTTTTGGAAAACTTGAAAAAAACACAAAATCAAAAGTCAAATCAAAGGGCGCCAGGAAGGAGTAAAGCTCAATTAACTAGAGGCCCTTGCCAACCACAAGTCCGCTTCAAATGGATACACTCAAATGGGACTTACCTTAACAGTGTACCACACGAAAAATCTAAAATTCACATACGCGAAGACCGACGGAATAAAAGCTTCGTTACATTTAACAATTTAACATTTATTACACAATTAAAATAAGAATTAGATATAATCAATAAAACAAAAAATTTACAATTAAAACTCAATTTGACACAAATAATATCTTAAAAAAAACAAAATAAAAATAAAAAAAAATAAACAACTAAATTATCTTTCTAAACGTAAAAAAATAAAACTGAACGGCCGTGTGCGCATGAAAAAAAATACTTAATAAAATCAAGTCAAGTCTGTAAGGGTATAAAGCAAACTTTAGAATCTTAAATTATAGTGCGCAAATTAAGAATATCTTTCTTTCTTTTATTTTATATGTCGTAACAACCTTTATACGTTGGTTACATTACGTCTTTTAATTTAGTACATAAGAATAATACTTAAAATTAGCACACATGAACACCATAAATCGTTTGATTCATCTAAATATTTAATATCTATCAATAAATTCTCATAACTAATTTCAAAGCTTTTCAATCACTGCACTTACGAATTAAAACTTAATCGGTAATCTATAAATACCTTGATTGTTCGAAGACGAGCTCCTGGTTAGCTTAGGCCAGCAGACGTCGTCCGGAACTTTGATAGGATACCACAACCAAATGAACAATTTACCGTCGGAAGATTTTTAATTATCCGCTATCAAAGCAAAAATTGGGATTACAAAACACAACACACGCAAACCCACGATACATTAATATAAAACTAATAAAAACAGTGAATCCAATAAGCCGTAATTATTTTACGAAATAGAAAGGTTTTTTTCCGCTTGAACGATTCACTGTACCATTTTTGAAGATTTTCGCGGTACTTCTACATCTAAAGGGGGTGACTTTAACCCTTGACAACTACATCCCGATACTTAAATTATTTCATACAACTATCAGTCAACTAACTTTTATCACACAAATCACCTATATATATATATAACCTTATTCGATTACCATTTCCACAAAGGTTGTGTTTGAAACTCCATCAAAGAAAACAATATCATTAAGAAGTGCAACAAGGATGCAAACAGATCAAATAACGTCACAATCGTAGTATTGGGCCACGGTGTTTATTTCTGCGTAAAAATGTCAAATAGACAAAATATTATATTACAAGGCGGCCATAAAATGTAAACTGCCTAATAAATTAAGATAATGCCTTAATTGTCCACGTAATCTAAACGATTAACACAAAGAAATCACGTACGACTGTACTGAGAATGCACTTAAATCATAGAACTTTTAAACCAACTTTAAAATAAACAACTGCTAAAATGTATTAATTATAGATATTATTATATCTCAGAAGGTAAACATAAATTACCACTAGAATTTTGATCAAACAAAAAAATTGTCAAATAAACAGAATCCACAACTTTGAATTATAACTTTGCATTTGAAAACGTAAAATAACTTAAAATCAATCTAAAATCAACAAAACCAATCCAAAATACATCAAATGAATAACGTCAATTCAGATACCGGGTCCTTCACGAAAATAAACAAACAACTAATCTTATTTTAAACGACGGTTACAGTATTGAAAGTTAAGTTGTTCAAAAAGCTAAAAAAAGTGCAAAAATATGTAATACAACGCGATATTACTGAACAAGATTTTAGATGAGTGGCTGAAGAAAATAGAGCAAGTATAATCGGTAAAATGTAGGTGTTTAGAACTATTTTACATTATCTACATACAGAACTCGTAAATATAATGGTTTTGTGTTCTTATAACAACAAATATTTTTTAATACCTGGTACGTGTGATACGTTGCCCTGGAATCATCAAGACATTGATTGATTGATGGAGATTAGGAACAACAAGTTAAATTCTTTAATGGAAGCTATCCGAAACATTCTACAAAAACTGAAAGAGCCTAATGACGCAACGGAAGAAGAATCATTATTTAATATCGAGTTTTTTAATATTACGTACTCTTAACGGATCAACGAAAATGCTAATCACATATCATAAACTATGTGTTAAAATAGAGGGGTAATAATAAACTATAAAAAAATTTATTTCTTATATTACAGCAGTGTTAGTTATCCATGAATTAGACAATTTATCTAAACCATACCATTTAACTAATAAGCGACAGGCATTATGTTTTAATATCTTTTCAACTAAGTATATGTCCAGGTATTTTACTTCTTGAAGTTCCTGTTTGTAATAACCAATTTAGATCTGGTCGATCTTTTACAACCTTTAATATGTACGTAGTAGTATTAGTATATTGTATGTTCATCATTAAAAAAACTTTAGTGTCCCAATTAATAATACACCTCGATGTTTACTGGTTCAAACGTTTACTTTTTTTGAAACTTTTGGATGCTTTGAATTGATGACTTTTCTATTATTGAACCGTATCTTTGAAATTCACTTGGAATTTGTAGACGTGATTGCATTACCGTTATTTAACATTATCTCTTTTAACGATTCATGTTTTTGTTGATTGATATACAGCATACTATTATGTAAATGATGTTTTTTAATGGTAGCTTTAGGTAGAGTAAGTTTATACTGCTTAATTACCTATCATACTCTATAGATAAATAATCGTATGGCAATTATTAATTTTAATAACTAACAAGACGATAGAGTTCATTGGTCGGCTTATGTAAAACGGGGTAACAAAGTTACTTGTTTCCATAGAATAGGACATTTAAAACCTCCTTTGGAACTCATTCATTAATTTTGCAGTGTTGCGGTGGTAGCGTAAATATTATGTATAATTTTGACACATTGCGCATTGTAACTGTTTAATAACTACAATTGCAGTCATGTAGTAGTACGAACTAAAAGATGAAAACGATGGAATATTCATTCTTATTTAGAAAGATAAGTGAACTTTCCCGTCTCAAAGTTATTTGTATATTAAAAGTAAATTACGTAAAGAACAAGATAGAGCTGATCCTTAACTGCCAAGTTTGTTGACAAAGGTTTGTCTCCTGGTAATAAACTTAAAATTGTTACAATTAAATTAAGAAGAAATTATTAATTTGATCGTAACAATTTGCTAACAATGATCTAGCATTTTTATTTAGTGAGATTAGGTATGAATTGACTGGTATTGTTGTGGATTTGGTAGCAAAAGACGTATTAACTACCACTATAAAAACATTAATATTGCATACACCTGACCAAAGCATCGTACATGAAAATTCTGCTTGGTATGCTACATTCGAAGTTAATACTACCAATACTTTAGGGCAATTTAATTTACACATATTTTTTCAAAAACTATTAAAGTTTTGCATAGATTATTCTAAAGTACACCCACTTTTGGGACTTATCAATAGTGAGAAAATACTCTAATGTTCTTTCTACAGCTTTAGATCTGTCAGTGCATTTGTAAAAGTACATTATAATCCTATTCTTCCAAGTTATATTAGACGTAGGCGCAACCTCAGCTAGAAAGTTAATGTTGAATTATTAAGTAATCAGCATGTAGGGGAGACTGGGGAGGTTTGATACACTTAACACATGAAGTAAAAAAATACAAGTAATTATAAATTCTATAAATTCCCTAGATAGTGCGTTAAGTAGCCTATTAAGTTGCAATGAATTTTAGCTGGTTGGAATCTATTGATGCAGGGTATAATGAGAGATATTTTATTTTTTTCATAAACTTGCATCTTGTATAATTCCTCCCATAGTAAGGGAGTTTTGATACAATGTGTGAGAGCGTTGATACGTGGTGAGAAAAGTACATGATTTGGGCTTTTAAAACATTTTTAAGTATTTATTGGGATATTTTAGCATTAGGAACGTATAAATATCTAATTAACATAATTATGTTTATCGAAATGAATAGGAAACACCAGTCTTTTTTTGGATCTGGCAGTTCCACTCACAAAACTTGGTGGTGGTAACTTCCTAATGTCGTCTTCAGATACCATAGATTGATCCTCCACGTCAGCAAAAACAAAATGGTAGCCAGGCTTCTTCCGTCGCATAAAATTTATCAAATATTCTCCACCTTCCACTTTCTCTAAAATCTTTCCCACGTAGTGTCTTTCAATTTTCTTAGTCACAAATCGTACTAACACATAATCATTTACGTTTATCATACCTATAACAAAATCTTCTTCTCTCTCCTTCTCAATTTGTTCTTCTATGTCCGTTATTTCACTAGACGATGATGAGTAGAATGCGAGATTATCTAAATCAGACTCATCCTCTACAGCCTTTTCTTTCTTCTGCTTCACAATCTCTTTCATATTGATAGTTCCAATTAATATTTCGTCTGTAGTAAGGTTTTTCTTGGCGTTTTTCTTGGCAGCAGTATTTTTCTGTTCTTGTCTTTTTTCATATTCACTTTTTATTTCTGCTATATTAGGAGTATCTGTTAGGATTTTTTTCTTTGCAGGTTTCCTTCCTGTTTTTTGTCGTTTTCTTGGTGGAGCCTGAGGAAGTGCTCTTATTTCTTCAGGGGTTTTATAAGGGCGGGAAGGTCCAGGTACTCTTATTTCTTCGGGGGTCTCAGCAATTGGTTCTGGTGTATGGTGTCCATCGCTAAAAGCAGATGTTGTTGCCTCTGGTGTTTCTTCTCGGTGTAATGGATGAGGTCTATCTGTAACCTTTGCAGTAATAAAGTCATGATCTGCAAAAAGGTGAGAATTGAAGGGGTAAATACCCATTTTTAAAAATCCCTTTATTATGTTAGTTGGAGTAAAAGCCCGTTGATATGCATTGCCAATAAGCTTTGCGATATTTTTTAAAACGATAGTCTGACCAGAATTTTGCACCATAAAGTCATCGCAAGTTTAATTGTAATATGTTTTAAAGGGTCCGTAGACAGCCACATCCAAAGGTTGTAATTTATAACTTGTATGCGGGGGTATCGTTAATAAAACGATACCATTTTCCTTGCAGATATCTAGTCCTTTGGACGATATATGGTTACAATGATTATCTAGTATCAGTAGAACTTTCTTGTCAGGTGTACATTTTACAGATTTTATGAGGTGCAGCAGATATATTTCAAAATTGTCTGCTATCATCCATCCACTTGGATTTGTCACAGCTTTGGAGCCTGGCGGTGCTCCAGTTGTCACGTAATGTTGTTCACGAACACGTGGAAATACAAACAACGGAGGAATTGAGTTTCCGGTTGCATATATGGTACACAGGACTGTTACTGTTGTACCCCGTTTACCGGAAGTGGCTTAAGATTGTAGCGTTAAAATATTCAAATTTTAAATTTTCAAATTTTGCCGCTCTCTTTTGAATAATATATCAATAAAACTTGTTCAGATAAGTTACATGGACGTGGAAGGTTGTCTGATATATTTTGAGGAGAATCAATTTGGGTTCTGACAAAGTAACTTGTCTTTTTCTATAACGATCAGAATTAATAATTTAAACTGATAATCAGTATAAAAATTGAAATTAATTATCGTCTACTGTCTCACCTTTTCAATGAAAAGGTAAGTTGTATAGTTTTCTAATTGTTTTGTGTTCTACAATATTTCTTACTTTCGAAAAGGTTTTTTCTTGGGAGAACAACATCTCAGTTCCTTAAAAGCAGTTTTCTACCGATGTGCCAGGATCCCGATGTGGATTTGGTTTCCGCTTCAATAGCAGACTTTGCTCGTATTTACCTATCCAATGACAACCGGCAAGATAAGTAATTTTTATTTCAAATATTTACTATAATTAAAAATTAAACTTGTACATAAAATTTAAACTAAATCTTTGTTCGCACAATTCATGTAAAGAAAAATGGCCATTTTTTTAGACTTAATCATTTATCGCGAAGTATGTAATAAAAACAATTAAGTTAAATTTGATGTTATCATAATTATTTATCAAACTTGAGTTTTGGTAAATTTAACTTTTATTCAACTAAAGTAAGTTATAAGTACCCTCCCTTGAATATGCTTTACACCGAACGTCTTTTATCAGACCTGAGTCCGATAGTTTTAAATTGGCAGATGCAATTAGCATATTACAAGATACCTGTTTTTGTCCTTTGTGGACGGTCTGGACTCCAGTTTCATCACAATTGTAAATGGAATCTGGCTCGAACCAATATCGACGTAATACTTCTGCAAGTAAATCATAAAATTCTCCCACTGTGTGTCTGTTAAAAGCTGTCATACGTGAAAGGCTTGTTGGTTCTGGTGTTCAGAGTGACAGTTGCTTGTTTCGGGACATTAAGCCTCAAAGCCAGTCATAGGAAGCTGTTTCATCCTTTTTCCAGTTCTGGCAAAATTTCTTTTCATTTTCTAAAGCATACAAAATTGCAAATTTTTTTGTCTCTTTTGATGTAAGACCATAATTCATCCTGGCAGCTGTTAATAAATATTCTGCTAAACGTTTCTCTTCATCATCAGAAAAAATTTGAGAACCTGCATAGTTGGAGAAGAATTTCATCTCATCGCCATTGTCCCTGTGCTTCGCAACGTATCTTTACAAAGTCATTTTATCGATACGGTATTTATTAGCTGTAGGTCTTAGTTTAGACCCATCTAACATTTCTTGAACAGGTTCTCATTCGTTCAGGAGACGCTGGTATCCTGTTACTTTTTTTTCACTTAAATGGCATCCTAAAATTAAAAGGCAAATTAATATTTTGATAAACACACATCTGGGAAGAATGATCCATGTATCATATCTCCCCACAGTTAAATGTATCAATCCTCCTTGTGCAGCTCATTTTATAGAAATTTAAATTTCAGAAAATCTAACCTACAATATTTACATTAATTTTACGTCAAATTAGAGCTAAAAGTATGCACTATCCTATCTAAATTTGATAACCGGAATAACGTTGTTAAGTTGTCCTTAAAATGCTTACACTTACCTTTCAAAAATTCACAAAATATTCACTAAAATCAGTTTTTTTGCCGTAAATTCTTAACTTCACAGTAAAACGAACACACACTAACATCACATGTCTTAGCGAAGGCTTCCACGGCCGGAATCTATACATCTATACATCTATATATCGAGCAAATGCTGTAACTAAATAACTTGCGCTTATTATCTAGTTCCCTTATAGTTATTGTTTTTAGTTACCTTAGTTTTTACAATTGTCAAATTAATTTAATTTTGCCTGACGAAAAACTTAGACCAAGTTCGAAAGCTTGCATTTATATTATTCTAAATAAATAAATAATAAACCATTTACCCTAAAAATATTTTAATATGTTTTATGGTGAAAGTTTTATGTCTAAAACAAAAAAAATTAATTAGTAAATTTTAGTAATCTGTACATGTTATAAAATAAATAGTTACAACCCTTAAATACAATAAACTAAGACTGACATCACAAAAGCAACCCACATATCACGATCTAGAACTAAATTATTTACTGTTCTCCACGTTTTCCTTTGTGTTGTTAATATTTGTGTTACCACATCATCCAACTTTCCACTTGATCTTTCTCTTACTATGTTTGGTTGTATTTTGGCTTCCCAGGTATACCTAAATTATCTTATATTTCTAATTCTAATTATATGTTTACAAACACACTTAGTTGCTGCGTTTAATTTGTTCTAACATTTGATTGTAGTTTATTTAACATATTTGTATCATTTATTAGAAAATATTATTATATAGAGAATTTACGTGAGTACACAAAGAAATAGTATACAAAGTAATACCGCGTAAATTAAAAAAAACATTTTTGTTTGATTTAATTGTGTATTATTGAATGAGTTGTAATTACATTGTATATTAAACTATATCTCTATTTAAAAACTGCTTACATTAAATAAGAAATAACATTTGTGATATCTAATAAATAATTAATAAAATTATATAATCTCAAAAACGCGTTGCATAAATTAAAATGATCGAAATATACATCTTTTCGACTTGAAATATGTCATAATTTTAGATTATTGGTATCAAAAATAAAATATCTTTAAGATTTTGTAAATCATTACCAAAAATAAATAATATTTTAGTATAGGCAATCCTTTTTAAGCGATACGCTACCTGGTGGCGTTTAAAATAAACTGTTTTAATGACGCTTAATAGAATCACTTCGAAAATTGGGATTTTTCATAACAATAACCGAATTATAACAATGTCCGAAATTCAGAACAAAAACGGATAAATGTCTATTGGTTAGAAACCACTAAATACATACAGTGTGTATCTGATTAACAGATTGTTAATTTATAAGGTGAAATTATAGCATCAATATACATACAAAAAATATCAACCATTCAAAAAAAAATCAAAATGTGAGCCAAATAAATGAAAAATTACGAACCTGTTGCATTATAGTATATAAAGCATTAAGAACAGTAAGCACTTTTTACCGGTCACTTTGCCCAGTCCCCAATATTGTATGACATCGGTAAAGCCCTTAATGTTCGTGATGCTTATGCTATTTTTTGCACGATAGAAACATTTTTTTTCTTAATCGTATTACATTATCTTAATAAACGTCAAAATAATATTTTTATTTATTTTGTAGTTTTTGTTCAAACTAGTTGGCTTTCCAAGCGTTGTAGTGTTACTTGTCATGTACTTGCCGTTCTAGAGCGGTAAATAAACCACTTACCGACGAGTTACACCTAACAATTAGTAAATCAAACATACCATCTCAAAAACAAGTGTCGTAACTAGGCAAAAATGATCTAGTAGTGGAAAATATAGTTTATTGGCACCGTTAACAAAAAGAAATCAAAAACAATGTTAAGACGTTTAATTCACTGTTCTAAGAACTACACATTTCCTCTCAGTAATTTACTGACACTAACAATAAATACAAAATAACTACCCTAGTAGAGCAAAACGTTTCTAAATCATTTACATTTGTAACATTTTTAATACGCTTAAATGGTACATTAAAACGTTTTCAAAACAATGTCATAATGCTTCAAAAGCGAATCCGAACATTGTTTTTTAGACGGTTTTTGAAGCGCATACAAATCGATTTCAGAAATAATACCAAAATTGACTGAAAAATTATTGCCTAAATCGTGTTTGTAACATTTTCAGTTAGTTTCCACTAAATATTAAACGTTGATGTCCAAAATAATTTACGGAGTTATCTACGTAACGTTGCAGAATAATACACAGTTATCATCTTTTAATGTTTCTAGAAACGATTTACACGTACATTTTTTGAATGATTTGTATTTGTATTTCCAAAACTATACATATGAAACCGCTAAACTTAATACAAAAAGCTATTAGATAGCTTTGTTTTTTGACGATTCAGTATTAATCCATTGGGACAAAATAGCGAGCCAAACTCGTGGTATGTAACCATTGCCAAACGTAGAAATAACGAGTCTCACTCGTGATACTCATTATATTTTTTGGTTGTTTATAAAGCAATATATCAAATGACTTTTTTATTCGTTAAACAAGTCCAATCGGCCGTCAAGATCAAGTTCTAGCAAGTTTTCCTATCCTATAGTTTGAACGCATAATTGCATTATTTTGAAATTGAACTTTATAATCGTTGCAAACCCCGCCTGTGTAAACGTTCCAAAAACATTTCAAAAAATCATTTTTTGAACGTATACTTTCCTTATTTTGGATTTAAACTTAATAATCGTTCCAATGCTATTTTAAGAAACAATTTAATAAATTAAATGAACATGAATAAGTAACGACTCTAGTTATCATTTTTAGAAGTGTTTTAAAACATTTCAAGAATGATTTAGGAAATGATTTATAGAAACATTGCAAAGGGCGGACATTTATCAAATTTGAGACAAGTGTGAAACGATTCTGGTATATTTCTTTATTTCATAAAAATCGTTTTGAAAATGTTACAGAAATGAATTTTTCTACTAGGGTAAGTAAGGTGTAGATCATATTAATGATCCCTTCTTTTTAGGAGGAAACAAGGACACAATTCATTTAGTTAATTGCGACGTTTCGTGTTGATAAACCAATATTTCGATCGAACCGTCGAAATAAACGTAGTAAATAAAAACAATAGAAACGCATAATACAAGACACATAAACACCAACACACTACTTTGCCAAACACAAAACATGACGTTATGTCACTAACTTTACATATATTAATGTCTGCTTTGTTTACTTTAATTTTCGCACTAAATTATCAATATATTTATTAAACAAAATTGCATAGTAATACATTATTATAGTTAGACAATGACTGCGCTAAAATTTGAAACGTTAATTTGAATCCAAAACCCTAGTAGTTTTGGATGCAAACGCAAAATTGACATATCTGGCAGATTATTATATTCGTATTTACGTAAACAACTGGATTTTTAACATATCAACGGCTTTTTCGGCTAACTTGATTAATTGTAATTAGAACATGATTCAACTTTGAAACTAAATTTATCAGACATTTTTTTAAGGCCATAACCATTATACGGGTTTGTTGTCTGAATATCTGAGAAACCATTTTTTAAAAATACGTTTTGTAAAAACTTTATAACTTTATGAGTATTTTTATTTTTTATAGTGTTAAAACTCTAGTTTGAGAATGATTCTACAAGAAGTACATAATTATCTTTCTTGAACTCAAAAATATCTATAAATAAATATTGGCAAGGTTTTTTGGGTCTGTTATGATTTATAATTAGTTCTTTTTGATTTCATTTTTAAAACTTTTGACATGAATGCAGATAATCTTTAACAAAATATTCTATAGCTAAATTGATGTTAGATCATGTTAAACATTGTCTTGCTCTGGCTTTACTTTTAGAAATTCCAAAATGTCCTTGATGAATTAGGTTTAATATTTCATGTCAAGTGATTTAGGGACAATAATGGATAGCATATTGTTAATTAACAGGTAAGTATCTTAGGCTCGGTTGCGTAAAGCGTTTTAGTTTTGACAACGTATAATTAACTACGTAATCATCTTAAGTGTCATCATTGATCGTCAATTATAAAATCAATTGTTTTGCTGACAACTGTGAACGTCAATAGGTATAAAGTTTTAAATGTTTGACAACGTCGTCAGCAATGTTTCTTTCAGGCAAAATTCTCCAGTGGAGCAACTAAGAGGTTCGGGGGAGGGGCGGAATAAATAAATTAAACAAAGTAATATTTATATTAAACTCACGTTATTTTTAGTATATTAATGAATAAAGGATGTTATCATTACACAAAGATACAACTAAAATGAACCAAAGGATTATTTGATATTTTACAAAAATCGTGTTCATCGCAGCTTTTTTCTAGGATACAAATCAACAACTTTTTTCAGAAACTCTTCTTTTGGAGTCTCTGGTCCGTCGATGCTAATCATCATACAATGCATCAAAGTTTCAGGTAGCATTCTGTTTCTGCCCTTATTCAGTATTTTATTCATCGTACTAAACGATCTTTCGACAGAAGCAGTCGTTACGGGAATGAAAAGATGGATTTTACAAAGCTTTTGTAGCTCGCAGTACCCTACGTCGGCTTCTAAGATTTTTGCGATTGGATTTTCACCTGCTCCCTTGTACATTCCGCTTTCCAGCATGGACTTAATGCAAAATTTAAATGATTTAAGGTCTACTACTACATTTTGTGCATTAAGCGTCGGAAATTTGTCACAAAACTTTCTTACTTCTGTGTGTTGATTGAAAAGTCTCAAATTTACTTAAAAATATGATATTAATTCATTTGTCATTGAACCTGTCTTCTAATTCATTAATTACGGTTTCACAATACATCTTCGTCTCTTTTAATGTTTCAGTTACATTTTTATCAGCAACCAAGTGCACTTCAGATTTAAATTTCTCTATTTCGAAACGAACTTTTTTTGCAAAGCTCTATTGACGTCTTCGCACTGCTTGACAACATATTGCAAGTGTAATTTTCTAGTAGTAATAAGAGGAATTACTTTGGCGAGACACAAGTCTTTCTTTTGCAAACCATTGCTGAGGTATGAAAGTGAGAAGTTCATTGATCACGTGACAGGTGACTATGAAACTCTCGTTTCTGATTTCCAGTAAGATACCCCCTGCCAGCGCTGCAAGGTCTGCGCCTTCCTTGTGGATATCTTCAAAAGTAATTAAAATTGACTTTAGGGTCCTAAAAACTGCATTTCCTATCCTGTGGTGTGATAACCATCTCACTTCGTTAATCACTGCTTGAATTTAATGTAGAATATTCTATTTTTTAGGCGACTCTACAGTGTATGTAAAAAACGTTTTTGTTTGCTTTTTCCGGTAGCTTTCTTTTCATACCACTAACATTTTCAGCCAAATTTAAAGCGCCATCAAATCCAAAAGCAATAATGTCATAATGTAAATTAAGATGAGTCAGTTTCTTGTCGATATAGCTTTTGTAATAGTTTCTGCCTTTCCATCGGGGATTTTGACAATTGCAAAAAACTTTTCCACAAGAACTTTATCTTCCATTACTCTAAACATCATACATAGCTCCATTTCGTTTCTTGAAGAAGTACTTTCATCAGCTAAAATGGAGAACTTGTTTTTTAATGTTTCTTTCAACTTATAGCTCAAAACTTTGCCCATAAACTCTAATAATTCACAAGCTAAAACTGCTATAATTAGACCGATCACTTAGCGCTTTTCTCCATGTTTAAAAGTCACCATTCATGTTGTCAAAACTATTTTCAATCAAACTTCCGTATTTAGTAGTGTGAACTATTTCTTCCTTTACTAAAAAGTACAAACTTCTTAAAAGTATCATTATGCCTCTTCTAAATAACTCTTTTTCACTATCACTCTGTTGAATAATTTGAGCATCAATGGATTTTTTCATGGCATACCTTCTGAGATTTTCCATTTCTGCACTTATAGTATGAGCTGATGAATGCTAATGCCTCTGTAATTTACTGTTCCTTTCTAAAGCCTGTCTTCTGCAAAACTTTTGGCTCATTTTTCATAAAAATTTGACAGTCAAAAAGCACCTCCATTTTCTTCATCGTACACTAGCCAACTATATTTCTGTTCCCATTGTTTATTGTAGTGCCGTTCTTCTTTACCAGATGGGTTTAGACTAGACGAACTAGCACCTATGTTTAGTACTTGTGATTCATTAGGTTGAATAGATGGTACTGCTTCACATTCTTCTGTTTCTTAGTAGACGCCGCCGTCGGTGCGACACGAGAATAGCTGTCTATTGTTCTCTTCATTCTAGAAAACTGTTCCCAAATTATGAGTTACCAGATAAGTTTATTCAGAACTAGTATGATGATATGAATGAAGCAGGTTTTATTGTAGAACCAACTGAACATTCTTGTTTTAAAATGTCGCTAATGAGTCGTGCAAAGTTACATTAACCGCTTATAAAATTCTCAGAAACGTTTAAAAAACGTTCTATTTCCGTATGTAAAAGTCCCATATTTGATCAAATTTGAAACGTTTCAGAATTTCCCGAGAACGTTTCATAGTTATTTATAACATAAAATATAAAAAAAAATATTTTCTATGTCAGCGGTCGCGGAAGATACTAAAACCAAGTCATCAAAATTGTTTGAAAACACTTATAAGTTTCTCATTATTTAATTTTCTACTACCGAATATTTGGAAACCAGTCAATCCGACAAAAAGTATACGAAAGCAAACCCGCAAGACGGAATCATTAATTTAAGATGCCCACTACGACATGACGAAAACTCAGCTTAACAATTATACACAGGATTTATCCAAAATATAAAATTATGTAATATTTTAAACCTTTTCTAATTAAAATTCGATAGAAACGCAAAAAAGTATAGAATTATTTGCAAGCTAAATTGATTAACTACAGGAAATTAGAATTATGTAAGTTATTTTAAAAGTACTTAGAAGCAAGTTACATCAATAACGAAACTCAGTTTTATTAAAGCCAACTTTAATTCAGTTTAATTACATGCGAAAAAATTTTTTTCTAATTTAGATCTGTTAAACCTGGTCGATTACTACCTATTAAGCGCCGTATTTTATACTGTCCTGTTGATTCATTCTGTGTAAATCTTTGAGGCTGCCTAAAAAATGTATTAGGCCTATTACGTATAATTGGTGGTGACGAAATTTCCTGACACAATTGTTCGTGTAATGTCTAAAACCAAAAAGTTAAAACGCTGTAAATAGATACAATGAATAAATTACGGTTTCAGAAATATGTCCTTGTTCCTTAAAATACTTTTCTATTCGATTAAATTCTAACGTAAGATCTGTATTATTAAGTTTTACTACAGCGCCTTTAATTTTTTCAAAAACATCTTTATTGAAAGTGTGTACCGGACCTAAAGTTGCACCATCATCATTTAATACACTCTTCAAAATTGGAAATGCATCTTCTACTCGTTGTAAATCCACAAGAGCAGATACCTGTAATTGAAAATATGTTTAAAAAGATATATGGACTCAACATAACGTGTATCATAATCAGGTCTGGGAAAAATACTGACGGAGTATTTTAAATACAAAATACAAATTACTCTGATCACATCTAGTGTTTGAAGTACAAAGTACAAAATATCCTTATCACATCGTATTTAAACTACCAAAATATTAGAAATAGATTCAAACTGTTTTCACTGCAAATATAAGATCTGTATTTGAAATACGAAATACTTTTCCTAAATAGGAATATTTAAAATACTAAATGCAAAATACTTGTTAAAAATGTATTGAAACACTAACCAGCCCTGATCATAATCACACTATTCTAAGTTCAGCATTGTTTTTGAGGTTTGTGGTGCTAGATCGTTCAGTGATAGTGACAAGTTCGTTTATTATAATCATAAAACATCCATTTTTGTCACAAGTAAACAAAGGATCAAAAGAATATGTATGCTTACAACGTGAAAAAAAAGTTGTTGCCATTTTTTAATGCATACAAGATACATTTACTAGATTCAACGATTTTCCCAGGTGATGATAGTATAATTAAACTGTTTCGTCAGTAATAGTATGTAGTTCCCCTTTAAGCGATTCGTCAGTAGAAAATTGTTTAAACCACTTTGATACTGTCTGAGATTTTTACCCAATGCTATACTACAGATCTCACGGTATGCTTCTGTAACATTTATACTAATTAGTCGTTTTTTCCTATGCTCCCCATGTAAACAAGGGTCTTCAGCGAACTATGCAACCACACAAATTTACTCTCTTTAGTCGTATTCTAATGGTACCAGCAGAAGCTAACAAAATACTACTATAATAGCGTTAACTCGACGTTTTCAAATAAAACATAACGCAAATAAATTTCAAGGCCTTGACCGCATAAATAACAAACAATTCAAATAACTAAAAACAATACAGGTTATAAAATATATGTCCGAACTTTAATTCGAACTAAACAAAATATAATTTACAAGTCGTTACATTATCTTATATTCGGGAATACGATTTACTTTTCAAACGCACCAAAACAAAGTTAATTTATTTTAACTTCGCGTGAACACCTTAAGTGTTCATTGAAATAATTAAATTTAACGTTAGTCGTAATTCAATCGCTCAAATTCAAAGCTCTTACTGCATTTCAATCGCGGTTCACTTCACGATAATAACCAAAATCGATAAATACCTTTAGACGAACTGTCGGCACAGCGTTCCGGAAGCTATGACCTTAGATTGACTTCGGCCGCACCAGGAGTACCTTAGTTGGAAATGGGCTCGATGGAATCCCCAAATAATAGAACACCAACGGAAGATTTATCTCACAATCTTATTTATAACCGCACAACGGCGAAATTAGGATTTTTCCACATACCACATCAACATTAAATCCCACAAACGTGACAGTTTATGTTTTAGAAACCATGAATTTTATATAAGCCGTACAATACGAAATTTGAAAAATTAACATTTTCACCACCACACTTAATTTTCACGATTTCTAATTAACTTCCGCGGTAATACATAACGAGAGGGTAAGGTACCCTACTCACTCCACTACATCTCACGGTCCCCGGTATTTCTAATTGCGACCAACGATCGAATCATCATCCCCCAAAGACCAAACTTTACCATATTTAACACTTCGTCTTCCCACCTAAGTTCCTCAACTTGCGCGGTAACATCTTTGTAAAAGATAGAACATTAAACAAATGAACGTAACAAAGATGACAACTATAATTAGCCGCGTGAATTCCATCACGTAGACCTCGACAAAACATTTCCCATCAAAATGCTTAGCTCGCGTATTTGCAGGTGGCTCATGATAGCGCTTAATCAAATAGCCCAACATAAACAAAGTGTAAATGACAAGAAAAATGGATCAACTTACATTCCAAAAAGGAAGTCGTAAATTATATAGAATTGTTATTTTACGGAGATAAATAAGTAAAATACTAAATCAAAATCAAAACCACGGAACTTTATGCATTCAAAAGAAAATACCAGTAATGATTGAAAACAACTTGAAATACCAATCACTTAAATCACACGCAATACAAATAACGAGCAAAACGTTTTTGATGCTAACACCGTATCAAACGACGAAAACAAAACCAAAAAAAAAACGAAAACTCAGACAGCAGAATCGATTTACGGGGTCTAACATAAAAAGATAATGGCTGAATTACAAACGCAGGTCACAATATGGTTACGAATTCGGTCCGGTATTATTTCCTGTTTCCCCACTTCATCCGGACAAGAAAGCAAACGTTTGGATTACATTCGATAATTCTAGTTTTCTCCATTTTAGTTACTTAAAATGCATGTAATTATAAATTTAATAATCTTAACTTATTTATATTAAAAAGGTTTATAAACGGGAAGCTTAAAGGGGTTCTAAAACGGCCGTACTAGATGCGTTGTAAGCCTCTACAGAATTCGCTTTTCCATTGAAAGTATAAGAAATAGAAACTGAAATAATTACAAAGGTTAGTTATACAGCCGTCTTGTGACATTTTGTGTAATTTTGAAGTCAAAAATATAAAAAATGAGTAGAAAACGAAGCAATTTTAAGTGAATTTTGAGGGCACATGGTAAACGTATTATCCATTTTTTACAAAAAGTGCGCCGTACATGTATGTCTTCAGTTTATAAATACACATAGTTTTTATATCAAAATAAATATTATTATTGAAAAATGTATGACCAGAACAAAAAGCTACACAAAATGAAATGTGTTGCTGATTGCTCATTCCCCTGAGAAGTTTCTCTAATTTTAGAGAACCCCTTATACAGCTTGCCCTTGTAATTATTTCAGTTTTTTTTAAGTTTCTAGCTCTTATATTTTTAACAAAAAAGCGAATTTTGTAGAAGCTTGCGACACATCAAAACGGCCGTTTTAGAACCCCCTTAACGTAAAAACTAATCTTGCGGCCACCGTCAAAAAAGTAATAATAAGTATAGAATGTCGTTTAAAAATTATATTCACCCAAGTCTAGAGACTTTTGGCAAAGTGTCACATAAGTGGAAAATTACTTGTTTAAATAATATATATATATATATTGAATTTTCGAGGCTTTCGCGGCCATGATTTTTTAACAAATAATTATTTTCGGGTTTTGAACCGCGTTCCATATTTACACTTTTCACAAAATTTATAAAACTTAGGAAACTTACAAACTTTGAAAAATTTACAATATTTGACGTTTCGACAGTCATGTGTTCCGTTTCATTAGTTTTCCGGAACATGTTTTTCCATATTGGCGTTTCCTTGTGGAAGCAGAAATCCAGAAGTACGACAATTTTAATAAGGATAATGGAATCGATCTAGCGGCAATATGGAAAAACATGTTCCGGAAAACTAATGAATCGGAACCGTCACGAACCACTAACCAGAACGGCGTAATATAAAGGCTTGTCAGGATCCTATATCTTCAGTTTCAGTTTTTTTCTGAAGAAGACAGCGACATGACTGTCGAAACGTCAAACATTGTAAATTTTTCAAAGTTTGTAAGTTTTATAAATTTTGTGAAAAGCGTAAATATGGAACGCGGTTCAAAACCCGAAAATAATTATTTGTTAAAAAGATATTTTCAATTTCGATTGAAAACTTACTGCAAAACTATAAATACTGACATAATTTTAAGGTAGTAGTTCCATTAGATTAAAGTGAACTAAATTATATGTATTTTTAATTAGAAAATATACCAAATTATTGTTTTCCTATAAGCTTTAATTTTACTTCTATCTTTCAAACGTGGTTGACCTTATACGTTTTTTCCCGAAAGCAGTACGCGACGCGACGGCTCGTTTGCGTGTACGTAGAGGTTTCTCCAGTAAGTATATTATACCTCATTGAATCTAGCGTAGTGTCAGTTATGTCAAAAAGTTGCTGTCAATTCCAATTGTATAACAGAGAAGAATATACCAATTTCCCAATTTTGAAAAAAAAATAAATGGCTACTGTAAACTGACAGCATTATAGATAGGTCTATTGCATGTTTGTTCGAATTAATTTCTTATCAAATTTCGTAGTTCACTAGCATATATCGATGTTAACTATAACTAAAATACAACACAACGAATTAAAGAATAACACAAAAACTCATTAAATTGTCGATGTATGTAATAACTAGCGAAATAGCCACTCATTTATCTCAACACTACAAGCACGGTTGTACTAACTTTATAATCATAGCGTGTGCGTTTGTATATACGGGATGACACAAAATGATTAGAGTCAAGTTAAATTTCTTGCTACAAAATGTATTAAATGTTATTTTAAATTGGTAGCAGTGTATTTATAAGAGTAAATAAATAAATCGTTAAGGGTTATGTTGTACTTGTTGAGATGCTTTTAGTTTGACACTTACTAATGACTTTTGCATCATAATTCAGATGCCTTACAAACTATGAAAAATTTTTAAATAGCGGGAAATTCAACTTGGTTCCTTTCTTTAAAGCTCACCTAATGTCTAAACTTAACATCGTCTAAAAAATTCAGTCTTTCTGCACCGCATAGAACATTTCTAGAATGTTACCCTGCACTGCAAAAACTGAACGCGGCTTCGATAAAACTTGAACGTCTGTACTTCGGAAGAAGACCTCCAACAAATTTTGAAGTACCTATACTCCAATCCAATTGATCATGTATTTGTCAAATTAATTTTACAATCGCAATTAATTTGTAAGAATTGCCTAAATATGTTTAAAAAAATGCACAAAAAGAAATAGAATATTTATTACCATCTAATTAAAAATATGAAAAGAAATATTTGCGTAATGATAAAGCGTAATAAACCCATAACATCCACTGATATCTATAATAATATGAATAGCTGATACTGTAGTCTGCTATAGGTAATCTCGATTAAGATCGTAGCGCCACTGTGGTGTAAATAGAAACTTGATTTAATGATATACAGTTTCAAATTTTTATAGTTTTTTGGTGTTTATAAGTGGTTATAAAGTTGAATTAAAAGTATTTCTATGCTCTTTAATGTTAAGTTTTTTAGAATTAAGAGTAATAAGTTTAATTAAAATGGGTATAGTAAGTAAAATGTACCAATTAAGTTATTTAAGTATGATTCTGTTATATTAATTGTATTAATTGCAATATAGGTTTATACAATATTACCTATATATCGTCACAATCAACCATTACAATTGAATATTATTATATTAAATAAAAAATATTTAGGTTTTTTTACGTCGTTTGCTGTTTGTTTCAGGAGCAATATAAATGATTTAGATTAGTTACCGTAAACTGATTTAAAATGTACATGGTCTAGTGCAAATGTGCAATCAACTGATTATTCTCACTTCTCGCTGTAACGCAACAAGTAAACGATTACTGCAGTATTCAACGTCATGTAGCAACTTCAAATTTTACAAAAAAAAATGAGTTGCGAGTTTCCCGTGTGAGCCAAAGCAGAGCACGGGAACGCATGCGAGAACGGGAAAAGCCCTTTCTGCCGTGTAATGAACGATATTTTTCATTATACCTGTCTACAAAACATATAAAAATTAAAATACACATGTCTGAATCACCCTTCATTAAAACAATACATATCTAGAATGCATAGAAAATTTCATGCATAATTGTTTTGACGTGGGACAATATTTTCAAAGATGGATTCTGTAGAACATAATTTTGAAATACCAGAAAATATTACTCAGCAAGCAGCAGAAGAAAATCTCGAGACAGATATGAAAAGGAGTATCGTTTGTTCTATGAATCGCGCGAACAAAAAATGTAAAATCTGTGAGATACGTTTTTCTTGTTTATTTGTCGGAGAAAGCTAAACTTTTGAAGCCATCTACCCTGTGGTGTCGATTCTCTATGATAAAAATTTGTTTAGCTATTAAAGAAAATGTAGACGTTTGCAAGTAAGTACAATTCACAGAGTATACTTGCGTAGTACTTCTATTTTTTGACTTATACACTGATGCATTCATTCGTACAGATTTCCACAAACAATCGCATTTCTCAAACGTCAAGATGGTTACGTACCTAAAAAAGCCAAAGTATTAACAGCAGAACAAGTAACCAAATTCATTTGTGAACTTCAGATGAAAAATGGTTATTGACAAAGGTTTGTGTTTGACTTATATGTAAAAAATGTTTCTTCCGATAGTAATACTAACCATTTTCGTACAGGTACTTTTGATATTTGGTATTTATGGAGCATGTCGGCACGTCGGACAAAATCAAATCGAAGAGTTCGACTAAAACTGTAAATATCAGTAACAATTCAAATTGTACCAGTAAAGATACATTTAATTAATTTATTGTTAAAAATAAAGGCTGTTCGGTTACTTCTTCTTATACTATATACATTCCTAAAAAGCAATGTACCATAATTGGCTGTTTACAAGGAAAACTTATATCTTACATGTCACTCGATCCAGTAAACTTGAAATAGAATTTACTACAAAAATTTCACAATAAAGAATGTGCTTCAACTTTGAACACAAATAAAGATTTTGACGGATGTAAAAATTTAGTGTAAAAATGCAGATCGCCAACATTAATTTCATAGCACGAAAATTTGACTTCAATAAAAATGTTATTATAAGACCCTAATAAGACCGAAAACTATTAAATTACATTAAAAGTATACTTTAGGAAAGAATTAACGCTAGCAGAAGTATCTAAAAATTATTGTTATAAAATTAGTCGTTAGTATTGTTACCTACAATTAAAGTCACTAGTGTAATGTTATTTTTAAAAGTTGGCAACAGTGGAGCACCGGAAAGATGACCTTTTATAGCTCATAAACAAGTACGGCATACATATGTTTTCATTGTGGTATAATGAAAATATAATTTAATGTTAAATAATGTCAGTCAATCGATGGCAACGATGCAGTTATCATTTATCTTCCATGGATACAGTCACAAACCACTGTGGAAACAGTAATTAAAAACTGTTTCGTGCATAAATTTAAATAATGCACTACCCTGTATATTGGTTTAATTAAAATTACTTTTCTATTACTCGACGCCATCTATCGGGCTCGTTGGTCTCTTCGTATGGAGAAGACGATGGACTGTCATTTTGACTTTAACATCGTTCACGATATAACATATGTCTGCGTGAATTAAAAATAGTTTTCTTAAAACATCCACGTGTTGTGACACGATGGGTAATAAAAGTATTCTTAATTAACTAATTTAATCCACGCAGGGTAAGTGGCTTTTATTGTTTTTTTTATCAAAGGTAATATTTATGTCTTTTCGTTAGCGCCATGTGCTACCTCCTAAGTATGGGTGTTCTTGTCTTAGTTTAAAATCTACAAGAGAAAATTATAATCGCAAGCTGTAGACCTAAGAACGCTGCGATACAAGGGCAGAATTTCTATGCGGAGGCAATTAATACCGTTAATTAATATCATCTTGTTCGGAAGAGCCTAAGTACCGGACACAATTGAATTTCTCTTCGGAGGCAATAAATTATTATCATCGTAGACAAAAAGACATTGTAAGAGCATACGATAAGTTTCGGTTCTATTACTTTATTTTTTTTTTTTTTAATTTTTTTTTTCTTCCGACGATGGACCGTGGACGGATTGATTTATTACTTCGAACTGGTGTATTTGGTCACGGCTTTCGTGCCTTCGCTGACTGCGTGCTTGGTCAACTCGCCGGGTAAAAGGAGCCTCACGGCCGTTTGGATTTCCCTGCTCGTGATGGTCGAACGCTTGTTGTAATGGGCGAGACGAGACGCTTCGGCCGCTATGCGTTCGAATATGTCGTTGACGAAGCTGTTCATGATGCTCATCGCCTTACTGCTGATGCCCGTGTCGGAATGCACCTGCTTGAGCACCTTGTAGATGTAAATGGCGTAACTTTCCTTCCTCCTGCGTTTCTTTTTCTTGTCGGTCTTCGAAATGTTCTTTTGGGCCTTGCCGGCTTTCTTGGCAGCTTTTCCGCTAGTTTTCGGTGGCATGTTCTTTCCTTCTTTCTATCTCCTAACGACGACGACTTCACCGACTTCCTTATTCACTGTTATGCTATCCACTGATCTTGTAATTGTTATTGATTCAAATTTTAATCTATTTATTCTTCTAGAGTAATTAAAGTGCAATTGTTGTTAACGATTTAGTTTCTTTCTGCGTTCCCTCCAACTTTACGAACCTAAAACTTCGGTACAAGCTTGGACCGTCTGTCTTGATCGAGACAGAAGTGTTAATTATAAAAGATCTAGCGCCCTTAATTATTATTCACTTGGACCGTCCCTATCTCCGACTATGTGAGTTGGCCGTGCAAGGTTCGTAAGACCTATAAGCTTGTAGCAAAACCGTTCCAGAGATATTTTTATTAACATTTAAAATGAGGTCGTATGTCATTATTTCTGTTTATCAAAAACGCCACCAGATAGCGTATCGCTTAGGAAGAATTGCCTATTGACGCTTTTAGAGAAATCATCAGCGCCACTCATTACTGAGACAAGAACTAAAATGTAGCGCTAACCATACTTTTTTGTAACAGTTTGTCAGTGCAATTGTCATAAATATAATAATCAAGTAAAGTCGCTTGCGTATCTAATGTCATTAATGATCATCCCCGTTAATATTCAAGCCTACGTCAAGTTTGTCTATGGCTTCTCTAAATAGCTCGTCATATTATATATTGAATAACAGGGGTGATAAAATGCATCCCAGTCTAACGCCTTTTGGTATGTTTATTTGCGCTAACCTTAAGCTTCGTTCTAATTGATGCGTTTTGATTCTGAGACTTGGACGATTCGTAATTTCTATGCGAGGAATAAAAGGTTGTATTCAACTCGTTTCTAGATTCGGCGTTTATTCCCTCGTGGACTTTTAAATGACCACTCGTGAAAAAAACGCTCAATTTACACAGAAGCTTGTTAAATAAATAACTATTTCATATACGGCCTTTTTTTCTTTTAATCTCTTTAGATATCTATATGCCAATTCGAACTAATTCGCTTCGTATTTTATTTTCAAAAATTATTCAATTTCAAAAATGAATGAAGAAGAAAATGGGTTAAAATATTCCGCAAGTTGCGGTATAACTTTAAAATATAAGTAGTTTTTATAAAACAAGTTGAGTAACAATTAAAAATATGTAGTGTTTGAAATAAGTTTAACTATAAGTAGTGACATTTGCATTAAACAGATTTAAAAAATTCGAAAATTGAACTTAATTAAAAGCTATTTATTAAATTTCTTTATTCTTAACTATTGTTAAATAGTATATGAGTAGTTATGATAGTACTAATTAAATAATGTAAAACAAAGCTAAGAAGGAAAATCATATGAAGAAATGTCAAAATGTAAGTTACAACAGGAATAAAGGAATAATTACTTACTGGTTAAAATAGAATATTTGAATATCCATCACGATAAATTATGGAGCCTTTATTATGAATAAAGAATGATTCATATCTGTTTATTTATTTTTTTAGAACAAAATTAAAGTGGTTAAAATCAGAGCTGGGCAGTAGTTAACTACAAAGTAGTTAAGCTACTAATCTAACTACTTTATTGTTGACGATAGTTGTATTCTATATATTCAAGTTACTTTAATTTAATAATGTAACTGTAGTTGGAATAAATTACTTTTTTCGTGTAATCGTATTTAAAAAGTAGTTAGCTTAACTACTTTACTAGTAATTAAACTATTTTATTAGCGGCTTCAATTACATACAATGGCTACAATTATTCAGTTTGCATTACAGTTTCGCAGGTTAAAACGTGTCCTTTAAGTGATGAACGGTAACGCAGAAGTAAACATGGATGTAAAGACTATTCAAAAAAATTTTATAAATGCAGCAAACCTAATTTGTTTCGAAATGTTAAATGCCTCTGATCTAAACGTAAACAAAGTATTACTTCAACAAAAGTTTTTTGATATTGATGAACCTGCTTTGTCTAAAAAGTTACACATTTCTTCTGATACTGAGAATGAACATGCTCACAAAAGCAGAATAATAGAACTGGAATTGTTAGAACACCTGGAAGATAACATAATTCATATATCTATGTCAGATAATTATAAAATTATCAAAAAAATGTTCATTAGATATAGTACAATTTTACCTTCATCAGTTGCTGTCGAGCGATTATTTTCATTTTTTACTCATAAATTCGCTCAAAAGAAATGCATTGGCTGATGCTCTTTTTGAAAAGTTACTTTTATGAAAAGGAAATGAATATTAAATACTACAATAAGTTTATTACTTTAAGTTCTGTTTTTTTAAAGGTTTATTTTATTAATTTTTTTTTGAGTATTTCTAATTAAATAGATATACTTAATAATAGAATAATAGTACTTACGTTAAAATTGTTTTACTGTTTTCGTGTGAGCGTGATTGATTTACTTTGTCTTCTTTAATGTAATAATAATTCAGTGTCTATAGATACTTATGTTTATATGACTAAAAGTGGTATAACATAAATCGTCTCAAAACTACTTTTTCTACAAGTAGTTGAAAAAAAAACTTATATTTTAGAATACAACTGTTGAGTAGTTAGTAACCTAACTACTTTTCGATTTACGGTAGTTAGTAGTTAGTAACTTACACTACTTTTAAAAAGTAGTAACTTTAGTTAGTAGTTAACTACTTTTACAAAGTAACTTGCCCAGCTCTGGTTAAAATGCACGCAGACAATTGTAATTATAGGCAATCCTTCCTAAGCGATACGCTACCTGGTAGCGTTTTTGATAAACAGAAATAATGAGATACGAACACAACCTCATTTTCAATTTTAATAAAAATTTCTTTGCAACGGTTTTTAATTACAGTTTCAATGTAAATGATAACTGCATCGTTGCCATCGATTGACTAACATTATTTAACATTAAATTACATTTTACGTCTTAGTAATTCAATTTTTGTAAAATTTGAAGTTGCTACAACATGACGTTGAATACTGCAATAATCGTTTACTTATTGTTATGTTACAGCGCGAAGTGAGAATAATCAGTTGATTGCACATTTGCACTAGAGCATGTACACTTTAAAGCAGTTTACGGTAACTAATCCAAATGATTTATATTGCTCCAGAAACAAACAGCAACCGATTTTTTATTTAATATAATAATTATAATATTCAATTGTAATGCTTGATGGTGACGATATATGGGTAATATTGGATAAACCTATATTGCAATTAATACAACAGAATCATACTTAAATAACTTAACCGGTACATTTCACTTACATTACCCATCTAAAAATTAAACTTATTACTCTTAATTCTAGAAAACTTAACGTTAAAGAGGATAGAAATACTTTTAATTCAACTTTATAACCACTTATAAACACTAAAAAAACGATGAACGCCGTTACCACCCAAAGTACAAGTAATCGCGGACATCTAAAAGCCAACTACAGTTGTTGAACTTCGTCGTTTCTTAGGAGTAATAAATTTTTACAGAAAGTTTATAAAAATGCCGCAGACACAAGCGATATTAAACAGTTACTGTAAAAATAGTAAACGCGACGACAAAAGATTGATAAGAGTGGATACTAGAAGTTGAATAAGCGTTAAATTCGTGCAAAAGGGGTCTAGGAAACGCAACAGTTCTACAATTTCGCTTTCAGCGATATACCTAAACATCATCGGACGTGTACCCCCGTTACGAGATTTCCGCTACTGTTTAACTATGCTAGATCGTTTTTCCGGGTGGCCTCAAACAGCACCTCTAACAAACATAACTAGTAAATCAGTAGCTACTGCATTTTATAAGATGTGGATATCCCGCTTTAGTGCTCCTCAAACTATTTCAACCGATCAAGATCGACAATTCGAGTCGACTCTTTTAAAAGAATCAACCAATCGTTTAGGTACGAAGCGTACTGGCAAAATGGCATTTTAGAGCGCTGCCAAAGAGCCTTAAAAGCTGCGATTATGTGTAACGAGACTGACAAGTGGGTTGACGTATTACCCACAGTATTAATAGGATTACGAGCTACCTACAAGAAAGACGAGAGTTCTTTCGCTGAAATGCGCTACGGAGAAACTTTGCGTTTACCGGGCGAATTTTTCTTAAATGAAGATGTCTGCGACGACCCAGTGACCGCGCACCACAGATCACATCCAATTTTTGTACATTCTGAATTAACAAATTGCAGTCACGTTTTCTTACGAGACGATACTGTTCGACGACCTTTGCAACCGCCGTACACCGGAGCTCATAAAATCATTAAACGAATCAACAACAAACTTTAAGATCTGCTACAAGCAGCTACGACGTAAAATCCGATTTCTCCGTATTAATCTAAAAGTATTTATAAAAAGTTAAATAAAACAGTTACTTTACATTAAGCATAACTTTAAGCTACGGTGCAATTGGGCATAAGAAAATGATGACAATGTCAATTGGGGCCTATACTGTATTCCAAATAAGAAAGTAATAGATGGCGCTACGTCTACAGGCAAGTTCACAACGTTCACAAAGGCATATTTTTTATTACTGTAAAAAAAATAAAAAAACCTGACTTTTTTTTAAATGTAGTGGTCTCTAAAGTGAAAATTAAAAAATGAACATCAATATCTTAAAATACATATCCTTCTGTAACATGTGCGTTTAAATTGACACACTACTGCACCTCCACCGTCGATCTGCCACCACAACTTATTTATGTATTCAGGCAAATATACACAATGCAACACCCAGAGTTTTCTTAAAAATTATTTAACAGAGACCAATATGCCTCTACACTAGATTCGTACAAACTCCAGTCACTGGTATATCAGAAACCAAATAAATATTAGTTTATTTATATTTTATTCATCTTGTTTGTTCGACTTAACTTTCATCTTCATTAGATTACATTTGTAAAGTTTATAGTTTTTAAGTTAAAAAATCAGTTTTAATAACTTTGAAACAATAGTACTATTTCCCTTATTTGTTACTACATATTATTACTGTTACAGAATGTCCTAATTACATGTTTATTTTGTAACATAAAATATAGGATTGATAAATTATAAGTTTCGTAAATTATATAAGCTGCTTAGAATTTGCATACAAAGAGGAAAAATAAGTCGACCCGTTGTGTATTTTAAAACTGGGATATACACTAGACCAAACAATTGTAAATATTACTAAGGTACTTACTTTAATGTTCCGTACTGTAGTATAATTCACATTTCTAGTGCTACTAACGATTTCCAATGCAGCCTCCGATTTTCCTTGATTTAATGCTAAGCCTGCACAGAATGTTGCAGCCCTTCTCATTGGTAAATGTCCTATAGTGTTTAATTCAGACCAAACACCTAATGCAAAATCTAAGCTTTCTTTTGTATTCTAAAACTGTATATCAGTTACTACAATACAAGAAAAATATCATACCATTCTATAACATGCAGCAAAAACTAAAACAATTATGTTTTTGGCAAATTTTATACCCTCAATTTGTTTATCTTTAATAAATTGAAATGCATCTAAAACATCATTATATCGCTGGTTTTCATACAGCAAATCCAAAAGTATCTGATAGGTCATTAGCTGATCAAACAAACCATCTAATTCAGGTGCTCTAAAACACTACCAAAAAAATATATTACTATTACCTTTTATCCATCTTACTTGATAAGCTTCCTCGTGTTTGTTAAGTGTATAAAACATCCTCATGATCACAGGACCAAAGACATAATTGCCAAACCTTAACTGCTTATTTTGTTGATTAAACCTGCAAAATTTTATTTCACATGATGTTAGTTTAAATTAACTTCAGTTTACTTCTTCATCATTTTAATAACTAATGTTATGTCATCATCGGAATCAACTAAATGAACCATATTTTTTAAATCCTCTGTAAATACCATGTTCTTAGAGTCATCTGCTGTGTATTCTTTCATTTTTTCTCTAAACTTCGGAGCTATATTAGACAACTGTGACTTAAGTCTTTCTTTCTGTTGTATGAAATTATCTAGACCGAGAGTTGTTGAAGAATATAAGTGTCGAATTGCTATAAAACATTTAATGAGTTTACTTTTACAAGTTACATTTTTTACCTGATGCTCCAAAAATAATATTTGCATTTTTGGTAATAGTATGGTTCAAAAAAAGAAAGCTTTGTCTTAATAATGCCATTACGAATAAAACTAAGATAAGGTTAGCACATTAAAAACATAACCCTATGACATAACCACGTTTTTTACTGTAACCGTACTGTAATCAAGCTATAACACTGGATCCAGTAGGACCACTCCTTGTCAGCACCTTTGATGTTTGTTCAGAGAGAAGTTATATTAGAGGGGAAACTCCTGTATATAAACTTGGAACACAGTTTATGGCGCCATACAACGGTTGTGGGGAAAACAAATAGCGCAAATTTTAAAGTTAATGTGTAGATGTGGGCATTGATGTGGGTAATACCCATTATTATTAGAATGGTTTATTTTGAATGCTTCGTTGTTTTTGAAAGAATGGAAATAAAATTTACCGATAATTATTACATAGTGGCCTCTAACGGTTGTGGGGAAAAGTTAAAACGTTATTCCTTTTCTCTCAATTGAAGTTTCTCGTCTACAAATAGTTAGTTTGTTTGTTCTACGGTTTGTTCCAAAAAATTTTCTTGCGCTAGTTACCACAAGTTGATTTGAGTGAGAATTTTTAGCGCCAAATTCGATTTTTAAATTTTTTAATTCAAAGCGTCGCGTCGGTGCCATTCACTTTTTCACGCCCGATGTTATTTCCTTTTTAATCAATTTTATGCTATTTATGTAATAACAACGAAAATTATTTAATACTGTTAAAACAAAAACTATTTATTTTTTTAAATTTAAAATTTAGTAAAAGTAACTAATAATTATTTCATATAGAATGTGAAGCATTACAAACCTTAAAATGATCCGCGAACGTGTATTCTCTTTATAAGATGGTATTTGCGCTGTTTATGTACAGTTTAGATGTGCAAAGTCAACAGTGTGATATGAAATTTATACGTATCCCGAATTTAAATAAATCGAATTTAGCAAGTTAGTTCTTATCAAACTGTATAGCAATTTTTGACGGCCCAGTGTTAATATATGAAGATTTTAAAAGAAAAACAAACTTTTTATTATATTATTTAACTTTTACAAACCAAACTTTCCGTTGTTGCCAGGTCGACGAAATAAACTGTATAATTAGTAAATTAAAGAAATTTTATGTTTGAAAGTCTAATGCCCGATTGCACCGTATTTTTTAAGTTACACTATGGTTACACTTAATGCTAAGTAATACTTAATTACTATAGAAACATTTGTTATAACAATTGTTTCTACGGTAATTAAACGTTACTTAGCACTAAGTATAGCTTAAACAATACGGTGCAATCGGACATAAATATAATTTATAACGTCGTAGTTTTTTAATAAACGAAATTTGTTAGTGTATGATTGTTACTTTTATATACGGCAACCCAATAATCTGTGAATGTAAAATCGACAGTTTTTTAAAGCAAATAAGGTAAATATCTAAATATTTAAAGATTATTTTTTACATAAGTATTGTTGTTCTTATGGGGAGAGAAATTTTAGAAGCTCAGCAGGCAATATTAATATCTTCGAAAACATTAGTCGTTTGCACAATTTCAAGTATCTTAAAAATGATAACACGGTTTCATTAAATGTACTTGAATGAATGAATGAACAGTTCAGAAAATTAATTATCCTGCTATACCAGATAATCGAGAAAATTCTTGTTGAGTTCGGTTTGAAGGAAAAGTTATGATAACAGAAATTTGTGATTGGTGATGTTGTTACTTAGCAAGTTGCAAGAAAATAATACTCGATGAGCACACATTGAAAAATAGTGATGAAGATAACATTGGTGTAAACGTTTTTTTTTGTTTTTGATTTTTACATTTATAATTTTTGAAGTAAAACTGAAAAAATCATACAGATGCAGTGTAGGATACTAAACTGTAAGAATTGTTTGTTTTTGTGAGACTACTTATGTTATTATATAACAATGTAAACAAAGTGATGATTATTGTTAATTTGGTAAATGTTTAATTTTTTATGTATAATCAGTAGAATTGAGAAAAATGACCAAGTATTGTGTTGTAGTATGTAAACAGAGTTTTTGTTGTAGATAATATAATACATAAAAACAATTAAACATTCTCTTTTAAATAATAATTCACAGATCAATGTTCTAAGAAAGAAAAAACATCTATGTATGTAGGTATTTAGTAACAAATAAATGCCACCTGATCAAAACTAGGATTATTTTAATAAATGCTTAATTCAACAGATCTAAACAGATTTTAGTATATTTCAATTACGTTATGAACCACACCTTTTTACATTGAAAAAGCTTTTAAGAAAAAAATTCGACAAATGTTACGAATTGTTCTTTAAAGTAAAACAATGATACAAAAGCAATGTTATAAACATTTACACTTTAATTTTATTTTAATATTATATATTTCTGAACTAATAAATTTCTTTACACACCATTTTTCGAGAGACATCCAATTTCCTCTGCAGTTTTAATTTTGATGGAATATTTGCAGTCAATGCTGATAAGGTTTGCGATAAAACATCTAAAAAACAAAGAAAAAACAATACCTTATTAAAGACTATGTTTAAATCATCTATCTTTTGAGCATTTAGCTGGAGTCGTTGCTAAATCTAAATAATGAAAACTACAAACGGATTGTACTTGTAACCTACAATGACACATTTGACAAATAAAAAGAAACTTTAAAGTAATAAACTACGTACCCTACGTCACACCCTCAATTGTGGAACTTGATGTGTGTATTAATTGATTCATTTGTTCCCTAGATTTTGAAACTGAAAGAAAACGTTTTATATGTACACGATTGGTTTTTAAAAAGAACCTATATACAATGTTAACTGTGGTAATTTTAAAACTTACGGCAGTCTGCCCGTGGTGCACTAACTTCTAAGCATACTGATTCAAATAACTAAACAGTTACTGATTTTAATCGATTTTTCAGCAATGATGAAAACAACCATCTTCAAAATCACTGCTGCATATTTTGACTTGGTTGTAATAATAGTTACCATCTTTTGTCATCAAATCTGTACGATCGTTATTTCTAAGCCAATTTTTACATCTAGATAATTCAACTGATGTATATAAACGTATGAATTTACTTTTCAAAAATTTACCTTATTGCATCAGCTGGTACACGAAAAAACCAGGGTTCGAATTAATACTATTATTATTTTAGCAAACAGATGATAAATATTACATTACACAAAAACTTTAATAAGATTACACTGAAAAAGGTTATGAAACCAGTAAACAATAACAAATACTAAAAACCATACTAAAAACTATGCTAAAAACCAACTAAAAACGACCTACTGCGCTAGTTACCACGAGTCGATCATGCTCCGTGAAATTTTACGGAAAAATATTCCCAAGAGTGAACCTACTGTAAAAACATGATACTGTGCTATAACCATAACCCATTATATAAATTCCCATATATTAAAAATTCCATTAGTTAAATTATATTTTGTAGACGGCAATATTTTACGTGTGTACAAGTGTTTGGTGTTATAGTCGTTTATATATATATATTAATAAGAAATGATTTTCGGATTGCTTCTCGTGTTGTGGTTTTATTATTACTATTAAAACAACGTTTCGGTAAAATAACATTTACCATTATCAAGTTCAAATTTAAAAGTAACACAAAATAAAATTAAAACGTTACAATTAAATTAAATTAATTTGTCAATGTCATTATTTTGTTTGACTTCTTGTCACCGGTCGATGTCGTACTAGATTTGTAATTACGTTTGATGTTATGGGTATTGATTGTAGTTGATGAACTTACTCCTACTTTTGTTTTGATAGATGACAATACCGTTTTCCATATGTATTATATATATTTGGCGATTTAAACTTTTGTAGACGGCCTCAGAAACAACGAAATGCAACAGACTCTCCGGTTAGCTTGACCGTAGACATTGGATGACGCTTTGGTGCATGCTTTGGAGTTTGAAGCAGCAAAACAAGCATCGCAACGATATGATCATAGACTCTGCTGTGCTGCAGAAGTACCCGCGCAGACACTGGAAAGCATCGAGGAGATAGCGCGACGGATACTTCGGGAAAGAGGAGTGACAACTTTGAACTGCGATGAAATAGGCCATGTACGACAGCATCGTACTAAACCTAAGAAGAGGAAGAGGACAAGAAGAGCGCTCGAAAGTTTAGAACGAGGCGAGCAAAAGAGACAAAAATTAATCTCATCTAGTCAGACTCCGGAGATTGCAATCCAAATGGCATCGCCTAGGGAGCAATTGCATAGCATTTATCTCGATAGCAAGATCAATGGGAGAAGCGTCCAGTTACTGGTTGACACGGGAGCAACAAAGACCATTATTCGTCCTGACATTTTATTGGAAAACGAAAAGACATCACCAGTAACAGTACGACTTTGAACGGCGACGGGCGACGAAATACCTACTCACGGACAAGTCAAAGTAACCATTGGTTTGGAAAATGGAGTACTCGACCATCAAGTACTGGTAGCCGACATCACGGAAGAAGTTATCCTGGGAATGGACGTGATAAAGAAGTATGGTTTCCATTTGGATATGAAGAACGATGTCCTGAAGATCGACAATGAAGAAATTCCTTTTCATTCGTCAGAAAAAACAGCCGTGCGAGTCTTATTGCATGAAAACCTGACTCTGCCTGCAAGAACTGAAAGTGTGGCGATGGCACGCCTGGATGGAAGTCTCAGGGAAAGCTACATACGTGCGATTGAACCAATAGAGGGCGGCTTAGTTGAAAAGGGACTACTCGTTGGCAGAACTTTAGTACGAGTAAAAACCACAATGCCCGTAAGGAACTTAAACATCAACTCAGATCCTGTAACGTTGAAGAAGAAGACCGTCGTAAGCGAATGCACGCCAGTATCTCAAATTGTGAGATGCGTGAAGTCTAACGAAGATAGGTCGCCGAAGAAGTGTCTACAACATCTATTGGACATTCTTACCACCAAATGCCAAAACCTCAGCCAAGACCAGCTGGCTAAAGTTAAAGGGTTGATCGAAAAGTATCAAGATGTGCTCGCGCTGGAGAGTAGTTCCAAAGGAAGAACTAACGTTTTGAAACATAAAATTAATACCGAAGACGCTCGGCCGATACGACAACATCCACGCAGACTTCCTTTGGCAAAAAGAGAAAAAGCCGAACAAATAATTACGGATATGGAAAGAGAAGGCGTGATTAAACCTTCAAATAGCCCATGGGCATCCCCAGTGGTACTCGTAAAGAAGAAGCATGGATCAACGAGGTTTTGAGTAGACTACAAACAGCTAAACGGCGTGATCAAAAAGGACAGTTACTCTTTACCTAGAATTGACGATACATTAGATACCCTGTCAGGATCTCAGTGGTTTTCCACGTTAAATTTAAAGAGTGGTTACTGGCAGTTAAAATTAGAACCCAAGGATCATGAAAAAACAGCTTTTACGATCGGAACTGGTTTCTGGCAGTTCACTGTGATGCCCTTCGGTCTGTGTAACGCTCCTGCAACATTCAAGCGTTTGATGGAGACCATCTTGCGCGGATTGTCTTGGATAACGTGCTTGGTTTATTTGGACGACGTGATCGTGGTTAGAAGGTCGTTTGAAGAACACTTAAATAGCTTGAAAGAAGTGTTCCAGCGACTACGTGGGGCTAACCTCATACTGAGCCCAAGGAAGTGCCACGTATTTAAGAAGGAAGTGCATATCTGGGCCACGTCGTATCTAGAGAAGGAGTAAAAGCTGACCCAGACAAAATTCGAGCAGTGCAAGCATGGCCAAGACCAATCGACAAATCAGGTCCGAAGTTTCCTTGGGTTGTGCACCTATTAAAGACGATTTGTACCCGGATTTGCTAATATTGCCAAACCATTGACAAAATTGACGGAAGAAAGAGCAGAATTTAGATGGAATGAAAACTCCGAAAATTCTTTGAATCAACTAAAACAGGCTCTAGTCACTTCGCCGATTTTGAGTTATCCAAGAAAAGATGGAAAACTTGTTCTGGATACCGACGCAAGCAATCTAGCCATAGACGCGGTCCTTTCGCAGGTTCAAGATAGACAAGAAAAAGTTATCGCGTATTTTAGCAATGTTTTGTCCAGGCCAGAAAGGGATTATTGCGTGACTAGGAGGGAGCTGTTAGTAGCCGTTAAGTCCATCGAACATTTCTACAAGTATTTGTATGGACGAAAATTTTTACTGAGAACAGACTATGTCGCTTTAAAATAGCTACTGCAGTTCCGTAACCCAGAAAGACAAGTGGCAAAATGGATCGAGAGACTGCAAGAGTATGACTATGACACAGAACACCGTGCCCGAAGCAGTCATTGGAACGCTAATGCCTTGTCCAGAAGACCATGTCCGGCGGACTGCAGCCATTGTTCGCGACTGGACGAAAAAGTTGAATGTCCCCGGAGAACTGCTATGGTTGATGATGAGTGGGCAGAAACATCAAAGCGTACTGGGCGCAGTGGGACTCCTTGATAGTAGAAGACGGTCTTCTTAAGCGATTCCTAGAAAGTGCCGAGGGCACGGGAAACAGACTACAGTTGGTAGTGACGAAGAGCAAAGCGTCAGAAGTGTTAAAGCATCTCCACGATGGGACATCAGGAGGACACTTTGGCATTAAGAAGACGTTGAGTAAAGTGCGAGAACAATTCTACTGGATGAACTGCAAAGAGGACGTCATGAAATGGTGCCGTAAATGCACAGTCTGCGCATCAGGAAATGGTCCAGCGAGAAAGCGCAGAGCACCCATGACAGTGTTGTGCATAGATAATTAAATTTTTATCTAGATGAGATAATAGATAATTTCCAGTTTTTTTATATAGATAACGATTTAGATAAAAGTTGAAGAATTTATCTAGATAATAGATAAGATAATCTATAATTTACGTAGATAATACGATAGATGAATCTATCAAACAGGTACAAACAGGTAATAATTAATTGTTACCATATAAATATCATCATCATCATCAATACCAATTCATTGTTTATTAAATCAACTAATTAAAAAGCTAAGACATATTGAAAAAAAATAAAAATCGAAAAAAAAAACATGACAGAAATTTTATTGATTTTATGACCTACTATTATAAAATATAAAACAAATTTCTTGATACAATATGGTCCTTTCAATTGATTTTCATTGCTAAGAAAAACTTACACTATCAGGAATCAGAACTATAAAATCTTTCAATTAGCGCCGAAATTGATATGTTTAATCAATAACTTTTTCACAAATGGAGAAGTGTCTAGTAAACTTAATTAGTTTTTCTTTGTAACAGTTAGGAAAAATCTGGCTTTGGTATCGACATTAGTTTGAACCTAAAAAATTATAAAAATTATCGCTGATAGCCGTTAAGCACACTCCCAGAATTATTGCATTTTTTTTTAAATTTAAGTTATCATTTGTAGTTCGATATTTTAAGCAAATTTTTCACAAAAAACCAACTAATCCTCAAAAGTTTATTGTATTTTTTGTAATTGTACCTGCAACAAATCCAAACGCAAAAAAGGCATTTTTGCTTTGCAGTTTTGTTAATTATATTTGACAGGTTGTCAGTAATTGTATTCATTTCATATGATAATTTACATCATAGATTTATATAGGAGCGTTTTTATTCTACGCGGTCTACATTAGGATCTTATTCCGACAAGTTGATTTAAAGAGTAAGCTAAAGGCTCCATGACTTAAATAGAATAAATCACGTGTATCGAAGTTTGTCACTTTCAACTGCTCAAAAAGTCGTGAATTTTCTCTTTTTCAATCAAGCATTTTTTTTATTTGGGCATAGTTTTGCTGTGTAGGCACTTCAACTAATTATATTTTCAAAACTACAGAATTAGTAGCTGTTAATCTCAATGTTTGAATCGTGCAAGATAATGTATTGAATAAATGTATGTATGTATATCAAAAAGCTTATTATTGTTTCTAAAGACGATAAGATACTTATCGCAAGCAATTGGTTCAGTTTAAAAAAGTAATTTGAGTTGTGTTTAAGTTTATATCTCGTATTGCATGTATTTACGCTCAAGGTCATGTGAGTCTAGTTTTTGTCAGCAGAAGAGCTGCAAAAATGCGAAGCATCTATTTATCAGGTTTTAGCGATCTGGACCGTATTACATTACCACAGACATTACAAACAATATTATGTTTGTAAATATAAAAATTACAAAACAACAAATCTAAACAAAAAATTTATGTTTCTTTTAAAAAATGATCTAGATAATTTCATGATAGATAACCGAAAGATCATCTTAGATAATCATTTAGATAATGTTCAATACTTTTATCTAGATAAGGAAAAAGATGATCAAAAATTATGTAGATGAATTATCTATATAATTTCATCTAGATAATGCACAACACTGCCCATGAAGCAATACAACGTAGAAAGACCTTTGAAAAGAGTAGCAATTGACATCGCAGGGCCGTTCCCAGAATCCGATTCGGGAAATAAATACATCCTGGTGGCGATAGATTATTTCACGAAATGAACGGAGGCTTACGCCATACCCAATCAGGAAGCAGCTACAGTCGCGGACGTATTAGTAAAATAGTTTTTCTGTCGGTTTAGAGTTCCGTTGGAATTACACTCTGATCAAGGCCGCAATTTTGAGTCTGAGCTGTTTCAAGAAGTTTGCCGACTGTTGGGAATTAAGAAAACTAGGACAACGCCTCTCCATCCTCAATCTGATGGCATGGTGAACGGATGAATCGAACAATGAGCAAGTACTTAGCCAAGGTAGTATCCGAACACCAAAGAGACTGGGATCAGTACTTACACCTTTTCCTAATGGCATACCGATCATCCGTTCACGAAAGCACAGGCCAAACACCATCCTGTGTCATGTTCGGTCGTGAAATACGATTGCCATGCGACCTTCAATTTGGACGAAGACCGGAAGAAGAAGCTGCTGGAGAAGATTACGTCAGCAAGCTGGCTAAGAGGCTAGACGAAATACATGAAGAGGTCCGTAAAAACACACAAATTGCCAGCGACAGGATGAAGACTAGATATGACGTCAAGGCACAAAATGGTGGGTTTCAACCACAATACGCGAGTTTAGGTCCGAACCAGAGTAATAAGTAGCAGAACCAGGAATCTAATCGAAGAAATGGAGTTTATGAACTTATACGGAGGTTCTGGAAAAGCTAGGTTCGGAGTTACCATCGAGGAACAACAAGACCTTTTCCAGACACAAAAAGATTACGCCATCGCACATTGCGTGAGCGAGGATCTTGACATGTCCAGAAGGGTTGCAGTTGTGTTTAAAAAGAATTTTGGGCAGCTAGATGAATTACGAAGACAGCAACCGGCAGTCGGAAAAGTTTTAGGACTACGTGGTGACGGACGCGTCGTTTTCTATTTAGTCGCCAAGAAATACTCACGTATCAAGCCGTTATACAAAGATCTGTGGCGAACATTATGGAGTCTCAAGAGAGAAATCGAGTTCCATCATGTTAAGAAATTGGCAGTACCCAAGCTTGGTTGTGGCTTAGATCAACTAAATTGGAGGACAGTTCGAAACATGTTGGAGGTCGTCTTCCGAGGAACAGGCGTTCAAGTGTTGGTCTGTAGTTACCAACCAAGAAGAATATCAGCCCAGGAAAAGTCCAGTGGCTGTTACTTTTGTGGTCAAGGGAGTTGCCAAAATGAAAAAAAACTGCCGTTATCGCCACGATCCTTTTTACCGGTGTCGCATCCAGTCTCTTGTTCTGGGACAGAACAGTCCTAAGAAGGGGACAGTGAAACGTTCGAGAAGTTATTCGCAAATTCAAGAGCCTTCTCGAAGTTGTTATCCATCTTCTAGAACGTATATCGAAAGATATGGAACACTCGAGAATGATTTTCAAAATGTGTATATATACCGACGAAACAAATCGTAGGTCAGTTATTGCCGTAATGCAAATACAGCAGTGTTAAGAAGATTATTCAAGTCTAAATAAATAAGTCGTTAGCGCGTGTATAAACATAAATATACGGAGAATAATCTTGTACGTGATTTTAGTGTAAACAAGTGTGTGAAGCTATCCGCGTACTTTATCTTATCTTCGTGTAAGTAATATAAGTTAATTCACAAGTGTACATATTTCTAGTATAAGTACAACATATTTTAGTAGTTCAAATAAATTAGTTTTAATAATAAAATTCGTTACATAATATTTTTATCAAGAAAAGTACCATTTCCAGTTAAAGTACATCTACTTTGTGGTTTTTTCTATTGTTTTTTTTTTATTCAGTATACTTAATGTACTCCTCTGCGACTTGACGTAATGAATAAACTTTATCAAATAAAATACAAATTATCATTACATAAAACTATATTTTTAAACAATAATCTTAATTATATTCAATTAAAATAAATTTAGATTATTTCATTTTTTTATCTTCTCGATCCAGGCGTTCTTTGGCCCTTCTTAGCGAGTTTTTTATACTTTCTTCCCGATTTTTTTAAGTGGCGCCTGAAACAATGCAACTACATAAGAGATGGTAATCGTCATGTAGAGTCGATAAAAAAGTGAATACAAAAAACTTATTTTGGTATTTCTATGTGATTAGAATTTACATTTTTCTAAATTAAAGAATTGATAAAGTGTGATACTTCTTTTGTATAATTATTGATTGATCTTTTTGACGATTCTATTATTGATTGAATCATAAGAGGTGATCGATTATAACCAGTTAAAAACTTAATAGCGAAGGCCTCCACGGCCGGAATCTATACTAACATCAGAATGTCTTCCGGGTTTGGACCGTGTTATAGTTGCAACCGAAGCTTCGGTTGCAACTATGACACGGTCCAAACCCGGAAGACATTCTAATGTTAGTACAGTTAAAAATTGTTTAAATCGTTTTTTTAAAAAAAAATTGTAAACGCGTCAGTTTTGCAAATTCATTAAGAATTTTTATACGTTTCGCATTTACATTTCATCAGAGGAATGTGGTAAAAACAAAATTATTTCTCGACGTATTTTTAACTACCTAACTAATTATTGTGGAAATAGTAATACAATACGAGAAATGCGCACACTAATCATAACTATGCATACCGAGAACGCGATAACGTTATAATTTCTTAGTTAGATTAGCGATGTTGTGCCTTATCGGTCATGTTGACAGGTAGTGAGTGAATTTTTGAACGACTTATTGTGAATCGCGACGATAAAAGTCGTGAGATAACGTCATGCTTTTAAACCTTTAAGAGCAGGGTCTCGTCGGCCATATTTGCACTTTCAAGTGTAATCTCTAGTAGGTGCTGCTTTAACGGTGAAGTTATTAAAATTGAAAAGTTATACTACTGTGAGCCAGGTAGCGCAACAAAAAGTATTATAAAATGTGTAAAAGCTGCAATTTTTTACAAGTTACACTATTGAAAGCCAGGTGGCGCAATAAAAGTTAAAAAAGTTTCGTGGTGGGAATAATTGCGATATTTCTCTTGAGAATGTTCGTTAAAAAAATTATCTTCACCTAGGTACAGAGGCATTTTTTAAACTTTTGTTTCAGGGCCTTAGATAATATAAAAAAAAATTGAAATTAAAAAAAAATAATTATGATGCAAACAAATTCACAACGCTTAGAAACATAAATTGTTATTCAAAAAAATTCTATTTTTGCAAATAACGTCAGAAAATTGAAAATAAAACGTAAAAAATTTACTGAAATCTTTTGTGATATGTGGTACGACGTCGAATTGTAACTTCGCCTGTTGAGATCCGCGCAAGTGTTAACGTACACAAACACGATATTGTCTTCTCGGAACGCATAACACTGATATCGTTACAGGAAAGACGTACCTATCAACATTTCCACAACTTTTGTCAAAAATAATTAAGACAACCTGATGATGATTTCGTAATTGAAGCCTTACACTGCTTCCTTTTGAACTAATTTTTTGTGTCGATGTTTCTGGAAATTTGGTACAAAAATTGGAATAGTATATTAAAACACAAGTTACAGAATGAACGCACTTCAATCACGAGACCGCGTTTCATACACGAACCGCGCAGCGGTGAGTTTATGAAGCGGTCGAGTGATTGAAACGTATTCTATGACGTGTGCTTTATACGATTTTCTCTATTTCGATACAATATTTAATATTTTTCGTATAATTTTAATTTTTAAAACAACATTGGGAAATTTATATTTTACTGAATTGGCAGCACTTACACTTTGACATATTGAAATTTATGTGTTAACCTAAAATCTCATACAAAATTTTCTCTTTATACCTTTATAAGTAAATAACTTTGAATTAATAGGACGTTTTTATTTTATCTTGGCATCAAAATTTGAATTTCAATTGTTAACCTCCAATAATTTTGATTTCTTTTTCATGTAACGTCAACTTACGATGCAGAGATACTAACTTTGAAAAAACTAACATTACTAAAATTCGTGTAAGAATTGGCTTATTCTTACACGGATTTTAGTGTAAGAATCGCTAATTCTGATGTTGAAATAGAGAAAGATGATTCTTGCATTCAACTTTTTTAATTAAAATGTCATTCCCGCATAGTTTATTCGCACAAAAGTTTTTGTAGACTACTACTACTACCCCCGTCTTCAACAGGTCAATTGTATTCGCCCACTGTAATATGTATTTCTCGGTTTTGCCCTTTCCCACACAGGGCAATATTTGTTCCTAACGGCGACAAATAATAATTTACCAGTGTTGGCACCTACAATACATGCCACACCAGAAGAAGCATCATCGGCATCGACCGTTATATTTACCTATACTAAGAGATTAAAATGTAAAAATAAATAAAAACTACGTTAATTTGCAAATTTATTTTGTTTTGATCGCTCGACACCATAATTGGCCGTTGAGTCTTACAAATTTTAAATTTTCTTGTAAAATGTTCTACAAAATTTCTTTGTATTTAATTTTTTCAAGAATTTTGCCACCCTGCCAAAATGTTTAAATTTGGAAATGTATAACGCCTATACATACTGTTGGTATCATAAACTTTCATTACATAATTACCCCACTACGTTTAAAAACACAACAAATCAAAATTTGTTTCTATTGCTTAAATCTTACTTCTATCGTTAGCAAATCAAATTATGCAAGAATACAGTACAGGCTCACAAATGTTTTCAGGATCAACTTACATAACAAATAAAAATTGTTTTTGATTACACCGGAATGTTACTACTACCACCTGTTTATCTTATGCATAGTAGTAAAATACGATATGACACATGACTCTGATTATAAATTCTGCAAGATTACAGTACACGCTCACAAGAATTTTTAATGCCCACTTCTACGATATTGGCAGTACTAAACGTACTAAAAAGGAATTACCTGATTATACATTTCATTAAGGTATAAGTAAATATTATACGTAAAACCATATTATTTTTTGTAAATGAGAGAAGTAATCCGTTTTTAAAAAAGTCAGAAAATATGATATCTTTTCTACTATTCTTACTAATGAACATCTGTGTGTCGCTCCTAAGGTCATTTCGCGCTAGTTTGTTTTAATTTTTATGACTAAGAGCAATGAGTATTGCTTTTTTTCCGCAACCGCTATTGTTACTTTATAAGCGATCGATGTTTACGATAGTTATTCTATAGCGAATCGATGATTTTGACAATTTTTTATGATTCACGATTGTGATTGCGATCGGTTTTTTGAAGAGGTTGCAATGATTCACAAAACTTGTTTATATTTTCTTAACAAAGTATTTTGGCAATACTGTAATTAATAATTACTCCACATTGTAAAACAATCCATTTGCAAACGTATGATATTACGCTATATTTAGACTTCCGGAAGATCAGCACATTACTAAGTATGTGTTACATTATAGTAACCTACATTTAAATTTGTAATCACGTAAAATGCCAACTTTATATTTCACAACGCTTGTAAATATTGTATAAAAACTCGACAGTTATTAATAAAATTATCATTCAACGTTAAGTTGTTTGATCACTGACACCTGTCCTAGAATCTAATATCGTTTAGATACTGACTACCTGGGTAGGTGTCCACCTATTAAGTACGATACAACTTCGTGCTTAACAGTTGGTCCTTCGAGCCGGATCCACCCTGGATCCACCACCATCATCGTGCTAAATATATGGTACTTCGAGCAAACGAAAAAAAAGTTCCACTGCCACGGCCCACCAAAGCCGATTCCACAATTTAACAGACTTACAAACTATTGAATTAAGTTCCACTTCCGGTCCATCCAGAGACCAACAATTCAACGAACGAAAAAGAAGTTGCACTACCACGGCCCGCCAAAGCCGATTCTAAAATTTAACAGACTTACAACCTGTTGAATTAACTTCTATTTCCGGTCCATCCGCGACCATCAAACGAAGAAGTGTATTTCCGGTCCATTCGCGACCAACAAACAAAGAAGAAGTTATTATCCAGTCCATCCGCGACCATCAAACGAAGAAGAAGTATATTTCCGGTCCATCCGCGACCATCAAACGAAGAAGAAGTGTATTTCCGGTTCATCAGAGACCATCCGGTCCATCCGCGACCATCAAACTAAGAAGAAGTTATTTCCGGTCCATCCGCGACCATCCAACTAAGAAGATTTTATTTTCGGTCCATCCGCGACCAACAAACAAAGAAGAAGTGTATCTCCGGTTCATCAGAGACCATCGAACCAAGGACATTTTACAGCAGACAAAAAGAAAAATGAATTACAGTACAAATATGATGCCTCCCATTTTATAAAACAGTCAAGATCTCACATACATTATGGGAAAGCACACGAAACAATATTCAAGGAAGATCAAAAAAGAGAATTAGATAAAAAATTTCAAGTCGTGGAAGAAGAGTTAAAACTAAGAAGACCACAAGAAGAGCAAGAGTAAAACATTCAAAAATCAATCCATCCACAACCTTTGAGATAAGAACCTTCTATTGGAGAGGCGCCAGAATGTTTAAATTACATGTTAAACATTGATATTTGATTTATATATTTAATAATTTAAAACTTTCAAAAACCAATCCGTCCACAACAAGTCAATTTTAGAGATGGCAATATGTTCAAACTTGAACAATAGTATTCAAAATTAATCTGTGTTAAAACATTTATTTAAAATTTTAATAATTGTAAACATACTTAATAATTACTCCACATTGTAAAACAATCAATTTGCAAACGTAAGATATTACGCTATATTTAGACTTCCGGAAGATCAGCACATTACTAAGTATGTGTTACATTATAGTAACCTACATTTAAACTTGTAACCACGTAAAATGCGAACTTTGTATTTCACAACGCTTGTAAATATTGTATAAAAACTGGACAGTTATTAATAAAATTATCATTCAACGTTAACTTGTTTGATCACTGACACCTGTCCTAGAATCTGGTATCGTTTAGATACTGATTACCTGGGCAAGTGTCCCACTATTAAGTACGATACACCTTCGTGCTTAACATTTGGTCCTTCGAGCCGGATCTACCCTGGATCTACCACCACCATCGTTTTAACACATACATCCAATTTCAGTGGCGGCTTCTCTATTAGGTCATTTGGTCAACGACTCTCCAAAAATGAATAAGAAAGGTATTTTATTTGCTTTAAAATTACAAAAACTTTGCGTTTAAATCAAAAAACGCAACAGATATGAAAGCTTACGAATTTACCCGAGGCTGATACGAACTTGTGCCCGCACTTACATTATATTACGATGATAGTTATTGTAATCAAGAGTGAGACACACATAATACAATTTTATGCGAGTTAGAAAAGAAGATATGTAAATGTTAAAATTCGTTCACAGGGTTTTCATTCGGCCGCCTACGCCAAAGATAATATTCAGTGCAATTATCTTTGAATGCAATGCTTACATTGCTTACGTGACTTACGTCATCTATCGTTATCTTCGCAGCACGTGTGTGTGTAATACAGATTTCTTATCACATATGACAGTAGTTTTTGTTTCATAATAACTGTGGGACAAGACGTTAAAAAATGAATAGCCAATAATTGTTTACACATCTAGAATTTATATTTAATGCTCGTCCTCAGCCTTTACTTCAAAGTTGACCAACCAGTAAACAAAAATGAAGTTTACAGTAATTTTAAAGAATCTATGTATGATTCGTTAGATTTGATTTGTCGAATTGAAATAAATAATAGATTTTAGTGTTTTATGTTGTTCTGTTTTCAGATGATGCATTAACAGTCAATTAAAGAGTAGGTACAATGAAAAAGTTTGTAAAAACTAAAAATAGATACATATATTAAATAAAACAATTGATTGACTTTACATATGACTACAATAGAAAGAGAGCGATACTTCTCTGTGTTAAAAAGAATTCAAACATTTCTACGCAATTGGCAATACTATGAAACGAGAAAGATGTGCATTTCTATGCTAAGCATTGAAAAATCATTGTAAATTTTAATGAGCTTGTTATTGATTATTTTGGTAATTGTAATTATAGACGAATATCTTAAATCTTAAACATAATTGATCTTAAATATAAATCACTACGTTACTGTAAGAATGTTTTTTAGCCTTTTTGCGATCATTGCGTTTTTTTTAAATGACCTTCTTGTATGATTGACCACCAGCCGCCACTGTCTAATTTACAGCGCTCCCGTCGAGAAGTAGTTAAACTTTTATACAGCTTTACTTCTACAAATATACCGCTAGGTTCGCTCTGCAATGAATTTAACTAGTGTATCTTGATTTGTAGCGTTAATAAGCCAAATTTGCATTTTAGCTTGAAATATGTTACAAACCGCTAAATTTGGCATGAGGATGGTACAATTTTGAATTACGTAAAGTAAAAAAAAATTCGAAATTTTCAATATTTAATAATTTATTGTGGTCTTATTTTAACTACTATTTCTATAAAAACAGTGTTAGCCCCAAAAGCTAAGAACAGTCTTTAAGGTAAGCTTTAGTTTTTATGAAAATTTTACGTTACAAGGCTAAAAAAGATGATTTAAAATCACATTTGATTTCACCAGTGGCGCCATCTCGAGGAATTCGTGCTGTGGAGCCCCCTCTTAATACAAAGAAAACATTTTTAAAATAATTTTTTAAGTAAAAAAATTTTTTTTTACATAAAATAAATATTTTCAATTCACCGCATAGGTATGCGCGCGAGATGGGGTTTTAAATCACCATTATTAATAATTGTGATCTTTTAATTTCAATAAACTTTTATTAATTTTTAGTAATACAAAATAATAATTATAAAAGTTACCAAAAACTTACCAAATAAATTTGTTTATGCACTAAAACACCCCAAAAACGTTAGATAATAAAATAAAGAACAGATAAATAAAGTAGTCAGAACACCAACAAAAACAAATACAGAGTGCAAACGGTGCGAACAAAGTGTACCACTTTGATATACCAAAGAAGCGTACGAGTGTTGAGTAGGCACCAGAGAACAAGAAAGAAAGTGGGCACGCGCACTAAGTTTGCATTTGTTTTTTCTCGCATAGGACATCCCATCGTACGTTCTTCATTGACATCCTGAGGACGTCCTATTAAAGACATCCTATACAGGTCCGTTTTAAAGCCTGGGATGTAACGACATCATTTGGACATAAAACGAACGTCCCTGAAGTCGTGTGTTTACTGGGAATAAGCTGTAGTCGGACATTGACGCATTTAAAGAAATCATCAGCGCTCATTACTGAGACAGTAACTAAAATGTAATGCTAACTATACTTTTTTGTGACAGTTTAATTGTATTAATATTTTTGTAAGATATACGTATCAGTAGTAGCTTATGCTTCAGATTCTTATTTTAATATGTATGTTGTTCTTTAATTTTCTTGATTTCTTCGCATGTCATGCGTTCGATCGTTAAATCTACGAGTAGGTTAAGCATGTGTTTAATTCTTATTAATTAATTAATTCTTAAGCAAGTTAAACTGTATAATCTTATTGAAACTAACTAAAGTTTGATTAAAGCCATTAAATTTCACAAAATTTTATAGGTTTATGCAATTTCTACGCAGTCTAATCCTAATAATCACATATTTAAATTTTTTTCCGTAAGTATCAGCTATTCATATTATTATAGAGATCAGTGGAACTTTGTGAGGACATTAACTTTTGTGCATTAACTATTCATTTGTTTAATTTGAAATAAGGAACAACATAAAAATTAAACTAGATTTAATCCTTCCACAAAGTCAACGATTATTTGGTGATAGCAAAGGTATAGAACGACGTATGGTTCATTTTTAAAATATTTTATTTTAAGTAGCCACGCTCTATAATACAATCAGGAGAGAACAGTAATTTTGATATATTAACATAAAATTGCGCTTTACTTTCACGCACCATCTTGTCACACTGTGCATGAAACGATTTTCCGAACAACGGTTCGAACATATTTGGTGACTTTTAAAACACAGAACCAGTTATAAAACGGCTTTTACTCTGTTCGTGTACTCAAACAGCTCCTAATTAAATAACACGCTCATTATAATCAGTACTAATTATTTAATGTACTAAATAGTGTTACTGATTTTTCCACCATTCTTACAAGTACAAGATAGTTAGAAAAAAGGACTGTTAACTTCAAAATTAATGCCAGTATTAAAACGTACTGGATACTCTACATAATATACTTGAAATAAATGTCTATAGAAGACGACGTTTCGTGCGGCTACGTGCGTATTTCTTCAGGCTTAGTTATAGAGCTAGAAAAGTGGCGTGTCTAAGACTGCACTTTGAAAAAAACCATAACAATAAATTAATTAAACATAAAAACAATTACAACACAATAGTAACAAATGGAACTTGACATACTACATTATTAGTATACATTGTTTTGCTGCCCATACTCACCGAAGAGTCCTAAAGAAATTAAAATACCTATCTTAATTATGTTAAGTGAATATTTGTATTATGAATTATTAATTAGAGAGAAAAAAGGATGCAAAGTTGCTTGGCAGTTATCTGATCTAGCGCCTTTTATATTCACTGTAATTGGTGATAAATGATTTTATTGATTTTATTTTAGGCAATACAAACATAAATCTATAAAATTAAAATTGATTTTATACTTCAATTCCACACTTAACTCATTATATAATATATTGTAACGTATTTTATTATTAAAACTAATTTATTTAAACGACTAAAAATATGTTTTACTTATACTAGAAATATGTACACTTGTAAATTAACCGAACTAATTAAATCTAATAATATTTAATAAAAACACTTTCACTAATTAAGATAAGATAAAGTCCGCGGATAGCTTCACACACTTGTTTACACTAAAATCACGTACAAGATTATTCTCCGTATATTTATGTACACACACGCGCTAACGACTTATTTATTTAGATTTGAATAATCTTCTTAACACTGCTGTATTCGCATTACGGCAATAACTGACCTACGATTTGTTTCTTCGGTATATATACACGAAAATCATTCTCGAGTGTTCCATATCTTTCGATATACGTTCTAGACAGGGGCGTCGCCAGAAACTTTTCCAAAGGAAGGCCAAAAAATTATAAGTTATTTTTTAATTAGGTACATTTATTTCGATATAGGTGTATATAAAAAAAATGAACACAAATTTTTTAAACAAATGAAGACCTTTTCAATAGATATAAATTGAAAGAAAAAAAAATTAAAAAAATTATTCACTAAATAACAATAATAATCTTCGAGAATCCTTCTTCGCAAATCTTTTTGTTTATGAAGACTCATCATGCAAAGTCCGTTTAGCCGGTCGTTGGACATGGTAGAGCGAAGCCATGTCTTAGTTCGTCTCAGCGTACTGAATGAACGCTCTACAGTACAAGTAGTACATGATTATACAACAATGTTTTATTTATATTTTATGTATAGATTGAAGCACTTTCAGTCAGTTTAAATTCCAACGGGAAATGGCCTCTTAATAACTGAAAAGTACAGTACCGAACTTAGGTAATTATTTATTAAAGAATATAAAACCGCAAATAGCACAAGTTTTAATTTAAATTTTCAAAACAGAACGAGCCGCGAGTTTATTAGAAGCAGCCAGGGATGGGCCATGCCCCCCCCCCTACCGACGCCGTTAGTTCTAGAAAATGAATAACAAATTCCAGAAGGCTCTTGAATTTGCGAATAACTTCTAGAACGTTTCACTGCCCCCTTCTTAGGACTGTTCTGTCCCAGAACAGGAGACTGGATGCAACACCGGTAAAAAGGATCGTGGCGATAGCGGCAGCTTTTTTCATTTCGGCAACTTCCTTGACCATAAAAGTAACAGTCAATGGACTTTTCCTGGCCTGATTTTTTCTTGGTTGGTAACCACAGACCAACACTTGAACGCCTGTTCCTCGGAAGACGACCTCCAACATGTTCCGAACTGTCCTCCAATTCAGTTGATCTAAGCCACAACCAAGCTTGGGTACTGCCAATTTCTTAACATGATGGAACTCCATTTCTCTCTTGAGACTCCATAATGTTCGCCACAGATCTTTGTATAACGGCTTGATACGTGAGTATTTCTTGGTGACCGTCACCACGTAGTCCTAAAACTTTTCCGACTGCCGGTTGCTGTCTTCGTAATTCATCTAGCTAGACGATCGACGTGGACCACTTTTGGCTTGCTTTTGGGCGGTTTTCGGTTGCGATATATGACGTCATTAATACGCTGCATGACTTTATAAGGGCCCTCCCATTGCTTTTGCAGTTTCGGCGACAAACCACGTCTCCTTTGAGGATTATACAACCAGACCATATCGCCAGGTTGAAACCCACCATTTTGTCCCTTGACGGACCTCTTCATGTATCTCGTCTAGCCTCTTGGTCAGCTTGCTGACGTAATCTTTTCCAGCAACTTCTTCTTCCGGTCTTCGTCTAAATTCAAGGTCGCATGGCAATCGTATTTCACGACCGAGCATGACACAGGATGGGGTTGGGCCTGTGCTTTCGTGAACGGATGATCGGTATGCCATTAGGAAGAGGTGCAAGTACTGATCCCAGTCTCTTTGGTGTTCGGACACTACCTTGGCTAAGTACTTGCCCATTGTTTGATTCATCCGTTCAACCATGCCATCAGATTGAGAATGGAGAGGCGTTGTCCTAGTTTTCTTAATTCCCAACAGTCGGCATACTTCTTGAAACAGCCCAGACTCAAAATTGCGGCCTTGATCGGAGTGTAATTCCAACGGAACTCCAAACCGACAGAAAAATTTTTTTACGAATACGTCTGCGACTGTAGCTGCTTCCTGATTGGGTATGGCGTAAGCCTCCGTCCATTTCGTGAAATAATCCATCGCCACCAGGATGTATTTATTTCCCGAATCGGATTTTGGGAACGGCCCTGCGATGTCAATCGCTACTCTTTCCAAAGGGCTTCCTACGTTGTATTGCTTCATGGGTACTTTGCGCTTTCTCACTGGACCATTTCCTGACGCGCAGACCGTGCAATTACGGCACCATTTCATGACGTCCTCTTTGCAGTTCATCCAGTAGAATCGTTCTCGTACTTTACCCAATGTCTTCTTAATGCCAAAGTGTCCTCCTGATGTCCCATCGTACCCTCAACACTTTCTAAGGATCGCTTAAAAAGACCGTCTTCTACTATCAAGGAGTCCCACTGCGCCCAGTACGCTTTGATGTTTCTGCCCAAAGCACTCATTCTCTTTGGTGTTCGGACACTACCTTGGCTAAGTAGTTGCCCATTGTTCGATTCAACCGTTCAACCATGCCATCAGATTGAGGATGGAGCGGCGTTGTCCTAGTTTTATTAATTCCCAACAGTCGGCAAACTTCTTGAAACAGCCCAGACTCAAAATTGCGGCCTTGATCGGAGTGTAATTCCAACGGAACTCCAAACCGGCAGAAAAACTCCTTTACCAATACGTCTGCGACTGTAGCTGCTTCCTGATTGGGTATGGCGTAAGCCTCCGTCCATTTCGTGAAATAATCCATCGCCACCAGGATGTATTTATTTCCAGAATCGGATTCTGGGAACGGCCCTGCGATGTCAATCGCTACTCTTTCCAAAGGGCTTGTATTGCTTCATAGGTGCTTTGCGCTTTCTCGCTGAACCATTTCCTGATACGCAGACTGTGCGTTGACGGCACCATTTCATGACGTCCTCTTTGCAGTTCATCCAGTAGAATCGTTCTCGCACTTCACCCCACGTCTTCTTAATGCCAAAGTGTCCTCCTGATGTCCCATCGTGGAGTGCTTCAACACTTCTGACACCTTGCTCTTCGGCACTACCAACTGCAGTCTGTTTCCCGTGCCCTCGGCATTTTCTAGGGATCGCTTAAGAAGACCTTCTTCTCCTATTAAGAAGTCCCACTGCGCCCAGTACGCTTTGATGTTTCTGCCCAAAGCACTCACTTCTTCCCAGGTTGGTCGTTGACCGCTTTCTTTCCAGTCCAGGAGTGGTCTTATTTCAGGATCGTCCTCTTGTTCGCGACGTAACTGCTCAGGTTCCCACTCATCATCAACCATAGTAGTTCTCCGGAGGCATTCGACTTTTTCTTCCAGTCGCGAACAATGGCTGCAGTCCGCCGGACATGGTCTTCTGGACAAGGCATCAGTGTTCCGATGGCTGCTTCCGGCACGGTGTTCTGTGTCATAGTCATACTCTTGCAGTCTCTCGATCCATCTTGCCACTTGTCCTTCTAGATTACGGAACTGCAGGAGCCATTTTTAAGCGGCGTGGTCTGTTCTCAGTAAAAATTTTTGTCCATAGAAATACTTGTAGAAATGTTTGATGGACTTAACGACTGCTAACGGCTCCCTCCTAGTCACGCAATAATTCTTTTCTGGCCTGGACAAAACCTTGCTAAAATACGCGATAACTTTTTCTTGTCCATCTTGAACCTGCGAAAGGACCGCTCCTATAACCAGATTGCTTGCGTCAATCTCCAAAACAAACTTTCCATCTTTTCTTGGATAACTCAAAATCAGCGAAGTGACCAGCGCCTGTTTTAGTTGATTAAAAAAAATTTCGCAGTCTTCATTCCATCTAAATTCTGCTTTTTCTTCGGTTAATTTTGTCAATAGTTTGGCAAATCCGGGTACAAATCTTCTATAATAAGTGCACAACCCAAGGAAACTTCGAACCTAATGTTTGTCGATTGGTCTTGGCCATGCTTGCACTGCTCGGATTTTGTCTGGGTCAGCCCTTACTCCATATGGGCTCAGTTTGAGGTTAGCCCCACGTAATCGTTGGAACACTTCCTTCAAGTTGTTCAAGTGTTCTTCAAACGACCTTCAAACCACGATCACGTCGTCCAAGTAAACCAAGCACGCCTTCCAAGACAATCCGCGCAAGATGGTCTCCATCAAACGCTTGAACGTTGCAGGAACGTTAAACAAGCCGAAGGGCATTACAGTGAACTGCCTCAAACCAGTTCCGATCCTAAAAGCTGTTTTCTCACGATCCTTGGGTTCTAATTCTACCTGCCAGTAACCACTCTTTAAATCTAACGTGGAAAACCACTGGGATCCTGACAGGGTGCCTAGCGTATCGTCAATTCTGGGTAGAAGATAACTGTCTTTTTTGGTCACGTCGTTTAGCTGTCTGTAGTCTACGCAAAACCTCGTTGATCCATCCTTCTTCTTCACTAGTACCACTGGGGATGCCCATGGGCTACTTGAAGGTTCAATCACGCCTTCTCTCTCCATATCCGTAATTATTTGTTCGGCTTCTTCTCTTTTCGCCAAAAGAAGTCTGCGTGGATGTTGTCGTATCGGCCGAGCGTCTCCGGTATTAATTTTATGTTTCACCACGTTAGTTCTTCCTTTAAAACCACTCTCCAGCGCGAACACATCTTGATACTCTTCGATCAACACTTTAACTTTAGCCAGCTGGTCTTGGCTGAGGTTTTGGCATTTAGTGGTAAGAATGTCCAATAGATGTTGTGGACACTTCTTCGGCGACCTATCTTCGTCAGACTTCACGCATCTCACAATTTGAGATACTGGCGTGCATTCGCCTACCACGGTCTTCTTCTTTAACGTTACAGGATCTGAGTTGATGTTTAAGATCCTTACTAGCATCGTGTTTTTTACTCGTACTAAAGTTCTGCCAACGAGCAGTCCCTTTTCAACTAAACCGCCCTCCATTGGTTCAATCGCGCGTATGTAGCCTTCCCGGAGATTTCCATCCAGGCGTGCCATCACCACACTTTCCGTCCTCGCAGGCAGAATCACGTCTTCACTCAATAAAACTCGCACGGCTGCCTTCTCTGACGATTGAAAAGGAATTTCTTCATTGTCGATCTTCAGGACATCGTTCTTCATATCCAAATGGAACCCATACTTCTTTATCACGTCCATTCCCAGGATAACTTCTTCCGTGATGTCGGCTACTAGTACTTGATGGTCGAGTACTCTATTTCCCAAACCAATGGTTACTTTGACTTGTCCGTGAGTAGGTGTTTTGTCGCCCGTCGCCGTTCAAAGTACTGTTACTGGTGATGTCTTCTCGTTTTCCAATAACATGTCAGGACGAATGATGGTCTTCGTCGCTCCCGTGTCAACCAGTAACTGGACGCTTCTCTCATTGATCTTGCCATCGAGATAAATGCTATGCAATTGCTCCCTAGACGATGCCATTTGGATTGTAATCTCCGGAGTCTGACTAGATGAGATTACTTTTTGTCTCTTTTGCTCGCCCCGTTCCAAATTTTCGAGTGCACTTCTTGTTCTCTTTTTAGGTTTAGTACGATGCCGTCGTACATGGCCTATTTCGTCGCAGTTCAAAGTTGTCCTTCCTCTTTCCTGAAGTATTTGTCGCGCTATCTCTTCGATGCTTTCCAGTATCTGCCCGGGTACTTTTGCAGCACAGCAGAGTCTATGACCATCTCGTTGCGATGCTTGTTTTGCTGCTTCAAACACCAAAGCATGCACCAAAGCGTCATCCAATATCTTCGGTCGTCTACAAAGGTTTGAATTGACAACTGCTCCAAGAAGGTATCTGGGGCTGTAGGATACGCAAGCCGTGTTAATCTGGCGATGTCAGCCTCAAACTCTTGAAGACTATCGGCAGCTTTCTAAACCCGACTTTTAATTTGAGCTTGATAGACTTGTTGAAGATGAGCATCTCCATATCTAATTTCTAATCGTGAAACTAAGAGTTCGTAATTTTCTTGCATTTGGTCAGGAACAGTTTGTAAAATTCCAAGCGCTTCTCCAACCATTAGCTGTAGCTGCGGCTTCAAACTGCTTGTAGTAGGTTGACCATGGAACTTTACCATCAAAATTCGGAGGTACAACTCTGAACTTATGAGTGTTTTCTTCTAGATGGTCCATTATTAAATCTTCACTCGTGACGCTTTCTTTCCCGTGACAATTCATTTGGTTCATTCTCTCTTCAAGCAGTTGTATTCTTTCTCTCAATTTTTTTTCTAGTTTTTGTTTGAATTTGTCTTCTACTTCTTCTTTTTTGTCATTCACAGATTCGCAAATTTCTTCTTTTAAATTTAACATATCTGCTTGGGTTTCTTCTTGCACAATTTTGATTTGATTTTCTATGCTCGTTTGTATTTCTTCTTTTAATCGTCTAGAATTTTCCATCAACTTTTCTTCTATTTTCTGGGTATTTTCAAATAATTTTTCTTCAATTTTCTGAGAATTTTCTTCCATTTTCTGCAAATTTATGTGTAACTTTTCTTCTATTTTCTGCGAGTTTTCTTCCATTTTTCTATTCATCGATTCTTGACCATTTTTGATTGATTCCAGAAATTCAAATTTTTTTGAATCCATTTTCACTTTTTGCAAACGAGTTATCGGCATAAAATAACCACGAATAATAATTTAAAACAAAATTTAATAATACTAAATTTTAATGAAGCCCGACACTGGTTTAACGAAATGAACAGCTAAGATTAAATACTATAAATAAACACTCGAACTAAAGTTTTAATTATTTACGCAATCAATGTTTTTATTATAAGAGCGATATTACTTAATGATATTTACACTAAAAAAAAGTCGCGAACCGCGCACCGTAACACCACTGTAGCGAATTTTATTATTAAAACTAATTTATTTAAACGACTAAAATTTGTTTTACTTATACTAGAAATATGTACACTTGTAAATTAACCGAACTAATTAAATCTAATAATATTTAATAAAAACACTTACACTAATTAAAATAAGATAAAGTCCGCGGATAGCTTCAGACACTTGTTTACACTAAAATAACGTACAAGATTATTCTCCGTATATCTATGTACACACACGCGCTAACGACTTATTTATTTCAACTTGAATAATCTTCTTAACATTGCTGTATTCGCATTACGGCAATAACTGACCTACGATTTGTTTCTTCGGTATATATACACATTTTGAAAATCATTCTCGAGTGTCTTTCGATATACGTTCTAGAAGATGGATAACAAATTCGAGAAGGCTTTTGAATTTGCGAATAACTTCTCGAACGTTTCAATATACATTTCTGATCCATCCCAGATAACGAGTTCACGTTATATTATTAGGTTAATGCTACTGAATCACTTCTATTACACATTATAGGTGTAACGTAATATTTAATTACAATAAAAAGACCGCTGTCGTATCATCTTAGTTATACAGTAAACTCTCTCTTAATCAGATTCACATAAACTATTCTTAGGATTAACAAGCCCATTTAAAATAAACAAAAAAATGAAATTATCTATATAATGATCCTGTGCAATAATTACAATAAAATTTTGACCTGCAACTGCTTATAATGATCGAATTGACCCAACTAATTTGGTTCGAAGAAGCAGACATATTTTAGTATGCGAAACGTCGCCAATAACAATACCAAAAGGAAATTAATTTGTTGTCCACCACACGACCTATTGGGATTAAAACAATTACTACTTGGAAAATAATTTTGTGTTCTAAACTTTTTACACTGAAAATACGTTTTTGATTTGTTTTGAGTAGCCTTGTTCTATTAGGAACCACCGGCGAGTCAATTAAGACAAAAAAGAATACAACGGACTATTTATCGTCGTTATACGCAACTTTGGAAACGACACATACAAAACAAGCTCAATTGATGAAAAACGCGGCAGAAAAAATACCAGAAATGTGCATCAACTCTAAAGATTTACCGAAATGTTGAAGTGGAAAGTAACTACGAATCAGATGTTAAATATTATGCAAATGATAAACACATAGAACTTGATCACGAGACATAAAAGAAGAGCATCGTCGTGGGACAAAAACAGTATCGTCAACAAGAATGCGATGCATCAGATACGCCCACCTGAAAGGTGTGTAATGTGTATGATTATTTTATGGTATTTATTTAGAATGTTTTTGTTATACATTTCGTTAGTTTCGTTAGATTGTTTTCAAGAATGTTTTGGTCCGGAGCCCAAAATGTCAGGATGTCCGAGCGTTAGAAATTTATCTTTAAATCATTTGAAAATTCACATTGAAGAGTATGCGCATGAATAAAAAGACAAAAAGGTAGGAGAAGTGAAGTAGTAATCGGGAGCGACGAAAAATTGGTGCAATATATATTATATATAGCAGTGGCGGGCAAATCCTTTTAAGCGCAGGCCAAAATGAAATTTTCAAAATGTCTCACGGGCCGGAGGACTATACCGCGTACCTACAAAATCACATAAAAGAGATTAAAAAATTGCTCGCGGGATTTTTCAACGGGCCGGATAAAGTAAGCAAAGGGGCCGGATGCGGCCCGTGGGCCGGCTTTTGCCCACCCCTGCTATATAGTATAATAAAAATAAAAATTTTTGCAGTTAGCACATTTTGTAAATATAGATATAATGTTTTCCGAATATTTGTGGAATATATAAATACAATTAAAAATATTCACTAAACATGCATTAAATATTTCGAATGTATTTCGAATATTGTGAACGTATTTTGAATATACTTGAATATTTTCTGTTGTGTAGACTGAAATACGATGGTTGTTAATACACAATAATTTCGGAAAGTAAACAAGTTTTTGTATCTTCTAATACTTGCAAAAATCGGAACAAAAACTCCATGGTGATTTTAATTTTCATTTAAATCTTCTGCATTATTGACTCAACGTTTAAAACAGTTAAACATAAATTTCTGATTCTTTCTACACTCGCGTAGAATGTTATTACTTATTAGTTACCAAAAGTAGGAATTGATATTAGTTTTGTTCTTCTTGCATAAAAGAAAGACATTTTACTTTTTATTTTTATACTTAACAAAATCACTGAAAAAAATTGATAAAACATACAAAAAGTTGAATAATGAATAAAATTTCCGGAACTACTCAGGTTCTCTATCAAAATAGTTTATTTATGAAACATTTAAAATATTTTGAAATAAGCATAACAGCTCTAAATGTCTACAATACCTATAACATATATTCTATTTCTCAAGTGCATTTATATTTTAATCTTTTCTGATTAAAATGAGGTAGTTCAGTGATGGTTTATTTATTGTATTTGAGATAAATATAGATAACGTGTTTTACAATTTAATTCAAATGACATTTGTAAGTGTTTTTTGTCTTTATTGAAAGTATGCGTTTCTTAAAATATCTCCTGATAGCTTTCGCTATTCTTAAAGTGTTGTAAGTTTTTGTAAAACCGCCCCTTCAATTGAAAAATGCATACCTATTTGTCAAAAAGACAATGACTGTTGCAACGATCCTATCTAAAAAGTTACTCATCGTATTTAAATCCAAAAAAAGTTGTGTAGGTCTACATATAGATTAAAATGATAACGTTTAAGAATCATGTAATAAGTTGCTTTGTTACATCGTAATAAACATAAACATCACAATAACAATAGATGTGCTATTTTTTAATTTTATTAAAATTTATTTTTTAAAGCAAATGTTTAGCAAATGTAGGTAACCATCAATACGTATTTATTGTTGCTCAAATATATTTAACCATTGATTATTCAATGATTTAACTAAGTATAAATGTTTTTACAAATAGTCGAACAGGAAACCACATATGTGTATTTTTAATTTAGCAAACAAACATTTACTTGTGACTATGTGATTTTTCTTAATGTACAAGTATCTGTGATATTTATAAATTTAAGTATTTTCGCTGTAATAACATCTATTCGTTCACTGCTTTAATGTTCTTGAGTTTAATAGCATAACATTCTTTCTTTTTCTGGCTAAATATAATTGGTATAGTCACTCTAAAAATATACATAGATAAATATCAGAAAATGTGCTGTGATCACAATATTGTCAAATAATAACCGGAAAAAGTATAATAATTATAAGGAAACATGAATTAGAGCGTTAAATGTATACGCATTATGTATATAGTCTATATCTAGAATTATTTTAGAACAATTGAAAATGTATATAATTCTTAAAACAGTTTAGGACCGTCTTGAGGAATTAATCTTCTGCTGTACATAAAGGTTCAAGGGCATCCAGCATATCTAATACCTGTTCACCTTTCGGAGTTCAGTTCTTAGTCATTCACATCATATACACGTAGTCATATATCGTAGAATAGTTTTAACTGACAGAGACTTCGCTGGTTTTAAACAATTAATGGGGTTAATGACATTTATAACAGTAAAAAAGTAACTTGTATCTGTAAATGATCTAAATTTATTTTAGATTCAAGTAAGTTATTACAGTGCGTGTTTGTCGCAGTTTTAAAACAGTGCGTTCTTAAAATAAACAAAAGTGAGTTTATACTATTTGTTAATACTTCCAATAAAAGTTTTTTTTAGAATGGAGCAATTTCAAACGGTCTTTGTTACCGGGGGTGCAGGATACATAGGGAGTCACACTATCATTGAATTGTTAAACGCTAATTACGAAGTAATCGTCATTGATAATTTTGTTAATAGTGTTGACGAACCGAATGGAGAGTCATCAGCTTTAAAAAGAGTTGAAACAATAACGGGAAAAAAAGTAACTTTTTATAAATGCGACTTATTGGATAGAACAACACTATTTGAGATTTTTGAAAAGGTACGTAATTATTATGTAGGAATTAAACGTTACTTATCGCGATGATATCATCGAGTTCACTAGAAACGGTGATTTAATCATCATTATCAGCAGAAGTGGTTAAATAATATACAAATATATTCTTTTTGTTTTAATTTCAATGTAACACCAAAATTCTAGTTTACTTTTACTACTACGTCAATACCAACATATTTTGTCACAAGAATTGTCATCAATTACTTTTTTAGTTCTTAATTAGTATTCTTGTTTGCATTTTAAACAAAATGGGGACATGTTTCATCAATAACACATCATAGTACATTTAGATATACGTAAATTGAACTTAAAAGTAGGAATACATTTTGTTTACGTATCTTTTAACATTGCACAAAAACCTTTTTAGTTTTGTGATTCTTCTACTTTACTATTATGTATTAATGTTGTAAATCAGTTTTCCAACGTTACATTTTAAGTGTTATCAGTAGTTTTTGCCTTTCAATTTTTCTTGATTATACTATACCAAAGATTATAATTAGCATCATACATTTATTTTAGTTAAAATATAACAACTCGTCAAATTGCAAGATTTATCGTAACTAGGTCCAAGTAAAATGTGCCGCTGTTGTTCCTTTTCTACTAACGTGAGAACAACAAAAAAAGTAATAAGACATTTAAAAAGCAAACGGAACTTTACTATAATATAAACAAATAAAAAGAGGATCGACGCAAGAACGTATTTACGTAAAATCCCCTATCTTGCGCCGCGATTAAACTATAGTAGTGTACGATGAGTCATACGTTTTAATTTCTTAGCGCTACTTTTTTAAGGCCAGATTGTTTATTTAAAAAAATAAGTTGTATTGAAAAGTAGTACATTTGTGGTGAAAGCACATTCTTAGATAATTTGTAAACAGATTTGTTCAAAACATCTTTATATCTGAATCGCCACTTGTATTTTTTTAAAACATATTGCATATTTGGTACAAACAACATTCTCATTTTACAAAAAACATAAACACCGAATTATGTATAAGTATGTATTTAATTTTTAAATTATATGGAATTATGATACAGGCCGCTGAATTTTAAGTTGCAATCTATTGAATCTATTCATTCATTCAAGACAAGAAATGCAATTTTAGTTTCATATCATTTAACACCTTTTACAATGCGGTTCACTATGATTATCATAGTGCAGTTTTCAATACATATTATTTAGATAAGTAATTTACTTCTCTAACAAAAATCATGGTACTAGGTACATATCATTTACGTTGAAAAATATCACAATTAATCATGTAGGAGGAAACCAAGGATACTAAATTAATAGGATTGCTCGATTCGTATTCTCGCAATGTAAGCCGCCCCACTCCCGTAAATCTTGACGCGTGACGTCAGCCGGAGACCACATACCGGCTCGCTGATTATAAATAGTGCTTAAATACACTTTAAATCCAACGGTTTTGCGATTTTTATAATAGTAATTATTACATTTCTTCGTGTTTTACTCGTTTAAATAAGTGCCTACAAGTTGCTTGTAAGAATTTCGAATTATTATCAGGTTTAATTTAAAATTTAAACTTATTTACACTATATTAGATACTGAGGTGTAATTATACAATGCCAGGAACAAGGTGCGCTGTATTTGGTTGCGATAACAACCGGATTGCAACCAAAAATAAAAATCTTAAGATTATATACCACAAGTTCCCAAAAGGCACCGATTTAATGTCCATTACAATTAAAAATGAATGGATTAGGCGTTGTAAAAGGGCTGATAACATGAACCCTAATACTAGCGTAATTTGTTCTACTCATTTTACAGAGGAGAGTTATGAACGAGATTTACAAAATTAATTATTAAGTTTTTTTAAATAAAATTGATTAATATAAATTTAGTAAAATTTAAGGTAAAAAATTAAATTTAAACATAATTAAGTTAAAATTAAACTGCTGTTTAAATTATTTTCACTTAAACGGATATAAACTTTCACAAAAAATTAATAGCGTTTGCTGTTTGATGCATTCACTTTGAACATTTCCACGGTGATTCTTTAAAAAAAAAGCCCACAAGTTGTAAAAAAATTAAGTATTAAAATTAAGAAAAAAGAAAACATTTCTCTGGACATTATTATGGCGTTTCGTTTTGCAAATTAAGGACCATTATCAGAATGAACTATGAAAATATAAAGCTTAGTGAAAAAAGACGTGGAAAGAAAAGAGCGAATACAACAGCTCAAGAAACCGATGAAGAAAGAATAAAACGAAGAAAATTAAATAAAATTTCAAAATAAACTTGTAGTGTGTTATGTTATTTTTTATTGTTGTCAACCTTAAATTTGAATACATTTATTTAACCATTAACAGTACACTTTATTTTGTCCGTAAATTATAAAATTAATAGCAATTTTTCTATAGTTCGATTTAAAAATAAATGCATTCACGTCTTTTTTCACCAAGCTTTATTTATATTTTCATACTTCATTCTGATAATGGTCCTTAATTGCAGCAAATGCTATTAATTTTTTGTGAAGGTTTCTTTCCGTTTAAGTGAAAATTATTTAAACAGCAGATTAACTTTAAGTTAATTATGTTTAAATGTAATTTTTTACCTTAAAAAATTATTAAAAAAACATCAAAACTAATCAATAAAAAAAAATATTTTGATTATGCACATTATTGGCATTACTTGTTAAATCAAAAGTTGTCAAATTTACTCAAATAAAATATTTAGAAGCCTTTTAAGGTGCATCTTAATATAGATTGTAATAGAAGTATAGAGAGCGAGGTCTCCGCGTGACGTCAGCGCGTCGCATGATCTCGGCAGAATAAATCGAGCGATCGAGCAATCCTATTCATTTAGTATCCTTGGGAGGAAACAACGTTTATTAAAATCGAGAACTAGAGATCGCTTCAAAACGAAAGAATGATTGCGCTGAAACCAATTTATGGTCCGAATGTCAATACATTATCAAACAGGAAAACGTTTGCACCTTTCCTTTCATATGGAGTTTGAAGTGTGTACATTATTAAATTAAAGTTTAACCAGAGTTGCCAAGCTGCAATGAATTTGTTTGAAGCTTTATTACTGCCATCTAGTTTAGGAGCGGAACTAAAATCGGTTAAAAGCGCAGCGGGAAACTTTGAAATTGAATTTATTGGATTAACGAATGTTTTACAGTAATTAAGTGTTAGTTAGCACAAAGTATAACTTCAAAAATACAGTGCAATCGAGCATAAGTGAACCATTATCAATGCAAGAAATAAACAAACAACAAATTTTTCAAGTTTGTTTTCTATATAATATGGTAATATACATTTTACACTTCCAAAACAAAACACTAATACCAAACAAATAATCTAATATAACAAACTTTAATATAACTTTTTAATAAATGGAAAATAAACAAATCAAGATAACTCAAATGGCGTCTGAAAGAAGTCGAAAAGATAATCATGGATAAAACAAAGCACGCTTATTGGTTCAACGCAGTAAACCATAGATGCTAAAATAACAGATACGACTCAAAAATACAAAAATAGTATCGTTAAATTGTCCAATGCTAACGCTATCTAGAATAGGAGCGTAACTACCTGGATTCAGAACAATTCATTGCAGCTTCGTGGTTCAGAGCTTAACCATTACATCAGTGGCGGACAATGACCCTCCAAAATGAATTAGAAAATTATTTTATTTACTTTAAAATTACAAGAACCCGCGTTTAAATCAAATTATCAGCGTTTGAATTTCAATTTTCATTGTAAGCGCAACAGATGCGAAAACTCACGAATTTACCCGAGGCTGTTGTGTTTTATAGTCCCTGTGTATTATATTGTATTATATAATGCACCCGAATCGTAAATGATACTTATTGTAGTCAAGAGTGCCACACACATAATACAATCTTATGCGAATTAGAAAAAGACAACTAAATGGTTTCTGCGGTTGTCAGCCGGGTCCCATTTCGCGTACTCAATGCTATGCTTACGTCATTTATTATTATCTCCGCAATACGTGTTTGTAAAACAAAAATGCTGGAATGCACATATTTTATGTCATACGACAAACTTTGCACTTTCACAAGTTAAAAGAAAATTAATTATGTTTAAGTACATATTACCGTTTTTGTTTAATAAAAAAATAAATCGCTAATAATAGTTTAAATTTTGAAAGACGTTTAGAATTTAAAACCAATGGTTGTTCTCGGCCTTTACTTCAAATTCGATATACAAGTAAACATAAAAATAAAGAAGTACGCCGTAATTTTAAAGAATCTAGGTACGATTTATCAGAATGGATTTGTGGATGTGAAGAAACATGGAAAAATGTTTAATTGAAAACATTGTAAATTTTAATGAACTTGTTATCGATCATTTTGCTGATTATAAAGATAGACGAATAGATCTTAAATATAAACAGCTTTAATGCAAAAAAGTTTTTTTTTTACTTTTTGTGATAATTGCGTTTTTTTGAATATTTTAAAATGACCCTCTGGTATGATTGACCACCAGCCGCCACTGCATTAGTTCACATATTATTTACAGCTGATGTTTATGGTTTATTTTGCATAATCGTCGTAAAATTCCGAATTTATCCGACGCGCATCTCAGCATTCTTTAGTTTTGGAACGAGCTCTAAATACGTGTTTTAGTTTTGATAAACATTTAACAATAGTAAATTTATTTGAGTCTAAAAAACTAACTTAAGTTAGGTAACACGTAAAGAATATTTGATTATACTAAAAAAAATCTTCATATATATTTTTAAAACCCATATCAGCACAGAAAATCATAAAACTTTTATAACAGACAGAACACTTCCAATAATTCTTAGAAATACAGAATTTTTTCTAGTTGTATAATGGTTGTATCAAAGAATGTCGACAACTTATTACAATAAGTTAAGAAATCTTGTAGTACTGTAAACAGTGGCGGATCAAGGAACGTCGGGGCCCCAGGCGGCAGAGCCACTTTGGGGCCCCTAGATAGTCAAACCAAATCAGAAAACCATTTTACGCTTTATAATGATAATATTAACAATCAAGTAAAATTAAGTTTAATAATTTTTTTTGAATAAATAGTAATTGAGAAATAAAAATACATACAATCAACACACCCATTAAGCGAACAAAAGTTTGCTATGGTCTAAAATTAAATAAATTTCTTTCTTGATTTTTCTTTTGCGAAATCGTCAATTATTTTAGATACATTTATTTTATCTAATAAATCATGTTCGATATAAAGAAGAGCCATGCATTTTAGACGTTCCTCTGACATTTAATTCCTACGATAATCTTTAACTCTTTTCAAAGCCGAGAAAGATCTTTTCCCACTGGCATTTGATATAGGGATCGTCAAAAATATTTGTAATAACGTTTTCACATTTGGAAAAGTTGAATACATATGCTTTGCTATTCTATATACTTCATACACGTCTGTATTTTCATTTTCCTCGAGAAATGCTAAAAATTGTTCGATTTCGTTTTCCAATTGGTTAATATCAATATCATCATGATAGGTTTCTTTAAGTCTTAAAATATATTTCGTTTTTTTGTCAACAGGTAAATCTTTGTTAAACAGTACGTTAAAATTTTCGACCACATCTTGGTATATTTGATTTCTTCTTGTTAACTCCGAAATTAAATTATCACAAATTACATTATGTGTATTGACAATAAAAGAATTCCTTTCATCGAGGTAAACATCGTTGTTCGAAACGCTGGATTCGTCAAAAAACCGTTTCTTCTTTCTTTGTCTTCCTTCTTTCTCACTGTCCTCAAGAGTTAGATCAATAATTTTATTTGCTTCTTCTTCAACATTATCAAAGTTATTTCGAGTTAGGTTTAAAAAATCTGTGAGACTTGTAATTAATTTTACCCCATTAAATACTGTACAATACGTGCCCTGTAAAATAATAAAATAAAGGAATTTATGCAAGTCCGCCTTGTTTTATTTACCTGTAAGAATTTGCTAGTTGCATTTATACGTTGTAGTATTTTGTTCCACAGCACGGTTAGTAAGATGTTATTTCTCTTATCCAGTTTTCGTAAGAGGGAAGATGCTTCTACCGTAGTAGTTTTTTTTTCATTCTGCGATGTACTTATTGTTAGAAGAGCTCTCTTTATAGCATGATAACCAACGTGGAGTGCTAAAACTGCATCAGCTCTAGCGGACCATCTAGTATCTGATAAATTCTTGATGGTTAATGATCTGTCGTTTTTACTTAACTCTTCGGATAGAATTCTCCATCGATGAGTGGAAGCAGAAAAAAATACAAATAATTTTTGTACAAATATAAAGTAATGAGCAGCTGAATTAGTTTTCGGCTGAAAAGTTAGCAACCAAATTTAAAGAATGACTAGCACATGGTATATATACAGCTTTGGGATTAATTTCTCGAATTAGAGCTTGTAGGCCATTATACTTTCCAGCCATATTCGACGCATTGTCGTAACTTTGTCCTCTACATAACATTATATCTAATCCGAGAATAGACAATGTTTGTAGAAAGTGGTCTTTCAAGTATAAAGCTGTATGGTTTGAAATTGGTGAAAATTCTAAAAATCTCTCTTTGACATCATCATTTCTATGAACGTATCTTATAATGAACGTCAGCTGGTCCACATGAGAAATATCAGGTGTAGAATCCACGATAATACTGTAAAAACCAGCATCCTTTATTTCTTGTACAATTATTTTTGTTACATTTTTTGCAATTATTGAAAGAAACTCATTACAAATATTATGAGATAAGTAATTTGCGTTACCTTTTCCACGGTAATTGTACTTCTCTAAGTGCATTTTCAAAAACTCGTCATACTCACTCAAATATTCCAAACAGGATCTATAAACACCTTTCCTTGTTGATATTTTACTTTTGTCATCTCCTCTAAATGGTAAACCCAGGCGTGTCAAAAACTTAATAGTAGACACAACTCGCAGCAGAACTTTTCGCCAATAATTTTCTTGTTATTGTTTTTTTTTGTTGATAGTTGTTATAGTTTTCTAATTATTTTATGTATTCATTCTGATAGAATTATATTGTTATGGCGGGGAATGAATTTAAAAAAAAATTTTAATAGTAAATCATGAAAGTTTATGGTAGAAGAAACTAGAAACGCATGTTGGCAATCCGATTATTAATTTAAATAAGGTATTTGTGCACCGTTATTCAAACAATATAAAATTTCACAACAAACACTGTATGTTGGCGAAATAATCTAAATTACCTATCTGTTACATCAGTTGTCTTGGTGCATATTTAATCTTTAACGTGGTTGGTTACAGTCGCTATGATTAAGATAAATATATCTAGTGTCAATCAGTGTTGTGCATTATCTAGATGAAATTATATAGATAATTCATCTAGATAATTTTTGATCATCTTTTTCCTTATCTAGATAAAAGTATTGAACATTATCTAGATGATTATCTTAGATGATCTTTCGGTTATCTATCATGAAATTATCTAGATGATTTTTTAAAGTAACATACATTTTTTGTTTAGATTTGTTGTTTTGTAATTTTTATATTTACAAACATAATATTGTTTGTAATGTCTGTGGTAATGTAATACGGTCCAGATGGCTAAACTTCACATTTTTGCAGCTCTTCTGCTGACAAAAACTAGACTCACATGACCTTGAGCGTAAATACATGCAATACGTGATGTAAACAAAAACAAAACTCAGATTACTTTTTGAAACTGAACCAATTGATTGCGATAAGTATCTTATCGTCTTTAGAAACAATAATAAGCTTTTTGATATACGTACATTTATTCAATACATTATCTTGCACGATTCAAACATTGAGATTAACAGCTACTAATTCTGTAGTTTTGAAAATTTAATTAGTTTAAGTGCCTACACAGCAAAACTATGCCCAAATAAAAAAAATGCTTGATTTAAAAAGAGAAAATTCACGACTTTTTGAGCAGTTGAAAGTGACAAACCTCGATACACGTGATTTAGAGTTCTTTTAGAAGACTATTTAAGTCATGGAGCTTTTAGCTTACTCTTTAAATCAACTTGTTGAGTAAGTAATATTAACGTTAAATTAAAGTCGCAATAAGATCCTATGTAGACCGCGTAGAATAAAAACGCTCCTATATAAATCAGTGATGTAAATTATCATATGAGTACAATTACTGACAACCTGTCAAATATAATTAACAAAACTGCAAAGAAAAAATGCTTTTTTTACATTTGGATTTGTTGCACTTACAATTACAAAAAGTACTGAGCAGAGCATAAACTGTTTAAAATAACCCAAATTTTTTAGAAGAAACAAAACTGCTTGCGTTTTTTTAAAAGACATAAAAGCTAATTCTTTAAGTGATCGCTGATGATGTAAGCTGCTCAAAATTTAAAATACAATTCATTTTTGAGGATTAGTTGGTTTTTTGTGAAAAATTTGCTTAACATATCGAACTACAAATTATAACTTAAATTTAAAAAGAAAAATTTATAATTCAGGGAGTGTGATTAACGGCTATGAGCGATAATTTTTATAATCTATTAGGTTCAAACTGACGTCGATATCAAAGCCAGATTTTTCCTAACTGTTACGAAGGGAAACTAATTAAGTTTATTAGACACCTCCATTTGTGAAAAAGTTATTGATTAAACATATCAATTTCGGCGCTAATTGAAAGACTTTATAGTCCTGATTCCTGATAGTGTAAGTTTTGCTTAGCAATGAAAATTTTGAAAGGACCATATTGTATCAAGAAATTTGTTTTATATTTTACAATAGTTAAATTTCAGTCATGTTTTTTTCGATTTTTATTTTTTTTTCAATCTGTCTTTCAGTTTTTTAATTAGTTAATTTAATAAACAATGAATTGGTATTGATGATGATGATAATCAAATGGTAACAATTAATTATTACCTGTTTCTACCTATTTCTTAGAATCATCTATCGTATTATCTACGTAAATTATAGATTATCTTATCTATTATCTAGATAAATTCTTCAACTTTTATCTAAATCGTTATCTAGATAAAAAAAATGGAAATTATCTATTATCTCATCTAGATAAAAATTTAATTATCTATGCACAACACTGGTGTCAATGTGCTGTCAATCACTGCTAAGAAATTAGATTGTTTTGATTTGTGCGTTATTCTGAGCACAGATAGTTCTGTACATTTTAAATCAAACGATATCAAAATGTAAATATACACTTTAAGTAGATAATCGATTGAAAAACTAGATTAACAATGTAAAAATAAACTAATTTCCGAAAATTATTTTCTGCAAAATTGTTTTTACTCAGTACTACGATTCTACTCTGTTAAACACGATTGCTATCGCGTACTGTATGTTTTTTGCACATAAATCTTTCCTTTATTATTCTTGCTTCTGGTACGACTTGTACACTTACAAATTGCCGCAAGTGCAGCATTGTCACCCACCACGTTCTCGGTAGTACCTATTAACAAACGCGTTCTAGTAAAGCTACACGACGTGAATCAAGAGCTACAGTGGCGTGAGTACAAAATATTTGTGCTTTTGGTCTCTTTGGGGCCCCCTCGCAAGCTCGGGGCCCTAGGCGGCCGCCTAGTCCGCCTAGCTTTTAAGACGCCACTGACTGTAAATAGTATTTAATTATATTTATAATAAAACGGTACCATTTTTACCGAATATTCATTATCCATTCTTCCTCTAAAAGTACTATAAATATAATACATTTATCAAGCGTATTAAAAATTGGAAATCCACGATTTTTATACGCATTTTATCCACAAATGTAAAAAATGTTGAAATCGAAGTTCTACTGGACTTAAAATAAATTTTATCTTTAAGCTCAATGAATCAAAAGTTACAGAGGAGTCAATGTAAACAAACTGTATTTTAAATTTGGCGTCGCGGAGAATAAATGTGTATATCCAGTTATTGGGTAACGTGTTGTTACTACCCAATCAGCAAGGAAACGTTTTTTTCGTGTTTTAAAAATGCTTCAACGTTTTAAAATAGTTAATAAAATAGAAATAAAAATTTTTTTCAGAAAAAAGTAATTGTTACGTTTTAAAAATATTTCATCTCTTCATTGATAGTACACAATATTTTAAGTACATTTTAAACATATTTTCTAAAACATTTTTTTTTAAATTTAAATAACGTTTTTACCCTTGTAAAGTAAATGTAGATATATTTTTTCAAAAGGTAAAAAAAACATTAAAAAAATGTTTCCTTGTTGATTGGGTATTCTTAAGTAGCTTGATGACGTACAAAAAGAAAAATACATTTAAAATATGGTACTTTGAAGTTATAGATATATAAATAATGTTACGTAGTAACTGCAGTGGTGGGCATTTACACGTATAAAATAATTGTCTACACGTATACGTAGAAAATGGGTAGAAAATACGTATATAATGTAGACAATGTACACGGAAAAAAAGGTTATGCGGAATCGATATGTATCATGCAAAAGGCTGTTGGTTTTGAGTCAAGCCGATGTATGCTTGAATTAAACTTTTATTTTATTAGATTGTAGCTGTAATTGCATTGCAATAAGAGATTTAGTTTAAGTTTTAGTACATTTACGTTGAATGTTATTTGAACGTGGATCAATTTTAGAAAAAAAGCAAATGCTTTAAATATGAAATCGTGATGATTAAATTCAGTATAATATTTCTCTCCGTGTAGATAATGACGTAAATAATATAGAATAACTGCCATTTTTAAAAACCCAGCCTGCCAATCGCTGTTGAAGTTAGAATTTGACATTTGCTGATTAAAATTATAGTCAAAGTTTGAAAGGGGGTCATCAGTGAAAATAAATACATGGTTGCCAGTTTTTTTAAGTTGTGTGCAAACGTCAACGAATTAGCTGATTAAATGTAACCTCATTTTTAGTATGTTACAAAAATTTTTACTTTTTCTATAAATAACATTATTCTCCTCATGTAGTTTACAAAAAACTGAAGATTGATTAATCGATCGACAGCAAAAGATGAATACCTACAACAAAACTACAATAATTCTACATTTACATAGGAATTGTACCTACTCATCAAAAGGATAAAATGAAATTAAACGTTAAATTACATATACTTTACTTATTTGAATTCATTATACAATTGGTTGTAACATGAATATTGACAGAAAGGATTTCAATTATAGAATATATAGGAACCTACTCAGTGTCGGAGTCTTGGTCACTACTATCGTCGCTCTCATTTAAATTTAAAGGTTGAACATCTTACTTGTCAAAACCTACTTCTCGATTCCACCTGTCTTGTATAATTTTTTCGCAGTGGTTTCAACAAGTCTGGGTCATATGTTGTTTTATTAGTTGTAAGCCAATTATGTATCTCGACTTTTTCCATGTTGCTGTCGGAGTAGTTTTTTTCAACTGAAGTATGGTATCGAGCATTATCCATAATAATAAGAGATGGATTCTTTAGATTTTTTAACAGCTTGTTCTCAAACCATTGTAAAAAATTATTTTGATTCATTTTTCCATGATAATCTGGGTTTTTTGTATTAGAAGAAAAAACTAAAGATGCTCCAGGAATAAAACCATGTTTGTTACCTGCATGTACTATACACACAAATTCCCAAAACTGATTGTTTAGGTTACGAACGTATTCTCTTAAAAAACTCGTACGAAGTAACACTACATATGACAACTCCATTATTCTTCTTTATGGATTATCCTTCTTCCATTGAAAACCGATATCATGTAATATCTTACATAATGTTGATTTGCTTCTATTGTAAATATCGTGTTGTTTGAGGTGATTTAAAGTAGCTACCGTAATATGTTGTTCTATAAACGAATGTGAGTGTAAATAAATTCTTTTAGTAAATTAAGCTTACTTTCTTGATACATCTTGTATACTGCGTTCCTAATTGCTGTACTAGTAAAAGTATCTCTGCTGCGTAGTAGTTATTTTATGTCGTTGCCTGTGTTTGCTAGGACCGTCTAACACTTCATTACGTTTAGCAGCAGATGATATATACCACTTACGGTAGTCATACTAATTTGCAGTGCCTGACAAACGCGATAATGCAATTGAAAACATAACAGAGAATGCAATTTTAAGAGACAATATAGATAATTACCTCACGAACGCAATGTAGTGAAATAAATTAATCAAGAGACTTACAAGTTCTTTTGATTGTTGTTGTAGTGCTTTGGGTGGCATATTTAATTAACACAGGTTTATTTATTAACAGAACGGTAGTTCAGTTCTAAAAAGCATTGATTAATAACAAGAAACGAATAAAATTAAATAACACAATAGCGAGGTTAGAATGAAAATAAATATGATAGTTTCAAACCGGCACCTCCGCTTCCGGTACCAACTTGACAACTAAAACATTTACTGTTGTTATAATTTTGAATAGCTTTGCTTATTCTAAAAACGCGTGTTTTATACAAAAGATTATTTATTTGCAATATTTAAACAAGAGATAGTAAGAATATTTATATTCTTCTACCAAAAAAACTAAAATAATAATTTAGTGATTATTAGTTGAGTTGATACTTCGGTAGTGGCATTTACATTACATACAGTTATGACTCACTTTTAAAGTTATAAAAATTTAACTAGAACCTAATTTCCTACTGCTGTTTCTTCTTTTAATTTGGTTCTAGTAATAATTACAAGTTTTTGTAACAAAAACATATTGTTTGTTAGAACAAATATAACGCACGTGCTTATCTTATCTACTAAATATGCGATATGTTTGAAGATACAAGTGGCGATTTAGATATAAAAAAATGTTTTAAAGAAATCTGTTTACAAATTATCTAAGAATGTACTAGTTTTCAAGAGTACATACTTATTTTTTTTAAATAAAGAATCTCACATTAAAGAAGTGGCGTTAAGAAAACTGAAACGTATGATCGTAACCTATTGTAGTCTAATCGCGGTCGAAGGGGAGAGATTTTACAGAAATGCGTTATTGCGTCGATCTTCTTTTTATTTGGTTATAATTATAGTAATTAATATTTATGAAATGTATGCAATTTTGTTGTCATTCGTTGATGATTAGTGTTTGTGAATATTTATTTGATTTTGTTACTCAATAAATAAGTTATAATTTTTTTTTAAATGTATAAACTATTGTACTATTATAAATAAATGCTATTTAACAAAAACTGATTTCTAAATATTTTTTCTAGCACGATATAGACTGCGTAATACATTTTGCGGCAATTAAAGCTGTTGGAGAATCAATGGAATATCCGTTACTCTATTACAAGAATAATTTAGTTGGGATGTTAAATTTACTCGAGGTTTGTATAAGTTTCGATGTAAATTACAACAAAAATTAACACAATAAACTATTCTAAAATATTACATTCAGGTCATGGAAAAACACAAATGTTTTCAGTTAGTATTCTCAAGCTCGTGTACTATTTATGGAGAACCTAAGTATCTCCCAATCACCGAAGACCATACTATTGGCGGAAACATCACAAACGTGTATGGAAAAACGAAATACTTTATAGAAGAAATGTTAGCTGATATATCGCATTCAAACAAAGTAAAATAATTTTTAAATAACTTTTTTGTTATTACATATGTGTTTGTAGGATTGGAATATAATTTGTTTGCGATACTTTAATCCTGTGGGAGCTCATCCATCTGGGTTAATAGGTGAAGACCCAACTAAAGCTTTTACGAATATAATGCCATACATTGCTCAAGTTGCTATCGGACACGTACCGCTTTTAACAATTTTTGGCGATTACGAGACAGCAGATAAAACTGGTGTTCGTGATTATATTCATGTAATGGACTTAGCTACAGGGCACGTAGCGGCACTAAGAAAATTGTACAAAGAACATCAACACTTAAAGGCAAGTGGTTAAGGTACGTTAATTCTATCGCTAAACTAAACTTAAGCCTTTATCACACGACGCCATGCTTGTAATAACCATCTATATTTCAATACTAATTAAAAATCACAATTTTTAAAATAACGTTAGTTTGCTTTATTCATGCCGATTATATAATTGGGCTTAGGTTAGTCGTAACAGAATTAACAAGCTCTGATAAAAATAAACACAACATACTTGTTTGCTTATTATATATTACCAATGAAATTTTTAAAAGTGTTCTTTATCAATCTATAAGTATAAGTAATATTTTAGTACGTAGTAGGAATATTGATTAATATAATCATAAATGAAAACAAAAAGTTTTAAGATATGGCTATCGAAAAACGTACTTAAACCTGCAGAAGTCTGAAAATCAACGGATATATGAGATGTTTTTTACAGTTTGGTATTAATGTATATGTAACTATTCCACTGTAAAGATCTTGTTGATAATCAAAATTAATCACAATCACAAACTATTTTGTAAGTACTAGCAAAGGTATCAAGCACAAAATTCAGAGTTCTATATTATCCTCATTTGCTGTAAAACGTAAAATTATTACAATTAAAGCTGAGTTGGCTTTTTGGTAAATTCTGTATACAATAGTCTCGCAATATAATCTATCGCTTAGGTTATAATGATACGCTTCTCAACCTTGATATATAATATACTATTATTTAGTTTTCCAAAAGATACCTACTTTTCAAGTCGTATTCGAGTAACCTTCCATAACAAATCACAATAAAAAAAAACAATAAGATGGAATATGTTCTACTCAAGTACATAAAACTTTTGACAATTAACTATTTCCTCGACTATTTCCTTTTGCTTTGAATGAATGAAGTTATACGCTGTACGGCGAAAAGATAGAGTTAAGCCCCTCCTTCAATTTTATATGATAATTTAAACCAATGTACGAAGAGACAAGTTTACAAGACTGAAATTAGTAAAAACGCAAAAATTATGTAATGTATAATCTCATAGGCATGAAAGATTTAAGTACTTAGGAAAACGTATAATTTTCAATAAATGTACAAAATTAAAAATTTTGACTTATAAGAATGAAAAATGCGGTTACAACTTTATCTATTAATTTAGTTAAGTACACGATTTATTAAAAAAAATTATCAAAATCACTTGAAGGGAGAACTAAACATTTAAAACGCATATAAACTTCATTAAGTTTTTGCATATAGGTATATGAATTTGACTAAACTAATGACATATTTTATGGGAGTTTAAATAACATTCTGTATAAATAAAAAGACACTTAAGATTTGTCAAATGAATGGAAATAACAGAAACTTAAAACTGCGAATAAGTTAACCAAAATGTCAAACATTAAGCTGAAGTTTGTCATTCAAATACAGGTGTTTATTGTGATACTGACTTAAAAATTTTAAGCAATAAAAAAATATATTCAAATTTAGCGCAAATTTATTGGGAGGGACTTAACTCTATCTGTTCGCCGTACAGATACTAGTTGCAGAATACGAATTATTTTTCAAATTTTCTCAAAAACCTTTGATTTTAGAAGAAAAATTTAAGAGAAAAAACCCCTGTAATTAAAAATGTGTTACTAAAACAAAGCAGAAAGACTGTAATTAATTTTACAGAAATTATTTTTTTACTGGTTAAAAGTTGACGCCACTGTTAAAGATACGTTAACTGTATAAAAATCAATAAAATAATTTCAGGATTTTCGACGATAACGTCAATTTTTACATTTTAAATTCAATTTTGAAAGCTTTCTCTGGTGCATTTTGCGATACACTTTTAAGAAGGGAAAATATCTTTGATTTGATCCTGGACACTCACTGTAGAAGGTTGTCAATGATTTCTAAGAACTGCAGCTCGAGAATTACCTCCACATACAAAATGCATCAGTTATTTCTGAATTGGGGTAACGTTCCATAACAAATAACAATCAAAAAACAATACAGGCTGTCCCAAATTGAATGGGTCACCATTGTGATCTCGGAAATAAATAAATAACATAAATACTTTGCGAAAACTAACTATATAGTTAAACGGTGTGGATTATGTCTATAGTTAATAATGGCCAGCATTTTCAACATTTGTTATAATTTATTCTTTTTGTTTTGAAAATGAAAATTACCTGCATATTTTGTTTTTGCCACATATATATTTTTGTGCTGCTTTGATTTGGTTTAAAATTAAAATAATATCATTAATAAATTAATTAAAACGTATTTTGCAATACATCGTTGAAAAAAACGTGCTATTCAATCGTGTAAAAATCCAATATGGCGTCCATTTAAAATGATAAAGTTGCTATCAATATTTTGGCAACCGCCATCTTAAACTTTATTTTGACATACTTATTTAAATTTTCTTAATCAAATCATGTAACTTTTATAAAAAAAACATTTTTCTATATCTTTTATAATTATAAACTAATTTGACTTTTTTTTAAAATCACGATTTTCAGTTTTTCTTGCATAACTTTCCAAGTGTTCGGAATTTAGGATATTTTTCACCGGAATTTTGGATTTGTTTCATAAGCACTAAAAAGTGTAAAACATTGCCCATTTAACAGACCTTGTAACTCCAAAAACCGTTGATTTTAAAAGAAAAAATTAAGAGACAAACTCCTTTATTTTAAAACGTATTACTAAAATAAATCATTTTAATTTATTTCGTAAACAAAAATTAAGGGTTGAAAGTTGACGCCAGTGTTGAACGGGTAGTTCTAGTGACAATTTTTTTAAAATTCACTTCCAAGTTGTGAATTGTATAAGATAGGTCGCTTGATAAAAATGTATACAATAATTTAAGAAATTCGGAGATTTTTTTACATTTCAAAATCAACTTTTTGAACATGCATTTTGAAATACAACTTTAAGAGAAAAAATGTGCTAATCCTGGGAACTCACTGTAGAAGGATACATGTGATTTTCAGGGAAATCCTATTGTATAATTTCTAACATTGTATATAAATATTTGCTAACTACTCAATCATAAATCAATAATGAGAAAAAGATCAAACAAATGTTTTAATTTTCTATAAATTTGCTTAGCGAAATTTAAAATTTTAAGGGTCTGGATTCCAGAAACCAGATAATATTTGAACCCTCTGTCATTTCCATACACACTATAGTTACGTGCCTAATTTAACCTGTATTAATTATATAAAATCTTAAGCTTTCGCGGTTATGTTTAAAATTATAAGCGACTTTCGGCTTAGACCGCGTCGTAGTAAAACACCCAGACTTAGGCTTGGTCATAGTCTCTTCTTGAGAGCCAAAACAAGAAGTAGAACTTGGCCTTTGCCGTATTGTCGTTCGTGAACCCAAACAAACTGACGTTTCGCAAGACATTGCAGCTTGCATCTTCAGAGTGGTAAATGTCACTGAAAGAAAAAGTGGAAATGACGATATTTATACCAATAGCGATTAGCGTGATTAACGAACCTTATCGTTCCGTTACCGCTTGACTGACTTCGTTATTACTCGGAGTAAGTGTTTGTGTCCTTTCCAAGAAGGTCGATCTTTGTCTTAGAGGATATAATACTGGTAGCCAAGATTTGCTGAGTCTTAAACCGTCTTCTCGGTTCATATTACAAGGATGTTTTTCTATTTCCACAGCTTCGCGGATTAGTCTGGGAAAGTAGAAAGGAGTTCTAGCCAACACTTTAGTTTGGTGAAAGTTCAGCGTGTGTCCTTGGTTCCACACGTGTTCTGCCACTGCTGATTTAGTAACTCTGCGGTGTTTGCAGTCAGCCATATGTTCTTTTACTCTAACTTCAATAGAACGTCCCGTCTGTCCTATATAACTTGATCCACAGGAACAAGGAATTTTGTTCCGGCATGTTTTAGAGCCCTTTGTTTGTCTTTCGCAGATGTAAACCAGGTGTTCAGGGTATCCTTAGTCGTAAAGACAGTTTTAATATTATGTTTCTTTAGCACCCTGCTTATTTTGTCTGTTGAACCCATACAGTAAGGTAAATAAGCGGTGCTAGTAGGAGTTGATAAGTCTTCTTTGACTTTTGGATTTAATGCTCTTTTCCATGCGTTTTGGATCTCTTTGAACCCGTATCCATTTTGTTGTAGGGACTCCAACAATGTTTCCTTTTCCTTTTGTAGATTTTCGTTATCTGACACACGTATAGCTCTTTTGGCTAAAGTATGCAAAACAGTATTCTTCTGTACTGGATGGTGGTGAGATTCGGCGTTTAAGTATCTATTAGTGTGCGTTTTCTTTCTATAAACGGAATGCCCCAATTTTCCGTTATTTTCCTTTATCACTAGTACATCAAGAAAGGCTAGACTGCTGTTATGTTCTAACTCCATAGTAAACTTAATGCTGTTATGTGCAGAGTTTAGATGTTGAAAGAACTGGTTTAGTTTATCTATGCCATGAGGCCATACAACAAACGTATCATCAACATATCTGAACCAAGTTTTTGGTTTTAACTCAACATTCTTTATAATTTCAGTTTCAAAATATTCCATATAAATATTGGCTATAACTGGAGAGAGCGGTGAACCCATGGCCGCTCCTTCTACTTGTTTAAACAAGTTGTCGTTATAACTGAAATAAGTGTTTTTGAGGCAGAGTTCGATGAGCAGAACTTCTTCTTCAGTAATTCTCTCCTTGAGCAAAAACAACACTTCGTCGACCGGGACTTTAGTAAAAAGAGATACCACGTCAAAGCTGACTAAAATATCTTCTTTTGTTATACTTGTTTCAGTTATAACGACAACTTGTTTAAACAAGTAGAAGGAGCGGCCATGGGTTCACCGCTCTCTCCAGTTATAGCCAATATTTATATGGAATATTTTGAAACTGAAATTATAAAGAATGTTGAGTTAAAACCAAAAACTTGGTTCAGATATGTTGATGATACGTTTGTTGTATGGCCTCATGGCAAAGATAAACTAAACCAGTTCTTTCAACATCTAAACTCTGCACATAACAGCATTAAGTTTACTATGGAGTTAGAACATAACAGCAGTCTAGCCTTTCTTGATGTACTAGTGATAAAGAAAAATAACGGAAAATTGGGGCATTCCGTTTATAAAAAGAAAACGCACACTAATAGATACTTAAACGCCGAATCTCACCACCATCCAGTACAGAACAGGACAGACGGGACGTTCTATTGAAGTTAGAGTAAAAGAACATATGGCTGACTGCAAACACCGCAGAGTTACTAAATCAGCAGTGGCAGAACACGTGTGGAACCAAGGACACACGCTGAACTTTCACCAAACTAAAGTGTTGGCTAGAACTCCTTTCTACTTTCCCAGACTAATCCGCGAAGCTGTGGAAATAGAAAAACATCCTTGTAATATGAACCGAGAAGACGGTTTAAGACTCAGCAAATCTTGGCTACCAGTATTATATCCTCTAAGACAAAGATCGACCTTCTAGGAAAGGACACAAACACTTACTCCGAGTAATAACGAAGTCAGTCAAGCGGTAACGGAACGATAAGGTTCGTTAATCACGCTAATCGCTATTGGTATAAATATCGTCATTTCCACTTTTTCTTTCAGTGACATTTACCACTCTGAAGATGCAAGCTGCAATGTCTTGCGAAACGTCAGTTTGTTTGGGTTCACGAACGACAATACGGCAAAGGCCAAGTTCTACTTCTTGTTTTGGCTCTCAAGAAGAGACTATGACCAAGCCTAAGTCTGGGTGTTTTACTACGACGCGGTCTAAGCCGAAAGTCGCTTATAATTGTATTAATTATCTTTTGTACCATTAAACACATGAATAATATTCAAAGAATTACAGCTATACACCTAATATATATTGAATACAAATTCTAGTTTTATTATATACACTTTTTTGTTGTATATACTTAGCAGCTTACACAAAAAATATATAACCAGGTTGTTTTTAGGCATATAATCTAGGCACAGGAAAGGGAGTATCTGTCTTACAATTAGTTAAAACGTTTGAAAAAGTAACAGGATCGGCTGTACCCTACAGGTTTGCAGGAAAAAGAGAAGGCGATATAACGGCAATGTACGCTGATGCAGATTTAGCAGAGCAGGAATTAGGATGGAAAGCAAAACATACACTTGATGAAATGTGTAAGTTTAATAAACAAATTTATAAGATAGAAAGCATCTTAACACATTTTATTTCTTAGGTATCGACTTTTGGAGATGGAAAACAATGAATCCTTGTGGGTATAGGCCACACAAAACAAAGCTTACAAATGGGCATTAAGAGTTTAATTAAACATTTACTAGTTTTGTACCAGAACTGCTTTTAAATAAATTTATGTATCTGCTTCATACAAACATTCGTTTTGAAAACGTAGTACTTCCGATCCCCAACTAGTCCAATTTGGTTGTAAATATCTTGCAAATATTTCTAAGCATTTTGGATTGTCTGGTAAATATGGTGCTAAAAGCTCTAAAACGGTCATAAATATATAAACTCAATCAATTAATGCAAAAACATTTACCTGTTAAAGGTGGTTTGTGAGAATGCAAAGCACTTGGAACACTAACTATCAATTTGCCATTTAAACTTGATAAAGATTTAGCACTGTTTTTTCTTATTCCAATGAGTATTTGTTCAAAAGGTTGTTTTCCAGGAGGGTCCGAAAATTTACATACTGGCTGACCATAATTTGTAATCTATAATAAGTTTAATCACATCATAAGCTTTAGTATAAATAACATCTACCTTTAACCAAAATAATTTGGCTACATACTGAACATTCCACTCTGGAAAAAACTCCAATTCTAATGCTTTTAAATGTTGTTGCGAATTTGTACACCACACTACTACCAAACCACTATCTGCCAATAGTTTGTCTATTGGCAGCATTTTAATATCAGCATTAAACATCATTGTATATGCAAAATTTGTTTTAGCTTTCTTTCGTCTTATATATTTATTCCACCATGGAGGATCCAATAGAATACAATCATATTTTTCATTAATTAAATAATCGTTTAACTCTACTATATCTTTACAAAAAAACCTACAGTTTGAAGGAAATAAAAACTTCGAATTATTGATTAGAAGAAATTTAGCTTCATCTTTATTGCCTCCGATGATGTTTGAAATCTGTGCTATACCAGAATCTTCATATACTTGTGCTGATAAATCAAGTGCACATTTATTAAAATCCTCATAATCATTACGAACAGCAGTCAATAAATGAACAAATTCTAATTTAAAATCCTTATATATAGTTTTAATGTGATCCTACAAAATTAACTTGTAAATTTTGTAGATTCTCAGAATATACTTAATTACAATATCTTTGAGTAAGTGATCGTCTACCACAGCACCTTGTTTCCTCTTTCGCTTTTTCTTCGAAGTATTTGTATTTTTAAACGGAAAAGTAATTTGAAAAAGGCCTTGCTTTATTTTAAAATTAGTTAACCCAGTCGAGGTTGTAATTGAGGTATAAAAAGTATTTATTAAATCAGCATGTGAAATAAGCCAACCTTTATCCGAAAAATACAAAATGCTCATATTTCAATTTTTGAGGTTATATAAAACAAAATATAAAATGTACACAAAAAAATTAGCTAAAATCTGTGGTTTATGCACGATCGACGTGAATTTAATTTATAAAATTAACTTCACGAAATACCAGTGCTGCCAAATTACTTTGACGCAATTCTTCGCACAAACTGTAAAAATTCAACAATTTTACTAATAATTTAACAAACAAACTTGAATAAAATTAGACGTAATTAAACTTTTTAGGTTTTATGATATTGGTTTGTTGGTAAAGTTGGTATAAATTTTTGGCAGTTAAAAAAACATAGCTAATCTTTAGAAAGTACCCAGCAAACACACGACGTTTCAGGAACGTTCGTTTTATGTCCAAATCATGTTTTTACATCTTGGGATTTAAAAGGAACCTCTTTAGGATGTCTTTAATAGGACGTCCGCGCAGGATGTCAATGAAAAACGTACGATGGGATGTTCCATGCGGGAAAACAAATTTGAGCGTTTGTCAATTTCATATTTTTAATCGAATTTTAAAAAAATTGAAGAGAAAAATTTTCATATTACCTAATGCGAATGTTTATTTATAATTATTTATCAAATAAAATTAGAACAGGATTATACATTCATTATATATAAATATAAATTAATCAATGATATAAATATAGGACACTTAAATAAAGGTTATCCATCAATCAATTTCGGTTACTCTAGTTAATCTTTCTATTTATATAACAAATATTTTGAAGACGTTGATGTGTGTGATTCACTTCAACCACACCGATAATCGGTTTTCGCACATAAACGAGACAAATGTAAAACTTAGTACGCGTGCCCACTTTCCTTCTTGTTCTCTAGTGCCTACTCAACACTCGTACACTCAGTGTTGTAAATAGATAATTTTTAAATTATATAGATACAGATAAATTTTTTTTCTTGCAAGAATTATCTAGTATTAGATAATAGATAAAATATTTAAACTTTACCCAGCAAACAGACTGTCGTCAGAATGACGTTAGTTTGTGGTCATTTTTCGTCGCGAACGTCAAAAGTCTTAAGCCGGGCGTCTTTTTGACGTCGAAAATATGACGTTCTAAAATTGCGTCATTTTGACGTGTCCATAAGTCTTAAATATTACCATAATATGACGGGGGTATATGTGATTTGCTTTCATATTTTAATTTTTTTTAGTAACTTCCTATATTGCTGAATGTGAAAACAAAACAGTATAATTAATTAATATATTCTATACTGAGGTAAAAAGGAAAAACATACGTAAAAAAAGGATTTTTACTCATATTTGGCAATACCGCCTCTACAATGGTAAGGTAACTGTTGCAACTACGCACAACAATTTTGGTGTTTACTATATTTGTTTACTACTACATCTACAGCAAAATCTACAGTTGATCTGTGGTTGATCTACACTGTGATCTACAGAAAATAAAATCACGTTTGCCTTCCCGCTAAAATTAAATGCTCATGCTGATCGATGCTGATCATGCGCATAACATAAAGATAAAACTTAACGGTCTTTTGCAAGCATTTGTTTTGTAATGTTTTAAGGTTTTTTAAGTGTTGAAAGTTGCGACAAAATAAAATCATAGAAGTTTGATTGTGTATTCGGTTTTCATTAAAAAGTAGAGTAAGTATTGTAAATTAAACTACATATTTATGTAACTAAAATGCACTTTGAAGAAGATGACTTTTGTAGGGATAGAATTTCTAGAAAAAAATGGAGAAAGTAGACTAGCAATCGTAAATAATAAGTGGTTAACACCCAAAAAGTCAGAAGTCTTTTGGCCACCATATAAAACCCAAGAGCGTTATAACAAATCATTAAAATCAGAAACTCCTGACGAAGAAAAATGGGCTTTATATTCAATTAGTCGCACCTTCTTTGAATCTGGTAAAGTCATTTATTTCTTTAGTAACATCTGAACTTAACAAAAGTCTCAGTCTCTTTAAATTGCTTAATATTGCATTCTTGTAAACAAAGATTGTCAAACTAGTATCATTTCAACGTTTCAGATGAGTACAACAACGCTGTCATTAAATTGAAACGAGCTGAATGCACATCTGATGTTAATACTGACATAAATGAACCACTGAGTGAGGCACCACCAAAGAAACGACAACGCTTTAAACCACGTAAATTATTGGATAGTTCTAGTGATGAGGATGTTGCAGCATCTGATTTACCAAGGCCTCCACCAATAGTTTCATCAAAAAAGAAAGGTTTGGAAATAGCCAATATAACTCCGAGAAATTCATCTCTAACTTGTTCTATCCCGGAACTTATTCCATGTATGTATAGTTTATTTAAGTTTATCTGTATTTGCATGAGTTATAATATTATAAAGCATGACTATAAAATATTTAATTTGGACTTCTTGACACAATAGCCTTGTTGATAATAAGTTGTTATACACAGTGGGCATTTAATAATGCATGTGTTAAAGAAAAATGCAAAATGATTACTGATCATGTGGTTTGAATTGTCTCTTAGTAACTATTGAACATTTGATTGCAAACTAACAATAATTCTAATGCCTTTGAATTTAATATTCATTCCGAATAATATTAAGTACAAAACTACATATATAAATACATTGTACCTGTTACTGCTAGGGAATCCGGAAATAAATGAAAATGATATCAGAGCGGATCATCCGATACTGAGTGTATCTGCAACCAGAGTAGATAATGTTCTGCAACACTATGAAAAAAATCCCGAAACTGCATTACTTGCTAGGAACACAATAAATAATTCACAGTTTGCAGTTTTAACAGGCAATAATCAAAATCGTTGTATGTCTGTTAGTAGTCCGTCTTCTTCAACCACCACAATATCTAGAAATTTTCCTCGAACTATAATTGATACTCCAACAAAAAATCAAGGAAATCTCTCTCACTCAAAAGGTAAAAAACTGTAACGCCTCAAAATGAATTAAAAATTTTGTGACTGATAAATTTAATAATGATTCCTTACAGAGTTCGAGGAGATAGTATTAGAACAGTTACTACTTATAAAGGAACAAAATAATAAACTATTGGCAATTTTGACTGCAAAAAATACAAAATCGGCATCAGGTTATCGAATTCCAGAACTCAGTGTCAATTTGCCAGTTCAGAGTAAACAAGAACTGGATTCGCTTTGTGCTGACTTATTAGATGATAACACAGTAACAGAATTGGTACAGTACCATCACTATAATTTTAATTTAATGTAACTTTCATATTTTTTAGTCCAGCTATTTTTCTACCATAGGCGGTTGTAACCTTGTCACTAAAGTGAACAATATACTAAAACATAGTATGAGCAACAGCGTTGCAGCACAAATAAGTTTTCGTGGGAAAACGCTTGGAAAACAAGCCTTTCATGACTTGAAATTAAAAGAAGTAGTTGTATGTGAGTATATAAATTTGTAGAAATATAATTATAAACTATCAGCAATGCAATGTACAGGTGCACTTTTTGTGATAAATTTTAATTGGCACCATTGTATACCTTAGATATCAGGCACTCTCTCTTCTTTGGGTATTGCTTATTTCCGTATTACTCATTTATCCGTTTATTTTAATGCACGCTCTTGTGTTAAAAGGTGTCTATGTAAATGACAAAAATGTTAATCTTCTGTAGGTGCAGCTAAATTGGTACATCCTTCTGCTACTGAAAAGCAAATTGAAGATTGCATGAAGATTTGGTTCAAACATGCACCACAGAGGTATAAAACAGACATGAAAAAACAAGATTTGTAAAGATTCGTTGTTAGGTACTGTAATATTTTTTAGTTAGTAGTTTAGCTTGTAGAAATGAATAAGATACATAAGGTCAAAAAATATAAAGTTGTTAGCCAAAGGCAGATATATCGAAGAGTTGCATTGCAAAAGCAGGAAATGTTACACAAATTGGCAAGTCAAAAGCATGTTTTTGTTGAGAGTGTAGTAGAACAGTATTTATCAGATAGTGATTTCTATTTGAATAATGAACGTAATTCCGTAGCACCAGTTCCTGTTCTAAATAATTCTTTAATCAATGACGATAGAGAATGTGAAACTAGCGATGCTCCGATTAAGTTCAATAGTGTTTGTCCCAATACAGTCTCTGAAATTGACAATGCTCAGGTTAAGGTTCTTAGTATTTGTCTCTTTGGTATTTGTCACAAAAATAATTTGAATGATGAAATCAAGTATTGGGCAACTACATCTTCCACCAGTTGTACTGATGTGACCAGATTACTGCATATACTTAAACCACACCATCCATCTCTACCATTAGATTATAGAACCCTGGTAAAAACACCCACACATATCCCCAAAAAACAATTACAGACTGGTGAATATTGCCATATAGGCTTGCTAGTAAATATTCAACGAATTCTCGACATGTATGTAAAACAACATAATCCCAAAAATCTTGAACTTAGTTTCAATATTGATGGACTGCCATTATTTCACAGCAACACAGTACAGTTGTGGCCAATTTTAGGTCAAGTAAAAAATGTAAAATGTCCTCCTTTTGCGATTGGTATTTTTTGTGGTCGTTCTAAACCAATGCCTTTAGAAACATATCTCGAAGATTTTATAGATGAATTAAATTTCCTTTTACAAAACGGTTTTGTGTATAATAAAAATAAATATTCATTGACTTTGCGTAATTTTATATGTGATGCCCCAGCACGTTCCTATTTAAAATGTATAAAATCACACGGAGGATACGCTTCCTGTGAAAAATGCAATGTTTATGGAGAATATGTTGATGGTCGTATAGTCCTCAACTCAACTAGTTCACCTGTTCGCACAGATCAGTCATTTTTACAACAAATTGATGAAGAGCATCACATTGGCATATCCCCACTGTTAAAATTACCTATTGGTATGGTAACCAATTTTCCTAATGACTACATGCATAGTTGTTGTTTGGGCGTTATGAAAAAATTGATTAGTTTTTGGCTGAATGGATCTTTAAAGACGAGACTAAAAAGTTCAAACGTTAGGATAATATCGGAACATTTAGTATTACTTAAAAATTATATACCTACAGAATTTAATAGAAAACCTCGTACCTTACAAGATGTGCCACGGTGGAAAGCAACCGAATATCGAACTTTTATGTTATATGTAGGTCCATTAGTTTTGAAAGATGTATTAGACATTGCTGTTTTTGAACATTTTTTGCTGTTTCACACTGGAATGTCAATATTAATTTCTCCTCTGCATTTGTCCAAGCTTGGTTCAGAATTGGCAGGTAATTTATTAAATACTTTTATAAATCATTACTCTTCACTCTATGGAAAACAATTTTTGATTTATAATGTTCACAGCTTATGTCATCTAAAGGAAGATGTCCAGTTATATGGTCCTTTAGATGAATTTTCAGCGTTTCCATTCGAGAACTTTTTAGGTCGTTTAAAGCGTTTAAAGAAGTCTACAGTTCATCCCCTTGTTGAAATTTACAATCGCATTGTTGAATTAAATTATACCCATCCTAGTTATGACCTTGATGACAAAATACGTTTAAAAATTGAACATTTAACTGGTCCTGTTATTGACAGAAATGGAAGTTATAGGCAATTTAAAAAGCTTCTTTTAAATAATATGACTTTAATGACTTGTTACCTTTCAGTTGCTGATAGCTACTGTATGACTAAAACAAATAAAGTAATTCAGATTCACAATTTTATTACTGATACATCGAAATCCAATGAAATCTTTATCATTGGTAAAGAGTTTTTAACCTATAGGTCTTTATATGTATATCCTTTTGAGTCAGATAAGTTACAAATTTATTCTGTATCAGATTTGAATAAGAATTTGTCAATATGGTCGGTTGAAGATGTAACAGCTAAATGTATTGTTTTACCTAATAAGAAAAGAGATCAATGGGTTTCATTTCCACTTGTGCATTCTCTAAGCATAAATAATTATTGATATTGCAGCTCTCTTTTATTTTTGCCTTAGGCTTTAATATGTATGTATAGGTACCTAATAAATGTTGTATTTGGGAAATGTGTGTTATAATAACCCTATAACAACAATACCTAGGCTTTTTAGGTGCGTCGCATTTTGGTGATTATTGAAGTCAAATTGACGTCTATTAATAACATCTCAAAGACGTCATAATATGACGTCTTCAAGCTGCGACATTTTCACCAGTTTCGTACGTCAATTTGGCGTCATTATTTGGTGATCTTATAACGTCTTTTTAGTTACTTGATGACTTAAAATTGACGTGATTTTAACGGCAGTCTGTTTGCTGGGCAGTATCGAAAGGCACTTTTACAAGGAGACGAACCTAATGAAGAAAACTGGTTGCTATGCGAAATAAAAACAATCCATTTTGAATGTGGTATGTAGTACTTAAGTAATTAAAAACAAGTAAATTACGAATTTATTGATGTCAAAATGTATAAAATAATATGTGATGTTTTCTTATTTTTTAATTTTAGCCATACTTGGTAATTTCTATCACTGAATCATACTTTACCTGGTAAAACTCTCGAATGAATAAAACTATCTGTTAAATTGTAAATAGACCATTATTTTGTGTCACTACCACTGATTGACTGTTTATTTTAAAAATTCAAGTTTATTTAATTTTGTTATTATGTCTACTAGATTTTTATTTTTAATGTTGATTTTTGTAATGTATTTTATAGCAGAAATGTTTTGTAATAAAAATTTTTTATAGTATTATTATTAATACATACCCTATATAAAAACCCGTCAAATTATGACATGATAAGTACGTCACTAAATGACGTCTTTGGTCTGTGACATTAGTATGTCTTTATGACGAGAGACTGACGTCATAACTGGTCATTAAACTAGTCAGTTCTAGTCATATAATGACTGGTTTCTGACGTCATTTTGACGGCAGTTTGCTAGCTGGGTATATAGATAACAGATAATAGATGAAATAATCTAGGTAGTAATAACGATAGATGGAGTTCATTTGAAGAACTGCTATGGAATGTGGAAAATTACTGAAGAAAAACATACATATTGTAACTTGAATTTTACGGAACACTGGATTTTTATAAATTTTATTTAAATAATTAAATAAAAATTATATATATACAGATACATATAACTTATATATTTTTGATTGTATCTAGATACATATAAATAGATAAAAAATATGAATCTAGATTAATTTATCTATATAAATTTATATAGATAATTTACAACACTGCGTACACTCCTTTGGTACCGTTTAGTATATCAAAGGGGTACACTCTGTTTGCACCGTCTGCACTCTGTATTTGTTTTTGTTGGTATCCTGACTACTTTATTTATCTCTTCTTTATTTTATTATCTAATGTTTTTCTGGTTTGGTTTTTTTTACTCAAAAAATTATTTAAAAAATGCTTTCTTTGTATTAAAGGTTTAAAAACGTGACGTTATCTCACGACTTTTATCGTCGCAATTTAAAACAATTTACTCACTACCTATCTACTACATTGCGACAAACGGCAGGAATCTTTCGGTAACACACGAGTCGACTTTACAGTATCAATCAACATGACCGATAAGGCACAAAATTGCTAATCTAACTAAGAAACAATATCGGTATCGTTTTCTTGGTAACAGCGTCTTACTTCATAGTTACGATTAGTGTGCGGATCTCTAGTTCTGTATTACTGTTTCCACAATAATTAGTTAAGCAGTTAAAAATACATCTAAAAATAAACAAAATAATTAATATTGTTTTCACCACATTCTTCTGATGAAACGTAAATGCGAAACGTATAAAAAATTTTAATGAATTTGCAAAACTGACGTGTTCACAAAAAAAAAACGTGTTCAATTCTTAAATTTAGAAGAATGTAAATTCTGACTATATAGAAATACCAAAATAAGTTTTTTGTAATATTTGTAATTGTAAATTAATGGATTACGTGTTGCAAAAGGGCTGACAAGATGAACCCTAACAGCAGCTTTGTTCCACCGAGTTCACACACGAGTTATGAAAAAAATTTGCAAAATGAATTGCTAGGTTTTTTTAAATAAAACTGATTAATATATATCAAACAAAAAATTATTTTCTGCCCCATAGAAACATTTTGAAGAAATGGATTTTTTCAACAAAATTTATGTGTTACCAAAAAAAATAATCAAACAAAACTATTTTTATCGTTGAATGAAAAAATTAAACAACAAACGAAATTGATTTTTTGTAGAAGTTTTCTTTCGTTCAAGTAAAAAAAATTAACGCTTTATGATGTTTAAACGTAATTAATTACTTTTAAGAAGTTATAAATTATCTATCAACAAAATAAAATTATGAGCACTAGTGTCATTGCTTATTAAATCGAAAATTATCAAAAATAAAATTATTTAGAAGTCTTTTAACGTGCATCATAATCAGTGTTGTAAATAGATAATTTTTAAATTATATAGATATAGATAAATTTTTTTTCTTTGAAAAATTATGTAGTATTAGATAATAGATAAACTATTCAAACCTTATATAGATAACAGATAATAGATGAAATACTCTAGGTAGTAATAACGATGGATGGAGTTAATTTGAAGAACTACTATAAATGTGGGAAATTACTGGATAAAAACATACATATTGTAACTGGAATTTTACGACACTGGATTTTTTATAAATATTATTTAAATAATTTAAATAAAAAATTATATATATACAGATACATATAACTTATATATTTTTTGATTGTATCTAGATACATACCCACACAGCACAAGCATATCCAGTGGATATGAAATGTACACACCACCCATGGATACCGGAGGTACATCGAACATCCATATTTAATATTATGGAGCAAGGATGGAGGTTCATTGGATATATCATTCCGTCACGGAAAAATCTTCATAGTATGTCCATAGGACCTCCAGGTGGATAAACATTTTACATCCATATGGAGATATATTGAACAGTCATATGAACGTACAAAATACATACATATGGAGGTTCAATGAACATTTAATTAAAGTATAATAAACATTCATTTTTTATAGAACCTTCATATGTAGGTAAAATATATGTGCATATCTATATATTAACAAAAAATATGGCCACACGTCAAATAAAGTCAATACAAAATGCCAATAGTGATATTTTCCAGATGCAACAACTCCGGTTGGTCCACAGAAAATATGACCACTTGTTCATTTTCACTCAAACACAATCGAACTTTTTTATTTACACATTCTCTCATTTTTCTAGAGCTTTTATCCATTATTTATATTATAGGAATCCAAATACTTACTAGATTAATGTACAGCAAAAGTAAATTCAAATATGCAAAAACACCTTGTCTTTACCCAATAAACACAAATCAATGGGTCTGTACTGGCAATGTACTCCTTAGCCGGCACTCAGAATGCTGGCAATGTATTAAAATGAAGTACACTGCCGGTAACCAGGTGACACACCGGCCAATATATTGCTGGATGAATCTTGCCAATGCAGAAATTGCATCGAACCAATATCGGCAAGTTATGTATATTAATACAAGTTAAATGCAGAATGCCAGTGAAATCTGTGCAATATAATATGTACTTTGCCATCACATAAATAGTGCGCAATTTTAAAAGCATTGGCAATGTTAGCAACTTAACACAAATTAAATGCATACAATGGTATTATCATTTTTAATTTAATTAATAAAACAATTTGGAAACTTAACATACAATGTCCATATATGTACTGAAAAAAATTTAAAAAATATAAAAAACCTATTTACATTCATTTTGTGCTTATGTTTATTGGCGTCTTTCGTACCCACTACTCCTGGTGTTTATTGCGTGTTGTAAAGCTGCACCACAATTTGAATTTTTTCTTATGGATACTGTAAAATAAAAATTACATTGTAATGCTACTCAAATAACTTTTTTAGCAATTTCTAAACTAAATTTTGAAGTTTTTGAAGTAATTATAAAGAATTGCTTTGTAAATAGTCGTGAAATAAAATACAACACGAAAGTCAAGTTTGGCAGTAATGCACTTGAAATCACATTACGTTAATATACATATAAAGTTAATGTTTTAAGTTTTAACCTATAAACTATAAAATACTCTGAAGCCTCTTACCATAAATTAAATTTAAAATATTTTTACAAATTTGTTTTGCTTGATCCAGACCAATTACTTGGTTAAAACATGTCCCAGATAGCATGTAAACTTGCAGCAAGTTTGATTTCAGCTTGCTTTTTCCTTGCCAAGTTTACGAATCTTGCTGCAAGTTTGCAGCAATGTTGGTAATATTGGCAACTTCGACGACACACGCTTGAGAAATTTGAGTAGCTTGCTGTAAACTTGCTGCAAGCTTGCAGAAAACTTTCTTTTTCAAATTTACAGTACGCAGGCGTAAACGCATAAACACCGGCGCATGTCTCGCCATTTTTATGTTAATGCAAGTCATGTCTGTCATTTACATGGTGTTTGTATTCTAACACAATTATTATTTAGTTCTGTGTTTACTCATCGTAGACTTTTTAGGTGAGTATTATTGCATTTTAGTGCACTTATTGGTTTGCATCTTAGGTTTGTATACTTATTCGATTAAAAATTTTAAATTATTTTGCAAACACTAGTAACCAAGTTTGAGACCATTGATGTATGCTGTGTAATGTGTAATAATATGATTTTAAATTATTAGTTTTGCATGCGTTTAGCTTATTTAACATTACCATCAAACGAGCAATTAAGGTTATTCTTAATTTTATGTTTCAGGTCAACAAACCTAGCGATGAATAGAACAGGTGGAAATGGAACAGAATTAAAACAAATAGACAATAGGTACCTAATGAAGTTGTAACTTAGTTTGTAGAAACAAGTCTTTATTTAATTACAATATCAGTAAGCAAAATAATTTTTTGTTTTTTTTTGTACCTTACTTCAAAGTACAGCGATATTACTGAAAGTTTGACGAATTTCCATGACAAGTAACTTTAATATGTCTGTAAGTAAGTAAGTCTTGCGTTTACATGTTTCAATAGCATTTTTACAAATTTTAAACTTTGCGATGACAGGGGACTGTAACATTTCTGCAAATTCAAATCTTGTCATGGCAAGACTTAACAATATTGCTGCAAGTTTGTCGAAACTTGCTGCAAGTCTCCAAACTTGTCATGACAGTATTGCTGCAAGTTTGTCGCGACAAGGTTGTCACAAGCTTGTTATTGCTTCCTTAGCCAACTTGCAGCAAACTTGCTGCAAGTCTCCAAACTTGTCACGACAATATTGCTGCAAGTTTTAAAGTTGTCACGACAAGTTTGCTGCAATCTTGATACAAGCTTACATTGCTGTTTGGGATATGTTAAATATTAAACTATATTTTAATTTTATTTCGTAATAGAAATAGTATCACTATCTAGATTTTAAACCTATAGCTTTAGACTTGTAATGGTACATTGTTGGTCCTGTACACTGAAAGAAAAATTGTACATAAAGTCAATGTACGGTATACATTAAAAAAATGTGCGTTTTCATTGAATTTTTGTAATTTACATTATAAGTACATAGTTTTTGTATGTACTTTACATTGATTCAATGTATCAAGTTGTATGTGTTATCTTTCAAAAGAATTTGCTATGAGATCTTGCACAGTGAACCTTTGTATGTATGGAAATACATTAGTTTAATGTAATCGTACGTTGTATATATAAAGTTTTTATAGAACTATCTACAGTTTATGATTTCAATGTATTTTTATTACATTAAAACTATCAATGCATACGTTAATTTTAGGTAAGAAGTTTCACGACTAAATGGTGGGTTTATGCAACGCTATTTAATTTAACTTAACTTAATTTAAATGTAATTTAATTTAACTTAATTCAATTTGCCAACGAGGTGTTTATGCAAGCTTTTGTACGTACCCTAACTATTTAGTAACGTTGTAGTAATATTGTAATTGCAAAGGTTCGTGTCATAATTATAATGTTGGTATCTTTGGTATTTGTGTATTAATCACAGCTGTTTACACTTCTGAAGAAGATGACAGCATGATCAGCGAAACGTTAAGAGAAAGTTTTGTGACGCGGCAACACCCGAAAAACAGTGCTACATTAAACAACGGCCGTGAAAGTTTGCATTCTACTACAATCGGGTTGTACTTGTATAACGTAAAATGACACATGTAATTAATAAAAAAGAAACTTTAAAGTAATAAACTACGTACCCTACGTCTCACCCTCAATTGTAGAACTTGATTTGTTTATTAACTGATTCGTTTGTTCCATAGATTTTGAGACTGAAAGAAAGCGTTTTATATGTACACGATTGTTTTTTTTTAAAGAAGAACCTATATATCAATGTTAATTGTGTAAGTTTTAAAACTTACGACAGTCTGCCCGTGGTGCATTAACTTCTAATCGTATTGATTCAAATAACTAAACAGTATCTCAATTTAACCGATTTTTCAGCAATGACAAAAACATCTCATCTTCAAAATTACTGCTGCATATTTTGACTTGGTTGTAACAATAGTTATCATTTTTTGTCATCAAATCTGTACAATCGCTATTTCTAAGCCAATTTTTACATCTAGATAATTCAACCGATGTATATAAACGTATGAATTTACTTTTCAAAAATTTACCTTATTGCATCATTTGGTATACGAAAAAAACTAAGGTTCGAATTATTACTACTATTATATTTTAGCAAACAGATGATAAATATTACATTACACAAAAACTTTAATAAGATTACACTGAAAAAGGTTATGAAAGCAGTAAACAATAGCAAATACTAAAAACGAGCTACTGCGCTAGTTTTCACGAGTCGATCATGGTTCGTGAAATTTTACGGAAAAATATTCCTGAGAGTGAACCTACTGTTAGAACATTATACTGTGGTAGTACCAAGCATTATCTTACTAAGAAATTTGAGTACGTGTCAGCAATAAATTAATTTTTATATAGCATGTCAGGTAGTGTCAGTGCATTTAGTTCGTGTATTTTTCTTTATGCAATTCCATAGTGCAGTAGAACAGAAGCAAAAATATGTTTAATACGCAGTCACCGTTTTAGTTGCTAAAGTTTGTTCAATAGATGAGTGTATGCATTTTATTATTTATTAATAATCTCTCAATCGTATTGTAATTTTCAAATGCATCTATATATAATATTGTTAATTAACTGTTACCAATAATAACTGACGTTATTTCCTACGTTATCAAATTTAAAGCGAAAAAGAGAAATTAACTAAATAGTTACTCACATCTTTAATTATTTTAGCCTCAACAGACGATGGCGAAACATGCATCAAGTCGATGAAATTGGGTAAATTGTCAACGGATAAGTTCGATTTCTACTGGACAGCATGCATAAAATTAGAAATGTATTAAAGTCTGTTAACGAAATATTTTATCAATGGCCATTCTACAAAAACCATCTGATTTTTGTTTGGCAAGAACATTGTATAAAATAATGTTTTTAATTGTAAATGCAATATTTTTTAGATTGATGTTGAGTTTACCTATCTATACCCACCAGGAGATAGATTACTAAAAATCACCAACGCGAATAACAATGTTTACTTTCAGAGTGTAATAAAATTGGATCGCTTTGTATAATAACTAAATATATATTTTACATACTATTAATGTTTAATACATTAAATTGATGTAGTGCATTCATTAGATTAATGTAATTGTAACTATTGTTGATGTATAGTTTATACTGATTCATGAAATCTGGTACATCAAAATAATGAAATACATACATAAAATCAATGTAATTGTACATCAAATTAATGACGCACACAAATTGCGTCAATGTAATCGTACATTGTTTATGAACTTTTACATTGATTCATGAATGTTGGTACACGAAATTGATGAATCATATACATTCAATTAAAGTAATAATACATTGTCTTGATGTACACATTCTTCTTCAGATTCAGTGTTTTAATATATTAATCTAATGTAACATATTCATTGTGCTGATGTACCCATTCATCGGATGAAAAATATGTACATTTTTCATCGATTCAATGTAGATTTAAGTTGATTTTACGTCACTTTTTCTTTCAGTGTAAGGTAAATCCATTTAGGGTCCATTAAAAGTATTGGAATTAACACAATATTTTTAATTATTTATACAGCATAAAACCTTTAAAAATACAGCATTTCTTAAATAAACGTACGTACATAGAACATTTAAAAAATAAAAATAGTAATTGATTACTTAAAGATAAAGAATTAAAAATAGGAAACCTAAAACTAAAATGCACTTAGATACATAATAACAATTAATTATTTATATAATAATTGATTAAAAATTAAGAAATGAAAGTAATACGATAAGAAAGAACAAGTCGACGACACTTAACCTTAAATTTAGAAATTACGACATTCTCGCACAACGTCTTTCTCGATTCGGTACATTATCGAACCAAGTCTTGATGACATTTTGAATATTTGCTAATGTGTTGCAGTACTTGAATTATAAATGTTTCTCACCGCTACTGTTAAAAGATATATATGCAGTAATGTGTTGTAATAGTGAAGGCTTCCACGGCCGGAGTCTATACTAAGATAAGAACGTCTTCCGGGTTTGGACCGTGTCAATGTTGTAACCGAAGTTGCCAACGTTTCGCCCACTTTCGTAAGGGGCTTCATCAGGGCGTGAGAGAAATCGAAGAACTTAAACAAGCAACCGAAATCTAACTAAAGACTTCTCAAAAGTTAGGTAATCAACTTTTTTAACTTGTGAAAAGTTACCTTTGCCTGCTAAATTTTTAATAAGTTAAAAACAAAACTTTCAGTCAAATCTATGCACTGCCAGTTATTACAAAAATCTTACTCTGTCTATTGGTAATTCAAAAGCATCCAATAATTCGGTTATCCCAATTAATTAACATTTCTTGATATTGTCGTACATATAGACACGAGTTCTCGAATAAGCCCTTCACTAAAGTATTTTTCTTTATAGTCTGAAAGTCATCGAAATAACTACTTGATACACTTGAGTGTTCTAAATTTTATGATTCTCATAACCACCTACAAGAGCAGAAATTAACAACAAAACAAATATCACTTTATTAAAGCATACATATGTACATAACTTATAAAAATCTGACTTACCGGTAAACTAAACTGTAATGTACTAATATATTTCGTATTAACACGACAAAATTATTAAAACGGATTTCTCATACCGCTCTCTGACAAAATAAGTGAAAAGAAGCATTAAACTATTTTACTGTAAATGTTTTTAGACTCAAGCAAACAAATATAAATAAACAACATATAAATGCAGTATATTATATATAAAAGCCCATTTACTCCAAAAATTGAATTACGTTTTCAATTATTTTCTTACTAACTGGTAACTGCCATTTACTGGCAATTTGATTCCAAATCAACAAAGAAACATTTTTTAAATGTTTTTTTCAATGTTCTACAAAATATATATTTACATTTTTAAAAACATTGCATGTCTTAATATCCAGAATTACGTTGCAAAATCAATAGAAGAACATTCTAAAAATGTCTAAAAAAATATTATTCATAATATTATTTATATTTTATATATATTTAATATATTTTACAAATGTTACATTAATGTATAAAAATGTACAATCAACGTTTTTATAAATATATTTCAATATGATTAAGGGCCGGTTCTACAATCATGGCATAAAAGCGATAAAAGTACAAAGCGCCGAAGTAAACAAAGTCTCCGGAAAATATGTGAACTAACTCATTCATTACTTCAAAGTTTGTATTTGATTCCAATGTTAATTCTTCAAACAATAACTAGTTTCTGATAAGAGATTTTTACATTACTTACTTTCTGTATTGTTTCAACTGTTATTTATCGACATGGAATCTGAATCAAAGAAAGAAAGAAAGAAATTCCGAAGACAAATGCATTATTAAATATCAAATAAAAATCAACCAAATTTATAAAAAATCCAAAGTGAAACGATGATGAGTAGTGATGGAATTTTAAGATCTCCGTCGAAGAAAAAAATAAGTATTTCATAATGGCTCAAAAATAATAGGGTAATGACAACAAATGAAATGTGTTAGTAAAACAATTAATTTATACGAAAACATATTATGCAAACGAAATCCTTAAAAATCAGGACATCAGTGATGGCCGCGTATTCTACATGATGTAGAAAATTGAATTTTCTACGCGTAGAAAATAACAATTTTTTACATGACACATTTGATGTAGAAAATGTCAAGTATGTGGAATATGTATAAAATACAAATAAAATGCGGGAAATAAATTATTTAAAAGAAAAGTAAGTTCTGAAAGAGCAACAGACTCCAAGAAAAAAAGATAAATAGTTATTAAGTATTTACTGTGCTACCAAAGATAAAAACACCATGTAAAATATACCTACGTATAACCTTCGCAAAATTTTGTTTAAAATCATAAAGTATTTGTTGACAAATTTTGTCGACGTTTTGATTCCATTTTACGTTTTTAGGTTAAAATTGTCTTTATTTGATTTATAGCACAGAATAAGTTACTGATGTTGCCGAACACTCACGCTCCAAAAACAAGTCGAACTTGTCAACAAAAGTGAATTAGATTCTTACTAAAGTAATTTAAGAAGGTTTACACATGAAATGTATACTGCTGGTATTCAACTTATTCATATATTATAATCAAACTATTAGTGGAAATAATTTTTCTTCCATCACACAGTTTCTTACATCTAATTATAATGATATCAACTCTCATAAACAGAAACGTTTCAATGAAGTAGTGATTTATTAATTAAATAATTAATATAAGTTGAACGCTAAATTGTTATAATTTTATGTTGTGCAAGTAAAAATTTGAACAGCTGATCTGTTTTAAAATCTTGAGAATGTTAACTATTAAATCAAAATAAGAAAAACAAAACATTTAAAAAATACTGCAGTATTGGATAGAACAAAAATTAATTGATGTATTGTAATAAAATTCGTTGTATTAATACAGTGCACGCCGCTTCATAATATCGCTTGTTTAGAATAAAAAATTTTATCATTGTACTTGTTTTGCATGCTTTATTTTTGCAGTGTTATTTATACTAGTTTATTTACTGACCTACGTAACATTGCATTACACATCTGTAAATATACGTTGTCTTCGAGAAAACTTCAAAAGCATATGCGTTCTTAGAATAACAATTTTATTTGACTACATCTTATGTGATAACGTTATTTTGTATTTATTTATAGTGTCAGCAATTTATTGAGAAGCAATGTGTAGTTCTTAGAAAAGTAAATTAAACATCATATTTTATTTTTTATTTCTTTTTATTACAACAAATTATTTAATGTTACATTAGTTACATTATTTTTTTATTTATTTGGCTCAAAATTTTGTTTTTTTAAACGTTTTATCAAAATTTTTATTTTGACATTTTTTGTTTGTATGGATGCTATGATTTCATCTTCTAAATTAACAACCTGTTAATCTGATACACGTTGTATGTATGTATTTACTGCTTTTTAACCAATAAACATTTATTTGTTTTTTTCTAAATTTTGGATATTGTTATCATTCGGTTATTATTATCAAAAATCCCAAGTCCCAATGTCATTCTATTAAGCGGCGTCCACTATGTATTTTAATATTTTATTTTTTGTACTCGTAATTATTTCTATTCGACAATAATAAAGTGGAAAACATAATAAATAAATAAAAGTAACATAAAAAACTGATTTTTTTTATTACTAAAAATAAGGGTCGAATCTGCTCGATACACACTAATGACGCTTTTGTTTTAATGGTTTTAGTTTCTGCAAATGTACATATACAAAAAGAATAACGTAATGTCTCTACAATTACAATATAGTAAAACTAAAATATAATATGAATATAAAGCCGCATTTTTACATCAATCGCTATTTTCATCAATATCTTAATGGAAATTGTTGAGCCTATTTATATTTAAAATAAAATAGGGTTCTTATAAAAAAAGTTTTTTTACATTTTCGTGATAATTATTAAATAATTTTTATTCAAATTCGAAACTTTAGTACTGTTTTTTAGATGTTTTGCTTTGATTTTGGTAAAGACTTAAATATTGCTACTCGGTCTACAGTAATACATAAAATTTGTATTACTAAAAAAGGCTAGAACCAGATTACAAAAAGAAATAGCAATAGGAATTAGGTTAATTTTAATCAGCAAATGTCAACTTCAACAGCTGTTGGCGGATTAAGTTTTTAAAAACGGCGATTTTTTTACATTATTTACGTCATTATCTACATTGTCTACATATTATATACGTATTTTCTACTTATTTTTTACGTATACGCGTGGAAAATTATTTTATACGTGGAAATGCCCATCACTGACGGGCATACCGAGTTACGTTTGCCATCTTACCACTACGACTTAAATCTGATAGAGTTTGCATCGAGTTTAGCAAAACATAAGATCGCTATAAATAATATTACTTAGAATGGTCAGGAGATAGAAGCTTTAGTGACTAATGCATCTTCTGAGATAACTGCATCGGACTAAGACAAACATCGGCAACATGTAAATCACTTTGCGCAAGAAATATGGCTGGATGTAACTGTGGAAAACCTGTCGTTTATAGTGAACACTGGATCATCTGACGATAAAAGTTGTAATGAAGAAAACAAAAGTGACATTGATTGAGTTTTCTAATAATTGTTTTTAGATATAAATAAGTAATTTTTAGAATTACTTTTAGAAGTATGTAACTATTATTATATTTTGTAATGCCCTACCTAATCTTTTAGAAAAGTAAATGTGTATTTACAATTTATTTTAATAATATTAAAATTATAAAGTGTTTTTCTCAAACTTCAACAAGGGCTGATAATTATCTACACGCGTAACCTATGAATGATGTGAGTTTTCCATCAAAATACTTTTTAATTTGAGTGTATCTCTAGAATTAAAGTGACACCAGTTACGCCTCTCTAGGAACTTTGTTTATTCAGGTCAACTGTACGTTTAATTATGCTTACCTTACTATCACCTGGCATTTATACCATGGCTATAGAACCAACCCTAAAATGCTTACAAAAGATAAGAAATACAATCTTTGTGTACTCAAAATATTTCAATTTAATGTAGCTGTAAACGTATTTGGTGCTTTATAACAAAAAGTAACACATAGATATAAGCAAAACAAACATTATTTCATATACGCCTTTGTGTAGAAACGAAAACCAGAGCAACTAACAATCCAAGATTTTGAAATTTAGTCCACACAAAATAATGCTGTATCTATATCCATATCAGAAAATGAAGTAACCTAGTCGTTATCTTGCAAGCCAATTAGATCAAGTACCTCACTGTAACAAACAATATTAGTCTTTAGCAAAACTTTCTTGTAATGATAAATTTGCTAAGCATAATAAAAGCGAAAGAAATTTGCTCAGATATATTTAAAACTCAAAATTGTTATTCAATGTCACATGAATGTCAAGAATTCCAAAAAACAAAACATTACGAATCGAATTGCTTTTCATTACGACCGCAAATTAGAAAAACTAATAAAAAAAATAATACACTACACACTAATTAATACCATGGACATTGTGGATAGTTATAATTCTTTACGTAAAATATAACGCCAAAACGCAAAGACATGTATCACCATTTTTATGACGCGCTTAATTCAAACTTTCAAGAAAGTTTTTAGAGAAACGAAAACGCTAAATACATGTATATTAATAATACATAACAAAATAAATTTATTTTTGATACAACATACAGAATGTACAGGTGAAATCAAGCAAAAGTATAAATTTTTATAAAGAAAAAACGTTTTTTATGTTACCAAAAATGTTTAAAAAAACGTTATTAAAATCTTTCTATTTTGATGTCGCCCTGAAAGATTTTTAAAACGTACCAAAAATATTCTTTTGAAAAACATTTTTTATTTCAATTATTTTAAAAAGGTTGTAACGTTTTTAATACATGAAAAAAACGTTTCTTTGCTGATTGTAATGTACTGCCAACGCCATCATTTCTCCGATATTTTCGGTAAACGGCTGTTAATTTACTGTGTTTTTACCACGATATGTAGATATCGCACCCAGTAGCGGCGTTTCCGCTAGGTCATTTGGTCAATGACCCTCCAAAGAATTACTAACAATAATTGTTTTATTACTATTAATTTAAATTGCAAATATTTTGAAAACTAGGAAATTTGACCGATAGTCGTGTCGAAGAGAATGTGTTGGATTAAAATAACCCTCTCGCAGCATCGACCATCAACCACTACTGATCGTACCTACTACAAACCCCCAATTTGTTTAAATACAAAAAAACCTTAAGTGACGTCAACATTGTTGAAAGTTAAAATAAAACCGTCAAAAATCAAGATGACAACGTATGTTTGTAAAAACTTGTATAATTTTCGTGTCACACGTCTTTAATGAGTAGGTATGTATTATATTATAAATATCAATTTTTTCTAAAATAAATTACATTGTAAATATAAAAATGGTATAACACATTTGATTGAATTGGGTAATAAATTAATTTCTTTAAAGTCGTTAATAAATAAGTGTATGCTATTTTACATCGCAAATAAATCAATTAACTAATTAAAATTATTGCACATTTAAAAACCTTTGTTACCGACTACGAGTATTATATAATTGAAAACTGTCCTTTGGTAACGCTTAAGTAAATTTATAAAATCTATGTTTCATTCAATAAGCAAATATAATGACTTTACGGTTACGCAAACTTTTATGTTATATATATAAAACGTACTGTGTGAAAGTACAAATAATAATGACCTCAGATGAACATATTTTTTGCTTATTCTTATACCATAAGTAACAAAATCGAAAGCGAAAAAGTATTGACATTTTTTTAAAAATTACTTTTAATGTTCTCTGCATGATAATAAACTTTTAAACATTGTTAGACAACATGTATGTTTTACAATTTACAAAATAATTGATTTTTACTGATCGATTACGGTAGCTTCAGCTATTAATTACTTTATTATTAATCTAGAACACGCCAATTTCATAGACAGTATTATAATTTTTTATTATTTAAAAGTAGGAATTTAAATTTAAACAGGAAAAATATCTAAAAACACTGATCTGTTTTTGTTATTATATAAGTATATAAAGTTTAAAAGTAAAGTATATTTTAGTTTTGGCATTAATAATACTTCTTATAATAAAATATATCTAATTGTTTTTTGTTATGTACTTAACAAGTACAGTCAAACTTAACCTAACTTTATTTAAAAAAAATTATACATTAAAAACTTAATTAACAATCACAAGGTAACATTTATTAGTCACTGAAAAATTTAACTGTTTAGTTAAGAAATGCATTATACGTTCAGTATTTTTTTTATTCTTACTGCGAAAAAAAACGAAAGTTTAGTTATATGCATACTTTAATTTTAAAATACTGATATATTTTGTTGTTAGTTTTATTTATGCTAACTAATAATATGACTGCATTTTACAATCAAACTAAGTATAATTTAAGTAACATTTATACTTTGATTACAGCTCTAAAATGCTTACAAAAGATAGACATTATACAATCTTTATGTACTCAAAATACTTCAATTTAATGTAGCTGCAAACGCATTTGTTGCTCTATAAAAAAAAATAACACGTTAGTATAAGCAAAACAAATATTATGCATTGTACCTCTTTGCGTAGAAACAAAAATCAGAACAACTAAGAATCCCAGATTTTAAAATTTGGTGCACACAAAATAATGCTGTGTACATATAAAAAAAATTACATACCAAGATTAATTGGTTATTTTGTACCTTCAAATCTCCAATGTAGCTAACCGTATGAATTTGATAACCATAAAACATCACAAATAATGGAAATCATGAAGTGTACATCAAATGAATGTTTGACTGTACTACTGTGACAAACAATATTACGCTTTAGCAAAACTAGTTCGCAACGGCAAACTAACCAGGTATAATAAATGCAAACACTTGATCAGATATACTAAAAGTATCTATTTGAGTTTCACTAGAACGCAAATTACAAAAACGATAAAACTGATACACTAACAATACTAGTACTTTGCCGAAGCGCGGTTATTAAGAAATTTTTAGAAAGAAGGTTAAATATGTATTTATTAACAATATGTAACAAAATTTTATATAATTGTGTTTTTGATACAATATATAAATCAAAAAATGTATAAGTGAATACGTAAGAGTAAAAATGTTTTTTATGTTATTAAAAAATGTTTTAAAAAACATTTTCAAAATATTTCAATCTAAATGTTTAAATGACATATTTTTAAATCGAACCAAAAATATTTATTTGAAAAACATTTTTTATTTCAACTGTTTGGTTTTGTTAGTAGAATTGTAGAGTACTCAAACTTATAATTCTACTGTGCATTAAATTAATGGTATTAATTTATTGGTATGTTGATATAAATAACTAGATATAAATAATTAATAGTTTTATTAGATAATATTAGTTTAGTGTAAGTACCAACTGACAATCTTATCATATTGTTCTTTTTATTAACTGAACCGTTCTTAGACGTAAATAACATCGTCTTTATTTATTATTTATTTTCAGTTTTGTAGAAGTTATGCGTTTGTGCACACATGGTTTAAATAAAATTAACTATCTTAGAGTGTAGAGTTCAAAAAGTAACACATACGCTACCAGGCTTATTTATAATCTCTGAGAAATTAAATACTAAATTTTGGTAATATGCTTTGAATAAAATTATGAAATCAAAGAAAAATAAATTACAATGAGGTAAACATATAAACTCCTCCAAAAAAACTTATAATAGATCTAGATATTAAAACCGAATAAATCTATTCAATATAGAAAAGCACTATAAAAAAATAAATAAGGATCTAAACTAGCATTTAAAATATTGCCAACAAACAAAAACAATTAATATATAATAAATTTAAGATGTTTAACATTTAAAATAAAGTAGATAAATTTAGCGGTTGAAATTTGAATAGAATGTGCTGGCAGTGGCAGCACTGTTTAAAGTTCACGGATGCCTATATCAGTATGATGGATACATTTAATAATTTAAAGTCAAATATAACCCTATTACGTTGACGATGTTAATATTTACATATTTTTAGTTTAGTTCTTTGTTTATTTGTGCTTATCATTATTTTATCAAAATAATATTGTTAACTCTAGAATTAAAGTTGTTACATTTGATACAGTAATTATAGCTGTGTATCTTCTATCATGTTATCGTCAGCTACAACATTTTTATTTGTTGTATCGGATAACTCGCGCTTTCGTTGTTCTCTTAAGTACATCCATCTAAAAATAAAAACGTAAGTATATCTTTTGCTTACTTATGTTTCCTATTTACATTAAAACCAATATTACTAAAACATGCAGTCCGATTCCAAGTAAGAAGAAAGCTTGAGGAAATGTTCTTCTCGTGTGTTCATAAATGCCTTGGTAATAGATCTGAGCAGAAATTGCAGCTGCAATTGCACCGACAACGGTGGTTAATGATGATGCTTTAGCCATATCGTCTGAAGACACAACCTTTGTTAACAAAGAACGATTTGCTGGATTAGCAGTCGGGACTAATACAGAGCATACACGCCCTAAAAACATCATTTTGTTTTATTAATTTTACCATGTAATACATACAAAAATAATTTTTTTCACAATTTGATTAACACTAAGCAAAACTGAAATTTAGAAAAGAACTAATCTTGACAAACAATACTGTTGGAGTGCTGTAAATACAAATGCTATGTATCTAAAATTAGTATAAGAAAGGAAATACAATTGCTCAATCTAGTACTATAAATTTATAAATAAAATCTGAGTAAACATAAATCAAACACAATACAAAAATTAATCTACAGAATTAGTAAACACTATATAAATGATTATTTACAGAAAAAAACGGTCAACTCTTAGACGTACACGTTTGTCCGCTGTTGAGTCATTGTGTGTTATTGACAAATTACTGTTAAACTGATTCCTATCTAAGTTTATATGATACCAATAATATAACATTTCTTTACTATATTATTTATATTTAATTAGTTTAAGTATGTTTTATAATGGATTTAGAGTCAATGATTACACACGATTTAAATATTTCTACAGTATTAAAGAATTAAGTTTTGAACTGTTTCAACATAATATAATCTAACATTTAATTTTTAACAAGATTTTCTAAAAATAATCAAATTACTTAATATCTATTAAAGCAGGAAACAAAATCATTTATTCGCTCGGACTAGTTCTAATTAAGAGCGAGTTAAAAGGTCTGAATTTTGTTAATTTTCAACTGTGAAATATGATAAGTAATTTTTAAATTCATTTTAATATTACTTTTAAATGCATTTTTACTAAATCCTACAATGTTAACTTTATTTGCCCTTTTTTGTTATATGTACCTATGTATAGTGCAAGCTATGTCACCACGAGTTTTTATTAGAAGCTCATAAAAAAACGCTAATTATAGAATTCTCAAAAATTTTAGTACAAAGATCTTGAATTTGCTCTATTTAATGAATATAATGACAACTTATTACAACTTCCGGTTTTACTGGAAATGACAGCTAAATTTTTGATTATAAATAGACCATTGTTTTTTACATTTTTGAATTCTACATAAAATATTAGGTTACTTTTGTGTATAGAATAATATACTTATACATGAAAATTTCCTAGCTACTTTTTAGCGATGAGTGATTTTTCAACTCCCTTCTCGGTGATCGTTCCTTCAAATCACGGTAATTACTAATTACAAACAGCGACTGTGATCACTCTATTCGCTTTTACCAAACGTGAGTCAAGCTGTCAGACTAGTTTTTAATTTTTGTTGCCCTTAGCTTTTTTCTGCAATTTAGTTTAACAATCAATTTTCTTTTGGCAACACTAGTAGAAAAATAAGGTATTTATTTGAATGATGTTAATACGTATGGATTTAAACGCGTATAATCCTCGTAAGAACAAATCAAACTTAATGTATCATTGTATTTCACGTTATGTTCCGTTAGGAGCGAGGAAACCACCATCACTACTATGATACAATAAATAATCGTTCTTATTGTATGTTTCAAGACGGTCAATTAAAAACAATAAAGTATATTACCTTTATATTACTTTACAGTTATTGTAAATGTGAATTACCACCACTCTTAATTATTGTAAAAGTAATTGTAGTTTTAGTTTAATTTTGGATTTAGTAGAATTATAGCATAAAGTTAGTAAGTTTCTCTAGAAAGCTATTTGTTGTTGATAATGCCTGCACATGCGAGTCTTGATTGGAAAGCTCAAATTATTGCGAAGTTAGCGCGCAGTTTTAGTGTTCGAGCAATTGCTCAAATGTTTATGATTTAACCATTGTGGGAGGTATCCGAGTTAAGTGATACCGTGAGCACACGATAAACAGGACCGTTGGGGGTGGCAGACAAAGAATGTTTACGGTGGACTAGAACGCAACGTTAGTGGCATATGATACTAAAAATCCTTTTACAACTTTTCAAAATGCTCTAGCCGACGCGACGTCGGATTTCCGGGATGCCAGTTAACCGCACGGACAAGACGAAAACAGGCTGGAATAAAAAGATATCAAGCTGCTATTAAAAAATTCTTAGCAAGAACAATAAAACAACATCTGGAATTTGTAAGATGTTATGTCAATAAATCGCTGAATTTTTGGAATCGTGTTGTTTTTAGCAACGGAAAAACTTTTTTAAAAGTTCAAATGATGCACGTATAAAAATGTTTTGACCTCCAAGAAGTCATTAAGGAGTTAATTGCACAAGCTTCAAATAGTATAGTGGTAACTTTTCAGTAAATGTATCGGGTTGGGTGAGTTTCCATAGCCCAGGCGTTTGCTGGGAGATTGAGGGTCGTCTTAATACAGAAGACTACTTAAGTATTTTAAGCAACATTATGCAGCCTTTAGTTCAAATTTTGTATTTAGAGAACAATTACATCTTTCGCGAGGTGAACTTCCTTAATACTTAAAGTTGTCTTCATTTCTCCACTATTACAATATGCACGTCAAACAATAATACCACAATTACTCCGAATATAGGCTAGTTATAGTGTTTTCAATTGTTATTATTAATTTTGTTTATTCTTTAAGGATAATGCTCGTATACATACATACATCCAGGTTGGTGCAAAACTAGGCATAGCAAAGTAACTTGAACGCGTTATCCTGGCCAGTCCCAATTTTAGTATAATAGAAAACGTTTAGGTTCAAGTTGTTAGTGCCAATCGGAAGCAACAGCAAATCATTTTCATTGCCAGAGACCACAAAGAATTAAATGCTGCCATTGAAACTGTTTGGGAGATAATTAGTGATGATTACCTACGTGTTCTTGTAGCATCAATGCAAAAATGCATCGACAATGAAGAAGTGCATACTCGTTATTAGTAATCGTATGTTTAATTCAAATAAAAACAAAATACATTAAAATGAGTCTTTTTTAATAGCTAGGATCAAATTTCAATTTCAATTTAGATGGTAACGCTAGGGTACATCTTCTTGGACCTACTGTGAAATATGAATTGTTTGAACTACAAACATAAATTATATTTAAATTAAAATACAAAATTGCAAATTTAATAATATAATTGTGTTGTAATCCGATAGACACATTCTTTACAGTATTATAATGTGTGTTAGCAAATTCTTTCCAATGTCGTAACAAATAAGCAAATTTTTATAATATAGGCTAACAATGTGGAGCTAAGAATTTTATGTGTATAAATACTCGTAAATTAAGTTAATAAATTAGCAGTCATTTTACAACCGTATTTTGATTGTCTCAACTACTACAGTTTAAAGTATCAGTAGACCAAGCCATAATTACTTGCATGAGGCTGTGCAGGACTGATACCTCTTAAATTGTACTTCCTTTACTACTACTACGACGGTTTAACGTATCAGTGGACCAAGCCATAATTACCTGCATGAGGCTGTGCAGGACTGATACCTCTTAAATCGTATCTACTGCATTACTGACTATCCAAGCCACAATTTACCTACATGAGGCTGTGTAGGGTCAGTAATAATTACACATTTATTAATTACTTTAACTCTTCATAAACAGCAAACTAGATCTCTCGCTGACAGAATTGAGAATTGAAACTTATTTAAAAATAACATTTTTTGTGTAATTACAAAAACTTTTGTTTACTTTTTTTAATTAAATAATTTATATTCTACTAATACGATAAATTTTGAATGACTGATTTCTGTAGTGCAATAAAAAAATTTAAATTGGATTATTTTTTCTACGGCTTTTTTTTAAACTATAACAACGACTTAAAAACTATAAATACGAGATGAATATAAAAGGTAAAATACTCTATTGTTCTTAATTGACACTAAGTCTGATTTATTTTGAATTGAAACTTATTTAAAAATAACATTTTTTGTGTAATTACAAAAACTTTTGTTTACTTTTTTTAATTAAATAATTTATATTTTACTAATACGATAAATTTTGAATGACTGATTTCGGTAGTGCAATAAAAAAATTTAAATTGCATTATTTTTTCTACGTCTTTTTTTAAACTATAACAACGACTTAAAAACTATAAATACTAGATGAATATAAAAGGTAAAATACTCTATTGTTCTTAATTGACACTAAGTTTGATTTATTTTGAATTGAAACTTATTTAAAAATAACATTTTTTGTGTAATTACAAAAACTTTTGTTTACTTTTTTTAATTAAATAATTTATATTTTACTAATACGATAAATTTTGAATGACTGATTTCTGTAGTGCAATAAAAAAATTTAATTTTTTAAACTATAACAACGACTTAAAAACTAAAAATACTAGATGAATATAAAAGGAAAATACTCTATTGTTCTTAATTGACACTAAGTTTGATTTATTTAGTCTTATTATTTAAAAAAAATATCTAATTGCCTTTCTTTGATATTTCGAGCAAAAAGAGATATTAAAAAAAACAATTGGGGGAATTGTGCCTGAGATAACATACTTTTTTTAAACGTTTGTATTTTTGTAATACATAGTCTATATGGCATCAGCTTTAAACATTTTAACACAAATACATTACTATTGCAATAAGTAGTTAATAAAAGTCTATTTTCTTTAATGAAAAAAAAAACGTGGGGTGCTTAATATTAAATATTACAATTATTCCATTGGTAATTATTTATAAAAGAAGAATTATATAAATATAGTAAATTGCACCCCGCGCTTTTTTACTCTGAATTGAATTATTTTGTTAATAACTTATGTTTTGCTATAATTTTATTTTGAGGTTATTAATAATTATTGATTATTAGACTATCTATTGCTGTATCATATGCTCTTTATAAGTAAAAATTAATTTCTACTTTTTAGTTCGGTTTGCTATAAAAACGTGTTTTTATTTTAGTTTATTTATGCATAAAAATGCGATAGTATGCCATCTCACTTAGACTATCCAGGGTGAGATGGCATAACACCACATCTTTATGCAGTTTGGTGTTAGGCATTTAAAACCAGGGTTCTATTAAAGATTGTCAAAATAAAACATTTATTACAACTTCATTTACATTTTTACAATAATAGTGAGCCAATTTTTGACAAGACTGACGTTTCAACCACCATTCTCCAGCAAATACTTCCTCATCTTGGTGAATTTCTTCGTCTTTATCTAGGTTTAAAACTCTTTTTGTCTTGCAAGCAGACTTTTTTCGTTGAGCCTCTTCTTTCTGTGCCACAATTTCTTTTAAAGCTTTTATGTCGGGATGTAGCTTTTGGAAGTGGAGATATATTTGTTATGGCAACATAACCGCTAAAAGAAGAAGTGTCATGTATCTCATGTATCGTAAAGAAATGCGGCAACACAGCACGAGAAAAAAAGAAATGTAAGTTGTGCGCAGTGGAGAAATGGGATAAAAATGGCTGAGTTGAAAATAGAATGTTAAATTTTGTTTAAATAAAGTTAATCATGAATTATAACAAACGGGGTCAATTCTTCATATTCGAAACCCACCGTAAGTGCCCCAAAAAGAGCAAACACATAAAAGTGGCGACTTGTACGGGATTATAAAATTGACTCAGTTTATGAAAAACCTCCAGACTCAAAATGTGCAACAACAAACTCCTGTCACACCTGTCTCACAGTTAAGCACAGCCGATGTTTTAGTAAGTCAAGCCTTATCTTTTGAACCTTTTGATGACACAAAAGAAACTTTTAAAACTTACAGTCAACGCCTCGAAAACTTTTTCGCAATAAAACAACTGTTTGGGAAGCAAGCATTATCAATTATTAAGTAGCCTCAGCCCCTGAAATTCCTATTTCGAAAACATGACAAATTAATGAAATTGTTAGAAAAGCATTTGTGTCCAGCACCGACAACAGTAATTGAACAGCATAAATTTTTGTCACGCATGTAGTCTCCAAGTGAAACAATAGCTCAATACGTAGCGGCGTTACGTCAGTTAACAACCGCCTGCGACTTCAACTGTTCATCGGATAATTGCGGAATATCTATTGCTAATATATTTTTAAGAGCTCAGTTTATTAGAGGATTATTTGACCCCAACATTAGAGAAAAACTATTACAAACCAAAAAATTAACATTTGATAAAGCTGTTGAAGTAGCGCTAACTTTAGAAGCTTCAAGAATAAGAGATAAAGTAATTTCTGGAACATCAGTAAATAGAATTCAAGAGAGTCGCCATTTAAACGTAATAAACGAGTATTCTGAAAACAGCAGAAACAATTTTGTGCGTCGTAGAAGAAGTATGCATCGCAATCATAGAACGTCACCGAGAAGCCGGAGTGAAAGTATAACACCATTTTCAACATCGAGATACAAGAATAACCGTGCACGTTCGCGTGTTAATCTCCGTGAATTAGGAATAGTTAGATGGATGCGTACATGGCTCACATAAAATTATCGATTGCCGTCGCGATAGAAATTCAGTCAAGTGTAATCTGTGCAATAAAATCGGACATATAGGAACAGTTTGCATTACGAGTCGAACAAAATCAAATTCAAATTCTATACATCAGGAACGAATTAACCAAATAAATAATTCTTTATCTCCAGCTTTTTCAAAATTGAAAACGAATATTTATGTTTTTATTAATGAAAACTCTAAAAAACATGTTAGGCCATCGCGTAAGCTAATTTATTTCTTAAAATAAGGTAAGACTTAAAAGTTATTGATACTCAAAGTTAGTCAAGAAATGACAGTGTTATAATGTGGTTTTATAATATTTATAAAACGATCATCGTAATTATAATAGCTCAGTACGATGAAGTAATACATCAAATAATAGTACATACTTTTAATTTTCGAAAATGTTGTCTATTTTTCGAAAAAGCTATAAAACGGATTTAACTCCATTTACCTAATGTTAAACGCATCTAAATTACAGGAAATGATAATTTTTTAGTTCATCACTTATCCAATAGGTGGTCGACCTTTAACATGCGCGCATTACGTCATTACTACTTATTATCTTTATTGTTTTACGAAACACAATATGCTTGCAAGCTTGCAACAACAAAACAAAGATAATTAATTCATACAAGATTTAAACGAAACATTCTCACGCTAACGCAACGGTTTGAAAAAAAAGATCTATTTCGTCTTTTCGTTTTTACCGTTGTTTTTACATAGTTATCTTCTTTGCCGTGTAATAATAAAGTAAATTGAGCGTTTTTTCGAGTGAGGAAATTTTTGAATTGCTTACAATGAATCTCAGAATCAGTATTTCTCTGAAAATAATACTAACCTACGCTTTGCATTTTTTTAATTGAATTAGGAGTAAAATTTCTAAAATTCAGCTGGACAGTGGAGAAGCAAAATTTGTTAATCTTACTTCTTGAATATTTGTTTTAATGTCTTCCACACTCCAGTGCTAATGTTGAAAATTTTTTTTCACAATTAAATTTAAAAAAAAAATAGGAACTGCCTAGAATAATTTCTTCTAATAAAACTTTGGTGGTTCCAAAAGTGGCAATGTTACAATGTTGAAATTATCCTAAATTTATTAAAGAAAATTACAATTCAAATGTACAATTTGGACGATCAAGAAGGTGTCAAGGTATAAAATAATTGTAATAAATTGTAATAAAAGTTAGGTTTTTTTAAACATTTATTTAGTTTCAGTAACAGCCAAAAAAATATTTCAGTTGCATTGCAGTCGGAATTTGACTATAAATAACCAAAAAAAGCATAAAATTTAAATTTTACTTGCTCCAATTTCTAATGTCTCACGGTTTTTTTGTTTTTTTACAATCGATTTTTCATTATACATTCATTTTTTCTAATCGATTTTAATCAATTTAAAGAAAGCGACCGAGAATCGTGAACACTGTACAAATATGTAGCATAATATTAAAGAACATAAATTAATTTTAAATTGTAAAATTGTTAGTACACATATAAATATTCTTTTTTGTACTTCCGTCCGTTTTGATGTATTTTGCAGGCATCATAATCGTCCGGAAATTTTACTTTTCCGCCCTAGGCCGGTAAGGTGTAGTAGAATTTTATAACTAGATCAAAGTTGGCAGTAACAATCTTTAATTAATTAAACGTCATCTGTCAGATTTATTAACATACACCATAATCTATGTTATCATTTGGAATAACACTAACAAAACTTTTTTAAACACATATAACAAATTTGCTTATATTTTACCATTGCTAAAAACAACAATAGTTTTATTTCCTTTCAGTCGGTCTGCAAACGAAGTCTTCGTGCGGCAAAAAGTCCGTTACATTTGTTATTCAATATACTATTTTCGCTTTCATAATCCGTTTTGACAGTTTTTGCGCAGTTGTCAACATAAACGTTAAACTGTTTTTGTGAGGTTTTGAGAATTTGGGGGCTTCGCAGTTCCTGTTCGAGCAATAAAATATTATATTCAATTCGTTCTTGTATAAGTTGGGCTTTTTTTCTCGTGGACTTTTAAAACCCCCTTTTCATTCGGGTTTAAAAATGCTTACTCGTAAAAACGTTCCATTTACACAGGAACACGTTAAATAAATAACCATTTTCATTTCTCATTCAAACTTTGTAGATTCATTTTGACTAAATAATTATTTCTAAGTTTAGTATATGTATATAAGTTTCAGAAAAAATCAATTTAAAAAAATCGATTATTGTGCCATCAATTTTTCTCTAGATTGATTTTTGACGCATCGATTATAAACGAATCGCAAAACCGATCTTTTTCAAGAAGAACTACAATATTATTAGTTATCAATAAAATTTGGTTTTTTGATTTGAAGTTTGAAGAAATTAGAGAGTAAATGTAGTACAGTAGCCTCCCGATTATCCGGATCTCGACTAGCCGAAACGTCGGATTATCCGAAACAAACTGAACTTTTGAACCCGCCGAAACCGAAGCGAAACAAATTTAGACGAAACATCTGGTCGGTCATTTCGTTGAAAACATCGGGAAACCCAAAAATATTTAATAAAAATTTGACTGCTTATGAGGGTCAATTATACTTCCAGTCTACAAACATGAGTCATCTTTTTTCATAAAATGTTCTTTTCGGACTTTATACAAAAGGTCTTTGTAAATGGTTTATTATTATTACTTTTCTTAACATTTAGAACATAACATTCAGTTCTAAATACGCCACTGTCAACATAAGTAACATAATAAAAAAGCGGAAACGTGTTGTTGTTACTGTGCAAGAAAAATTAACTGCAATTAAACGGTTTCATAAAGGAAAATCCTTGAAAAGTGTTGCCAAGGATTATGGTGTAGGTATAAGCACGGTTTCCAAATACTAGCATCCTCAACATCAAAGCCAGAATTCTATGAAACAGGGCGAATACAATAAAATTGACGAGATATTGTGTTTATGGTTTACTCAACAACGCGACCGTGGTATTTCAATCTCAGGCCTTATATTACAGCAAAAAGCAATTGAAATCGGTGAAAATCTTCTTGTAACCGAAGCTTCTGATACATTTATAGCAAGCGACGGCTGGTTATCGAGATAGAAAAACCGCCACGAAGTACGTTAACTAAATATTTGCGGTAAAAAATTGTGTGCTAATCAAACCCAACCAGCTTCTTCCTTTTTTTTTTGTTAGATGTGTGGAGGATTTTATTTTGTTCGGACTACTGGTAAGCTAGCTTACAAAGCTAAATTGTTATTCCAAAAAATCTATTTTCTAAATTTTTAATGTGCTCCGCTAACATAACTTTTTGTAAAATCAGTGGCAAATTGGTTACCACTAACTTATTAGCTTCTTAGTGTTTCAAAAGGTACGTTAAAAGTTTTTGAAGCGCGCAGCTAACCCACTTTATTGCTGCCTTCATATCCTTCTCATTCCATCCGTGCCGGTTACTGTAATATATGAACAAAGATTTTGGCGCCATAAAAACTTATAGTTTAGAGATCCATGAAACGTATTAATTAGTTATACGGGTCACATTTACAGTAATAAATTTAAAAATACATCTAATATAAGCTATTAACAAAAACTTCCTCGCCTGTTTATTCAAAAAAATCTGTCGTTTGTAAAATAGGACAGTGAAACGTACACCGATGCACCCGCTTATTCGCTGTCAACTACTATAAACGTACACCGCATTTTAAGCGCGAAATATAAATATTTGTAAGAGAAACTTGCGCTATGCCATCTCGGGTGGTTTCCCATCTTAGGCACAATTTCCCAACTTAAAATGTGTTTAAAACTTAAGAGCAATAGTCTTACATACACATACAATATTAATGAATGGCTTTCATCAGACAGTTATCATAAATATAATGTATCAGGTTTTATTGAGTGATGAATCTGACCAACATTAAATTTGTTTTAAAAATTCTTTAGTATTATAACTGCATTTCATTGTCTCAATGAAAATTATGTTGGATTATAAGAAAATATTAATTGACAAAACTTTTACTAAACATAGATAAAATAAATGGATGGATTTATCGGTGTTAACATTAATGTTGATGATTGTATGAACAACATTTCTTTCAAAGTAAGCACTTTATAATCTTAATAGCAAAGATATCATTCTTAAAGAAATTCGTTTTATCAATGTATGAAACTGTGGAGAGCTTGCACAGTTAAATTTTGTAGTTATGTATAAGTATAAAAGTTATATTGGTCTAAATGTCTGCTAGTGGACGCATTTGCACATCTGCACGTTTTTAGTGTTCTTTATATCGATATACCATAATACAATTTCAGTAGATTTATACCGTGTGTCACAAGAGTGTAAAAATTACTTACTAAACAGGTAAGATTTATTTCTTATTAATTTAATGTTGGTTTATTCCCAATGTAAGTGTGTGTGTTTTTTTTTATAACGGCTATAATACTGTGCATTAGGTCACTCAAATTTGACAACTTGTCAACCGAAGAATTTGCCATTATTGGAAGGCATGTCGACAGTTTCGTATGGCGGAGAATAAAACCATGGATAGTACAGCGTCAATTTTGGATAAATGGCCTTTTTATAAAACCCCTTCTGGATTTAGACTGGTAAAAAATTACTCAGAATACTTATTAAACTTGCTTGGTGTCATTTTTATACTATTATTTTTATATTTAATTAATTAAACGTAAATTAAAAAGTCTCAATTCTAAACAAATATTCTGAATTAAAAATTAGTAGTAGGTATTTGCTACAGGTATTTTATTTCATTTTAATTTTTTCGTATTAGATCGATATGGATTTTGATGCCCTTTATGCTACTGGACATGGTTTGTTGAGTAAATGGGAAAATAAGAGAGTACATATACTGCAGTTTTTGACGTCCGAAAATAATTTTAAAGGTGTCTTGGACTATACACAAAAACATGAAGTAGATGAAAGTAAGTTAGTTGTTTATTCTATTGACTGATTTCGCATTTCTAATACGTATTTAAATTAATACTTCTTTTTGTAATATGATTTTGTAATTTATTTTTAATTTTAGATAGTCGAAACGCTATCATATTTCGTGCAATTCATGACTATTTAGCTCCTACAAACAGATCACCCCGGAAAGATCAAAATGGTAAAAGTTTTATTAAATTCTCAAGAAACTTGTCTTTTTAGCTTAATGTTGCCAAGCTTTAGAAGAACATTAACCGATGTGCAGACAAGAAAATCAAGCGTGCAACCTTTTCTTTTACTTGTTGGTGACGACTTAACAGCAGTAAAAGAAATTTTGTATATTTTCACAACATAAAATACTCTTTTACAAATTTCTTACGTGCAGTTGATATTTGTTTTAAATTTTTTTTGTGTTTAATCTTATATTTTCCAAAGCTTCATTAATATTCTGGACATTTTTTGAAAAGGTGTTATAATTTGGATTCAATTAATTCTTACTCTAAATTATATATTTTATGTAACGCAATTGCGTCTGACTAATACATATTCGTATCGTCATATATTTGTGTTGAAATTTTATAAATTTAGTTTTGAAAAAATAATTGAAAGTTTTCTAAACCATCTAATATTAGGAAATTTAAAACGAGCACGTGGGCTTATATCTTAAAATTTCAACAGAAAGCCGATTTTATCAGTACTTTACTAATAAGTTTTTATTTAGAATACTTCCTCATTATCGTAACTTGTAGGTAATCAGTTGTTCCTCTGTAATTTAACAATTAATAGGATTTGTTTTTTATCCTCGTAGGTAGAAAGGATTAAAAACAAAAACTATTAATTACCTTGTCAATGTTTCTTTTAATAAATATGTTAAAATTAGTTGAAAATTTGATTCATTAACCTAATAGTTTTGCTTCATTAATTTAATAATCCATTTTCATCAATATAAAAAATACATGTAATTCTTTAAAAATCTGGTATTAACATTAATGAAACCAAAACATTAGTATAAATGCTTTAATATGAAGAAAGGGATACGTTAAAGTAATGTAAAAGATTCTTCAATTAATAAAAGACCTACATTGAAACTATGAACAATTTCATTGCCACAAGGAAAATCGTCGTTATAACCAGTTATGAACCTGTTCATATAAACAATGATTCTAGTGATCGATTAAAGTATTTTTCTTATTTCAATGTTGTTAAATTCATTGTAACAATGATGTAATACTTTGGACCAATTTTGATGAATTTTTCATTGAAACAATGTTTATTTTCTTTCTATTTATGCTACTATTTGGTTGAGTGTAGGTAGTTACATAGATGTAATATAAAATGTGTTAAAAATTGCCTTAATAAAGTTTGTAAGGCACTGTTTCAATATAAACTTTTATTTACACACGCAAATATTCTGAAAAAAATACAGTTTACTGTTCCAATGTTCTAAATCATTTAAAATTAAGAATATATTGGTTTTTTAGTTTTTGCAGATAAATGATTTGACCTTCTAGTATTGTCAATGTTTATTATTTGTCTAATTTGAACTTCTTGAATAGCATCGCAAACATTTACGAACGATTGCCGATTGTATTCGCTAACAAGCCTAGTTTACACCGCTATTTCAATCGAACTAACCAAGGTCGTTCAAATTGTCGTTTTTTATTTAGTTGAGGTACATACATGTATTAATATTTAAAATAAACTATGTATACTTAGAAAACTTTGATATTTAAATATATTATACTATACTTACTACATAAGATTAACCTAAACTTTTAAATAGGCAACTGGTTAATTAATATGTTTTGGTATAAGAATATGAATACTTGTGCGGTGTATGTGGTTGTTTTTTTTGGTAAATTTAATATTTAATCAATTTCTAAATTAAATTTTAGTTCTTATGTTTAAAAGTTGTTTTTGTTGTAGAATATTGAAATTAGTTAATTCATTGTAAAAATGCGCGCATCTTTATGAACAAAATCTTTTATCGTTTTCCACCTGTATCCGACTTATTGTTTTTGTTTAAAAATATATCTGCCTTTTATAAACGAAACCATAATGCTTAAAATTGCCACTTTAACTATTCTGTTAACTATTCTAAACGTTAAAATTCCTTAAACATTAAATACTTTGTTATTCGATTTTTTGCAAACTTTTTTTAAAACTAAACTTGCGTATGTTTTCTTTTTCTTTTAATTTATTGTAAATAAATATATTTTATCAACAAACTGGTAACCAAGAATTGATTTTATGCTTATTTTTTATATTTTTATTTATTAGTTATAGAGCTAAACATCTTTACATGCAACTTAGTAGTAAGTATAACTTAAGTGTAGGTGCATTAAACGGCTACAGTTTACCGATAAAAAAGCTTAACCAATGTCTATTTATAAACTAATAAACCAAAATGTTGATAGTTAAATCTAATGCTTACCAATGTAAAGTCCAATTGGAGATTGAACAGTAACGAAGATTACACTAACTATAATAGCATCAATATGAGCTACAATCATTATCATAATTTCACTTAGCCTTAATACTTTTGCTAAAATTGGTACTGCTGCAGTTAGTGCTGTAAATAACACGTGCCTAGATATTTTAAACATATATTTTTTTTGATAATTACCTATAAATTTTATTACGGATCCAAGAGTATTAAAGTAAGTAAAGTCCACTACAGTCCACTGGTAAGCTTGTTGGGTAAAAAGAAAAAACGCGCTTCCTTCTCCTAAACATCGTAATTAAAATTTTACAAATAAACTTTTTTTTACATACCGCTATGAACTATACCTAAAATAAAACAAATAAATAATAAACATAACAGATTCGTTCTGCTAACATTTTGTTTTCGTCGTAGTAAAATCTTAAAGGTGTCAGTAACATGTTGTACGTTAAAAATATCTTTTATTAAATAAACTTTATCATGTTTAATTTTTACTGGTTCGCTTACTTTAATGATTCCGTAAGCGAAAGCAATAATAAATAACGTCAAGCTAATACCAATAATTGGAAAATATCCTAAAGCTCGAAACATTATCCCACTAATTGCTTGCAAAACAGGAATTAACACTGTTAGCAGAATTGGAACTACAGTCATTCTCAACAGTCTCATTTCGTTTGTACTAATATCTGCGATGTAAGCAAAATACATTGTAATAATTAATTTATCTGAACCAAAAATTGAAGGAATTACTCGATCAGCTATCACTTGAACTTCTAAACTCCATTCGTTCATATATATAACATTGACTGTTGTTCCAATTAATGCTATCATATCTCCAAATAAAGGCATCAAAAGAAATGGTTTTCGTATTTTATGCCGATCACTATATGCTCCGACAAATAAAACTATTATTACTGGCACAACACTTGACACTGGAACTTCCCAAGAACGCATTCTAGTAAGATACGTTTGTACAATGTTATTCTGTTCTTTAAAACCCATTTGAAGATAATTACCAGACACTATAGCATCACATACTGTATTGTTAAACATAGCATTAACTTTGCAAGCTTTTTCTAGATGAAGATTTGTTAATGCAGGCCAACACATCACTTTAGCAGCAACTAATACACAAATTAAAGGTTCTATTGTTATATTATTTTTTATTTTTACAATACTTTTTTTAAATTGAATTTTTTTTAAGTAATTGTTTGACTTACATTCATTACCTTTTTTTAAAGCATCTTCGACGGTCTGTTTTGAATTTTCCATTATTTATAATTTTTATTAAAACTTGGAATGAGTTTTATTGTAAAAGTAACCAAGTATAATGCTGTTTGAGTTTAATATTATCATTCATTAAAAACTGATAAGAGTATATTATTAAATGACAACCTTGAGAGTAATTGCCGTACTCCACTGTGCTTCCATTTGTATTGTTATGTATGTGCTCAGTGATCCGCAAGTAAAGATATTCAATAAACTTTTTGTTAGTAAATTATTTATATTACATTTTATTTTTATACTTACATAAAAATAAAAATTTTAACTTTATATCTGTTGTACAAAATAGTAATACGTTTGATGATAAAGCCAAGTTTTAAACGTTTACATCAATATAACTTACATAACATAGAGTTTAACGTTATTATATTTAATAGCATGAAGGTGTCATTTTGATACTTATTTTCGAAGACTTAATAATTTTGAATTCCAAAGAATTCAAAACTGTTTTAATTCTCTAAAGATTAAATATGACTAACGTATTTCTTTTAAAAACAACTAATTTAATTAATTTGTCATGTTATAAGTTTTTTTATAAATATTTAACTATTCATGATGAAAGGAACAAAAACGTTTAAAATTCAGGTAATTATTTTGTGGAAAAACGCTCGGACATGTCGATTAGTATACCAATGTGATTTTTTGAAAACGATCCACCCTAAATATCTAGAAAAACGTTATGTGTAAAATGCCAAAACCGATCAATTTTGTGAGAACACTCAATTAGTATAAGTTGAGACCTGCATGTGCACCCCTTGACCGTGGCAGTATCCCTATCAAAATGTTAAGTAGAATAGAATGTTAAAAAGTGTATTGCTTGAAATGTCAATTTAACTTCGTTTTGGCTATGTAGTAGTATTTTATTTTTACGACTAACTAATGTTTGAACCAGTGTTTAGAGTTTAGTTTTAAGTAATCAGTTAAAGGTCAATTAATAAGTAAAGAAACACAGCATGAATTATGAAAAAAATGTAATGTTTTCAAAAATGCTTGAAATGAGCACCGTTTTGTTCTAGGCAGTAGTAAAACCAGTTTTCAAATTTTCAAACAGACAGACTGCAAACTGAAAATTTTTGCTGGACACAAGACTGTCACTTAAAGCATAGTCAAAAAATAAATGCTTGGGTAGATATTGTCGAAAATAAAATCCTTGGAACTTATTTTTTTTTAAAACTTTAAATAAAGATTGCTACTAAACTTTCTTCAGTTTGAACTCATTCCCGTTTTAGCTGTTTTGTTTCTTCGTCCACAAGATCTGGATAATCTCTATAATGACATATGGGTTAAACACGATAGGGATCGTCCTCTTTTGCAATTGTACTTTAATAATTTTTTATTTAACTTTCTCTAATAAATATATTGGGTGCAAAAGTCTTACTGAAAGGCCACTAGGTTACCGAATTTAAACCCATTCGATATTTAACGTGCTTTTTATGATGTCTTGTCTATGTAACGCCGTTTTGCTTTTTATTACTAAATTTAATTCTGTTGCATTCAAACATACTTTAATTTTTATTAAGTTTATTTTTTAGTTTGTCTGTTTATTTTAGTACATATTAAAAGCTTTAATTTAAACTGAAAAAAAGTATAACAACAAACATTTTAATTTATGTAACACTTTTTATACAACAAACAAAATAATAAAAACCATTTAAATTGTAAAATTAAAATGTATGTTGAATTAAAATGTTACATGAATTAAAATGTTTGTTAATAATTTTAATTCTTTAATTTTAAATCAAGAATAAATTTACCAGCAAACATATTAATTCTAAATTAAAATATTTGTTGATAATTTTTATTCTTCAATTTTAAATCAAGAATAAAACTACCAAGAAGAACTTTAAATGTTTAGTTGAGAAGCAACAGAATAAACAAATTAAAATACGGAGAACAGGCAACGAAGGAGAATACTGCAGTAAGAAGTTCGAAAAATTCTTGAAAGATAACGGTATGGTTTATCAAAAGACAAATAGTCATACACCGGAAGAAAATGGTATGTCTGAAAGGTTTAATCGTGCTATTGTTGAGGCTAAAGGCTAAATGCTTGTTTTTGATTAAAATATGGATACAATTTTTTGAGCAGAAGTTTGTAATACTGCATGTTACCTTACAGCCGTTCTGTAGCATCAGGTATTACAAAAACTCCAATTGAACTTTAGACACAAAAGAAACCTAATGTTGGTCACTTGAGTAGCCTAAAATGGGATAAAAAAGCTATAAAACATATTTTTGTAGGTTATGATAAAACTGCCAAAGGATACAGATGTTACAATCAAAATACAAGAAAAATTATAACTAGCCGAGTTGTAACTGTGATAGAAAGGAAACTCTAAAGAAACTATTATAGTCATAGATAGAAAGCAGAAAATGCAGAATTATCAGATGCAATAAGGGAGTAAATTTTTGTAACCGAAAAAAAAGTATTGATGTCAAAGAAGAAACAAATGAAGAAGAAGAGAAAGACAGCGATTACATTCGTTAGTAGATCTACCTGAAACGGGAACCCTGCTTGAACGCAACTGGGTTTATAAGTTGAAGTGCAACAATGAAAGTGAGGTGAGCTATAGAGCTAGGTTGGTTCTCAAAGGTTTTACACAAAGGGAAGGTGTAGATTACAACGAAACGTTTGCCCCAGTTGTGCGACATTCTACCTTAAGACTACTAATAACTTTAGCTGTAAAATTAGACCTAAGAATTACACATTTAGATGTACAAACTACCTTTTTAAATGTTTTTTTTTTGAAGGAACGCGTCTATAAGGCAAAGGTTTTATTTTAAAAAATAGTAAAAACGTCTATGAATGAAAAATGGCAATTTATGGCTTGAAGCAATTAAGCAGAGCCTGGAATAAAAAGGTAGATGAGGTTTTGTTAAGGTTGGATTACAAACATCATCTAAATTTTAACCTTGTTATACTAAGATAAGAACGTCTTCCGGGTTTGGACCGTGTCAATGTTGGAACCGAAGTTGCCAACGTTTCGCCCACTTCACTCTCACAGGGCGTGAGAAGTGACTTAAAAAGTCTCCGTATATAAAGAAGAAGAAGTATCGTCACGGCTGGTTAACTCTGATTGGGTTACGGTTGAAAGGGGGCGTGTTTTCGATAAAGGACTAATGACCTGGAACCAAAGAGGAGATAGCTCGAAACCATGATCACGAGATTATTTCTTTTTAAGTCACTTCTATGGAGTTTAGAATCTGGCTTGGTTCACAAGTTGATTACCTAACTCTGTAGTAGTTCTTTGTTAGATTTTCGTTTGCTTTTTCAAGTTTATCGTTTTCTTTCTTACCTTTTCAGAGTTTAGAATCTAGCTTGGTTCACAAGTTGATTACCTAACTTTTGAGAAGTTTTTAGTTAGATTTCGGTTGTTTGTTTGAGTTCTTCAAGTTCTCTCATGTCTTGATGAAGCCCCTTACGAAAGTGAGCAAAGCGTTGGCAACTTTGGTTCCAACATTGACACGGTCCAAACCCGGAAAACGTTCTTATTTTAGTATAGACTCCGGCCGTGGATGCCTTTGCTATTACATTAAACCTTGTTTATACATTAAAAGGAAAACAATTTGTTAACTGTGGTGGCTTTATATGTAGACGATTACTTTGTATTTTCAAATAATACAAAAGAATTGTGTTTTTTAGAAGAACAATTAAGCTCTAAATTTAAGATTAAAGTTTGGCGAAACAAAGCATTAGTTAGTTGTTAGAATTGCAAGAGATTGCAATAACGATTGCGTTGCCTTAGATCAAGAAAATTACATTTATCAGATTTTAAGAAATTATAATATGTCAAATTGTAAAAGTGTAACTACGCCTATGGATAATAGCATTCGTCTCAATAATTTTGAAGGTATTTGTGACAAAAGTTTGCTTTATCAATGACTCATTGGAAGTCTTATGTATCTTGCAGTCTTAACTCATGAAGTCAATTTAATGATTTGCATTGGAAGTGTGCTAATAAGGTACTCAGATATTTACAGAGCACAAAGAGTCACAAATTTAAATTTTATAAAAATGATTACGAATTACAAGGTTATGCTGATGCTAATTGGGCTAGCAACAAAAAACGGTAGCACTTTCAAGCACAGAAACTAAGTGACCTTGGTTGAAGCTTATAAGAAAGCTATTTTAAGAAATGTTTTATTAGAATTAATAAATTATGATAGTACTCTAACTGTACCGACAACCAAAGTGCTAATAAATATTGTCCTTAAACCCAGTATTTTATAAGAGATCTAATTCATCAGAGAAGCAATTTCAAAAAATTTGGTAAATGTTGTATGCCTGTCCACTGATAACAGTTTATATTGTTACAAAATGCTTAGTAAACCATAAAGTTTTTGGTTTGAGATAGTGGGGATGTTGGATTTAATTATCTCAAAATATGTACTGTGTCTTCTAGTTTTTAGCATGTAATGTAGGTATTAAACTGTAGTTTCGTTCTTTTTTTAAATAAAACAAAAAGCAAGTCAGTAGTTACGCGAAATTCAACAGAGTTACATGCGTTTATGTTTTTACTTACTTACTAGAGTCATATATATTAATAATCGTTTGTTACTAAAATGTGAAGTTTGTGATCAATTTTTTGAATGATTTTTTTTAATAAAGTGGGCGGAGATGATGTAGATTGCAGGACCTGACCATTAATTCAAGCATTAGCGGTAATTAAAATTGAAATGAAAAAATACCTGATATCTAACTAGTAAGTTTTAGCATAGAGGTTATGTTTATGATTTGAGCAGCCAACAAATACATAAACTGATTTAAATGCTGTGAAAGATGTAGTACTTAGTTTGTGATAATGATATGAATGTTATCCTAAGATACATTTATTATAAAGAAATACTAATAGTTGTTATTAAGAAAAAAAATTATCTCAAATTGGAAGCAAATCAACAAAGAAGACAACAAAAAATATATGCAGAATTCTTAAAATTAAAATGATTTATTTTTGTAGTCGTGGGAACATGTGAAACGAAAAATGGATTTTAAAGTGTTACATTAAGAAAATTAGTATTTCGTAAATGTAACACAATTGTATTCTTAAATAAATAACTTTCTTATTTACATTTAGTATTTAGATAATTTAAAGTTGTTTGTTATAAAGCATCATCGAAAGAAGCAACCGAATCAAATATAGTGTATTATGCTAAAAATTATTTAGTTTGAATTAAGTTTAGGAAACTACAAAAAAAAATTATTAATAGCACTAATGATTTGAAATACGTATCAATCAAGTGTATAATTAACAAGCATAAATACAGCGTATCCTACAAATATAAGTACAATATTTACCAAATATCTAGTGAATGTGCGCTAGTGGGACATTTAATCTTCACAGAATATATAGGCCGATACGATATTTCGATACGTATTGACATCCCACTTTGAAGATTGAACGTGAAGTCAACCAAATTCTCAAATATTCTAATCTACCTCCAGAAACTAAACGCCGACTTACCTTCAGATTCAAAACCACCTCGTCTTTACGGACTTCCCAAAGTTCAGTAATATCCAATCTTTTACCTACAAACTAACCAAGTTCTTGTTCAACATTCTTTGTGAATTTACAGGTAAAACCTCTTTTCACATTCTCAACTCTTAACTTTTTATTGAACATTTAGAAACTGTAAAACTTAAACTTTAAGATGTTCTTGTAAGATTTCATGTCACTTATTACCAAAGTTTCTATTAAAGATTCGCTTATTATCATCAAACAGGTTCTGTCTCACCATGACAAAAACTTGAGTTTGGCTTCTCTTATTGATCAATGTTTATTCTCCACTTACTGCTAATTTGATAACAAGTTTTACGGAGAGGTTTCTGGTGCTGTTATGGGTTTTCTTCAATCCCCTGTTGTAGCTGATATTTCAATGGAATCTTTTGAAGCAGCTTCTCCGGAATCATCAATATTAAAATATTGATTTAGGTATGTTGACGACACGTTCATTGCTTAAGTTTCTTGATCATCTAAACAATCAATGTTCTTTGCGCTTTTTCTATTTGTCAGCCTGAGAATCCAGACTCGGAACTACGTCATCTTACTAGAACCTTGGTGAACAATGGTTATATAAAGCGAGATAGTGATACAGTTATTATTTGTCGTTAACATCCATGTGCTCGATTACGTAAGTACATTTTTACTTCCGAATCCAATCTGAAATTGAAATTTTTACCTTACATTTACAAGGTTACAGATCAATTAAAGAAACTTCTTTGTAAGAATGATATAAAACCCATATTCAACTTGACAAGCAAAATCTTTTAGATTTTTTCTTCTCTCAAGGACAAATTTTCTACACTTTTGTTTCAAGGTGTATACTAAATCCTTTGTTCAAGTGGTTTAGTTTACGTTGGTAAAACGGGTCGTACCGTCATTACATGCGTTTCAGAACATGATTGTTGTATAAGAAAAAGACATATTTCTAAGTTTCTGGTTGCTAAACTTCATTTTACGGCAATTCAGAATATAGATTTTGATAACGCTTTGCTGATTGCAAAATCTCCATTCTTCTTCAATAGGAAAATCTAAGAGAGTATAAGAATCATCAAACACCCCAATAACTATAATGGTGATCATGGTTTCGAGCTAACCCGGTTTTGGTTCCCGGTTTTTACTCCCTTATTGAAAACACGCCCGTTTTCGATCCTAAGCTAATCAGAGTCGCGCTTAACCACTGTAACGATACTTCTTTATATACGGAGACTGCTTCTTTTTGAGTAACTTCTATGGAGTTTAGAATTTGGTTTGGTTCACAAGTTGATTACTTAACTCTATAGTGGTTCTTTGATAGATTGTCGTTTGCTTGTTTCAAATTTATCGTTTTTCGATTTTTCTCTCACGCTCTGATGAAGCTCTATATCAAAGTAGGCAAAACATCGGCAACTTCGTTTACAACAATGTCACGATCCAAACCCGGAAGATTCACTAAATATTCACTGAATATGATTCTGTTGTGTGGAATCTCACGCGCTTCGCATTTTAAGCATTGTTTTAAACGTATTAAACCAGTTTTTAAGAAAGTTGTTCTAGTTGTAGTTGTAGTATATTGGGATCCTTAGTAAATGAAACATTTATGTGTATCTATTGAATCTAAGCATTCCCGTCCCGTCCTGACATTATAAGCTAAAAAAAAAGTTTAAACAGAATCTACTATTCAAGTGATACGCCAAATCGCAGCAAAAATTGTAACTACAACTAAAATCTTGATTCAAATACAATCGAACATAATAATAATGTTGTTTAATAATCTTATAGCAAATAACCTTTTTGAATTTTAAATCTCTTTCTATAACAACTTTTTTTAAATTTTTTTTCATCATTAGCCTTTTTTCATAGTTTACAAAAATAATTTTTTAAAAATATTTACCTTATTAAATATAAATTACTAAAAATACTTTTATCAAAAAAAATTACCATGTTATTTTAATAGTATAAAAGTAAACGACAATATTGATTTTTAAGAAAACTTAATAATAATAAATTTTGTGGAGTGCAAAAAAATGTACGTTATGTATCCTAATTTTCTGCTAAAGTCGACATTGCACTAAATATAAAATCTTTATAATACAGCAGATAATTGATATTGTCTTGATTGTATTAAATGATGAATTTAGGTAAATTTATTTACAATATTTCTATTTTGTAGGTCTAAAGCAGGCATTTTCTTTGCTTACTATTAAAACTCAGTCTGCTTACAGAAAAAATAAAAACATTTTTTTTATAATAATACACTTTTCCAGTTTGGCATATAAAACATTATTAAATATATTTTTTAATTATATTTTTGAGTGATATTCTAAAGACACTCTTTTAAATTTAAAAAAACCTTTTGTTTAGTTTTTAATTTGTATTTTATTTTGATTATTTTTGAAAAAACTCACTTTGTAAACATTATGTTATAATATACAACTGCTATAAAACATTATTTCTTAATTGCATTTTATACTTACGTTACATAAAAAATACAAACTAATAATTGAAATTATTTTGTTAATGAACTGTTATATTTAAAAGTTTAAAGTTATTATGACTATAAAATTTGTTTTCAAGAAAATACTTGTTTACTATGTAATAAAAGTGTGTAGATAAGTAGAATACAGTTACTTCTTACGTGAGTAAGTTTTAACTATACATAATTTAAGTATAAAATTTATTCTACTATCGATAAAAAATTAAATGTTTGCAAAATACTACGTAGGTTATTTTAAATAAATTAATCAATGTTAAATATGTATTTTTAAAATAATTCGTATTGTCATAATAAGATTTACTAAACAAAACAGCATCTAGTAGTTTTTTTTAATTTTTCAATAATTGATTCTATGTTTCTAGGGTTATTACAGCCAACTTGTTTATTTAACTGCTTTACTTTGTGCTGCCGGACTTTACAAATTAATACTCTAAAGAAGTACCTACGTAAAGGTACAAAATGTTGCAATCTTTTTGATAACCCTTTCAAAAAATTAGTCTTATTTTAAGAACTAATTTGATATCTTGATTATAAAATGTTTTCTTGTATCAGAAGTTATACAAATTAGGAATTCAACTGTTTCTTTAATTTGCTAGCAAATAATCTTAGCAAATCTAGTTTATGGTATTATTATCAACAGTTGTGACAATGGTCAGAATACTTTACTATTAGAAACACATTTAAAAACATAAATTTATTGTTTTTATTTATAGAGACGTTACAAAGCCTTACTGTTGTAGAAAATAATCGCTGTTTTATTAATTCCACAACTGTAATGTTTTGAAGCATTTGCTGTTTGACAACGTGTAGCTAATGATAACGATTTGACATATTGCACAGTATTTAGACATTTACACATACAATGTGTGATCATTTTTTATTCTTCAATTTTTTTTAGTAAATCGATCATCAATTTATCCATCTTTGAAACAGTTTTAAATAAATGTTTCAAAAAATGTGATTGAGTCACCTAGTACGTGTTTAAAAAATTTTGTTGTTGATATCGAGTGCATGCAACAGATAAAATTTAACGTTTACCAGATAAAAATATTTTTATGTTATTCTATAAACAATCTAATAATAAAATGCTCATGTATTTATTATTGTGCATTTTATTAGTTGCACATTTATGTGTAGTAATAAAAATTATAACTAAAATCGTATTAGTGATAACTAATGAGCAAGAACTTATATGTAGATGTGTGTACATATAATTTACACAGTCTTACTTTCTCGATTCGCTTAATTTGTTATAAAATAATTATAAATCATCTAAACAAAACTTTTGTTATAAACGGGTAATTTGAATGTCTAAAGAAAATTTTCTACCAGTATCGTTAAAAGTGTCATCAGAAGCAGTTTTTGATTTTTTTCGTATACCAAAATACATTAATCTGAAACATAAACAAATACATTTGTAAACATAAATTACAGTAAGTTCTGACTTACACAACGATAAGTATTGCAATTGTACATAAACCAATCCCAAGAAAGAAGAAAGCATGAGGATATGTGGCCTGAGTTTTTTCATAGATGAGTTTATTGTATACTGCAGATGCAACACCTTCACTGCAAGAATCAACAATAGTGTATAGTGCAAGTACTTTGCACACATCGTAATGATGTACATATTTCGTCAACTGTGATCTTACTCCCACTAATACCAAAATTCTTAAGATTGCAATAGAACAACCTATAATTAAAAAACTTATATTTGATTTATGGTATAGTTTTTGTAACAGCTTACCTATGTATAAACCCGTAGCTGATCTAACAGTCACGTAAATAATATTAACTATTATTCTATTGCAAAAGGCTGCTGCAATTATTAACAAGTCATGTAACTTTAATACTTCAGTAAATAATGGCACAATAAATATTAATCCTAAAACACGTTAATAAATAATTTAAAAAAACATAAAAACTTACTTGGAAATTAAAAAACCGTTTTTACGTAAATGATGTATATTTTGTGTTTTTAATATTTAATAAATTTACTTCATTTACCTCAAAAAAAATCTACTTGAGAATTACCTATAGTATTAATAACAGTTGTTATAGTAAAAAAATACGTATATTCACGAATTGTCCATTTATAAGCCGTTTCGGTAAAAAGAAACATAACACTTTGCTCACCTGAAACGCAATTAGATTATTTTAAAAAAAAAAGTTAAGATATTTACCATAAGTGATTATACCAACTATAGCCAAAACAACTAAAATTTTTATTATATTAAAAGTTTGAGTTTTTTTATACTTTGCAAATAACTTTAAAGTATCAAGAAACTGTTTGGGATCAAAGCTTTTTTTTCTTTCTTTTTTATCGGTATCTTCAACTACAAACGCGCTTGAATCTGATAAAAAAAGAAATCCGTATAGTAATCCAAGGCAACATAACGATGAACCAATAGTTAGAATCCATATGTATCCGATCTTGTGTAAAAATGCTCCAGTAAAAGATTGTCCAATACCAAAAAATATATTATAAATTCCTTGTATTATTGCTATTTTTACTGTGCGCGTTTTTTCGTTAGTTACATCAGTAACATAAGCAAATGTTATTGCTAAAAACAATTTCTCTCCACCGAACAACGACAAAACAATTTCTTGTGCAACCCCTAGTACTTCTAAAGGCCACTGTTTCATAAAAGCAACGCATAATAAACATGCTAGAAACTCAATCAGTTGTCCAATAAACGAAAATAATAAGAAAGGTTTACGTATTCTGTAGTGATCACTACACGTACCAAATAGTAGAACAATTACCATCGTTATTATGCTAGCAGTTGATATTTCCCAAGAATGCATGTTTGTTATATACAACTGAATAATGTTATTTTCTTCAGTAAAATTTGATTGTTCAAATGTTCCATTTGTTATTGTTGAACAAACTGTTCCATTAAAATGTGCATTTACGTAACAAGCTTTATCTAGTTCCAAGTTCTTAAGCATTGGATCACACATAGCCCGTGCCGTCACGTAGCATACTAATAAAGGTTCAATAGTTATAGCATTCCAAATTAACCGCATTTTTGCCTAAAATATAAAAAAAATTATGTTTTCTATAATTACCAAAGGAAATCTTTACAATTACATTTCCTGAATGTTGCATAGTCGACATAAAACTAAACACAATACATTTTTACTGTTACATTTCTTTTTAAATTTATAAACACAGTATTTAAATATAAAATAATGAGCATTACTACATTTATTGTTGTTACAAATTTACGTAGATGCTTACCGCTCTAAATTATAAATCTTCTATTTAGCATCACAATAATATTTCTATTTTTGACGTGTATCATATTTTATAGTTCAATTTTTTAGCCTTGACGAGCGTTTTATATAATGTTAATAGTACAATTCGATCAAATTTTAAATGTTTGCAGTTATAAACACGATTGTTAAAACTGAAATAAACGACTAAACAGTTGTTTAAAAACCAATTAATTTGGTTTATTTTATTCACCTTAAAATGAGGATTATTCATTATAGTTTTAGTTTTGAAAGCAAAATTACAAAATTTGATTTTTAACGTCATATATAATTAGTTTCACAAAAGATTATTTTTCTGTACAGTTGTAAAATAACTTATAACAATTTATTAATAAAGTATTATATGTATAAATCATCGTTATGATTACTATAGATTTACTTTGTCCTATTATTAAAACTAAATACATATAAATTTTACGTTTACAGAATTTAAAAAAAAAATGTTAAATCAGTTGATAGAAGAAGAACCAATAATAACTTACCCAAATGCGACAATACAAAGAGTACTGTTGATGGTTGTATTTTTCCAAAGACATTAAGGCTTTAGCTTTATGCATTTTATACAACACTCTTTACTATAAATCAAAAAGTAACTAATTAGTACGTTAGTATATATTAATATTTTTCTTTTAGAAAACACTTAGTAATTGGAGTTATTTTCATAAAACGTATAATACATACCTTTACACTAAACACTTTACGATTTGTTTAGTATAAAGCCACGAGTGTCACGTATATAGTTTATAGACATCAATTATGTTTACTAAGACGCTACCTCGATTTATAACTTATTTTAGAATTTTTTGTGTATAAAAACTATTGACGTTTGTATAAATTCACATTAGTTAACAATTAAACGGTTAATTTTTCAAGTAAACATAAGTATTTTGTTAATATTAATTATTATTTATAAATAACATGGTTTTATAAACGTGTGAAATTTAACAATGGCAGAAAACAATAATGTAATAGAAAGTTCATAACAAAAAAAAATTAATTGTTAGTTCATTTGTGTGTTTCTGGATGATTTGAATGTTTTTATTTTAAGTTAACTTTGCATCTATATCTTTAATTTTAGTTTAATTAAAATAAAAGATTGTTTATTGTAAAAACTCATTACTACTAACAAACAAACACAATTAAGTAAAATTTAATACAACTATCACTTATAAATAAGTATTGATAAATGTATTGTAATGATCAGGTCTATTCTGTAAATAAAAAACAAATTGGTATGTTAAATATGATTGAATTAATTAGTAGTTATGACAAAACTATTGAAAGTCACAACAAAGATGAAGTGTCTTACTTTTATTCTAAAATACAAAACGAACAAAAAACAGCAGCAAAAAAGTCAAATCATTCATCTTGCACAATTTCAAAAACGCGATATATTTATCTATTTTATTTAACTGTACGATCGATGTGTTTATCAAGAACTAATAGTTTAAATCATTTGCTGCATGTGCATATTAATTCTTATAGAAAATTTACTTATAAAATTTACTAATTTAATTAATTGAAAAGAAAAAACCGACAAAGTCTTAACGAAAGTAATTGTGAACAAACTCATAGAAGATAATGTTAATACTATTTCAGGCACAAGAGCTTTTCATCAATTTTTCTTAAAATTTTTTGTAATAATTAGATGTAATTACGAACCTGGTTGTTCGTTTTAAGAAAACGTGATAAAAAATGATTGAAACTGTTGAAATTCAAGTTGACTATTAAGTATTAAGTTTCTGATGACAAAATAAACAACATTTAAGAGATATGGTGTCGTTCTAAAATCAAGATTATTTTTAATTTATTTCAAGGTTCTTAATAACGACAAAAAAAGTTAAGTAACAATGTCAATCGGTTATTTTCAAGTCATAAATGTAGAAATTACAAAGTGGAATTAGTAAATAATACGAAAAACTATAAAACTAAATTCAACAAATTACAAAACTAAAACAACTTGAATAAAACTCAAAACTAAACATTTACAGCCACTTAATTGGGGTTTTATTGGAATTTTCTCGTTACACAAATAAAGTAAGATTAGCTTTAGAATAATCGTCAACTTAAAGAAATTCGTACACTTTATATATTTTTTCTAAACTTGTTTTTTTCGGTGTGTCCCATTCGACGCGCACACTCTTCGATTATATTTGAATGTTACACACTCCCCCTTTGGTTTTCGGTAACCGTCCCGGAAGAAAACCAAGAAAATTGATTGAGTAATGAGGTGACGTTCCATGACGTTCTTGGAGGCGCCGACTTCGACGTAATGATGGAAGATTGGAGGGAATAACGGAAACGCCATCGGTCACTTGGCTTTGTTTTCAGGGATTTCTTTCCTCTCCGTCTGCAACATAATGATTAATATTTGAAGCAAGATCAGAGCTTACCGCAGTAGATCTTTTCGGTCTTCTGCGTTGGCGGATAGGACAAATGGGAGTTTCTGTCGTTACTTTAGTATACGGATTGAGGGCCGATACATGATAATTGCCAAGAGGCACATCCGGTTCGTGGATATGAGCCACCTGGTAAGAAGTGGGCGAGTTTTGCTTAGTAATCAAATACAGTCCGTCGCGTCTAGGAGCAAACTTGGACGTAAACTGCTTGGCTGAGTTAGTCAATTGATGTACATCCACAAGGACCAAATCACCTGCGTTGTACGGAGTAACTTCACGTCTAGCTTTATCAGCATGTTTCTTTGCAACATCCTGTTTTAATTCATGGGTTTCTCTGGCACGTCTTAGCACTTGATCCATATTTTTCAAATATTTTGGGTGATTTCAGGTACAAAATTTTCGTTTTGAATAATAGCACGTAGGTCGTGATGCACTTCGTATGGTGTTCGCGGTTCTCTTCCAAAAGCGAGAAACGCTGGTGAATACCCTGTGCTAGCGTTTATACACGTATTCATTGAAAACCTTACTGCAGGCAAAGCTTCTTTCCATTGGGTATGATTTTCACCACAAATGATCCCCAATTGGGTTTTTAGATCTCTGTTGCGTCTTTCTTTAGGATTTGCTGAAGGATGGTAAACAGGAATCAAATTTTGTCGAAAACCTAAACAATGAGCTACTATTTGCATCACTTCACCAACGAATTGAGGCCCATTATCACTGATAACTCGACGTGGTGTTCCATACCGTAAAATTACTTCGTCGACAAGACATTTTGCACATGTCTCCGCAGAGGCAGTAGTCAATGCAAACAGCTCTATCCATTTAGCAGCGGTACCTTCAATAGCAAACACCCATTTCTCACTAGTGGGGTCTTCGGGAAGTGGTCCAAACAAATCAAATCTCAAAGCGCTGATTGGAGATAGGAGTTTGTAACAACCCAGCAGGTTTTAGGTTAGTGGGCTTATAACGCTGGCAAGCTATACATTTTTTGACATGGTTAGTGACATCTTGATGCATAGTAGGCCAGTAAAAACTATTATAAATTCGACGTAATGTTTTCTCAATGCCATAGTGTCCGCTGGTAGATAAGTCATGATATTCGCGCAAGACTTCTTCAATCTTAGATTTTGGGACAACTAATTGAGCAGATTCGGAGTCAACATCAGGCACATAGCGATACAGCACACCAGATAGCATGACATAACCACGATCAGTCCATCGAGTATAATCGATTAGATTGGGGTTGTCCGATTCGAAGGTATCTATAATCTTTTTGATGTCTAAATCGCCTTTTTGTTCCTCTCTAATATTTCTTGCAGATTCTTGTGGCAAGAGCGTTGTTACAGTGCTAACAGAAACATTCCGTTGTATATCAACGTCAAAAGGCGGTCGTGAAAGACAGTCGGCTATGACGTTAGTTTTTCCAGGTATATAATCTATTTGTAGATCGTAGCTTTGTAACACCAAAACCCAACGAGCTAAGCGACAACTTGGAGAACGCAATGACATTAGCCATTTGAGAGGTTGGTGATCAGTTTTAATAATAACTTGTGATCCTTCTATATAACCTCGAAATTTTGTTACAGCATACACCAAACTAAGAGCTTCACGTTCCGTACAGCAGTAATTGACTTCAGCAGGAGTGAGAAGGCGACTGATGTACTCCACAGGCCTTTCATCTGCACCCTCCCCCTGGAGTAGACATGCTCCAATAGCGTATGAACTTGCATCGCATTTGATGATATAAGGCAAATTTGAATCTGCTTGTCTTAAAATTGGAGGAGACGATAATGCATGTTTTAACTTAGTAAATGCGGTTTCTTCAGCATCTCCCCACTTAAATTTTGCTGTTTTGCGAGTCAGTAAACTAAGCGGTTTCGAAATGTCGGCGAAACGTTCAATCAAACGCCGAAACCAGCTACACGCTTGTAAGAACGAGATGACATGCTTGACATTATTAGGTCGTGGCATATCTATTATTGCGCGAATTTTTTCAGGGTCGGCTTGTATTCCACCTGGCGTTATCAAATGTCCGAGATAACGAACCGAATCACACGCGAACGTACACTTTGAACGATTTACACATAGTTTAAACAAAATAAGTCTTTCAAATACTTTTTGTAAGTCTACTAAATGTTCATCAAATGAACGTGATAGAACAATCAAGTCATCGATATATGCTAGTACCGTTACACCAGTTAATCCAGCGCGAAACTTGTCGATTAATCTTTGAAATGTCGCAGGAGCATTGCGTAAACCAAAGGGCATGCAGCAAAAGCGAAAGATGCCGAAAGGGGTGATAAATCCTGTTTTATCACGGTCTTCAAGTTTGACGGGTACCTGGTGATAACCAGACTGAAGGTCAATAGTAGACATGTAGAGTGTTTGTTTAGCATTATGCAACAGGTCGTCAATCCTAGGCAACGGGTATTTGTCAGGCACCGTGAGATAATTTAGGCGACGATAGTCGATACACATTCCTACTTCTCCAGGTTCTTTTTTAGGAACCAGCACTACTGGAGCAGCGTAAGCAGAGTCACATTCTTCAATGATATTCAAAGCGAGGAGCTTATCAATTTCTTCTTTCAAAAGTTCAGTTTTCTTAGCGTTTAGCCTATAAAGAGGCACTGCTATTGGAGTGTCATCGACAAGACGAATTGCATGTTCAATGTAAGGAGTAGGTCCATGTACATTTTCAAAAACATTTTTATAGTCAGTCAACAAATTTTTTAGACGTTGTTTTTCGTCGGCACTTAATGAAACTGCTTCGTTTTCGCGAAGTGAGGTAGTTGCATCAGTGAAATCTCTATTTGTAGTGGAAATAGCAGTAGCGAGTACAAGACAAGGTAGAGAATAAAATGCATACTTTGTATAAACATCATCTTCGAACCACCATTGCATTTTTGGAATGTTTAGCACAACATTGACAGCAGTAAGGAAATCTATACCCAGAAGTGTCTTGCTTTCTAGATGAGAAGGCACAGCCATAAAACTAGTTGGAACAATTCTTCCTTCTAAAATAACGTCGCATTGAAAGGTTTGAACAACAACTTCTCTGGGGACGCCATCAGCGAGTGTCATTGTAACTTTGTCGGGGGTAAACAAAATATTATTGTTTTTTAAATACGTGTACAACTTATATCCAGCAATACTACATTTTGCTCCGGTATCGACACAAGCTAATCCTTCAAGGTCAGAAATTTTTATATGAAACATGTGACGATTAGCATCCGAATTAACCTCAGTCATCAATACGTCAAAAGATGATATTGAGTTTGTAGCAGGAGACTTAACAAAGCTAGTGCTAGGTTGGCATTGAGGACATTGAGATCTTACATATCCTGGTTTACCACATCCAAAACAGACAAGTTTGTTAATAGGAGGCGAAGAGTTATTTTCTATAATAGGTTTTTGTGAACGTGCTAGTGAAGCAGCAAATTTTCTACAACCGTCTTTAACATGACCATAGTTATGACAATAGGTGCATTTAGGTCTAAGTTTTAAAGATTTATCAGTAGCAAGCAAATGGTTTTTTTGGGGTAAGCAAACATCATGTTTGTCCACAAAATTTTGTTCAACAGATCGAGCTTTATCAACAAGAGTAGAAAAATCAGTAATTCCTTCTCTTGGCAACAGCGTTCTAATTCTAGAATTCAAAAGACCATAAATCATATTTAATTTATGAACTTCGTGTAATTCAGGGTAGACAGGCAAGCGCGATAAGAGTGAGCGAGCATTGGCAACGAAAATATCCGTTGGTTCCTTATCACCTTGTTCTTTAGAAAACAGCTCACGAAATATTTTGTAAGGCGGTTTGTTATAACTGAAAGCATGACGCAACGACTTTAAAGCTTCATCCCAAGACGCGACAGTAGCTTTTGTACCATGCCACCAAGTTGCTGCGTGACCATCAAGTAGCATTGACAATCCTTTAATTGCATTTTCATCTGTAATATTTAGACAATCTTTGTACACTGTGATAGCATCTATAAATGCATCACAATCTTCCGTTTTGTTACCGGAAAATCTAGAAAAGCATTTAGGAAAGTTTCCAGAATTTTGCTGAAACGTTAAATCAAGTGAATTAGCACTTTGGATAGGCGCACGAATATTTGCAATGAGCGTTTGCAATTGTTCGTCGGTCATATTAATGGTAGGGCGTTCCATAATTTGAATTGAATTTTCCGTATCAGATTCACTTTTTATAGAAGTTGGGTTATTGTCAGGCGGACGGATAGTACGGCTTCGTAAGTTATGCGGCATAAACAATGTTCGTAATATACTAACTAAGTAAGTAAAATTAGTCTGTAGCGTTTGAGTTTCAGTTCGATAACTTTAGATACAGACAAATAGTTACGATTGCAGAGAATGACAGACACATGCTATATACACGATTGCGAAAATTAATTAGCACAATATTTAATCATTCAATGAAATAAATCAGCTGTTCTTTAATTTTATATACGCGAAATTGAAAAACAACTACGTTACGTTTAATCACTGCACAAAATGATAGAAGGTTTCTTTAAATGTTTATATTCAATTTACACTAAATGTCATTGAACAGATAAGCAACACGCGGTCGTATGATTGTACGAATAAATCGCGTAAATACAAAAGCACTGCGTAAAGCAATGAATTATGCGTGGAATTTCCCACGAAACTGCATCTTCAAATAAGATAAAATTGTACTTACAATAAGTTTCTTCTGAAGGTTTTCTTACTTTCCCTGCACTTCCGAAGCTTTCCAAATTCTTTTATGGGTTTCTGGTACCGTTTGTACAATTTGCCATTTTTAAAATTGCGTTAAAACAGCACTAAAGTTGGGCGCCATTAGATGTAGCGGTATTATTTAGTGTGATTTTAGACAACTTGAATAAAACTCAAAACTAAACATTTACAGCCACTTAATTGGGGTTTTATTGGAATTTTCTCGTTACACAAATAAAGTAAGATTAGCTTCAGAATAATCGTCAACTTAAAGAAATTCGTACACGTTATATATTTTTTTGTGTTGCCAACATCGCAAACGTCAATATTCGTTCGTTAGTGTAGTTACGTAATGAACGAAAAAAGCTCTAGGGTGGCAAAATGAAAACTAGGAATCCACATAAAATTAAGTGTTCAATGTCAATTAATATATTAGAACGAGTATGCGACAGGTGGAAAAATCATTTAAAAAAACTTGAAATTCAGTTAAAATTGTAGAAAAACGATGTTAAAGTAAATGTCAAATTTGACAGATTTAGTAATAAATGTAGTACCAACATTATATTTCTGTTGATTTTTTTAAATTTTTTTTAAAAAGATTGTAATATGAAAGGCAACACAAAAAATAATGTACATTACTCTCGTCGAAAGAATCATAGCATAACTCACTTACATGCAACGCTCGGCCGTGCGACCTCGCGTCGCATTAACGTTCGTTATGCTATTTCTTACTTTCGACTCTTGTTACGTAAACTACTATTTCTAAACTTGTTTTTTTTCGGTGTGTCCCATTCGACGCGCACACTCTTCGATTATATTTGAATGTTACATATTAAAATAAATGAAAATCGAATCAACCGTAACGCACAACCGAAATGGACACAATGACTCCTGGGTTAAAAAAAGAAATTTCAGCTACGTAGTCTTATATTATGTTAACCAAGGTTATGCTTTCTGTACGTGTTCAACAATCTACAGTAAAACTAAGCAAAACAATCTTATCGCATTCTTGCACTTTGTACATGTACTAATACACGATCTTGAATTGGGTGATTGGCTTTTTTTTCTACGAGTTTACAATAGGCTATAACAAAACAGTCTTAAATTTTAATATTAATTTTTCTCGAAAACTATAAGAAATGGACTTTATGTTTATAATGCAAATATGCTCTCTAAATCATTACAGCTATTTACCATTACGAGATTATTACTTATACCTGTTACACCCTGTATAGAAGTGTACAACTTCGAATTGTATCATTAGATAAAAATTTACAATTTATACCATGCTCCGCACATAGTGTTAATTTACGAAAAGTTAATGCAGTTAACATGATTCCATAAACTATACAAACATGGTTTTTTTCATCAATAATGCAAACCAACAAATTAAACATTTTACAAGAGTTCTAAAAGACCAAAAAAACAGAATCAAAATTCCTGAAGAGGAAGCCGAAGATTATTCATATTTTTATAATTTTGAAACAATTCAACGCAGTATATCTAGAAATTTTAGATAAAATAATTACTCATTGTATTAAAGATTTTTCTTAGCATTCCTGTAACGACAAATATCTGCAAACGCTGCTTAACAAATTAAACGAATAAAATTATATCTGCGCTTTTCACTGAGACAAGAACGACTGGCAAATATGTCTATACTTGGAAAAAAAACTACAAGTTTGAATTACGACGAAATTAAAAGAAGCAGAAGATGCATCGAGTTGTGCTTGTGAAACGTCTAGTTACCCGCCGATCTAAAATTAATACGAGTAACGCTTAACAAGTATGAGTTATTTATTTGATTTAATGTTTTAGTGAACGAAGCAATTGCTTATTACGAAAAATCATTTTAATTCCTTACAAGAAGGACTATGTACAAGTGTGTGTAATAAATTTATGGTATTCAAAATAATTAAATAGCTGATTGTTGTACTAAGTTTTTTTTTTCTATAAATTGCTGTACACAACTCTATCCCCGACTGTTTGGTATTGATTGGAACTAAGTTCCAGCACCAGAAGCGCATACTAGATTTTAGTAAGAGTTGAATAAAACTAAGTCGCAGACTTAGTTTCCTTCGGCCTTCAGTAATGTTTTAACATTTTGATTGCAGGGTCGTTCGCGTTCACTATTTTTTATTGTGTTTACGTAAAATGGCAAGTGCAAAAGTTGATGTAATAGTGACCCGTTCACAAAAAAAAGCAAAAAATTATCTATTGTTTTTAAAAATACAGGAGGCAAATGCAAAACAAATCCAAATGTTTTACGACTTGTATTCCATTACATACGGAACTTACCACTTCCATACATTCTACGTGCTGAAATATTTCATTTATGCTAGTTATAAGTGAACACTTTTTGCATTCATAACCTAAAAAATGACAGCTTACAAATTTAATTGTACCACAAGGGTATTGCCAGAAAAAGCGCAAACGAGGTGTGCTCATTTATTTACGATTACATACTCAATAACATTCCTGATAAAGTAATTGATTTGCACTTGTACCGCGATAGATGTCTTGGACCAAACAGGAACCATACCATGATACGCATGAGTCTTGCTCTAGTCGATAGTGGAAAGTTTAACAACATTGTTCATCGTTTTACAGTTTGAGGACATTTGTTCCTCCCATGTGATAAAGCCTTCGAATTTTTTAAACAACAAATTCAATAATTCAACACAGTATTTTTGACCAAGGATTACTGTAGTATGGTATATACTGATTATATACTAAATTTCAGTAAATGGTGGTCTATTTTATGAAAAAAGAACTCTATCAGAGGCAAGTAAAAGCAAAACTATACCTAAAAATCATAAAATATCTTTCACACCATCGCAGTTTTTTTAATTTTGTTACTCTTCGAATAATCAGGAAAGAGTTTGATTTATGACAGCTTGAGCAACGCAACATTTAAATGTCTTCTATACCTCACGCATATCTTAAAAACAGCTGTCTATTAACAGCAAGAAACTTCACAAAATCAGACAAGTTCTCAAATACGTGAACGCTAAAAACTAACTGAAGTTTTATGAGATTATTTTACAATGGCCAATTACAGAACAAGATATTGAAGATGAATAAATCTTTATATTTTATACTTCATACATAGCTTTTTAGCAAGTATATTTTTTATGATTCGTATGTTTATTTCTATATCTTATTTTTTTAATAAAGTATATTTGTTTTTATCTATTGGCGTAATTCTTCCGTACTGGCCTCCATGTGGTTATGGTAATTACCAGGGTGATTTAATGTTTTCGAAATTATTGGGTTAATGACAACGAACCCAAGGAACCACTAAAATTAACTTTTTTTTAATATATAAAATGGACTACGTGTGTTAACCATAAGCATAAGAGAAAATTATTAAATAAATGTATTTAAAATTACATAAATTAGGATGATTGTAGATAACACATGCGATTTGATCACTACTAATTTGTGAGTACATTTGTTCACTTGCTTATTACTAAAATTTCAATTATTTATTTTAATCTAATTGTTACTTTTAGCACAACCAAACTCGTTGAAGGTCTTAGTTTTAAAGGAACGCAACACAAAATTTTAATGCAGGAAATGATAATGCCTAAGGTGGACTTGCAGATAGTTCATCGTAACAACGCCTTTGATAATCGTAGTGAACCGCATTGTAAAAAAAGTATTAAATGATATAAAACTAAAATTTGATTGGTTAGTTTTTATCTCGAAAAGAGATTACTTATAAACAAGTTGCAACTTAAAATCCATTGACGTGTATTATAGTTCTATAACATTTCAAACTAAATACATACATATGAATCATTTGGTTAATATGATTTTTAATAACAAGTTAATTGTAACATAAAATGTTTGTCGGAAGAAATTTATAATGATGCACGTGCTTATCTTATTTACTAAATATGCGATATGTTTGAAAAAGAGACAACTGGAGATGTAAGTAAAAAGTTGTTTTAAACAAATCTGTTTACAAATTATCTAAGAATGTACTTTCACCGCAAATGTATTACTTTTCAAGGGTACTTGGTCGTACGCTACAGTAGTCTAATCGCGCCATAAGAGGCAGGATATTACATAAACTATAGTCAAATTCAGGGTGAGTTTGGAATACATTTTCCTATAAAAGCGAGCTATGCTATATTTTTGTAAAATATAGTAGCAGTAGTTTTGAGGTATAGTAAAATTCAAGTTGAGTCAGCAGTGATGACCATTAAATGGTGTAGACAGTAAGGCTGAATTTCAGATTTTTGTAGTAATAGAATTATATACATCAATACTAATTGCGTTTCATTCCTCAATAATATCTAGAATTCTAAAAAAATGTGACTTTTAAATAATTATTAAAATTATCACAATTGCACTAAACGTCCTTTTATCTTTCATCAATTTAATAAAAACATATTGACCGAGTACAAATGAATCGTTTATTGTTAAAACAGGTTAAGTGACATTTTACAAACTTTTCAGGAAATGAAAAAAACGTTTTATTTTCTAAACTGATAAAAAATATAACTTATGTTGGCCTTTTTAGATACTTCAACTACATTCAAGACCTTTGATAAAAAATGAAGTATAAAAATTTTTTGATTGAGACTGTAAAAATGACTGAAAAAATGCACATGGATTGTTTCTGCAACAAAACAACAAATTTTAAATTCAAAAATCCTTTAATAATGAGTAACTAAGTTCACAAAACATTTTTATTTTATTTTATTTTTTGTTCTTTTTGACTTTTTCATCTTTTGGTGGGTGGTTTAGTAGAATATTATGATAATATTCCTTATGTTCTTTTTCAACCCAGCGTAATAGCGTTTTTATGTTGTCAAGTTTCACAGTTCCTATAGGTAATGGACCTTTGTATGCCTTTTGTGTAGGAAGTTGAAGACATGATGTGGATGTTCGAGGCTGTAGTAAATCTGTAAAAGTGTTCCACATAAAACCATTAATGTATTCAGAAGCTTTGACCACATTATCTTCTTCATAAACTAAGTGGTGAAACTTTGAAACTGTGAACTGAACTTTGGAATTTCTATCTTTCTCCATCTTTGTTTCATTTGATATGCAGTTGAGCTTATAATATTTGGGCCACCAAGTCTTAAAGTTTATAATGTCGTTTGTTTCTATTTCTTTAACGGTAAAAATATTTTTAGCACTAGCAAGAACTATAAGTTCTGTATATTAATGTACATTATACACTCTATCAAACCTTCGTAATTTTCTTTTTATTATGCCAAATGCGCGATCGCATGGCAAAAATGAATGGCCTCGTATTGGATAATATTGCACAATTTTTTGAAATCTATCAGTTGCTTTAAGAGTCATACACATTCTAACAACTGAGTGATTCTTGTTTTGCCCGCGGCAATTGTCACAAAACATACGCAACTCAGTGGCTTCTTTAGGAACAACATTTTTAATATAATCTAAAATAAAAGAGCAAACTTCATTTGGACCTTTGGCTGCTTGCCCCTCGTGATAAATATAGAAGAAGGAGTTCTGGGTTTTTTAAATTTGTTATACAAAACAAACTAACGGTTAACTGTGACAGATAAAATTTATCTTGGGTAGGGAATTCCGGCAACTGTAGGTTTTGCATAAAATCAAAGCAAAATGCTGCTAAATCTTCACGCTGTTGGCATTCTTCCGTTGTCGTCTTAAGAGTACTGTAGAATTTTTTTGCTCTACGCTGGTGCACAATTTTCTAGGCAACTGCAACCCTTTTGGCTTGAGCGTTTAACTTCGGGTTTTTTATTTTAAGAGATAAATCTTCACAAGTATTGCAGACGTCTACTTGAGGTCTTCCAAAATGTAGTTCAAAATTTTGTTTAAAAAATTTAATATAATAACTGTACTTCACAGGTGAATTGGGGTATTTTTCTTTAAAAAGACTGTACATAATTTTAACGTTAAGTCGAGCATCTAGATATTTGTAGTCTTTATTAGAATAATGGGATGTTTTAATCGGAAAACAAGAAATATGTTCCCTTATTTCTTCTCTGTATTGTTCACCCATCAGATTTGATTCAACATTTTTTCCTCTTTTGTCCTCTGGAGTTTCATTATTACATAACAATAGTTTTATTCTCTGTACGCGTTGTTTTGAAACTGCATGGATACTCAAAAAAGCTTTCGACAAACTTTTACATTTTTGCCATTTATCTTAACAAAATGGTAATATGAACGAGCCCTCAACGTATTTTTAGGTTACGTAAAGAATGCACTCAATATGTTCCAGTTTACTGCAGAAACAAGCCAAATGCTGTACTTGGATTGTTTCTGCACTAAATGACTTGGATGGTACAGCGATATTAGTATATTAGGCTATGTGTACTTGGATTCTTTCTGCACTAAACGATGCGTCTACATGTTAATTGTTGATTTCCGTCAAAAAACTAAAATGTCCGAAAATGTCACTTAACCTGTTTTAACAATAAACGATTCAAATATATTCACAATCTTAATTTAAAAAATAAAACGAGTAATAAAAAACTTGTTTAATTAGATTATCTACAGCTTTTAATTATTTTAAAGTTGAGTATATATTTTTATAATTCTCAATTATACTTATTAACTGTGACAATTCATTTTTTTTAATTTTAAATAAATTTAAGCAGAGTGTAGCATTTAGAAGCGCATGCATAGTTACAGTTATAAATGCTACTGTTTTTTTTTCACTATTGGTAAAAATAAAGAAACATTAGTGTTTGGACAGGTGACAGTTACTTTACAATGAGACCTAATATTTAAGATTACTTAGAAGCATTAATTAGTCTTTATCTTATTTATTCAAACAGAATACAATATCCAGTGTATAACATATGTAGTAATATGCTTTAACGTAGTACTTGTAGTTTATGTAAAAAACTTTTGTGTTTTTCTGTGACTGCATCTTTTTACTGATAGCAAGATTTGTTACACCAGCAACTTTGTAAAAATGTTATAATAGTGTACAGTAATAACATCTTTTTTCTTGCATGTTGAAAGGTAGAATCGCAAAAGATTTTGACACATTATCAGAAGGGTGTGTACATGTTATTCTTTAAGACTAAGGTCTGTAGACTAAATTTCTCAAATTATTCTAGGCTGTTACAATAGTAATATAATTAGAAAACAAGTAACGTAAAAAGTATACATCAATTTACTACAAATATGTAACTGTAAATAATAATAACAGTCAGTGATGTGCAGAAATAATTTAATTTATATCTAGATGGGGTAATAAATTATTTCAAATTTTTTTTATTTAGATAACGACTTAGTTACAAGTTAAAGAATTTATTTAGATAATAAATAAAATAATCTATAACGTATACACATAATACTATAGATTATTCTATCAAATACAAACAGGTATTAATTTTAAATGTAAAAAAAAGCAACATACTGGCGTATAATCCATTTAGTTGCGTTTTTTTAGTACTTATGTTTTGAAATCGATAATATGATTATTATTATTATTTATAAACTTTTTTTTACAAAAAAACAATTAATTCTCAAAAATTCATTGTTTTAGTTTTTAAACAGCTTATAGCAGAGAGCATAAAAAGAGCATACTTTTTTGGATAAACAAATTGTGATTTTAACAAGCTCCAATTTTGTATGCTTTACCCAGTGATTTTGGTAATTTTTTTTTGTTTATTTAAAGATGTTGAGTTCTTTCTTTTTAGTAGAGTTATAAAAATTACTTTTGAGTATATTGCTACTAGATTAGTGCTTAATGTAAGCACTTTGACTGATCAGATTTTCAACCCTGCAAGTTAAATAAGTGTATAACGTACCTAATACCATAGCTAATATTATTCTAATACTTATATCAAAAAAATTATTATTGTTTTTGAAGACGATAAAATAGTTATTGCAACGCGTTCAGTTTAATAAAGCAAGTTGAGTTCTGTTTTTGTGTATATCTTGTAATATAGGTATATATTTACGCTTAGTCATTTAATGTAAGTTTAGATTTCGTCAATAGAAGAACTGCAAAAATGCAAAACGTGCAACGGTTATTTATCAAGGTGTTAGCACCTCGGTCGTATACTATGTTATCTTTAGAAATATAAGAATTTCAAAAAAGTAAATGTGACCTTAACAAAAATTGGTTAATTTTTAAAAATCATGTAGATAATTTCATGATAGAACAAAAAAATCAACTAAGATAATGAAAATGATGATGAAAATTATCTAGATGAATTAACTATATAATTTCATCTAGAAAATTTACAACACTGTTCATTTTTGTTATGCAATGATTGTATTTTAGACTTGCCAAACTTTAAGTAAGAACATCGACCACCATATTATTTATACTTATTGGTTTTACAGCAATTGCTTTTGTTTATATTCTTTCACTCACAAAGTGATGATTTCTGCGACATATGCTACAAATTTTTACACAATTTTTGATTTGGGTCTAGCTGCGACGCAATATGATTGTAACCAGTCATGTTGTTGTATCGAGATCATACTTCTTTAATGTACTTTCTTTGGTCTATCTATATTTTTCTTGAGTTCCATCTTAAGCAGTTAATCGAATGCTTAAGCAATATTTTGCTTTACCAATATTTTTCATATTTATTCTTTAATGTAATTTAGATTTCATTGATTTTTCATAGTCTCATCGTAAATAAATATTAAGAAATTGTCAAAGTAAATAAACATCTTACCTAATAATTTTTAACATATATAGTAATATATCTATTTTAGTTTAAGTTTCTGGTTCTACGCACGACTTTGCTTTCTAAGACTACAAACTTTATTATCTGTGATAAAAGTTTTCGGTTAAAGCATATACATTTCTTCAGTAAGATTGCCAAAACGTTGTAAGGTTTATCCGATCAATATCTAGATTATGAGAAATGAAATATGGAATACAACTTATTCTAACCACTAATGCATAAACTTCAATGTAATCAATAGTAAGCTTTTGGAAACAACCTTCGATTAGTAGTCTGGTTTTATTTCTAAATTTCCGATGAGGTTTTTTTAAAGATCCATTTCGATTTAATAGTCTGGTTTTTGCTCTATAAATCAGTCCGAGTTCAATGTTTGTTTTCCATCAACGAGTCGTATTCTTCTATCTTTGCGTGTGTCTGTTGTTCGGGTTTTGAACTGCTTATGGCTTCTTCAACAGTTAATAGATCATTCTATATACAAGAGAAGGTACTATAAATATAATATTCTGTTTCTGTTTTTAGGTGAGATTTTTTTAAATAAAAGTTTTAGATCTTAAAGTAAATCTTTTTATATTTATGGTGAAAAAAATGGATACGTGAATTACTATTACTAAGACTATCTTTCACTTCAAGTATATATTTTTATTAAATAAATCATGTAGAACATTACATTAGGTTTCTCACTTTGAACTAACTTTTATCATTGTCAATATCACAGTTCAAATGAATCCTTTTTTAAAGTATTTCATCGATGTTTTTATTTTCAATAAAAACTACATCTCGACTTAGATATGTCATTTTTGTTCTAGATTGATACAAACAACAACTTTTTATATTTAAACTGTATCTTCAGATTTAGTACTTAAGTTTTATTGTTTTGGTTTAAAGACATGCATTGAAACACGCGCAAATAAGTTAAATATGCGGTTGCCCTCCCGAACATAATAATTCTAGAGTTTTATTCAAACCTCTTTTAAGACTCTCACTTATCCACATTTGCGCGGTTCATTCGTTTGATTAGACCGTTTTATTATGACGTAGGTATTTACTTCGGTCAACTGATGCTGCATCTCTGTTTTTTCCAAAATTTTTATAAATTAAGAATTATTTAAACAATGTTCACAACCATTATTGGTTCGTAAAGTTGGATTTTGTTACTTGTTCGATTTTCTACAAAAGCTTCAACTTCACAGAATAGTCTACAACTTTAATATGTAAACAGATATTTTATGAAAGTAGTCATCAATCAAAGCAAAAAAACATATCGACTTGATTTCTATCAACACATACATCCGAATGGATTAGTTAAAGAACTGTAGAAAGCTAGAGTATCTGTATTTTATTACAGTAACGAAGTTTTTATTATTAGTTTCTATAAAAATTAAATTATTTGGATTAACCAATTTTTTTAATTGCTACACGTACCGATACTTAAAATATCTCAAACGAGGATGCTGCGATTCAAAATCATTCGTTCGAGCTATAAAACTATTTTCACAGTTTACAGCATTAGCAAGTTTATAAAGATTTACAGTTACATTTATAAAGATTTTACAGATGCTATAACCTTATTATTATTATTACAAATTTGACTGCTTGATTTATCAAAAATCATTTTATTACGATTCTTTACCGTTTACTACCTGACAATAAATTTGTTAACAAACTTTGTACATGTAAAACATCCGTAACGTCAATCAAGGTATTATTTAAACTTACATAGTTGTTTACCACTAACGCAAGCAACTAAACTTTTGATGTATGTGTGTGACCAAGCGAAAACCAATACTTTGAAGTAATAGTCAAGCAATAATGTCACAAAAGAGTAAATTTTGTTCAAGAACATAAATCTTGGATTCTATAAACAGAAAAGTTTAAATTTAAAATTTTTGCATGCAATAAGGGCCTATTTCTTTGCAGGCGTTTCAGAAAACAATACAAAGACCAGTGTTTGGGTACGACGGTCAAGCACGGAAGTAGATCTGTAATGGTTTAGGTATGTATTTTGGCGAATAGGATTTAATTAATTGTTTAATATACTGTTTTGATGTTTGTTATCAAATTAAAACTATTTTCAAGTAATATTCAAATAAATCATTTAAACAAATATCTTTGTGTTTAGATAGATACATATGATCGCGATAGTTTCGTCTATAAAATATAAGAATCGCGATCATAGATCTCTGTGGGCCGCTTATAAAATAACAATTGCGGTTGTAGAATAGTAATCAATCGCAGAGCTCAAATAAGATTAAATATTTTCTGTATACTTTAAAAACTGATTACCTCACTATTATGAGAAATACAAAATCAAGAAATATGATTATACCTCAAAATATTTACTCTTATTTTAATGAAATGTTAATGTCGTTTTGGCTAACTAGGTACTTGTTTAAAGAAAATCATAAAATTTTGTGTAAGTTATTAACCCTTTTGATCTTAGCATTTTTTCATAAATTCTAAGTTACCTACATATTTCTTAATAAACAAATAATATATTTTTAAATATTAGATTAAGTATGTTTTGTTTATATACGTATATCACAGAACTTTAACAATTAATTCTCTTCAAGCAGAATTGGAAAACTGTAAATATTTTTTTAAAATTTTTTTACTTAAATTTGGTAGTACTTGTGAATGAAATGCTTATTTTTTTAAGTGTATATACTGCCAGTATCGTACCATTTTCTTTTTAAATTTATAATTTTCTGAAAATTCGATAGCAACTTGATGGATTTTTGAGGTATAGTCGATCACTATTTAATGACCGCTACGCCGATCGTTGATCATCCTCAATTGAATCATCGTGATCGCAATTATTTTGACCACTACTTCAATTAAATACGATTCCTGCTAGACAAATTTTTATGGAAACATTGAAACGTGATATTGTAGTAAGCGTTGTATTATAACAAATATGTTTTTTCCGGTAGGTACGTAATTAGCATATTTATAGCTATTGTAATCATTAACACTTTATTCGTTTTTAATTGAAAAAACGTATTTTATTTTGGTAAAATTACGAAATATTTGTGCTTAAAAATTTAAGTTTAATTTTACGTATTGATATTGATATCAATTATTACAGTTCAAGATTTTATGCGGCATTAATACTAAAACGTTTTTAGTATTTGTAAATTGTTTTTAAAGAAATATAATATTTTTATCTCTTTGAACTCGTAAACTTGAAATAAATGACTAACTTATTTTTCTTAAAATCCGTTATTTGCAGTGCCGCGCCTGTGTGCAAAAATTTTCATGGCGCCCAAGAAAATTATAGTTAAAAAAATTGTTAAATAAAAAATTAAGTAAAAACAAACAAATATCTATTCAGATGACAATAATAACAAAAAATATAAAAATGGTAAAATATACAAATCAAATACACTATATAAGATGTGTTAATACATATGTAAATACAATGGTATAACTCATAAAAATAACAAACAAATTCTCCTTTACAAGCTATCTACTTCTAACAAATAAGAATAAATAATAAATTCTTTCTCTCAGAACTGTCAGGTATCTATTTTCACAAGAAATCTACTTTTCGAGCCTTCATGCCAGCAATTTTTTTTTATGATGCGGCGAATATCTATTTCTTTTAATAGGTAGTTCTAATATAGTCGATTCTATTGAGATAATAGATAAATTCGATAACCGTTCTTGACTCATGGTCAACCTTAAATAATTTTTTATTAGCTTTAATTTGGAGAAGGATCGTTCTGCAGAGGCAAAACAGATTTTGTTAAAGTGAGTAGAATTCGAATAACAACTGCTAAGTTTGGATATACTTCAATTAAATCATAAAATATAAACTGTAAAATTTAGATTTGTACAATTTCGTCGTATAAATCGTCTCCATCTACATCTAAATGATCGTTAAATCTTACTTTTTCCTGCAACTTTTTGCACGAAAATCTTAGTTCTGATTTTTCAGGAGTTTCGTCTAAATAGCATAGAAATTGAAAGGAGTCTATGTGATTTTCTAATAAAGAAAATCTCTCGTTGACTGAAATTAATGTTTGATCGGGAATGCAGTAAAAAAATTAATTTCTATAATGTTTTAAGATCTGAAATTGGTTCATCTTTAAGTTCGTAATCTAACTGTTTAGTTTTTCGTCGACGCCGTAAAGGGGTGGCTGTTTGAAAATTGGGTTCCACATCAAACTTTTTTGCAGCTTTTTTTTCTGCAGTAATAACGCTATTAAGTTTTTTATCTGTACGGAATTCGATCAAACATTGTTTTAATTCTTGTAAAGCTTTCAGAGCCAATTGTATATTCATAGTTTCTGATTGTAAAATTTTACTAACAAAATCAAATATCTCTGAATTTGTTATGTCGTATAATGCGTCATATATTTCTATTAAATAAACAGTGGTTTTATGGCATCAACTCTATTTGACCATCTAGTGTCAGATAATAGTTTTAAAATACAATTAACTAAGTGTTGTCTGACGATATTCCAACGTTTAGTAGATGCACAAAAATATTTGTATAATTCTTGAACTAAACTGAAAAAACCAACTGTTTCGTGATTAACTTTTGAAACATCAATAACTATTGAATTGAATGTGTGAGTGAGATAGGGCATATAAAACGCTAGTGGATTCAGATCTAAAAGAATTATCTTTTTTTTTCAAACGGCAATTTTTACCACGCATACTAGAAACGTTATCATAGCCCTGTCCCCTCGCATTATGTATATCTAAATCGAATTTTCTTTACTCGTTTATTATAAAAGAACTCAAACCAATGCCAGCAGTATTAGAAATACGGCAAAAAGCCAAAAAATGTTTGCGTATTTCTTATTCTTTAGAACAGGTGTTAAAGTGAACAAAACGTATGCTAATACTTATTTGCTCTATACAGGGTGTCCTCGAAATACAAGTATTAATTTTAACAAGACGTGGTTCAAGTCAAGTACAATCGATTTACAAAAAAAAATTGTAATTAAATTTTGAAAATAGCGATGTTGCAATTTTTGAGAATGTAAGAGAAAAGTTTTAAGACCGCTGGTTCATATGTTTATTTTTTGCATTTTTTTGTTTGCTTAGTTCCATGACCTTAAGTCGTCTTGGCGTCAATAAGAAACTAGAAGTGTTTGAACTGTCAGCATTAAAAGGTTGATAGTACATATCTCGAAATTTGTGTGATAAATAACCTGTTCCGTTTAAAGTGTGAGCAGTTCGATTAACGTACAATGACATTAATTATTTTAAAAACGTTGTTGGTACAATTAAACTACATGTAATTAACTAATTACTACTACTCCAATAAATTAATGCTGTTTAATTTCTACAATATTGTTTAAAAATACTGTCAATTAATAATACTTTAATATTGTTCTTATTTGATACTGTCAAAATTTTAACGTATCATCAAATTTTAGAAAACATTTTCAAAGTTCTGCCCACTTTCATGGATACACAATATCACTCAATGTAACTACAAATTGGTGCAATTCCGTAGATCATTCTGTAAAAAGAATTATTTCCGTGGCATTTTCTATTCGTTCTCGTAATTCTTGTGGTGTTAATTTTTGTGGCATACACAGTATTTTTCAAATGACTCCATAAGTAAAAATCAAAGGGGTTTAGATCCGGAGAAAGCGGTGGCCAAGATAGTGGTCTTCCACGACAAATCCCCTGTTTCAAAAAACCTTGTTTAGATGTACCCGAACCATCATAAAGAAACCACATGTGTTGACGTACATTTAATGGCACATCTTCTAATAGTTAAGGAAATTAATAAATACGATTGAGCTGTCATACGTTTAGGTAGCACAAAAGAGCCAAACAATTGACCGCCGACTATACCTGCCCATAGATTTATCAAAAATCTATGTTGAAAATGAAACTGTCTTGTCGCATGTAAGTTCTCAAAACTCCAAACGTGCTTGTTATAGAAGTTAGACATTTATTTCTACTAAAAGTTGCTTCGTCTGTTACTAAAACTTGACTCAAATAGTGTTCATTTATAGCTCACGTAACCAATTACAAAAAGCAATGCGTTGAGGGTAATCTGCGGGGTTTAAAGCTTAAACGCGTTGAATATAGTACGCATATAAAAATTCTTCTCTTAGGGTACGCCACACTACGTTTCTGGATACACTCACTTCCTGTGCGATTGTACGAACATTAAAAGTGGGATTGTTACTTAAAAGATCCAATATTTCTTCTTCGGCTTCCATAACACGTCCTGTTCTAGCGCGTCCGGCATTCCGACCCTGTTTTAACCTTAGGTCGCCAGTATCACCTACACGTTGAACAGCACTTACAAATGCTTTAGGTACAGGATGTTGACTTTCAGGAAAACGTTCAGTGTAAATACGTGAAGCTTCTGCTGCGTTTTGAAGCACTTCACCATAAATTTAAAAAAACCATGTCTATTAATTTTTGATTTCAGAATTGAACCATAATATTGATCACAATACGATAAATAAAAAATAACAATTAACAAGCAACGAACAATAAACAATAATACCAAACAACGAACAACTAATAAAGGCAAACTCGGAAACAAAGTATACGATTAAGTTAACATGACAAAACTGAACCATGAATCTATTGACAAAATGTATCATCGAAGTTGCTTAAAATGCGTAGGTGTATAGTCAGTAGTTCTCAAACAATTTTTCCATTAAATTTAAAAAACCCCGAAACCCGTTATTTTTAAACTTTTTTTTTGCGAAATCAATTGTACTTGACTCGAACCACGTCCTGTTAAAAATAATGCTCGTATTTCGAGGACCCTGTATGTGCAATATCTGGTGTACAGTCCAATATTATTGAAAAATACTTATTCTGCCTACATAAATTCAAAATTGAATTTCCTTTGCCAAAACAGATGCGATTTCATTTTAGATTTTGTCACCAAGATACACCGGTTTTTATTTTTCTTGTGAAGTAGCACGTTGAATATGATCACTCATTATAAGATCAAATTTACTTATCATTTCAATACACTTCAAAAAATTTCCGTTATTATTTTGAAATAACATACTGTTTTGGCCTCGAAAAGTTAAATTTTGTCGAGCTAAAAATTGAATAACATATACTATTATTTTAATTATATCATACCATCGTTGTTTTTCGCTTGCAAGAAGTTTTTGATTGACACTATCAATTGTAGTTATATTTTTTAATGCTTGACATAGTTCTGTCCATTTTTGATAGTTAATAGACTAAAGTGAAATAATTTTTTTTATGTCTATACTTAGATTCATCACTGAATGTAACCAATCATTACAACAGAAAACCATGTTTTTAGATATCAAATAAAGTAATCAATTTTTATGATAAATTTCTCCGTTTTTTAAACGTCTTTCATAATAATTAGAAGAAAATCTTTGACCCGACGAATCATGAAGAGAATTGAACGGTGTAATTTGTTTCGGACCATTTTGAACTAAAATTTGTATAGTATTCGTACTTAGAGCCTTTGACCAATTACCTCGATCATAGTGATTAGAATTTACCTTGCTCAAGTCTATATCAGTGTCGGTTTCATCAAAGGTTGTTAATTGTTGTGGCTCTCCTTTAGTTATAATTTGCGTATCAGATACATACATTATTAGTGAGAGTCGTCTTTTCCAAAGCCAAAGAGCAAGAAGAACAAGTACTCAAACTTGAGGTAGATGAAACAGAAAAAAACTGTGTTGTCTTTGTGGTGTTTTTGTCACGTTCTTTGTTTTGTTTCCTCTTGCTTATTAAATTTTGGTAACCCGATAGTTTTTTTTCTTTCCTTCATAAGACATCTGTAAAATAATAGTTTTTACAAAAACAACTGTCAAAAGTTGAAACACTAGTGTTTTTATAGTTCACGTATTTTTTATTGCCTACAGGTAATTTGTGGCTGAATTGTGAATTTTTTGTTGGATTTTTTGTCACCGTCACAACAATATCTCATAACAACAATAACTCAAAACACATTATCCTGAGCTTTCGGAAATCTGTCTCCCTTTCTGAATAAAGGTGCTAATCATAGATAAACAACATGGTAATTTTTTAGTTTAAATAAAAAAACTCTATGGTAATTTACTAATTTGTTTATCATTTCATCTTAACAACTGCAAAATTAATAGTTTAGTTTCTAAATACTTCGGGAAATTTTCTGCAGTAGTTGAATTTGTCCCCATTTCAATTTTAATTGTAAACTTTTAAGCGATTAGTGATGATAATCTGCCAAGTAACAGCCAGTTTTAGTCCACTTGACGCAAAGAAGCAGTGTATGTATATTTAAAGTTACCATGTGAAAATTTATCGCAAGTTTTAGAAATACATACTTCCTGAGTATTGTAGAGAATTTGCAAAACTCTTTTATCTAAAAGGATCTAAATAGAATACGTCTTAAAGTAGGAATATGTATTCAATTTTAAAAAATTTGAAGTTATCTTCCCACAGGGGTAGGTACAGACACGACAAAAAGTGTAAAATAATAAATTAACAATAAAACAAAAATAATACGCCAAATTATACCTATTATACATACGTTGATTGACTTACCTTAGGAATAATTACAATACTTCACTAAATTACCACTTAGACAATCTGACAGTGTTCTAATGTTTAATGAATCGAAACTGCCACTTTTCTTTTTCTACAGGACTACGAAAACCTACAAGTTGTGACAGATCGCGACGCGAATGAGATTGTTAACAAAATTGCAGCCAAGGAGCTGGTAGCTGCTGTTAATTAGGCGGTGTTTGGGGCGCCGGTGGCGATGCGTGCCTTCAATTTGTGTTTTGCTTGTTTCTACAGATTTTTTTTGTTTAAAAGCAGTTTATAATTTATTAACAAGCTTTGTAGACAGCATTCTTTTTATTGGACCTCTATAATTCATCTCATATCTCTAACATGGTTTAAATAAGCCTGCAATTTGCAATTTATTAAATAGAGAATAGATATAGAAATAGAGATACAACAATTTGCAAATTTACCTAAGGTTCACATTTACGTATGCCCGCGTGCATAATATTGAAGCCAAATCGTAAATGATATAGTTATTGTAGTCAATAGTGAGACACACATTATACAATTTTATGCGAGTTAGACAAGACTCGTCCTCGGCCTTTACTTCAAATTCGTAAAACCAATAAACATAAAAATAGAGAAATCCATTGTTTTTTTAAAGAATCTATGTATGATTCGTCAGATTGGATTTGTGAATTTAAAGTAAATAATAGTTTTTACTGTTTTGTAGATTTATTGTTTTTACGATTCATTATGGTGTAAAAATAATGTTACCGATTCATAGCATTTAAAAGAAAAAGTGTAAAAGCATTAGTTATCGGCGAATCACATAAAAAGTTGTATGAGTTATGCTACTCTTGGTCGCGTTAATATTCGCTTACAAACACAATTCGACAGCGCTTGCCGAAAGTCAATTAAAAACCACAATAAAAATTTTTGTAAAAATAAATACATATATTAAATAAAATAACTGATTGACTTTACCTGCAACTACCGTGGTAAGTGAGTGATGTTCCTCTAGGTAAAAAAAATTAAATCAATTCTACGCAATCGACAATACTATGGGACATTGAAAAATCTTCTATTAAAAACTGTAAATATAATTGTGCTTAAATATAAATCGTAGTGTTAATGTAAGAATATTTTTTTAGACTTTGTGATAATTGTGTTTTTTTAAATGACTCTCTTGTACGATTGACCACCAATCGCCACTAATTAAATTTCTAAATTATCATGGGAGATTTAAAATTTTGATTGTCCAATTCCTTTGGGGCGCTTTTCGGCGCCCCTTCAGACCTGGCACCTGTGTGCGCCGCACACATTGCACACACAAGGCGCGGTCCTAGTTATTTGTATAAGCGTTGTTTTGACGTGGGCCAATATTTTAAAAGATGGATTCTGTAGAACATAATTTTGAAATACCAGAAAATATTACTTAGCAAGCAGCAGAAGTACGAGCAGAATTACATCCTAAAAAATCTCGAGACAGATACGATCGTTTGTTCTATGAATGGCGCGAACAAAAAAATGTAAGATCTGTAAGCGATGTTTTTCTTGTTTATTTATTGGAGAAAGCTAAACTTTTGAAACCATCTACCCTGTGGAGTCGATTCTCTATGATAAAAAGTTGTTTATCTATCAAAGAAAATGTAGACATTAGCAAGTAAGTACAATTCACAGAGTGTACTTGCGTAATACTTCTATTTTTTACTTATACATTCATTCGTACAGATTTCCACAAACAATAAAGATTTTTACGGATGTCAAAAATTTTGTGTAAAAATGCAGATCGCCAACATTAATTTCATGGCGCGAAAATTTGACTTCAATAAAAATGTTATTATAAGAATCGAATAAGACCGAAAACTGTTAAATTACATTGAAAGTATACTTTAGGAAAGAATTAACTCTAGCTAAAGTATCTAAAAATTATTGTTATAAAATTAGTCGTTAGTATTGTTATCTACAATTAAAGTCACTAGTGTAATGTTATTTTTAAAAGTTGGCAACAATGGAGCACGAGAAAAACTTTGACCTTTCATAGCTCATAAACAAGTACGAAATACATATGTTTTTATTGTGGTACAATGAAAAAGCTATTTACTGCACTAAATCAAATGGTATAGATATTATATTCATTAATGATTTTAAAACGGTTCAAAATTTTAATTCTGTTTTGAAAATAAAATATTATGGTATAGGAAGTAAAGGTACAGTTATTAGAAAATGATAAAGGCGAAAATAGTCACACGAATACGAAAGATATTTAGCTGAATCAATCGAAAACATTAAGCATAACACAAACTTTTGTTGAGAAACTTGTTCGTTTGGTAATTACATACGAAAGTACCTAGGCAGCACATTACGTTTTATTGACGTTAAAATTACGTACGAGACGTCGTTAAGACGTGTCAATGTCGTTATATGACGTCAGTGTGCTGCCTGGGTATTTATACTATATACATATTTTATAAAATCAATTTTTTAGTTGAGTTTTCGAGAACACTAATATATCTTCTAATTTTACTGGATTCCTTATTATGCGCAATTAATAATTATTTAATTTGGCTTAAACAAAATACAAATTATGCGTTTTTTATTTTAGTATCTATCGTGCAAAATTTGATAAGTTGAAATAACGTTAGGATATTGATAAACCTTATTATCCAAAAAATTAACAATAAAAAAACAGAATGAGGTTAAAAAATTTGACTTTTTGCTTTGTTCTAATAATAAACATTTGAACTATCCAGAAAATTTTGTTTTATTAACTTTTAGAGCAGTTTTCGTATTTTTGCCAATTTTTAAAATATTCTCTTAAAAACCGAATTTTTAATCATGCTTTTATTTAACGTAGTTTTGCGAAGTACTTTAAGACCTGTCGATGTTGTTTTAATAGATATAATGCGACTAAAAAGGTTTCGGTATAACAAAAAAAAATCATTTATAAATATATTACAAATTTACATAATTAATTTTTTGCGCAAATAAAATTATAATTTTTTTAATTTATACTATGCAAATAATACAATTGACGTCAAGACGTAAATCTGTTTTTAGGTTTTATACCTACAAATTTCCACTGCGAATATTGTTTAAATTGCTTTCTAAAACAATAAAATAATTATATAAAATAATAATAATAAAAAAAATCAAAAATACTAATACTTTTTTTTATAGTAAGATAAGATTATATTTAAGGTGTAAAGCAATTCACTTATTTAAAAAATATTATTTATTGTTATTATCAACAAGTAACAAATAACAAAAACGTATATAAATATTAAATTATTTGTTGTTGTTACTGTGTTTTTTTTGCAAACGGTAAACACTTTTGAATTAACTTAAAGTGTTTTGGAATTTTTAATTTAACTCATTCTCTATGATGTTACTTTTAGCTAACGACACATTTTAAAATTTTCACTAGTATTTGGCTTATTGTACAGTTCTTTTTGATAAGTAATTAAAATTACGTTAAATAATATAATGTATGTATTATATATAAAGAATAATATATTGATTTTTTCTATAAGAATATACAATATCATGAATTATAAAAACTTTATTTAACAGTTGTAAATAAGTGTGGCTTATTATATACATACATATATTGTCAAAATAAATAGTTAGTGGTAATGAATTGTTCATTAGTACAGTTCATAAAAAGTGTTAATAATTTTAAAGTATATCGCAAATGTTTCTCGATACTTTTTTTGTAACTACTACAAATTCTTCTGTATTATAACTTTATTGCGCTTAACGAAAATTTTGATAACGATACCTATATACCGGTTGGCACAACAGACATGTAGCAGTCTTACTTTTTTTTATTTTTTAGAACAAAATTATAAAATATGTGGGCATAAATAACTAGAACAGTTTTACGTAAAATTAGGAACGTCGATCATTTTTCGCGCGCCCAATGTAGTACCAACATTTTTGTTAGCGATGTAACATACTTATCGAAATTATATGTATTGAAAACCACACGTTTGATAATCATAGTGTTGTATATAGAGTAGTTAAAATAGAGTTGGCAACAGTGCGTTACCAACAATAGGTAGAATAACCACACACGCATACATCATGTTATCTTTGTATCATGTAATGTGGTCATGCAATAAGTTTGTAGTATGTTAAATAAATAAAATATGGTTATTAAGTATTGCGAATTTTAAAAATAACTTGGAAGCATCATAAAACATGGCGCAGTCGTAAACAAAGTGTAAAAATTTTAACTCGATTTGGAGTGATGCTTGAAATAAATTTAGAAAAAAAGTAAAAACTTGTGGTAACGGTCAAAAAAGTAAAATTTATAAAAAAAATGGAGATGCAAAGGCCTAAAGAAATGAGTTTCGAAGGAAACGTGTCTGAAAATTTTAGAAAGTTTCTACAAAATTTTGAAATATATTTAGTAGCGACTGAAGCAAATGAGAAATCCGATGAAAAGAAGATTGCTTTGTTTGTTAATTGTATAGGGGAAGAAGGCGTTAAAATTTTTAATACTCTAAAACTATCGGAGAATAACCGTAAAAAATATACAAAAGTAATAGAAGAATTTCAGTCGTACACAAACCTGAAGAAAAATGTCGTGTACGAAAGATTTAAATTTTTTAGTAGAAAGCAGGAGGAAAATGAAAATTTCGATCATTTTCTCTCCGAATTAAAAAAGATAGCAACTACGTGTGAATTCGGAACACAAGAAGATTCTTTAATTAGAGACCGTATTGTGTTAGGAATTTCCGATAAAAGTTTACAAGGAAGATTATTGGGGTGCGACAAACTTGATTTAACAAAAGCAGCAGATGAAAGTAGGAATGCAGAAATTACGAAATCACAAGTACAAAGTGTTTACGGTCGGGAAGTTTACAATGTGAAGTACAAAGAGAAGAAAACAAATAGACAAGAGCACAAATCAAGAATTCCAGAGGTGAAGATATTTAAATGTTACAGGTGTCAACAATCACATGGTCCGAGGGAGTGTAAAGCATTTGGTCAAAAATGTCGTAAGTGTGGAATATTAAACCATTTTGCCAAGGCATGCAAGGTTCGTAAAGTTCAAAATGTGGAAATGGAACAAGAAGATGATGTCTTAGGTATAAATACTATCAATGTTAGTAATGTGTCACATTTAAATGATAAATGTATGAATGAGTTGAGTGTGTGGAATGAGATTATTAAATTAGATAATAAAATGATTAAATTTAAGATCGATACAGGGGCAGAAGTGAATGTATTACCTGTAAAAATATTAAAACAGAATTTTGCAAATGTCAAAATTAGCAAAAGTAATACTAAATTACAAGCTTATGGTGGTTATAGTTTAAAAATTGTCGGAGAAATAAGTTTTAAATGTAATTATAAAGATGAAAGTCAAATTTTAAAATTTGTTGTAGTAGGGTGTGATTCTGTACCAATTTTAGGGTTAGAATCGTGCATAAAATTAAATATAATAAGTAGAAATGTAAACACTGTGACGTCTAATGATAAAAATAGTTTTATAGCACAAAACAAAGAAATCTTTACAGGAACGGGTAAATTTGTTGAGAAATGCAAAATCACTTTAAAAGCTAATTCAATTCCTGTAGCAAAGCCTCCTAGAAGGGTTCCAATCAAAATTAAAGAAAAATTAAAACATAAATTAGACGAGTTGGAAAAAAGAGGGATTATAAGTAAGGTTAGTAATCCTAATCAATGGGTCAGTAATTTAGTAATAATAGAGAAAACAAACGGAAATTTAAGACTTTGTATGGTTCCGCAAGATTTAAATAGATCGATACAAAGAGATTATTTTTCCATTCCAACCATTGAAGAAATAACTGAAAAATTAACCGGTAAAGCATATTTTACGGTGTTAGATTTAAAGGATGGGTTCTATCAAGTGGAGCTTGATAAAGAATCAAGTAATTATGCACTTTAGCACTGTATATGGATGCTATAAGTTTAATCGACTTCCATTTGGGATTTCTAATGCACCAGAATATTTTCAAAAAATAAATGAAAAAAACTTTGCCGATATTCCAAATGTTATTGTTTACTTTGACGATGTTTTAATAGCTACAAAAACAGAGAACGAACATGATATAACTCTTAAGTTAGTGGTTGAAAGGGCGAAAAAGTTAGGAATTAAATTTAATAAAGAAAATTACAATATAGAGTACAGAAGGTTAAATATGTAGGTCATAGTTTTAGCAAACAGGTATTAGTCCAGATGAAGATAGAGTAAATTCTATTAAAATTAGAAATTCCTCAAAATATCAAAGAACTTCAGAGATTTATGGGAATGATCAATTATTTAAGAAGGTTTATTCCAAAATTTGCAGGAAATAACAGCTCCAATTAGGATTTGCTAAAAAGAATAATAATAAGTTTGAGTGGTTGCCTGTGCACACTGAAATATTTAATCAAATTAAAACAATTTTATGTTCACATCCTGTTTTAGGAAATTTTGATAGGAATAAGCAAATAGTAATTCAGTGTGACGCATCTAAACATGGGTTACGAGCATGTTTACTTCAGTGGGGAGAGCCGGTTTATAATGCGTCTAGAAGTTTAACTATTACTGAACAAGCATATTCGCAAATTGAAAAGAATTGCTTGCAATAGTATTGACAGACACAAAAATTTCACTATTTTGTATACGGACGTGATGTTAGAGTAATTTCAGATCATAAACCTTTGTTATCTATAATGAAAAAACGAATTTGTGATATTCCAAGCACAAGACTACAACGAATGCGGATGAAATTATTAAAATATAAATTATTAGTAGAATTTAATCCGGGAAAGTCGATGCACATAGCTGACTTATTAAGTAGGTGTTATTTAAAAGATGAGGTAGTCGACGATGTTGAGTTAACAGAGGTTGTTCATAGTGTCGAAAAATATTTTAATATTAGTCACTCAAAAGAGAATTATTTGAAAGAGAAGTTGACAAAGACGAAGATTTAAGAAAATTAATAAATTACGTTCAAACAGGGTGGCTATTACAAATTAAAATGGTTCCCAATTCTTTGAAAGTTTATTTGTCATATTAAACAGAAATGCAGTTTATTAATAATTTACTATTTTTAAACAATAGATTAATAGTTCCAAAATCCTAAGTACCAGACATGCTTGAGTTAATACATAAAAGTCATTTTGGTATCAGTAAAACACTTTCATTGGCTAATTCTAGTCTTTACTGGCCCAATATGAATAAAGACATTGAGTTAATGATAATCAAATGTAAAATCTGTGAGAAATATTGACCAAAAAATTGTAAAGAACCTATGATACCGCATAAAATTCTACAAAGGCCATTTAAAAAACTTGCGGCTGACTTATTTGATTTTGGTGGCAAAAGTTACGTAGTTATCGATTATTACTCAAAACGGTTAGGAGTAATGAAATTAACTGACAAAACATCTAAAAGTATAAATAATAGTTTTAAATTAATCTTTGCAACACATGGGGTGCCAAATGAAATAATTGCTGACAATATGCAGTTTAATTCGTGGGAGTGTGAACAATTTTCATAAGATTGGGATTTTCAAATTACAACGAGTAGTCATTATTATCCTAAATCAAACGGTTTAGCAGAGAAAGCAGTGGGAATAGCAAAAAATATGTTTAGAAAATGTGAAGATCTTTCCATTGCTTGATTACATTATAGAAATACACCTATTATTGGTATAGGATTGTCTTCTGGGGCACTACTTTTTAATAAAAATGTAAAAACAAATATGCCGACTTCAGAAAATAATTTGTATCACAATGAATACGACCATAAGTTTGTAAAAGATAAAATAGTAGTTAAGCGAATATTAGATAAGGCTTATTATAATAGAAATGCAAATGATTGTAAAGAGTTAAAGGAATGTGATAATGTAGTTTTAAGAAAAGATAATATTTGGGTGCCCGCGATAGAAGAACAAAAAATAGCAAATGTACCCAGATCTTATCTTGTTAAAGATGAAGACAACAATCTGTATAGAAGGAATCGTATTCACTTACGAAAATCTTTGAATGTACCTAGTTTTAAGAATTGTGAAAGTGGTAGTAGTGAAAGCATCGAATCAGATGTTAGTGTAACGAATGAGAAAGAAGACCGTAAACGAATTAGGAGAACACCAATAAAATTTAAAGACTATGTATTAACTTAAGGGAAGAGATGTTGTATATAGAGTAGTTAAAATAGAGTTGGCAACAGTGCGTTACCAACAACAGGTAGAATAACCACACACGCATACATTGTAATATTAGCATCATGCAATGTGGTCATGCAATAAGTTTGTAGATGGTTTTGTAGTATGTTAAATAAATTAAATATGGTTACCAAGTATTGTGAATTTTAAAAATAACTTGGAAGCATCATAAAACACATAGTGAAGCGCATTGTAAACGGAGTGTTAAATGATATGAAACTAAAATTGCATTGGTTAACTTAATCTCCGAAGGTGATTACTTACGAATAAGTTGAACTTAAAATCTAGCGTGTATCATAATTCCAAGGCATTTAAAAACTAAACACATACATATAAATAATTCGGTTATTAGGATTTTTTTCTGTAACATAATCATGTTTGTTAGAACAAATTTACGATAATGCACGTGCTTATTTTAACTACTAAATATGCAACATGTTTTGAGCAAATCTGTTTCGCCACAAATGTTTTACTTTTCAAGAGTACCAACTAATTTTTTTAAATAAACCGTCGAAGATTGCAAAACTGGAACGTATGATTGTACGCTACTGTAGTCTAACCGCGGCCCAAGAAGCGAGATTCTAAGTAAATGCGTTCTTGCGTCGATTCCCTTTTTAGCTGGTTATAGTTATAGTAATTGCGCTTTTTCAACCTTGTTGTTATTTTATTCAGCTTTTGATTTAACCAGAAATTGTCATTAACTTAATGTAAATACAAACCTTTACAATATTTTAGCCTACCTGATCCGCCTAAAAATGCGCTTTTTAACCATTTATAACAAGTTGGTTTTTCATCTTTTATTAACAAATAAAACAACATTTTTATGCATAAGTGTAGTTTCCTCATTCGCAATAAAATGTGGCACGTTTTTAATTGCTGGCTTTCTTACTCTTCCAACCTTGCAAAATAAATTGCGGGTGATACCTTTCAGGATACCTTTGAGCGTATTTTTTGTCTACAATTTCTTCTACATTGTAATGTATTAGTTTAAAAAACAAAGTGATTTAAAAGTTACTGCATGGCTAGCAAAATCTTATGACTTAAACCGAGTTGAACCTATGTTGGCAGAGATTGTTCTAAATTTTAAGACTGCCAAAAATATTGGTCAATCAAAATTAATTTTGGAATAACTTTAAATTTCGTTAGTTCCATGGAATCTATAAGCTAAAAAATGTATTGACAGAAAAAACACATTTACACGGAGAGTAACCACTAGTTATGAATAATATGTTCATAAATTACACATTTAATAAAATTTATAAAATATGAATTATATTATGATGTTATGCGTAATACGCATACAACATTCCTAAGAGTGCAGTTTGTATGCATTACCTATATTCATGTATTATGAATATGGTTTATAAATGTAATCAAGTTATGAATTGTTTTCATATTTTACTAGTTATCACTATAGTTATAATTAGATCTTAAGTTATGAACAAACCTTCTTATATTATGATACATCAGCAAAACCAGCAGAACGTTTCACACGCAGATAGTGTGTGCATTGCATCATCTATAGAAGTGATTTTATCAACTGATAAAAAGGTAAGCAAAATGTAATACTGTCATATATTTCTGTTTTTTGAGTTCTAATGTTTGTATATTAATTATTTTCTGTGAATATACATAAGATACAAATATTAGTATTTATAACACATTCACATACAAATTTAAAATTCTTGCGTAAGCTAGTAGGTACACATGTAATTTAACGAAAATATATAACATTATGTATCTGTATGAGGTGTACAAAATTAATTTGCCGTTTATCTCAATGTGTGCATGCAATGCGTTTTTATTTTACATTGAATTAGAATTAGATATACAAGATGTTCAAAGTTATCTGTTTATTATTGCTATTTACACTAATATTAAAGCTACGAATTAGGTTAAATTAGCAAAGTTGAAACACTTTTTGTGGATTACGACAGTGCAATCAAAAAAACAATTGATCCTCAAATTTTATCAATATTCATAAAAATACAATTATTTTAATGGGATACTATATATTTTTAGCTGTTTTAAAAATTTATAAACTTCTGAATAACAAATGTCGTACGCACTAATACTTTAAATTAAAAAATAAACAAATGAGATGCGTTTCAAGTTTTAATATTCTAAATTTAAAATTCAAATTAAGTACCTACTTCAAATTGTAACAAAATAAAAATCAACTTGAACCAAAGACACAGTTCAGCTTATTTATCAAATTTTCAAAAACATTACCTTTGCTCGTTAAAACGTGTTCGTGCTCCAAACCTTACATTCCGTGTAGCACATAGAATGGTTCTTCCTCAAATACGTTGTATAATTTCTCTGATTATGTTTTGAAGTTTTAAAACATTACGGTATTGCTGCTTAAACACTTTGTTTTTTGCAAAACCCCACAAAAAAAATAAGTGGCGTTAGGTCCGGAGAACGTGTAGGTCAACGTATTGATGTGTTTGTGCTTATCCATTTTTTATCAAAAGTTAGGATCTGTGAAGCAGCAAAACTTAATTAAGGAAATCGCTTAAGATTTTTGATAGTAAATGGACATAAAGCTCTCCGGCTACACTACCCTGATAGAACACTGGTCCAAAAAATCGCAAACCTTTTATATCTCACCAAATGTTGAGACTAAATTTATTTTTAGGAATTTGCAGATCTACTATAAGAGGATTTTCTCTACTCCATAATGATATTTTTGTCACACATGCTTGAATGTAAAAAAAAAATATTTTTTTCACATCAAGTCTTAACTTCATTAGAAAAAGATTAGTTTGTCTATAAAACAAATTTAATTTTATCCTGTTTTAAAAACACTTTCATAGTTCTAAATTATCTATACAACCTTAAAAAGTACAACGTACGTGAGCATTTATTGAATTCTTTCTCAAAATGACTTATGTTTTCAGGATATCGCATTTTGCTGTACGTGTAAACGACATTTTTTATAAATTAAAAAGAAATATTAATTATTGAGTAGTAGTAAATTAGAAAATCAACTTTTTTATTTTGTTGCCGACAACCTACCGTTGTTTTACAAAAAATAAACATGGCTGGCTTGGGTACATTATGGTTAAATATCACAACGTCTCTCTTTTTTTTATTTTTAAATTGAAAGTAGTAGTGCACAGAACGTTATGCTTTCTTAAAATATTCAAAAACATATAGAATGTTTCATTTAAAAAAATAGTATTTTTAAGAATATTGCTAAAACTCGATGTTCAATTGTTTTTTTGATTACACTGTCGTAAACTTTGCTAATCTAACCCAATTTGTAGTTTTAATAATAAGAAAAATAGCAATAGTAAAAAGATAATTGTGGACACGTTGTTTGCAATATAAATAAGTCTATATTGATAATTTTAAAGTAAAGCCATTGTCCACAAGATTTTGAACTACTTTTATATATTTGTTTGTACTGTGTCCATGTTATGGTGAAATAAATAAATACTCCCACTTGCACAATTTATGCAAGGATTAAAAATAGTAGCTTTCGCCTACTTTAGAAGCAGGTACCTTTAAAAAATAATTTAATAAGTATGTTATTAACTTATACATACATGTGTATACATACATATATATATAGTGAGATGAACCTGTATAAACATTATTTTCAAAAACGTTAAATCATATAAGGCACAAAAAAATTGATCACAAAAGCCTACATAAATAATCGAAAATGGCGATAGTGGCATTTTCAGAAACTTTTGACATCCTGAAACGTTGACTACAAGGTCTTGATTTTTTTAATAGCTCGTGAGAAATCGTCAAAAATGTTTTTAATTTTTTTTTTAAAGTTAGAATTAATTAAAAAGCAGTTTGAACACTTATTACTTATTTGTTTTATTTTTGCTACCTTTGAAAAAATGTTAATTATTGTTTAGAATTTAACTTCAATGAAATAATTTTTTCACAAGTTGTTTATTTTCAGCAATATCATTTTTGATTTCTTGATTATTTGACAGTCTGAAGTTTTTAATATTTTAACCCACATTTTTTTAAAGTTGTCAACATTGCCGAGAAATGCCAATATATGTAATATTTCGATTCTTCAAGTAGACTTTTGTAATCAATTTTGTTTTCAACTCTTTACAGTTAACAGTTTATTTATAAGGTATACTTTTTATAGCATAAACAAGATTTCACCGGGCAAAATTAAAATTTTCTAAACCCGAAGTATAAATTTTGATCACTTTCTATTTATTTATATTTTCTAATACACATACTTCTTATTTCTAGATTTGCGTCGCTATAGTTTAACCTTCCGATTACCATTGGGGTCTTTTTTGACCCCAGACGAACAGTTTGTGATGTCTTTTCTTAAGTTTTTTTTACAACTGTTCCAATATTTTATTAGCTGAATTTCTTTCAACAATGTTTAATAATATATAACAAATTTTTCGATTGTTATTGGTTTTGGTACGTAAAAAAAATATTGTTGTTGGGGTCATATTTGAGGTCGTTGTAAGATATGTCCAAGAGCAAATGACAAAAAATGTTCGGAAACATGTGAAAAGTGCAAACTCTTTGTATGTAAACAACATTCTCAGAAAAAAAACTACAATAATATGTAATAGTTGTTGCTCTCACTAATTTATGTTTACATTTTGTTTTTATATTTTTATTAGTTTATATAAAATCTAATTTTAATTTAAAATATTAATAAAGGTTACCATTACAAATTAATCGGTTTTTCTTTATAAAATAAGAAAAAAAACTTGGGGTCAAATCTGACCCCACTTGGTAATCGGCGCCTCCAAAATTGTTTGGTAATAGGAAGGTTAACTAAAGTATTGCAAAGAGTGGTAAAACTTAAAGCCGTAAGAAAATAGACAATAAGGTATGGAAAGTTAGCATTGGAGGTACATGGAAGTTTTTTAGTTCTGAAGTGAGAACAGTGGCAGATATGTGTGTACGGTTATAAACAAACTAAAATAATTAAAAACTAAATTATCTTACACTATTTCTAATAGTAGTAGATCGTGAGGATGACGATAATCTAGTTTGCTTTGGTAACGGATAATATTACGTATTTATACAATAATTTTCTATAAACTTTTGATGCCAGTTTAAAATAATGGATTTGATAAACGTTGCTGCCTATATGATAAGTAAACCTATTACAAAAATTATTTATATTAATGTTCTTCAACTTCAATATAAAAAAACCGTTTTTGTTAAATTATCTTGACTGCAATAAAAGAAAAGGTTTGTGGTTAGCAACATGTAAAATTATTTTTTTTAGTTGTTGCTCAAGTTCTGTTTCAGTTTTGTTTATATTATTTACGTTTTATTTATTTGAATAATGTTTTATTTTTTATAATAATATATATTATTATATAATACTATTATGTGTTATTAGTTATGTATTAGTTCTTGTATTATGTGTTCTATTTAAATTATTTAGTTGTAGAAGTATGGTGGTGTACTTATAGCTGCATTAAAATTGTGTAGTCATCGTAAAAAAAAATAAAACAATTTTTGAAACTCGAAATATATGTGTTACTAATTTATAAAGTATATAGGAGAAATATCTTTATTTCGTATAAGAAGAGTAAACTTAACTCCGAAATTATGATTAATATTCATAATTGTTAATGCACTGTTCTGAATATCACTTAATAAACAATACTTTATTTATCACATATTATGATTCGCTGCTTAAAAAGTTATTCTTTATTTAATTAGAGCTTATGAGTATTAATCATAAAAAATATAATCATAAAAAAATGTGATTATTAAGCATACATAATGAAAATACTTTGTTACTGGATGTGAATTATAATCATAATAGATGTGACTTAAATAACATATTATTGTAACGAATTTATTACTTAAAAACTAATTTATTTAAAACGACTAAAACTACGTTTACTTATTATAGAAATATGTATACTTTTAAATTGACCGAACTACTAAAATCTAATAATAAAAACACTTACACTATAATTTATGTATAACCGTTGTATAACACTTAAGATAAGATTAGATAACGTCCTCGGATTTGTTTACACTATAAGTCACGTTCACTCGATTCGGTGTACACTGTTATTTATTTAAACCGCCGCGCGTGCTAACGATACGTATTTATTTCAACTTGATAATCTTAATACTGCATGCTTTCACATTCCAGCAATAACTGACCTACGATTTCCATCTTCGGCTTTTATAGACATCAGCGAATTCTTCTCGATCGTTCCTCACTTTTCGCTATATTTTCTAGAAACTAGATAACAGTTCTAGAAGGCTCTTGCATTTGCAAGTAATTTCTCTCGGACGTTTCATTGCCCCCTTCTTAGGACTGTTCTGTCCCAGAACAGGAGACTGGATGTGACACCGGTAAAAGGGATCGTGGCGATAGCGGCAGCTTCCTCCATTTCGGCAACTTCCTTGACCATAAGTAACAGTCAATGGACTTTTCCTGACCCAATACTCTCCTCGGTTGGTAACTACAGACCAACACTTGAACGCCTGTTCCTCGGAAGACGACCTCCAACATGTTTCGAACTGTCCTCCAATTCAATTGGTCTAAGCCACAACCAAGCTTGGGTACTGCCAATTTCTTAACATGATGGAACTCCATTTGTCTCTTGAGACTCCATAATGTTCGCGACAGATCTTTGTATAACGGTTTGACACGTGAGTATTTCTTGGTGACCAGATAGAAAACGAAGCGTCCGTCACCACGTAGTCCTAAAACCTTTCCGACTGCCGGTTGCTGTCTTCGTAATTCATCTAGCTGTCCAAACTTCTTTTTAAACACGACTGCAACCCCTTTGGACATGTCAAGCTCCTCGCTCACGCAATGTGCGATGGCGTAATCTTTTTGTGTCTGGAACAGGTCTTGTTGTTCCTCGGTGGTAACTCCGAACCTCGGCTTTTCCAGAACCTCCGTATAAGTTCATAAACTTTTCGAACTCCATTTCTTCGATTGGATTCCTGGTTCTGCTACTTATTACTCTGGTTCGGACCTGAACTTGCGGGATTGTGGTTATCGCCAGCAAACGGGCTAGACGATCGACGTGGACCACTTTTGGCTTGCCTCTGGGTGGTTTTCGGATGCAATATATAACGTCATTAATACGCTGCACGACTTCATAAAAGCCCTCCCATTGCTTCTGCAGTTTCGGCGACAAACCACGTCTCCTTTGGGGATTATACAACCATACCTTATCGCCTGGTTGAAATCCATTATTCTGTGCCTTGACGTCATATTTAGTTTTCATCTTGTCGCTGGCAACTTGTGTGTTTTTACGGACCTCTTCATGTACTTCTGTCTAACCTCTTGGCCAGCTTGCTGACGTAATCTTCTCCAGCAACTTCTTCTTCCGGTCTTCGCCCAAATTGAAGATCGCATGGTAATCTTATCTCACGACCGAGCATGACACAGGATGGTGTTTGGCCTGTGGTTTCGTGAACGGATGATCGGTATGCCATTAAGAAAAGGTGCAAGTACTGATCCCAGTCCCTTTGGTGTTCGGACACTACCTTGGCTAAGTACTTGCCCATTGTTCGATTCATCCGCTTAACCATTCCATCAGATTAAGGATGAATAGGCGTCGTCTTAGTTTTCTTAATTTCTAATAGTCGGCAAACTTCTTGAAACAGCCCATACTCAAAGTTGCGGCCTTGATCGGAGTGTAATTCCAACGACACTCTAAATCGGCAGAAAAACACTTTTACTAATGCGTCTGCAACTGCTGCTTCTTGATTGGGTATGGCGTAAGCCTCCGTTCATTTCGTAAAATAATCCATTGCCACCAGAATGTATTTATTTCCCAAATTGGATTCTGTGAACAGCCCTGCGATGTCAATCGCTACTCTTTCCAAAGGGTTTCTTACGTTGTATTGCTTCATGGGTGCTTTGCGCTTTCTTGCTGGACCATTTCCTGATGCGCAGACTGTGCACTTACGGCACCATTTCATAACGTCTTCTTTGCAGTTCATCCAGTAGAATCGTTTTCGAACTTTCGCCAATGTCTTCTTAATGTCAAAGTGTCCTCTTGGTGTACCATCGTGGAGATGCTTCAACACTTCAGTCACCCTGCTTTTCGGCACTACCAGCTGTAGTTTGTTTCCCGTGCCCTCGGCACTTTCTAGGGATCGCTTAAGAAGACCGTCTTCTACTATCAAGGAGTCCCACTGCGCCCAGTACGCTTTGATATTTTTGCCCAAAGCACTCACTTCTTCCCAGGTTGGTCGTCGGCCGCTTTCTTTCCAGTCGAGGAGTAGTCTTATTTCAGGATCGTCTTCTTGTTCGCGACGTAACTGCTCAGGGTCCCACTCATCATCAACCATAGCAGTTCTCCGGGGGCATTCTACTTTTTCTTCCAGTCGCGAACAATGGCTGCAGTCCGCCGGACATGGTCTTCTGGATAAGGCATCAGCGTTCCGATGACTGCTTCCGGCACGGTGTTCTGTGTCGTAGTCATACTCTTGCAGTCTCTCGATCCATCTTGCTACTTGTCCTTCTGGGTTACGGAACTGCAGTAGCCATTTTAAAGCGGCGTGGTCTGTTCTCAGTAAAATCTTCGTCCATACAAATACTTGTAGAAATGTTCGATGGACTTAACGACTGCTAACAGCTCCCTCCTAGTCACGCAATAATTCCTTTCTGGCATAGACAAAACCTTGCTAAAGTACGCGATAACCTTTTCTTGTCCATCTTGAACTCCGCGAAAGGACCGCGCCTATGGCCATATTGCTTGCGTCGGTATCCAAAACAAACTTTCCATCTTCTCGTGGATAACTCAAAATCGGCGAAGTGACTAGGGCCTGTTTTAGTTGATTAAAAGAATTTTCGCAGTCTTCATTCCATCTAAATTCTGCTTTTTCTTCGGTTAGTTTTGTCAATGGTTTGGCAATATTGGCAAATCCGGGGACAAATCTTTTATAATAAGTGCACAACCCAAGGAAACTTCGGACCTGATGTTTGTCGATCGGTCTTGGCCATGCTTGCACTGCTCGGATTTTGTCTGGGTCAGCCCTTACTCCGTCTCTAGATACGACGTGGCCAAGGTATTGGACTTCCTTCTTAAATACGTGGCACTTCTTTGGGCTCAGTTTGAGGTTAGCCCCACGTAATCTCTGGAACACTTCCTTCAAGTTGTTTAAGTGCTCTTCAAACGACCTTCCAACCACGATCACGTCGTCCAGGTAGACCAAGCACGTCTTCCAAGACAATCCGCGCAAGATGGTCTCCATCAAACGCTCGAACGTTGCAGGAGCGTTACACAGGCCGAAGGGCATTACAGTGAACTGCCACAAACCAGTTCCGATCGTAAAAGCTGTTTTCTCACGATCCTTGGGTTCTAATTCTACCTGCCAGTATCCACTCTTTAAATCTAACGTAGAAAACCACTGGGATCCTGACAGGGTGTCTAGCGTATCGTCAATTCTGGGTAAAGGGTAGCTGTCCTTTTTGGTCACGTCGTTTAGCTGCCTGTGGTCTACGCAAAACCTCGTTGATCCATCCTTCTTCTTCACGAGTACCACTGGGAGATGCCCATGGACTACTTGAAGGTTCCAATCACGCCTTCTCTCCATATCCGTAATTATTTGTTCGGCTTCTTCTCTTTTCGCCAAAGGAAGTCTGCGTGGATGTTGTCGTATCGGCCGAGCGTCTCCGGTATTAATTTTATGTTTCACCACGTTAGTTCTTCCTTTGGAACCACTCTCCAGCGCGAACACATCTTGGTACTCTTGGATCAACACTTTAACTTTAGCCAGCTGGTCTTGGCTGAGGTTTTGGCATTTGGTGGTAAGAATGTCCAATAGATGTTGTGGACACTTCTTCGGCGGCGTATCTTTGTTCGTCTTCACGCATCTCACAATTTGTGATACTAGCGTGCATTGGCCTACCACGGTCTTCTTTTTCAACGTTACAGGATCTGAGTTGATGTTTAAGATCCTTACTGGCATCGTGTTTTTCACTCGTACTAAAGTTCTGTCAACGAGTGGTTCCTTTTCAACTAAGCCGCCCTCCATTGGTTCAATCGCACGTATGTAGCCTTCCTAGAGACTTCCATCCAAGCGTGCCATCACCACACTTTCAGTCCTTGCAGGCAGAGTCACGTCTTCACCCAATAAGACCCGCACGACTGCCTCTCTGACGTATGAAAAGGAATTTCTTCATTGTCGATCTTCAGGACATCGTTCTTCATATCCAAATGGAACCCATACTTCTTTATCACGTCCATTCCCAGGATAACTTCTTCCGTGATGTCGGCTACCAGTACTTGATGGTCAAGTACTCCATTTCCCAAACCAATAGTTACTTTGACTTGTCCGTGAGTAGGTATTTCGTCGCCCGTCGCCGTTCGAAGTCGTACTGTTACTGGTGATGTCTTCTCGTTTTCCAATAACATGTCAGGACGAATGATGGTCTTCGTCGCTCCCGTGTCAACCAGTAACTGAACGCTTCTTCCATTGATCTTGCCATCGAGATAAATGCTATGCAACTGCTCCCTAGGCGATGCCATCTGAATGGTAATCTCCGGGGCATGACTCGTTGAGGTCGACTTTCGCCCCATTCGGTCGACCCGTTCTAGTTTTCCGGACGCTCTTCTGGTCTTCTTTTGGGCTTAGTACAACGGCGTCGTACGTGGCCCACTTCTCCGCAGTTCCAGCACGTCAGTTCTCTTCCTCGAGCTTCTCGTTCTCGAAGTACCCGTCGCACTATGTCCTCAATGCTTTCTTCTGTGTGCGAGGATACTTCTGCAGCACAACGGAGCTTATGGCTGCCTCGGTGCGACGCTTGTTTCGCCGCCTCGAACTCCAAAGCATGGGTTAATGCGTCATCCAACGTCTTCGGTCGAGCTAACCGGAGAGTCTGGTGTGGTTCGCTGTCTCGGAGGCCATCTACAAACGTTTGAATAGCTAACTGCTGCAGGAAGGTATCTGGTGCTGTAGGATACGCAAGCCGTGTTAATCTAGCGATGTCAGCCTCGAACTCTTGAAGACTTTCGGCAGCTTTCTGAACCCGACTTTAATTTGAGCTTGATAGACTTGTTGAAGATGGGCATCTCCGTATCTCATTTCTAATCGTGATATTAAGAGTTCGTAATTTTCTTGCAGATGGTCCGGAACAGTTTGTAAAATTCCAAGCGCTTCTCCACGTAAGGACACTATTAAAGACGTCGCTTTCTGCTTGTTGCTCCAACCATTAGCTGTAGCTGCGGCTTCAAACTGCTTGTGGTAGGTTGACCATAGAACTTTACCATCAAAATTCGGTGGTACAACTTTGAACTTGTGGGTGGTTTCTTCCCGACGGTCCATTATTAAATCTTCACTGTGACACCTCCTTCACCATGGTAATTCATTTGGTTCATTCTTTCTTCAAGCAGTTTCATTCTGTCTTCTATGGTTCTTGAATTTTCTTTTAACTTCTCTTCTAGTTTGTCTTGTACTTCTTTCTATTATGTCATTCATAGAATCGCAAATTTCTTCTTTAAGTTTAACATGTCTGCTTGGGTTTCCTCTTGAACAACTTTAATTTGATTTTCTATGCTCGTTCGTATTTCTTCTTTTAAACTTCTAGAATTTTCCAACAACTTTTCTTCTATTTTTCTAGAATTTTCTTCCATTTTCTGAGAATGTTCGGAGAGTTTTTCTTCCATTTTTCTAGAATTTTCGGACAGTTTTGCTTCGATTGTCTGAGAATTTTCGCCCATTTTCCTATTATTTTCTTCCATATTCTTATTCATCGATTCGAGAATTTCAAATATTTTTGAATCCATTTTAACTGCTTGCAAACGCGTCACCGGCATAAATTTAAATATAACACGAATATAGTTTAAATACACTACTTTTTAAAATGCAGTTTTTGTATAATACAAAAATTTTAATAACGATCTACTTATTAATATTAAACCACTAGTGTACGGAAACGAATTTAACTATGATTACACTTTATAAATAAACACGCGTATCTCGAATTTAAGAGTTATTGTCACAATCAATGTTTTTTATTATGAAGCAATATTAGATTACTTAATGGTATTTACACTAATAAAAATCGCGAACAGCTTTATCTATTTACACGTTTTCCACGGGTTTAAAACCGAACACCTGATACCAATTTGTAACGAATTTATTACTTAAAAACTAATTTATTTAAAACGACTAAAACTACGTTTACTTAATATAGAAATATGTATACTTTTAAATTGACCGAACTACTAAAATCTAATAATAAAAACACTTACACTATAATTTATGTATAACCGTTGTATAACACTTAAGATAAGATTAGATAACGTCCTCGGATTTGTTTACACTATAAGTCACGTTCACTCGATTCGGTGTACACTGTTATTTATTTAAACCGCCGCGCGTGCTAACGATACGTATTTATTTCAACTTGATAATCTTAATACTGCATGCTTTCACATTCCAGCAATAACTGACCTACGATTTCCATCTTCGGCTTTTATAGACATCAGCGAATTCTTCTCGATCGTTCCTCACTTTTCGCTATATTTTCTAGAAACTAGATAACAGTTCTAGAAGGCTCTTGCATTTGCAAGTAATTTCTCGGACGTTTCATTATGATTATTCATAAAGATATGATTATTACGCATATATAATGAAATCGGTTACTTCATAACTTATGAATTATAATCATCATAGACGCTAGCATGACTATTCACAAATTATACCGATGGTTTATAAATTTATGAATAGCTAGTAGTAGTTGTATTTTATGCTTAAATTACGCATAAGTTGTGCGTCTTACGAATGATATCTGAAAACATTTCACTCCGTGTAGTATTGAGAATAAACGTTATGTATTTGTCACAGTAACTAAAATTGTAGTTGTAGTGTTGTGTAGTGTTGTAGTGTAGTAAAAAAATCATATCAATGTATTTTATAATTATTAACTTTGCAATAAGAGATGTATTGTTTTTTTTTTCAGCTTTTAGGGATTTCATCCAAAGCACTAAGTGCACTAGAAGCGGTTCTCAAATGTTACTTGAAAATCTCTTCTAAACATTTTTTGTCTACTTCATAAACGTATTGTTATCTATTTTAAGTATATTAGTTGGCGTAAAGAATAGGAATAAATCACTTAGTGTGCGCAACCCGACGAATCCGTAACATCAATAACATAATAATATATGTTGTTCGTTCGTCGTCGTTTATTTGAAAATTTACTACATACTGCTTATTTACACGCCATAGTTGTTGCCTCTTTTACAGAATCTTCAAATTTACTTCTTAAACTTTGAATCTCCAAGAAAATCTTCTATATCAATATTTGTTCTTTGCAAGTGGAATTCTTCTAAATTAGTTTAAATTCAACCAGCCTCAAATTGTTGGTTAATTTTTAATTGTAAAATTATCTTGTTTAACGTTTTTACAGATCGGAATATCTTATCTTTATATACCGATAAAATGCGACTAAACCACCGCGTTGAATTTTATTTTTTTAACACCGTTTCGGATTCTCCAGTAAGTTGAGATAATAAATCTCAACAATTAATACTATAGCCAAAAAATACATACACTACATTCTGCACAATGGCAAAATAATTAAATACTTTACTCCATTACAGCAGTTTTAAGTAAGTTTAAGTTAAGATTGTGAAATGTACTTTGCTACAGTTTCAAATTCAACTGTAGTAGGTAACAGAAGATGAAATGAAGTTAATTTTGGAACCTTTTCCTAGTCAATTTCCGCAGCCCGTTTCAATTTACGTTTGATAGCACCTCTTTTTTTTATTCGATAAAATATACCAAAAATCAATAAATTCAAAGTTGTTAAATTACTTATTCGGTAAGGATACTAATTACAGCTACAAACTAAAAAAATGACTATCTTACAGAAAAATAGCACTTAAAAAAAATTGCATAGCTGCACAATTAACAAAAAAGGAATAAACAAAATAAATTTTTTTTGTGCTAATATGCTAGAGTAAAATGTGTCTAACTGCAATACTATATAGTTCGACAATATATACCTACAGTTTTCTAGGATTATACTGATTACATTCCTACTTTGGTATTTAGAGTTTTAACATCTCAATACTGACCCTTTGCGGCACACATAGGTAAACCAATGCATAATTTTTCTTGTCATCCTGCCCTTATTACTTACTTGGCAAAAATTATATGTTGGCAAAATAAAATATGTTTTTCCAAATTATATTTAAAAATATGAAACCGAAAGAGCTCCAAAATACAATACATACAAATTAAGTTTAATAAGAAATTAGTTGCAAATTTTATCTTTATATAAATATCGTATTGTAACAAATTTAAAACATACTTAATTTATTGTAACTATTTACACGGTTATTATAAATGTAACTGATTTTTACTAAGCTAAATATATATATATTTATAAAAATTATGGCTGACTGAAATGTAATAAAAATAACATTTACAAATAATTTTATTTTTTGTTTCGTTATAATTTACTTATAATGCATAGAATACAAGATAAGTAAACATATACATAACAACCGTAGCGTTATGAGAAGTCGTTATGTATTCATAACGCTCCCAAAATAACAAAATTCTCGTAAAAAGATATCTTTTTAATACCATTTCTCGGGTATCAATTAGACATCATTTTGGCCACTTTTTTCATACAAAATTTGTGTCGAAAATTCCGCATGAAATGGGTATCTATAAACTGTCACTATCATTTTTGAGTTCTGAAAATGATACCATCTATAAGAAAGCTAAATGTCACCGTGATGCCAAATTCATATCACATAACATGATTATTCGATCATTCTGTTATCAAATTTGTATGAATTAAATTACATATATACTCCCATGTTGATTAATACAAATAAACACAATATAAATAATGATTATATTTTTTTACTTTACTAAGTTTAGTAAAGATCTAAACTTATAAAAAAACACTGTAATTACAAATAAAATATTGGAATACAATATTTTAAACTTTTACATGGTAGTAGACATCGTTTTAACAAGCATTTGAAGTAATAAAAAAACTGAGGTTATACCACGTTATACTTCATCGAAAAAAAACGTACATTCTTCGTAAGGCTTCGGTGTGTAGGAGGATGCGGCAAATTATGCTTAGTTTATACTACCGACAAAAAAATGAAATTATATCTTAATAATTTTTTTATGTACACCATGTCTAAAATTATATCTATTTACCTTTAATACTTGTTATTGTTAATTTACGACGTTGAATTATAATTTAATTATTTTATTATTATGTCTAAAATAATTTATCTTTTTTTACAAATTGTCTTTTGCGTAAAATACACAATGGATGAAATGGATAACTACACATATTTGATTCCTGCACTAGTAGTAAATAAATTGCCATCTTTAGATTAATAATTGCCGAGAAAAAATATAATGCAACATTTGCAAAATGACCGGTATGAAAAAGTATATACAGGGCCTTCATTAAAACCAATTTCCCACATGATCTAAGAGTTGAGCATCGACATTATTTTAGGTTAGTAGTGTGACCACAGCTGTTAACGTTTAGTAGACGTCTTTCAGGATCTCGTGAACTGTGGCGCTGTAGTCTGTATATGTCAGAATCTTATTATTATTAGTCTTACAAACATTCCCCGACACATTTTTTCTAACCTATCTTTGCTTTTATCGTTGTATTTGTTGTTAATAGTTTTTAAGTATTATTATAAGTAAATTCATTTTTATTTAGTAAATAAATATATGATTATGTTGAATATTTATTGACGTGAGTGCTTTTTAAATAGACTAACGTTTTTGGAATTCAGATAGGCTTGTCAAATATTTGACTTTTAGTTTATTAATTCCAATTTTCGACTCAAGGTCACATTTCACGACGTAGTGAAACGCCTCTAACATTGGTAACATTATTTTTCGTCGTTTTCTTTATTCTCTATTTTTATATTTTAAAACAGTTATTGTCATAACTCATAACTACTCAGCGCTATTTTAGTTTTTCTGAGTAAGTACTGAATAACACCTGTAATTTTGTAATTTTTTAAATTTTATATTAATAGAATTTCACGATGTTTTACCGCTGAACACGACACTATTATTATAATGGCGCATTTTGAAGTGGTACTCGCAATCCCGATGGAACTTGGTCGTATTCTCTTCAAAGTTGCATCGATAAATTCAACGAACATTTCCTAGAAGCAAACTTTACTTATGATGCTTTCAGACAACGTAAACAAGTTTTAGTTCGATTTTTAAATAAGAATTAGATTTGCAAGGGTAAACCTACAGGAAGACCCACTGTACTTACTGCACCTGTTGTCGAAGACATTCGCAATCGCATGAAACAAAGTCCAAATAAATCGGTGGCAAAATTATTTGCGGCAATAGTTATAAAATCATTTTAAGTTCTATTTTTAATTAAGAAAAGTGTTTTATACCTCCTAATGCGTGATTCAACTAAGATGGTAAACCCTTTATTTTAGGAGTGGCTATAAAAACTACTTGATCATTGCTCATATTTTATATCACACGATCATAAAATTGTTTGTTAGTGATTTAGTTTGTAGTGATTTTCGTGTATTTTTACAATAATTGTTTTTTGTTATTTATTAATTTTATATTAATGACGTTGTGTGCGGACCATTATACTTTGTATTTGTTTTCCGTAAGTAATCATCTATAATTATAAAACAGCATTTATTATAAGTAGAAGAATAGTTTGTAGCTCTCACCGGATTGTAACTGCCTGTTTACTTATGTTGTTTTCTTTTTAATAAATTCAGTTGACCTGAAGAAGTGGACACAACCGTTCCACAAAACGTAGCCATAGGAAAACTCATCAAGTAGTTTTTATAGCCCCTCCTAAAATAAAAGGTTTACCTTCTATTTTTAAGTTACAAACATTTCATTTTTAGGATTGTCAGTACGAACTTGCCACAAAGCATTAAAAAAGAACCTTTCAATGACTCCGTACAATGTTACGGGTTATCAAGAATTACGTGCTCCTGACTTCTTGCAGCGTGTACAATTTTGTAAATGGCTGAATAAACGTTTAAATAAGGATGATCTATTGGAGTTAACTTTCTTTACGGACGAAGCATAATTTCATTTAAGTGGATATGTAAATAGTAAAAAATGTCGTACTTGGGCAACCAAAAATCCAAACACTTTTGTGGAAACTGCATTGCATCCTTTGGAAGTTGGTTTATGTATTGCAATGTCAAAGAAAAGAACAATTGGATCAATATTTTTTTACAATACTGTAAACGCAGATCGTTGTTGTGATATTGTGGGTCAATTTTTCGAGCAGTTAAACGACAACCAACTTCAATTTGGTTACTTTCAGCAAGATAATGCAATGGCTCATACTATTCTACCTACAATTGAATTTATTCAACTATTCTACAATGAAAGAATAATAAGCCAAGAGTTGTATTCTCCACGGTATCCAGATGTTACTCCACTAGATTTTTACCTTTACGGATATTTAAAAAACACAATATATAAGAATCAACTGCGCAATATTGAAGACTTGGAACACGCAATTACTAATGCTATTCAAAATATTGAAGTTGATGAGCTTCGTAATGTGTTCAAAAATGAAAAAAAAAGAGTTAACACATGTATCGCAGCTGAAGGACATTTTGAACATCGGTCATAAATTTCAAATAATTGTTATTACCAATCTATATTTCAAATAAACAGGTGTTGTTGTTAATGTGTTATTGTTTCTAATTAATTATTTAACCTTAATTTAAAGGTTACAAATCAAATTTTTCATATAGTATTTTTTTTTACGTTTTACCAATCCAAGCAATGTTGGTTGCCTAACTTATATATCACGTGGGATTCAATCATTTATAAAGGCCCTGTATAACGCTTAGATGAATTTTGTATCACCTAAATTAATGCTTTGAGCGTTTAAATTTTTGCGTTAAATTTATATCAGAATGATATATTGACAACTATACAGCGTATACAAACCACCAAGCTATCTATTAGCTATGAAAATCGTGATGCCAATGCTGATTGGGTCTCTCATTCCGTTTTCTTATTACGTATGTGTTTAGATTTAGATGGTAACAAATTTTCTATTTTTTTGCGCATTTTTTCCAATATGTTCCAGCAATTCTTGTACATTACATTGATCGTGATTATAAAATCAGTTTAACAAGTAAATAATTAAACGTTAAACTATTTAATGTTCTAAACTACTAAATATACTAACTTGTAAATAGTGGTGACTGGTAGCCAATGCTACACAAGAGTCATTTCAAAATTAAAACTTTAAAAAGGCATTTTTACTTAATAAAAAGTTTATTTTTAAAGTTAATTTATCTAATTTTGGAATAAACAAAAAGATTATTATTGTTTATAATTTTTTTTAATATTAAGTACAATCATTTTTAGTTTTTTTGTAGGGTCATTGACTAACTGAACTAACGACGAAGCCGCCACTGGTTGTAATAGAAACTAAAGTAATTATTCGTTTTTAGTTTTATTTTACATGAACTGTATGCACCACTGGCGTTACTAGATAATTACGCTCATCGAGCAACTCACATCCTATAGTAATTCAATAATAAGATAATCTAGCGTATTATCAGTTATGTCACAGAGTACACTGTCAAATCCAATTGTATGACAAGGACAACTTGATAATTCAGTTAATCAACTTTGCTTTACTAAAATTTAGTTTTAACAAAAATAAAATGTTTTTTATAGAACACTTTGACAGCAAACTGGCAACATAGTGGAGAGGCATATTGTAATTAGATTACTTGTTAACATCATTTGAATTTGGTTGGTATTGTTTATTTACACTACTATTTTATCATAGTATTTTAGTTAGTTGATGATGCTTTATGATTAGCAAAAAACATATACGATTGATTAATTAAAAATATATTGTGGAGAAGACTTAGACAATCTTACAAAAATAATTAATCAACTCCTTTTTAGGATATTACAAACAAAATGCATGATAAAGTAACTTATTTTTCTAAAAATAAGCGTATTTAATAATGTAAATATAAAATAAATATTCAACGTATAAAAAAAAAAGAATTTTATGGTAATTCGTTTTCATTGTTCGTGTTTTGTAGAACTTACGTGCGTTGCGCGTGAAACTAATTTTTTTAATTAAATCTTAAGTTGAACTTAAATAAATTAACAATTTTGTTATTCAATTATTTATTTATTTATAATAGATCTAAAGAGTTGCATAGTGATCGATAACTTTTTAATACTATAATATGCATTGTATAAATACGCGTAGGAAATCTTTAATTAAAAGTAATAATAAATTGTATTTGCTGTTTTTTAGACTAATTATTATAATTCCTATAGTATATAACTATGTTAAATAAAAATAATAGCACTAAACCCATTTTATCTTTACAAAAAATTTCCAACCAAGTATAGTGTGACACCTTACGATATTTAAAAATTATTACAACTGTTTTACAAAATAAGTTTAAGACAGTTTATTGTTTTCAATAAATGAGTAAAATTGTAAAATATCTCCAAATGGCTTTTTTGATCTTTGCTAAAAATACTAAATTATCTAACTAATGGCCAAAGGGCCATCCTAAAATTGCGTCACACCTTAAAGGGGTGGGAAGGGGTTAACAAAGAGTGACATTGTGTGACAAGGGGGAACGAATCATAAGCTTTGTGACGTCACAATGTATAAATCTCAACTCTAAAATATTCACAAACTAGAACGAAATACTACCAACTCCATCAATGTTAATCACTTTTCAGCACGCAGCGCCCGAGTGAATTCACAAAAAAAGCTGCTGCCGCAGTGACTTCGTCTATATTCAATTGTTAGTATCACCTAATTCGTATTATAATGGTATTACTATGTATGTACCTTGACTCCGAATACAGTAACAAAGTAATAGTAGTGGAATAAAATCGATTATTGAAACTGAAAATTAATATAACAGTTGACAGAATTTGGCTTTATTTTGCAATGTATTCAAAGAAGAGACTGAATAATTGAAATTTACATATATAAAAGATTCGAAACATTATCAAAAAATGAAAACATAAAATTTAATTTCTTATTTATTTGTATGTTAAATATTTTTTGAGCTATAATTATAAAAAAAGTATTTTTTTTTACATACTAATTAAATTTTTAGAGGAAGATGTGCTTACAGTTTTAGGTTTTTAAAAGAATGATCACTTTATGATTAATTATTTTAAATTATACTTACTGAAAAACGATAACATAAACCTTCTTGTTGATGAAAATTGTCAACAAAATAATACGTTTAGTACATATAAAAATAAGAAATTTACCTCGTTCTCGATACTTCTATTACAATGCACTTCTAAATATTTTATTTGTGTAAATTTGACAACTTTTGATTTAATAATCAAATTTTTTTTTATTAATTAGTTTTACTGATTTTTTATGATTTATAATTTTTAAAAGTAAAAAATTACATTTAAACGTAATCAAGCTGAAATCAATCTGCTGTTTAAATTATTTTCACTTGAACGGAAGGAAACTTTCACAAAAAATTAATCTCGTTTGCTGCTTGATGCATTCATTTTTAAATTGAACTATAGAAAAATTGCTATTAATTTTATAATTTACGGACAAAATAAAATGTACTATTAACGGTTAAATAAATGTATTTAAATTTAAGGTTGACAAAATAAATAAAAAACACTACAAATTCATTTTAAAGTTTTATTTAATGTTCTTTGTTTTATTCTTTCTTTATCGGTTTCTTGAGCTGTTGTATTCGCTCTTTTTTTCTACTTCTTTTTTCACTAAGCTTCATATTTGGATAGTTCATTCTGATAATGGTCCTTAGTTTGCAAAACGCCATAATACTGTCCAGAGAACTGTTTTCTTTTTTCTTAATTTTAATGTTTAATTTTTTTACAACTTTTGGGCCTTTTTTTAAAGAATCACCGTGGAAATGTTCGAAGTATTAATAGAACGGTTCGCCTCCTGGTAGGTGATAATTTTAAAATTCGATCAAATTTTGATCCCTTCTTATAGGAGGTTGGATGAAAGCAACTACTTCAGTAATTTGCGACGTTTCGTGCTCTAGATGAACACTTCATCAGGCTCGCTCACACTGAGTCAAGTAATTTATATCCAGAATAATTAAGTTATAATTGATGCATTTAAATTAACAAACTAAAAAACGTGAAATGATTACGTACATCGTGCACTTTTAAACGTACGAACGCAATTAATTTTTGGCACCAAATTTTAAAGTTCGAAGTATTGATTCTATTTTTTTACTTTCTTATGCCATTTTGGCGTTGGCTGTATCAGTCCACAATACGATAACTGCTGAACCCAAGAAGATAAATGATAGTTATGATGACTTTTTATTTTATATGTGTGATCACCCAAAAAAAGGATTACTACTTTTAAATTTTTTTGCTAGATAGCCAGCATTATATTCTAAACTGTCAGTTATTTCTGGAATATTGTTAACTTCATCGTTATCGTGCTTTGATGACAAAGTAAACGAAAATGAACTGTCGTTTGAGTATGTTTGGATAGAAGTTAAAATGAGTTTCACGTTTGACATGTTGGTTAATTTATTCGCAGTTTTAAGTTTTTGTTATTTCCATTCATTTGACGTAATAGTATTTTTCAATACTTTGGAAGAAATTTGTGTATATTCGTGTGGAGAATGACTTCTTCATCATTTTTATACAGAATGTTATTTAAACTCCCATAAAATATGTCATAATTTTAATTCGTCAAATTTGTTAATAAGTAAAAATTTAATGAAGTACTTGTTTATACGCGTTTGAAATGTTTAGTTGTTCCCTCCAAGTGTTATTTGATAAATTTTAAAAATAAATCGTGTAACTAAATTAATAAATAAAGTTGTAAACGTATTTATTTGTTATAAGTAGAAATTTTGTACATTAATTGAAAATTATACGTTTTCCTATGTACTTTAATCTTTAATGCCTATATTATACATTACATAATTTTTGAATTTTCGCACTTTTACTAATTTGAGCCGTGTAAACTTGTCTCTTCATACATTGGTTTAAATTATCATACAAAATTGAAGGAGGAGCTTAACTCTATCTTTTCGCCGTACAGGAAATAGAACAACATCCTCTGTATTAGCTTATTAAACGCATCCTTTTAATAGCAATGCTTATAGTTGGATGTTCGTCTAGTCCTCGACTTCTGATTTGAAAAAAAAAAATTTTTAGGCAGTCCTGATTTAATTTATGTGTGCTAATATACTTTACATTGTCAAACTATGTTTTCATGTCTCCAAAGAGTTGTTGCAACGACTTGGTTGACATTAAAATTCCTATTTGAAAAATTTATTACGTTTTCTTGCCAATAGCAAGCATGTTTAGAACCATTTGTGACATTTTTTCTAAATGTTCAATTTGAAGATATAAAGGAGTCCCAAAAGAACACTTTGATGGAATACTTTCATTTGGTACGTAACTATTAAATATATCGAACCATGTATTAACAGTTCGTATGAATTCGCCAACATTTTCTACCAATTGTGGATCGGCACCTGGTTTGTATCGTAGTAATACTTCGCCAACACTATTTGACAATAGTTGACTAGCTAATCGCACTTTTTATCGTGCTGTTTTTTCAACATTTACATGCGTAGCACAGACTTTATAGCAAACATTGATTTATCTATCGATGTATTCTACACTAAACTTTCTAAAGGTTTTTTATTAATTACAACTTTGTTTTCTAAAAGAAAACCGGTGTTCAATGACCAATTTCGCATCAATTTTAATAAATGCGGTGCATCGGCAAACATATAAATATTACCATTTATATGCGGATGCTTAAACGATGTATTGATGAAATCTACTCCTAACTTTTTCCACAGCCCTACATTACTACTTCCACAGTCACTTACACATGCCACAACATTGCAAGAAATTTTATGCAGCTCTGTTATAATACTAAAAAGTATTTCACTTGTTATTTTTTGGTCAAATCCGATAAAAATCGGCTGCTTCCATTTTGCAAATAAGCCCCGCGCCATAACAACTTGCAACCGATTATAAGAAACAATTATTTTATCCATAACAACATCATATTTGTATATAGACTTTACTTTTACTTCGGCAAATGCAAGTACGACGGTTTTCTTAAAATCAGTCATATTTTCTCCTGCTAGGGACAAAAATCTTAATAGTATATTATATATCAAAGTTGAGAAGTGCATCATTATAACCTAAGCGATAGATTATATCGCGAGACGCGAAGCGTCGAGGGATATAAATCGCGCAGGTTATAATGAACTTCTCAACCGTGTTATATATATACAATTTTTTCCACTACTAGAATTATTAAAACCTTTCTACCTGTTACTAAATCAAATTTAAAATTTAAGATATTAATTTTAAATTAAAAATCAAATCAGTAATTCTGACAGTTGTCATTAGTTTAATAGAATTAATTTTGACGTAATTCATAATTGTGATTTAAAACACAAAAATAAACAGATAACGTAAGTTTTTATTGCTAAAGTTATTTAAATTGTTTAAAAACATTATTATTTTAAGCATCGATTATATCTAAAATATATTTAATTCTATAATATTCACATTTAATTAAGCGCGAACTTTAAATAACTTACTTTTTAAAATAAAATTAATTTATTAATTGAACGATTTAAAAACTTAAATTAGCATTAAATAAAATCTCTTGCTCTTGGTACGCAGTTTCGTAAACTTTTTTTCTTTGAAACTGTTGTATTATTATCAGAAAATGTAAATATGTTCATTATTAACTACTAGTTAATAATGAAATATTATTTACCTGCGCTTAAAAAAGTACAGCTTCACGACCTACTATTATACATAATAATGCAAGCGTATACAACTAGTAGTGGAAAAAATATCTTTTAGTATACCTTGATGCATACTTATTTTTAAAACCCATCTTCTAAGAGTATTCAATTCAGTTTAATTGAAGACTTGATTTCGGTTAAAGATCCGTCACCAGCAGAAGAAACTTCTCCGGAAACGGTTATGAAGTCTTCTATTTCGTGTGTTTTTAAAAGGTTGTCAATTGGATCCTTTCTTTATCTGTTTTTGGATCTTTTTAAATGCGCAGAATATATTTGGGTTTGATTAATTTTTTTTGGCATCACACAAATTAATTGGAACAGCCGTTCTCTTTAAAATTTTTCTCTGAAGCAAACCTAAAATATCTTTTTACTAAATTTAGATTAATCAATTTTATTTAAAAAACCTAATAATTCATTTTGTAAATCCCGTTTATAACTCTCCTCTGTAAAATGAGTAGAACAAATTACGCTAGTATTAAAGTTCATGTTATCAGCCCTTTTACAACGCCTAATCTATTCATTTTTAATCCTAATGGACACTAAATCGGTGCCTTCTGGGAACTTGTGGTATGTAATCTTAAGGTTTTTATTTTTGGTTGCAATCAAGTTGTTATCGCAACCAAATACAGCGCACCTTGTTCCCGGCATTGTATAATTAATGTAATACGTTTAAATTTTAAATTAAACCTGATAATATTTAGAAATTCTTACAAGCAACTTGTAGGCACGTATTTGAACGAGTAAAACACCAACAAATGTAATAATTGTTATTAAAAAAATGGTAAAACCGCACTAACGATCACGACCAATAAAAAGAGGTGAAAGAAAAGCTGTTCGCTTAAATATATAACTTATAACGGTTAAAATTAGTATTACAACATGTACAGATAAATGGATATAGAATTATACAAACAATTACAAACGTAAAGACAAATACACAAACATTATACAACTAATTTTTGTTAGGTATTGGTTATTCATAATATATCATATTGTTATCTTGGCAACTATCAATTTTATTTTACAAATAAATTTTCTTTTAATTCAAAAGTTAACCATCAGTAATTTTGCTCAAAACACTGATATACCACAAAATCGCATTTTAGGTCTGGCACTTGTTTAAATTATGGTACTTATACTGTATGTCTCAGTAAGTTGGAACCATATGGAAAACTTTTTTATTATTAACTTTAGGAAAAAAAGTTATTCTTTATAAAAAGTTCTGCATGTTCTAAAATCTAAAATACAATTATCAGATATTAAATTTTTTCAGTCGTATACGAGGTATTTCAGAAAATATTAATTTTGCTCAAGAATAAAGTACCCTTATTTTTGACAATATAGAAAAATGTTATTGAAAAAAGTTGATCAGAACTAAAAACTACCTTTAAATATGCAATTACAAACAATTACATTGAAAAAATTATTTTTTCTTTTTGTCTGCAATATCAAAGCAAAATTAACTCTAGTTCCGTGAAATCTAGGATGCTCTGATAAACAAATGATTTGTTTATAGCAACAAATGTTTGACAGTGATATTAAACGCTTTAGAATTTATGCATAAAAATGGTGTTAACTCGTGAAGAAAAAATAGAAATTGTGTTGATTGTGGGAGAAAATTATAAAACACATAGAGAAGCAGCCATTATTTTTAATGAAAGACATCCCAATAAAAACATTATTCATTCAACTGTTACAAAAATAGTAAACAAATTTAAGAGTACTGGAAGTATACAAAATAATTATAATAGGAAACACCAAATGCTAGTTGCCGATGAGAATACGCAGATGGAAGTAATGCTGTCTGTGATAGAACATCCAAAACTGTCACTTCGCAAAAGGACATCGTTGATGCAACAAACTGTAAGTAAAGATACAGTGGCAAGAATTCTGAAATTAAATAAATTCAAGCCATTCAGACCACAATTCATTCACACATTGAAAGAAAGGGATTTTGATAGGCGCTTTGATTTTTGCTGTCTAGTCCAAGGGAAGTTAGAAGAGGACCCTTTTTTTACAAGGCATATCATTTTTTCCGATGAATCAACGTTTTCATCAAATGGAACTGTCTCGTCACAACATTGTCGCTGGTGGTCTGACAATAATCCAAATTTCACTATAAAGTCTCGTGACCAATATTCATTTAAGACGAACGTGTGGTGTGGAATTTATAAGAACAGATTAATTGGACCTTTCTTTTTCACCAATCTATGAACGCCGAACGTTATTTACAGTTTTTGCAAATTTACATCAATGATTTCATGGACGAACTACCCCTACAAGAACGTCAATGTGTTTATTTCCATCAAGACGGTGCCCCATGCCACAGTACATTGAATGTTAGGGAATATCTTGAAAATTTGTTCAATGGAAAAGTTATTCACCGATATTCTGAAATTTGTTGGCCTGCTAGATCCCCTGACCTAACCCCCCTTGATTACTTCTTATGGGGTTACTTGAAACAAAAAGTTTACAAGAAAGCGCCGTTTCAAGATGTTAATCATTTGGAGAGGGTAATTTTAGAAACTTGCCAGGAAATTTCTCCACAAGTGATAAGGAACGTCTTACGAGAATTTGCTAATAGAACGAATACATGTATGGAACGAGAAGGTGGATATGTCGAGGCATTAGTAGAATAAGGAAAAAATAATTTTGTATTAATTTATTTTCAGTAAATATTAATATTATGTTAGTTACACGACTTAGTATTTAATTTAATTTAATGAAAAGATTGTTTTCTTGTACTTCCAGTACTTCCTTGTACATCCAGTAAATTTGTTTACTATTTTTGTAACAGTTGAATGATTATTATTTTTATTGGGATGTCTTTCATTAAAATTATCAGAGCATCCTAGATTTCACGGAACTAGAGTTAATTTTGCTTTGATATTGCAGACAAAAAGAAAAAATAATTTTTTCAATGTAATTGTTTGTAATTGCATATTTAAAGGTAGTTTTTAGTTCTGATCAACTTTTTTCAATAACATTTTTCTATATTGTCAAAAATAAGGGTACTTTATTCTTGAGCAAAATTAATATTTTCTGAAATACCTCGTATACGACTGAAAAAATTTAATATCTGATAATTGTATTTTAGATTTTAGAACATGCAGAACTTTTTATAAAGAATAACTTTTTTTCCTAAAGTTAATAATAAAAAAGTTTTCCATATGGTTCCAACTTACTGAGACATACAGTAGTTAATGTGGATAAATAAATAAATAAAATAAATAGAATAACATTTTTAGATTAGTATAAAAATATATAATACAAATTTTTAATACGGTTTAAATATAAATCATACTGTTTTACATATGTGTGGTTTCTACAATATTGTTTTCTTTCGATTTCTCTATTGCAGTTAATCCATTTTCTTCAACGGCATTTTTTACACCCACTTTCCTTTTTTCTCTAAAATATAACCACCTAAAAATATTATTATTAAAATTAATTTATAACAATATTCAAATATTACATTAAAATAATTATTCCAAGTATATATAAACCAATACTTAAAAAGAAGAATGCTTGCGGGTAACTGTCTAACGTATAACTGTACAGGCCTTCATTATATAAAGGAATTGACGCTATAGGTGCTATAGCTTCAACTATAGCAAACAGGGATTGAGCTTTTCCTAAATCATCTTCTGACACAATTTTTGTTGCTTGTGAACGAATTGAAATTGTTGCAACAGCGATTATAATACTGACTACTATACCTGAAAATAATAACAATTTAGCACTATGTTGCTTTTAGCTTAGTCAAATGTTTTATTAAAAAAAGTTATATATTAAATATATAATACATAGTATAAGTAAAACTTTAACTTTAAATATTTTTTCTTGTGTTTAAATATCTAGTAATACCGTAATATAATGCTTTTAGAATCAGTAGGATCACTCGCAATAATATTTTTCCGTAAAATTTCACGGAGCATGATCGACTCGTGGTAACTAGCGCAGTAGCTCGTTTTTAGTATTTGTTATTGTTTACTGGTTTCATAACCTTTTTCAGTATAATCTTATTAAAGTTTTTGTGTAATGTAATATTTATCATCTGTTTGCTAAAATAATAGTACTAATAATCCGAACCTTAGTTTTTTTCGTATACCAGCTAATGCAATAAGGTAAATTTTTGAAAAGTAAATTCATACGTTTATATACATCGGTTGAATTTTCTAGATGTAAAAATTTGGCTTAGAGATAACGATCGTACAGATTTGATGACAAAAGATGGTAACTATTATTACAACCAAGTCAAAATATGCAGCAGTCATTTTGACGATGGGATGTTTTCGCCATTGCTGAAAAATCGATTAATACAAGATACTGTTCCGTTGTTTGAATCAATACGGTTAGAAGTTAGTGCACCACAGGGACACTATGGTAAGTTTTAAATCAACACAGTTAACATTGATACATAGTTTCTTTTTAAAAACCAATTGTGTAGGTACGTATAAAACGTTTTATTTCAGTTTCAAAATCTATGAAACAAACGAATTAAGTAATAGACACATCAAGTTCTACAATTGAGGGTGAGACTGATGGTACGTAGTTTATTACTTTAAAGTTTCTTTTTTATTAATCAAATTTGTGATTGTAGGTTACAAGTACTACCCGCTTGTAGTTTGCATTGTTTAGATTTAGCAACGACTCCAGTTAAATCCTTGAAAAGTATAGATTAATACATAGTCTTTAATAAAGTATTATTTATTCTTTGTTTTTCAGATTTTTTTTCGCAAACCTCGATGAACATTAAAACTCCAGACAAAATTAGGTGTCTCTTGAAAAATTGTGGGCAAAGAAAAAATCGTGGTATCAAAAATAATTGATGAGCAATTCTGCAACTGCCATTAACACTTCTTTAAAGCAACTGTCATCCATGCTGCCACCTTTATAAAATCGCAATTATAGCTAATAAAAACTGCTCCGAAGTGTTCTAGATACTCTAAAAGTTTTTACAGTTTGCATTAGGAGTTCTGTTTATTTTGATTTCAATATACAATTTTATTAATAGTGGATGTTGCACGCTAATTGTTTTTGTTATGTAAAAGTTAAATTAAAAGTTAATTAATTAAATTCATGCCGGAAAGCTTCCTATGTATATGGAGAATGTGCAAAGTTTCTCAGCATTCTACCCATAATATCTCTCACGTGTTTAATAAGTGGAAGATCGGGAGATCTAAGTGACCATGGTAGAAGATTAACATTGGCATCTTTAAATCGGTGTATAGTGTCTTGCTATGTGGGGACAGATATTATTCTGCTGAGAAAATGAGTCTTCCAACTGCTGAAAAAATGAAAGAATATGCGGTGCTACCACCTCGTTAATATATCACCAAGCGTTCATTATGCCTCGAATAAATACCAAACGAGACTTACTCCCATAGGTTATAGCACTCCAAACTATAATCCTTATAGTGTAGTGCATATGCCATTCAACAGAAAATTGAACATTGACGGAATTGGAATTCATCACTAAAGACTACTCTATGCCATTCTAGATTCTAGAAGAGTAGCAACTTACACCATTCCATTGCAATTCGAAACTTTTGATTCGACGACAGACTGTTTGAATGGTTACAGAATGACTACCTAACCAATGTTGCAAGGTTGATCTGATACTAGTTTCTTTTGCACCTTACTTGTTTGCCTTCGTTTTCCAGTTCCTCAATGACGATTCTGATTTTCTCTAATCCATGGTTGATAACAGCTTATAATAGTGAATTGGTTCCGGTTAATACGATTTGCAATTTTTCTGTATGAAAAACTACCTTCACGTAATTTTCAAGCTGTCGCACATAGTAGACATAATCACACTCTTAAAACAGAAGAATCACAAGAGATGACGATATTAAAATTAACCAATACTTGCACGAAGTACACACGATAACGAAGTAGTAGAAGAACAATAAAACGTCAGCTTTAGCATTACGATTTGATCTATTTAAATAAGACTTTAATCATTTACTACATCTGAGTATCTAAACCTTCCTGGCAAAATTTCCCTCTCTTCTTTGTGTTGCTATTTCAACGTCACAGAGCATATTTACTACGTAACTTGCCTAAACATTTTACTTTTTGGTACCATTTTATTCGTTAAAATTCAATGCCGCAAAGATTTAAAATAAAACACAAACACATCAAAGTCTAAACAAATTTCTATTATTTGCTACTTACTTCAAAATTTCCATAACCGCTTATATATGGATTCGCTTGACAAAAACTCGTTTCGCGCGTTATGTACTTCTTATTGTGAACAAACTCTATCCAAATACCATATATATTTAGAACTTGTAATGAGCAAATAATTGATTTGCAAAACAATTCATATACTTTTTTTTGTAAGCTTAGTTTTTGAATAGTATTTACAATGTTAAACCAAAAGTAATTGATTCCAAAAACCTGTTTTTAATTACTACTATATTAAATATTATTTGTCGAAGACTAGATACATATTAAGAAATTAGATGAAAAAAGAAATTAACCAAACAAAAACATTTGCAAACAAATTAACGGTGTTTAAATAACTGATTACATTCAGAACCATTTGTTGCGTATTTGTAGTATTAATATTTTGGTTTGCAATACAAGGTAATTATGTAAAACTACTTAAATGATAATTGTGGTGTAATTATGAACCGCATTTAACAAAAGCTTCAGATGACGAACAAACAAATAAACAACAAAACAAACAACAAACAATAAACAAAAAAATAAAACAAATTTCAAATGAAGACAATAGTTAAAACGTAGAAGAATTTACCAAGTTTCTTAAATTCAACATTAGAAAGTTTACTATTTTTGTCTAGTAATAGATTTGCTTACTATTAGTATACAGTTATACTGATTTTACGTGTCTAAACATACATATATCTATTTCATTATAAAAGGTAGAACAAAAGTTTATTAAACAAAGATACTCTACATTGAATTCTTAATAATGATACAATAAAAAACAATTTACATAAAAGCAAAAGAGCATCGCCGAACATTTTTTTAAGAGAACGGTGATTTTTATTATTTTTAAAAGGTTTAAAATTCTCTTTACAATGATTTTAAACAACTTCTTATTATGACAGTCGTTCGAACCACGAAAAATTTTTTTTGTATTCTGAAAAATGTGAATAAAAACAACAAAATAAGAATAGTAGTTTTAGATAACATTTGAAAAACTGTAGCAGACAAACTACACCACAACATTATAACTTAATCAACAGACAAAACATGAATTAAATGGCATGTGTCGCCCATTGTTTAGAACACATAATCGAGCTTTTTTTAGTAAATCTCTGTCACCTTTTTGTAACATGCACGGAATTATTTGACGATTTTTGAGGTCTTCAATGTTCCTAGGAACACTAACACAAACAGTTTGTTTAAGGTATCCCTTAACAAAAAAAAACAAAATTGAAAGATCAAGAGATCTGACCGTCTAAGACACGGGACCACCATTTGCTGTCAAATTGTTACCAAATATTTGACGAAAAACATTTTTAACAGCTCTTGAATTTTGTGTTCTGCTGAAACCACATATCACGCCCAATAGTTGCTGGTACACGATCCAGTAAGTTATTAAATTCATTTAGCAATAAGTTCCTGCATGTATTACAACTAAAAATTCTTTCATAAAAATAAGGACTTATAACAAAATTATTCACAACACCGAGGTATACGTTTATTAAAAATCTAATTGAAAATCTGCATAGTTGTTGCTGCTCTGTAGAGTTTCTGTCATCCCAATAATGGTTATGTTTCATATTTGATATGCCATTTCTTGTAAAACATATGTATGTCATTGCCCCAAACTATGGCACTAATTACATGATTATGTTTAATTAGCCAATCACAAAAAGCTATTTGCCTTTGCTGGTCACCGTCATCTAGTCTCTGTACAAATTTAATTTTGAAGTACCTAAAAACAAGAATTTTATCGTTTTCAGTGGCACTTCTGTTTTTTTTTTGCATTGGCACACTAAAATTGCCAGTTTTGCGTCTACTTTGAATCTAGTAAAAATTTGACGATGTGTGACCCTGTATATTTCTAAAAATTTTAAATTGTAGCCGCCACTAACCTACGTACTTTTCTCAAGGGATCTTTCAATATCATTTATGGTTTAATCACTCAGCTTTGTCTCATTGGTATATATTTGAAAAATATTTACATATTCCAGTTTTCTCAATTTTATTAACAATTATTCGCAAAACAATGTTTTTCACGAAACCCATAGTATGCAAACACCGTTTCTGTTTACACTAATGGTAATACCCTACTACGCAAAAAATGAAAAAGTGTACCACATCTAGTAGACACATTGCACTTTAGATATATTGATCTCAACCTTCAGCACATTAATACATTAGAGAATTTTAAATTGGTTTTAATATTTGTATTGGCGGCTCAATGTCGATATTTTATAACGCTGTAAATGTCACGTTGGTTTTTGTCTCAATTTTTTCTCCATAAGCTATACATTTCAAATGTTGTCAAAAGTTATTTAATTTTTTGAGGCTTTGTCTTGATTGTATAGAAACAAGCACACACTTTAGATTAGTTTAGTATTAGTATAATGTTATCATTGCTGACTTAATAATAAAATTAATTCTTCTACACTGCATTCCAAATAAGATGTAGATTACGCTACGTCTGAAGGCAAGTTTTATTACGATAAAATAGGTGTTTTTTTATCAGTAGGCTGAGGGTTTTAAAAGTCCACGAGGAAAAAACGCCGAATTTAAGAAAAAACGAGTTGAAGACAACATTTTATTACTCGATCAGAAATTACGAGGCCCCAAAGTCTGAAAATCTCTCCAAAACAGTTTGTGTTCACAAGTGCGCATGAGCTGTTGAAGACGGTTTACAAAAACAAAAATTTAGAATTTATGACAGTTATAAACAGTAAAATAGTTTTTTTTGTAAATATCATGCTTTGTGAAAGGCTAATTAAAAAAAGTTAAAGTTTTTTTAATTACACACTGAAAATAACTTAAATGTTTGCAACTCAAACAACAGTTTTCATATTAGTTAAATTGCAGTTTTTTACTGTTGACAACAATTTTGATAGAAAGAAAAAAACCGCAATAGTTTTTATAAAGTCAATCTTAGTTAAATAAATGGTTTTTAGTTTTAACTAGTATTCAACAGATCATTTTTATACTGTTATGAAGGTATAAGGATAACTTGATAAGACCATACAACTTTTGTTTAGAACTTTCATTGAGACTAAGATAAATTAAATTAATTTTAATATGATGTAAAAGTAGATTACTAACTTACGTTAAAACAATAATAGAAGTAGTAACAAGTTCTAAAAACAAACACTACATGAATATGATGCAACAAAAATATATTTAATAACGTAAACACATAAGTGACAGAACTGAATCGTCAGTTGTGAAAAATTGGATGGCAATACAATTCGCCAATGTAAACCAATATCCCTATTTTCAAAATATAATTTTGTCAGTATTAAACGTGTTTAAATATTGACCAATAACAATCAAAATTCAAATTTCTTTGTGCTTCAATTAATTCACTTGTTTAGACTAAAAATGAAATTAATTCTTTAAAATAGTTCCTCGAGACGCTCCCTAGCAAATCTTAGGTATCGTCTGCAACTGTTAAAGTGTTATCTACTCTCAAATTTTTGTTGTCTAAGAGCTACCACAAGAAAGTTGGGTAAGATATTCACTTCAAAATAAGTCAGTTATTGTGTAGAAATTTATAACAAGTGACAGACAGATTTAATAAATCATTCTAAAAATATGGTAGAAATAAATAGTTAAAAATTTTATTGTTACCAAATTAAAAGATCTAGGCCTGGTTGCACAAAACATTGCTAACTTTGATAATACAGTTAACTACGTGGTCATGTGGTTAAGCGTCGTAGTTGGTACAAAATCAATTGTTATACACATTCTCAAATCAGGAGATTTAGTTAAAAAGGAGTCAGCTAACAACATAGTTAACTTTCCTTTATGCAACCGGACAAAGTTTAAGGTGCAATTAACGGTACTCACGTGGAAATTTGAATATAGTTAGTGAATAAGCCCTAATTAATATCTAGTGTATCATATTTATTTATTAAATATTAATTCTTGCTATCCAGAAAGTACCGATGATATTATTTTGTTTCGATGAACGGAAAGAACGCTGCGCCAAAAGTGTAAAAGATCCGATAAGCCAGAATTAATTTGTTACTTTGATATCCGATAAAGTTTTAAATTAGATTTGCTTCTGATTGATCGTTATGTATTTATTATTTTTTAAATGTAATAAACATTTTTTTAAAAATACTCATTAAATTAAGATGTATAAATTTGGAATTTTAAACTTCATTTCGATTGTTGTAAACTGTCATGAAACTGTCAACGATTAATTTTTTTTAAGAATTGCAATTGACTAAAAAATTTATTCCATGATTTGATATAAAAAAGTAATTATTTCGATAAATATCAATCACAATTATTTATTCAAGAATTTATGAAAACGATTTTTATGATATGGCGAATTATATTACGGATTGAACAATATAAACATTTTTACATTTTGTAAGAATTGACTATTGTAACTATCTTTTTGTTTTTGTTACGCATATACTTTACAAGATAATGTCATGTTAAGTAAATATTTAAAAAAAATTGTAAAATATTTCTTACCAACATACAAACCCACTGTAGTAGTAAATGATACGAACACAACATTTGCCGCAATTTTATCCAAAAAAGATATGACAGTAATAATTAAATCGTTTAATTTGAATACTCTCGTAAATATTAACAGAGCGACTATAGTTCCTAAAAAATAAACAGACAGTAAAAAACGTATTCAAATTATTATTTTGTTACCAACTAAATGAATAACGGTATTAAACGTAAGCAAAAAACTAAATTCAACAACAGTCCATTGATACAATGATTGAATGAATAAAAAGAAAACCGTTCCTTCGCCTGAAATCAATATATTAATAATACAGTTTTATAATTTTAAAACTCTTACCAGTAATAACTCCAGTGTAAATAAATAAGATAAGCATTAACAACAAAATACCAACACGTTCATTTCCTTCTGTTTTCTTGAAAAGTACTTTAAATGTTTCAATTGCGTGGTGCGGATCAAAAATATCTTTAATTAGAGACTTTTTATCTTTCATTCCAACGGGTTCTTTAGGTTCTTTAATCCATAATATTCCATACAATAATCCTGCTGCATAAATTACTGCTGCTAAGACTAAGATTCCTACATAACCAATTTCAGCAAACAAAATACCACTGAAAGATTGCACGATGGGAGTCCAAATATTTAAAACAATTTGTACAACACCAACACGTAGAGTACGCATTTCCAACGTACTCACATCCGCAATATACGCAAAAGAAGCCATAATAATCATTGTAGGTCCACCCAAAAATGAAGGTACAATTGTTTGTACAAAACCTTGAAATTCTAAAGGTAAATCTCGCATAAATATAACACATAAAATGCAACCGGCAACTGCAAAAAATTCTCCAATAATTGGTAAAAGCAAAAAAGGTTTTCTAATTTTGTGACGATCACTGTACGAGCCTAAAAACAGTACTAAAATTATAGGCATTATGCTTTGCATTGGATTTTGCCAAGAATGCATTTTCACTATGTTTTGTTGAACGTTGTCATTTTCTGTTGTAAAATTTTCTTCTTTATAAGTACCAGCTAAGATTGCATCGCACACTGTATCGTTATACCCTTCATTTGCTTTACAAGATTTTTCAAATTCTAAGCTTGTTAAAGCTGGTCCACATAGTACAGATGCCATTAAATAACAACATAGAAGAGGTTCAATTGTTATTACTTTGCCAACATAAGAAATACGTTCTTTCATTGTCATTTCCTTAAATGTCCTTTCTTTTTCATCGTCAACTTCTATTTTTTCTTGTGGTAAAGGTACATCTACTAATTCGGTAGTTGACGACATTTTAATATTTAAATTAGTAGATTTAACACTTCCGATTCTACATACTAATGGAATATTTTGGCACTTTAACGTCACACACGTTACTTTAATAAACTTCTAACGACGAATATAATTTAACAATTCATTCTTGATGTAATGATGAGTAAACCTGTTCTTAGCGTCCAGTGGCCTTTAAAAAAGATCGTGGAAGCTGCTTAACAGGTGAGCAAAGAATGTAAAATTAGCATCTACGAATATGCGTTTGTTTTAATATATAGGTAAAACAATATTTTGAATGCAGTAAACTGAATTTAACAATAACATTAATTTGCTTTATATATGCCATTCAATTGTTGACCAATAAGTTAGTATTATTACTACAAATTGAGTTTCAATTAAAACTTACCTTGACCTTGAGAATTGGAATTCATGCACGGATCTTAATTTTTTTAAATCTTGTAATTGGTTTACTTTTACTTTAAAATCAACTGTTTAGTTATAGCTACAGTAATAAAAAACATTGTGTAAATATCTGTAAAATATGAAGTTGTAATTCTCTATATGTATACTAAATTTTTTTTTATAAAATTAATTAATACTAATTTTTCGTTTTTCTAAAAGTTATAAACAAACATGTAATTAACTAAACCTTGAATCTTTATACTAACTTTTAAAAAATTACTAACACCTTTTCATAATTTATAATATGAGGTCGTCAGAAAAGTACGGAATAATTTTAAATCAAGTAAATTAATCAGTGTCTAACAGTAATTGCATCTGATTATTTACAATTATAATGAGAACAAAGGTTATAACAAAATAACTATGTTTTGCCATACCTTTTCTTTATTTCTAACAAAAACTAGACTTGAAGTTGGCTGAAGGATTTGAAAATGTTTATTTACTTAAGTAATCTAAAAAAAATAAGACGTAATTCATGCATACTTTGATCTATCTGTGAAAGTTTTAATACAGGTTTTAAAACGGTAGGTACCAAAATTAATTATTTATTTTATTTTTAAATTAATTTGTATCTACCAATTTTGGTTTAAAAAAAATATCTATTATATTGGTATAGTTATAAGCGAAATTACAATTTTGAATAAATTTTAATAACAACGTAATTACCATATTAATGATGACTTAATAAATTTAAACGTAAATAGAATTAATTTTATTGACTGTCGATCAATTTAATTAAGGCGTTTTACTATTTTTAAATGTATCTTAAAGGGTTTTAAAACAGTTTCGGAAATACATAGCTACAGTTTTCTAAAGTTTTCCTTACAGTGTTATTATTTTGAAAAATATTCTTAGCGTTCTTTCTATAATTCTGAAAGCTTTTCTACCTTCTATATCATGTAGTTTTTTTTAGTTTTATGTTAGCAACGTAAACTAAAACATGTTTTGTAAATTCTAATATAAAATTTATGTTTTTCATAATTTGTTTACGATGTCTTGAAATCATAAACATTCCGTTTGCAAAAGTCAAAAAACTGTAGTTGCGAAAAAAGTACACCAATAAACAGTTCAAAATAAATACATGCACAGTTGATCAATACAGACCGAAATAACTATATTTTAGTACAGTACAAAAACTTAAATATTTGATTCTATAGCACGCAATTTATTTAAATTATTTGAATAATTTTTACAAATAATAAATTTGTACAAATAGATTAAAATAATCGTCCTTAAATGAAGTGTGATGGCAAGGCGGACTTCCGGTTTTATTACCGACCACGTATTTGTTAGTATATAAAATAAACACATAATTAGAAAAAAATGTATGTATTTCTATAATTAACTAAATTAAAGTTTATTTTATATCAATGTAATAAACTGTAAAGTTAGCCATGAACACGCTATAATCAACATAACTATCGCTGAAAACATTATTGTGTATTTGCAGTTTACACATAGATATAATGAAAAATTTTAATTTATTAAAATAAGAAATTAAAAAATGACATAAAAATAATTCTTCTTTCGTTTAAAAATTTTTATCTTGTATTTTTCTGCTTTCATGGATTTGTGAATTTTGTAAAACTTTGTAAATGTAATTATAAGACAACTTTTAACTATTTTGCGTTTAAAAAGTAATAAATTTTAAAACATCCTTATTTCTCATTTTTGTATTAGGTATATATCTAATATTTTAATATCTACACAGCAGTGAATATTCATGGTATATTCAAAATACGTTCACAATATTCAAAATACATTCGAAACATTTAATGCATATTCAATAAATATTTCTAATTGTGTATTCTGCTAATATTCAAAATTCTTTATATGTATATTTATAGAATGTGCTCATAATATTGAATATGTATTATGTACGCATGCACTTTCAAAAAGCTTTTGTTATTCTTAAATTTTTGCATTTTAACACGTCTAAATTAAAGATATTTGATTAATACTTTAGTTTAGCAAGTTTACTTGTAAATATTTCTTAAAACTTTTTATTTGTATTTACATAACTTTTAGTAGTTTTTGAATGAAAATTATTATTGTAACACTAAAACTACTAAAAACCGTATATGCTAGTTTATACACTAAGATAATTATGTGAATTTTTAAAAAATAGTGTTTCGGTCACACGGAAGCCGAACGGTGAACTGTATTGTATTTTGAAGAACTCATCCCAAAATGAGCGATTGCTCGACTTATTCTAATCTAATTTCCTAAATGCTGAAAGAATTAAAAGCTTTGAGACGCACAAGTTCAGATGCACATGTTTTAATTATTTATAACATTTAAGAATAGCCGTTACTAGAATGGTCAGAAAGGAGACAAGATGCGACTATCAAGTTAAAGACAGTCACATAAAAAAAATTCAAAAAGTTTTTTTTAAAGTAACGAATCAGCTTAAGTAGGGGGCAGCATGTCACGGAACCGAAAGCACATCTAGCGGAAAGAATTAAAAATCAAACGCTCGCGCCTAAAATAAGCAACGCTAAATTTTAAAGAGAAAATTAAAGGAAAAAGAGTACAAAACAATAAGAACAAACGAGAACAACAAATAAGAATGAAAAGAAAAAGTGAATCGGGTCCTGAAAGCGGAGCGAAAGAAAACAAGTGAGATAACCATTTTTGCTGTTTTAACGGTGGCTATTTGAGAGAGATTATTAGATTCTGGATGTAACTCGGTCTTACAACTACATCGCCCACTTGAGAACCGCGAGTTATTTTGAAACCATTTTTTCCGTTGAGTTAAGGTATGCAAATATTCAGCAGACCAGCGATGCCAAAAGGATTTTACAATGCTGTATTGATGTCGCCAACGTTGTTTGAAAATAAAGTGATTAGCGTCTACAAACTCTTCGAAAGTAAGAGTCGTGATACCAATTATGCGATATCGTAGACGCTTCGCGGATTTAATAGTTGCTTCCAGATTAATACTACAAAGTGGGAGACGTTCGCAGAAAGAATGAGTGTTTTGCGCAAAAACTTATACAGATCAGCAAGTTATCTAGTTGCGCCAACAAAATTGCAATCAAAGAAAGCTTCTGTAGATAAACACGAAGCAAACTCCAGAAATACAGCTTTAGTGGCGATGCAGACAAACAAACACAGATATCCTCTAGTAGTACAAAACAAACAAAGAGTATTAACCTTAATTGTAAAGAGTCCTGCATAATTTACGCCGGTTACGGTGAAGATCCTTTGCGGATTCACGCGATCCGCTGGTAAAGACGCCATTGTTGGCTTGAATAGCTCTAAAACGATGACACGTGATGCATTGACGGATGCGTTTTTACAAAGTATCCATGCAAACGTTCGTTGCATTGTTAGAAAAGTAGAAAATCGTTCGATGATTGGAAGCAAAAGATGAGAAGATACAAGGCAAGTAAGAAGAGTTGCGCCAACCTTCAACAATATGAATTTGTTTTAGATTCTTCATATTAAAATTATTTTTGGCCGATGTCCAAAAGCATTTGGTTGCTAATTCTCGATTGTATAATGAATCCAGGCAATTTCTAATGGATACATCAATACGCGATGTGCTAAATTTGAAATGAAAAAATTAAATTAAACCCTATAATAACAAAATTCATGTAAATTACTTAGTTGAAAACAGTTGACTGTATTTCTTCCAATACCACATCAGTCACATCAGATTCTGATGGAGGACTATGAGAATTATTAGTTACTTCATTTGCAGACAAACTGTTAATCTGCTCACTTCTAGAAAGGTTGTCGGTTAGTGCCTTGGGGCTACAGTTGGAGTTATATGGTTTGCGCCAATTGAATTTAATTGCAAAGATTTTGGCAAACGATATTTTATTCGTCTGTGGCCTCGATTTTTTCCGTCATTGGTAGTTGAAAACTTGTTATCAATCAAGTTGTTGAGATTTCATCCAGGCCTCTAGTAAAGTCACTGAAAGAAGCATAACAATGCAATTGAAGTATATATATATATAATATACTTACATACTGCATTCTAGTTAAGTAAGTTAAAGACACTACTTTTGAATTTTGCATAACAATTAAATTACTAAACCTATTAACTAAAATATTTTAAAATAACAGTAACATACTACCAATAGAACACACAAGTCTAGTTCCAAAGTGTACGATTCCAAATCCAGTTTACAGTAAAAATACGATAGATGTTGCTTCGGATAAATCTGATAGCGCTGAATACAAATAAATTATTATTTTTGTTTAAAACAATCAATCTCCATTACATTTCTTAGGTATACAATTAAACTTAATTCAAAAACGTGCAATCTCCTTTGACGTATCATGAGCAAACGCATGTGAATGAAAAATCGTGTTAAAATTCAATTGTACTGTTTTGAAAGTTAATAATGTAGTCTTATTTGTTTCGTGTTTTAAAAACTTATTTATTTAATATAGATATTAAAAATGCAACTTAAAATGTAACCAACAAAAAAACTAGTGTGGTCATTAGACGACTTTCCTATAAAAAAATTATGAAGGAATGTCTACATATTGTTTTAAGGTTATGTTGTCATAAAATTATTATTTTTAACGTATCTTGCTTTCCTTTCAAGATATGGAATTTTTTTCTAAACAAAACCGTCGCAGGCAGGATTCGAACCTAGATTATATTTGCAAATTCATTTAAAAATTATAAATAAAATATCTAATAAACTGTTAATGTTAGAAATTTTTTTATTTGGAAGAATTATATCTATAAGAAACTGTAAAAATAATTTGAATAATTTACATACGTACAAAATTATATCAGAAAAACTGTTAAAAATAACGAGTACACCCACTTCCGGTTTTTTTATTTTTGATAGAACCGAGAAACAAATACACTTTTCTGATTACGAAAACCTTGAAAAGTAAAATTATGGTAAAAAATTTTTTGAAAAAAATGGCAATCGCTATACTTTCTTTATATGAAAGCAAAAATAAGTAAAATATAGTACCAATCTAAAAAACCATCTTTAAATTTCCTTCCTTTTCGACGGAAATAAAAAAATGTGACTTTGTAAACTTGCCTGCAATCGCCATCTACTACCTTCTTCTTATTTGGAATGCAGTATAGTTAAGATGTAATTTAACTGTTTTATAAATTGCTATGTTGCTGCTTCATTATGTTTTGTAATAATATAATATAGTAATAATAACATTTCAAAAACAAACAAAGTGTTAACTTTATTTAAAAAGTAATTATTTAATGCAATACAACTTAAATTAAGTTTATACTTCTTGTGATGTCATAACATGAACCAGTTTTTATCCTACTGTATAGCGCTTCTGGACCCGTCACAAAGCAATACATTATATTTAATAACAAGCTCTGACGACTCGACTCTTGTGACTTAATAGTAGCATTATTTATTGAATAATAACATTTTTATAATTAATACAAATGCATTTATTAATTTCTTTGTTAAAAGATGCGTTACTAACATAATTTTTTCTGGCGTAATCTATTTCAATTCGTCAACTAGGTACATACATATATGCACCCGCTTATGCATGACACTAAATGCATTTCGTTTTAAATTGTTATTATTATATACAATAATATAAATAAACTTAAAAAAAATAGGTCGTCGACACGAACGAAAATGGCAACGACGAGTTTTCACCAACCTCATTTTTATAATAAAAAAGAATAATAAACATTTTGACACAGAAACGCTGTTTAACTAATACGACGTTAAAAAGCTTGTTTTCATTCACTTTAGTTTGTTAATAATAAAAACATGAACGGCATCAATTAATATGCATTACAGCGGGCGGCGACGAATACTTTTTTTTGTTACTAAGAATAACATTCTGAAGTACTAAAGTGTCTGGCCATTGCACTCTATATTAAATGTTAGTTATTTCCTTTTTGTTAAATCCTATCCACATGTCCCTTAACTGGAAATCCGCTCCCAGTTACAACCTTCAACACATTAAAGATGAGATCGCAGTAGTGCCGCAAGTGTTCTTCACTTACGTGTTATTAAAAACTAGACATGAATAATAGCACCGAAATTATTATTAATATAAATAGTGACACATTTCCTCTCTGGTTTATTATTTGCTATTGTGTATTTATTTTTCTTGGATTTATACTTAATTTATGCATTTCGGTGCAGTTAGTTCAACAGAAACAGAAAGGTAAATATTATATAATAAATGTACAAAAAAATCCTTTGAATGTTTTAGGAGCATTTTCCTCAATCCTGCAATTAAGTGTGGTTGATTGCTTATCCACCTTTATCGCAGTTTTAGAAGTGTGGTCAATAAATAAACAATCATGGACGTTTTCAACAACTTTGTGTCTGATATTTTCGGGTGGCGAAGTTCTAATTAATACTTTTATTTTTTACAATATAATCTGTTTAAATTTTCATATTATATCAAGCTTAAATTTACACCTAAACCAAGCACATAAAACAAAGAAGCTTCAATTAACTTCGCTTGATGATGATGATTCTGAGCAGTTTTTAGTAGATAGAATTGATGATCAAAATTGTAATAGAAACGTTGTCATTGACTACAGGCGTAAAAAGACCACCATTCCTATTGCGTTTCCATTAGTTTTAGTATGGTTTGTGGGATTGTCAATCAGCATACCACAGTTTACCTTATCGACAACAGTTATCGTTCAAAATAATTCAACATTGTGTACTATTTTTGACGTGTTTTACAACAAGCTACTTCAAGATTTATCGATGATATTTCGGATTGTTGTTCCAGTGCCGTTATTATTACTATCATTATTACTTTTGATTAAAAAATCGTATCAAAGCAAACATGTTAAAAGCGTAGAAGACAATTCAATCGCTATTCACAAAGCAGAAAAAATGCAATCGTTATTAGTTTTAGGGGTATCTTTAACTATTATGTACATTATTTTATCTTTGCAAAGATTAATATTTTATTTGTTACATATAATTACGCAGCAAACGGATAGCAATAATACAACAGATTATTTTAAAATACCGCCATTAGAAAATGTTACTTGCACAAATTTTACTAACATATTGTCGGCTATGGCTCATTACAGTTCTAGCACGTTTAGAGCAATTGTATATGTTTTAGTGTTACCAGAAGTGCGCTGTATATTTAGTTTAAAACAAAAGTTAATATGTAGTAACAGCAAATGTTGAACGTTACTGTAATATTATTAAATCGATAATTTAAAATAGTGTTTATTTTCTTTCTTTTTAAGCGTAAAGTTACAGCTCCAATAATTTTTTGATTAAGTACGTAACATTAATAAACTTATTTACATTAAAAAAAAAATATATATTACACTAAATTTGTAAATTACCAAATTGACAAAAAGCAAAACATATTAGTAACACCAGTGCCATAAAGGTTAATTTTCTATAACTACGCAGCTTTGTTCAACTATATTGTAATTAATGGGTTATACAGTGTGATAATAAAGTAAAAAATAAAATTTATATTTTGTTGACCTAATAGAGAAGCCGCCACTGGATATAGTAGAAATCATTACATTAAGTAAAGTTTATATAAAGTTTAAAGACTATATGGTAACGTTTGTGTTTTTCAAACCTCCTGTAGATTTTGATAAAAAACTTGATTTGTTATTAGAAATTAAAAATAGCAATTCAATCAACAAGAAGGCTAGTGGTAAGCCACAACTTTTGTCGTCAAAGTTTTTGAAATGTTAAAAAATACAGAAATACCATCGATACTAAATGGAACAGTACACATTTAAAACTTAGATACTGAGCCACTTAAAATTCTCACTGGATGCAAGAAAGTCATACACAGCATTCAATACAATAAAATCATTATTGTCAGGAAGTAAATGAGTGGCAACTTGAGCACTTATTCTAAAATTTCAGTCGTTCCTAGAATTACAAATTAAAAGACACTGGTTTGTTGTTTGTCATCGAAAGGCAGTTAGTATCTGTCGTTTACCTTGACTTTCCGTTTAGTGAGCATTCGAGTGCTGTGTTTTTTAGTTCAACAGCAAGTCGCCGCCATGTTCCGATAGCTATTTGACATCATAGTTGACATAGTCAGTTGCTTCATATTTCATATTCCTGAAACCAGTTTGTTCTGCGTAGCGTAACATTTATTTTTAATAAATATACTTTTTAAATTCATTGTTATAATCTTTATTTCGGCTGCAATCATTTCTTAATATGTTATGGGTTCAGTGTACGCGAAAATAACATAAGAGCCGATTGACTGAAAAAGTTAGGTGCGCGTTGTTGGGTACTGTTTTATTCGTTATAACAGTGAACAGTAACTTAGCATTAACGTGACAACCGATAACTTAAATTACGCAGTAAACAAATTCAACGAAAAGCTTTTCCATCAGTGGAAATTTCAAGTTAAGTGTGCATTGAAAGCAAAAAGCTTTACGATATCGCAACTGGCATCACAAAAAAACCTGGGACATTTCAGCGTGGGTAAAAAAGGATGCAATTAGAATGTGTATTATAACAACAGCCATGGAGTATTTCCAAGTAAGTATAATTGTCAAATTGCGAATTGTCAAATTGCGAAACTTCAAAAGAAATTTTGGATAAATTAGATTCAATATACGCGATGTAAACTGAAACGTATAAATTGCTAGCTCATGAACAATTTTACAAGTGTACGATGTTATCATAAGATTCAGTTACACAGCACATCACTAATGTTAAAAACTTAGCTCGACAAATTCGAGATGCTAGAGAACAAATTAGTGATACCGCAGTAATTACAAAAATACTAGAAACAGCAAACAAACGCTTAGTAACTTGATGTCGCGTTTAGTAGATAAAGAGACAAAAAATACCATGTTTGCATCTAGCACAGATAGACAAAAAAACGAAGCACTTTAATAAGAATAAAGTTACGTGCTATAATTGTCGCAGAAAAAGACATTTTAAAAGAGACTATTCACAACCTCAAAAAATGGAACAAAAACTACAATTCCTCAAAAGGAACAACAACTAGTGATAGTAACTATTCGGCGTTTAATGTGAAAAATAAAAAGGAAATCATAGAAGCAATACATCACGATGAAACTGAATGTGTTTTAGAAACTTGTTTACAACTTTTTTTGGAAATAATGAAAAAGCTACAGATTAAGGAAATTGGAACGATAGAAATAAAATGCTTGATTGACGGAAAATGGTTCAAAAACATCATAACGAATGTTTGGTACATACCGGGACTAAGAAAAAATTTATTTTCAGAAGAATAATTTTCGCAATAACAAGAAAAGGAATGACAGTAGTAAAAGAAAGTGAAAAAGCTGACATTTTTGAAAACAGATTGTTGAAAACGTGTGATATTAACAATCATGGAAAGCGCGCGGTCGATGTTATACACAAAGAATTTACCATTGAACCTGTGGACACAAGCGGTAAACAGTGCAGTTTATAGAACACCAAACGTAAATACTCGAAACACGACGCTATATGAAAAATGGACTGGTAAAAAACCAATGTTAATTTAAGAAGAAAACTTGAACCAAAAGGTAAAAAGCTAATAATGATGGAAGGTACAAAAACGATTCGACAAATTATCGATTATTTGATCCGATGACTAAAAAAACTAAAATCTCTTGAAACGTGAATTTTAACAAAAATAACGTCGTTCTATGGAGAGTAAACACAATTTTACTTCCAATAGAAAGCAAAGAAGAAGAAAGTGATGTCATCGACTCTATTGGTCAGGTTGAGTTAAAAAAGTGGCAGAACCACCAACAGGACAATATCAATTGAGAGAGCGTAGTAATTTGCGACCACCAAGACGATCCTAAAGTGAATATAATTCAAGTGGGAATTTCAGCAACGTATGAAAACGCGATAATGTCAAAAGAATCTGAACATTGGAAAGCTGCTATCGACGAAGAAATTTCAGCTTTAAAGAAAAATAAATACTTGGAAATTGGTTCCGTTACCAAGCAATAAAAATGAAAGTGGTGGCAAGTGGATATTTAAACTGAAAAGGTCAAGTGATGATAACATCAGTAGATATAAAGCGAGATTCTGTGCGCATGTGTTTAGTCAAGTTGAAAGGAGTGATTACACAGACGTATGCATCAACCAACCGCTACGAAACAATTAGAACCCTATTTGCAATACCCGTACACGAAAATTACTCGATGATTCAATTTGATGTAAAAACCGCATTTCTTTACGGAGAATTGCAAGAAGAAATTTACATGAGAACTCCACCTGGCATAAAAATTGATTCAAGCTTAACCTGCAAGTTAAACAAATTATTATACGGTTTAAAGCAGAGCGCAAGGTGCTGGAAAACAGTGTTCAGTGGTTTTGTAAAAATATTTGGTTTTAAATAATACGAATCACAAAAATGTGTTTTTGTGGAAAACATTTACGATCAATTAAATTTACTTGTGCTTTAGGTGGATGACGGGTTACTAATAGAAAAGGACAAACAATTACTATATAAAATAGCGAGTGAAATGAAAAAAAAAACGAAATAACAATTAGTTGCTTATACACATCGAAAATTTTATCGAACGAATGCTGACACGTTATAAAATAAAAGATGCAACACCGATCAGAATTGCAGCTGCTCCAAACGTTTAATTCAAATATGTTTTGAATAAACCGCGGAATAAAATCACAACGTATAAACATTGTAAGGTAACAATGTCAATGCAAATGTGAAAATGCCACCAAAGTGAACCACTGGACGGCCGTTTCGCCCTTTTGGGGTTCTTCAGCAGTGGGAAGCACTTTACTGTACTTCTACAAATGCATCGCAGTCCTATAGCTTTGTATTAACAACTAAAGTGATCGTGATGAGTAAAATACGATGACAGAGTAAATGCCTACAGAGATAGAAACGTTGAAAGCTAATTTTATAACCGCGTAATTCAAATAAGTTTGGAATAAACCGCGGGATAAAATCACACGTTGATTTGTAAGAATAGCAACTTTTTATAATATGTATAAAGCAATTATAATCTTAGGAAACGTCCGATTGTTGACTAGTTGATGAAAGTATGGCATCGTACAGCAACATTGAATTAGGCACACGGTTTCAACATCAATACAAAGAACGAACAAAAATATTTGTTGTCTTGTCTGGTTTAGATATCTTTTTTCAAATTAAGTTAAACTAATTAAAGTGTAGATGTTTTAGTAGAAAACTGAAGTATTTTGTGCTCATACTGTATATGGAAAATGCATTGGCGGCTTCTGGGTTAAATTATTTAATCAATGATCTAATAATAATCATTTTCCTTATTCCAAAGATAGATAAATTGACCTTAAATATAAAGTTTTGATGTTGAAATAACCCTCCAGCAGCCTTTGCCACCAGCCGCCACTGGAAGAATAGAAATAGATATAAATCTTAAAATTTTAAATAACAGACTTATCAACTAGATTACTGGTTAATTGGTTTGTGAAAGGAAGTACACGTAAATCTTGTACTTTTTCTTTTTGTATAAATCAATTGATAGCTTTGTTTAGTTTAGGTTGTAAGTACTTCATCAATGGTTATCCAAGTTATCGTAGTCCAAAAATATATGTGAAGTTTACTAACTTACTTCAAACAAAGTTGAAGTAATTGAAATGTATAAACTTGGAAACCAAAGTGTTTTTTTTTGTATTGTATATGTTAAACTAAAATAGCCAATGAAAAAACCGATTATGGAATTAAAAATACGCTAATCATCTGTTTCATCCGGTTACTTTCAAGTTTTTAAAAAGTTACACATTATAATCGTTAAATATGTGAGTCTTATATGTTTTCTTTTCACCTACTCATCAACATTTCAAATTGTTCATAAATTAATTTGCATCATTATCATTATATTATTTTAATTAGATATCGTGTAAAATCTAACAATCTAGATTTAACGCTTTTCCGTATAAATTTTATTGCATTTTTATATAATGTATTTGAGTTATCGTAGAACAGAATACAGTGCAGGCCGCTTATTGGAATCGTGGATAATATTAGCAATCAGTTAATGTTATCACTTTCCTAATAAACACAAGCACGTACAACGACGTCCCAGCAATTAATAATTTTTTTAAACATCCTAAGGGCATCCCGTTAAAGCCTACAAATATCCTATTTAAGTTCTGCCAATGTCCATTTGTCCCAACACAGGACCATCGCGGGACGTCCGTGAATGTCCCGTGTAGGCCCATTTATTACTATGAATGTACTTAATTTATTCAAAGCCAAAGTTACATTGAATGACATTTTTATTGAAAAAAATAATTACAATAAATTCTGAATACAAAGAAATAAGAATATAAATAATATTATACATTTACAGAATAAACTTACATGTATAAATCTTTCTTTCTGCTTACTTTCATTTTGTTTATTGGACATTTGTTCAGTTGTTCATAATTTACAAGTAAACTTTTCTATGAAGTAAACTTATATAAAATGATAAATGCACACTGCAATACTGCGCATACTGACAAGCAATTCGTAGTATGTGCGCTAAAACTAAAGTTATTGAACACGTGTTTTTTTTGCTATAAATGAGTGTTGACGATAGGCATTTAGTTGACCTGGTGCGTCAATTTGATGTGCTCTGTAATAAACGCCAGGTTGACTTTAAAGATAAACGTAAGTATTCGCGTAAATACGTAAAACGTTTGACACAAAACGCGTTTGTTTTCCCCGCCAGTTAGATTAAATACAATTTCACAGTTATTGACTTTCAGCTCGAATAATTTGGGTTAATTTGAATGATAATGCACTGATTATAAATAAAATAGTATACATACCTCGGAAAAAAGCTTCATTCCACTGTCGGGCATATTGCCGACCTCGAGCTTTGCTCTCAGCCGGTCAACCTAGCCCTCCACTGTAATGAAGCTTTTCCCCAATCTGTATGTAATCTACTATATCTAATTTGTTTGGAAGAATAAATTACAGCCAATTGTTTGAAAATTTTTTTTTTAATTAGTTAATGACGTTTCGCACTACTAGTGTTCTTTCAAATTCAAATTTTTTATGAATAATAATTAAAAATTAAATGTGAAGGAGGGAATTTTCACGTCCGTCCATTAATTAGACATTTTAAATTACATTTATTAAATTTTTTTTATTAATATGAATGACTATTGTACATATTGAATTCTTTTAAGGAACTGTCATTTCTAAACTTTATTGGTACTAGATTGTTTTTCTTTTGCTATTTTTGCAAATATCTTTTATTCTTATTTTAAAATTTTATTTAATTAAGTAAATGAATTCATGCATTTAGAGATATATTTAAGTTCATTTAGTTTTAGGTTTCATATGTTTACTTCTATATTTTTAATCAATCATTTAACATGTTTGTTCGTATGCTTATAGGTGCTTTTTTTTATATCCAATTAAGAAATACTGTATTTTTAATATTTTTATAAACATATAAATAAAAATATATGTACATATAAAATATTGTATTATTTCCAGTACGTACCTTCAATGGGCCATGAACGGTTTACTTAATGGGCCAATAAAGTTGCCATTGCATCCCTAGAACGTATTATTAATAGCGCGATACAATCGGGTGATTAACGGCCGGATGGACATCGGGGAATTGGGCCAATAATGGCTAAAGATGATGGCTCAATAAGTACTTGCCGGTCAAACGTCGCATTGCCATTGCTGGCACAATATATTTGTGTTGGCTGGGTATATTCAGTTAAGATTTAATGGATGTGTATTTTTAGATTAGAGAAATTGCAAAAATATGGGGGACAACGCGAAGAAGTTCATAAAGAGCTAGTTTTTCCAAAATTGATTAATGGTGCTGTTTTACACAGCTACAAATTGCTTGCTCAAAAAGGTAAAAAAGCCTTTACATATTTATTAACAAAAACACTTATACTGACTAAATTAAACCTTATGTTTATTTTTATTTTATAACTGTTCTAAAAGTTTTGGAAAAGAATCCTCTAACAGCAGTAAACTAATAAACAAGAGGCAATGGCCATCGTTGGTTTTTTGAAAAGGTCCAAGGAACAGGCAGAAAAGCAATTAAGAAAATTAATCTAAAATTAATCGTCTATATCCTTAAATATTAATACTTATTGTTAAACAAAATGGATTCTTTTTAAATGGGGATTTTTTAAAGGTTCTGTAATACTTTTGTGCAATAAAAGTATGTAAAATATATATTATATCTCGAGGTAATCATACTTCGGATATCCCTAGATCATCTGATTTCGGATATCCTGAGGTCATCTTGTTTCTGATATCTTTAAGATGTCTGACTTAGTTGTCTGTAGGATATTCAATTCTGTGTCATTCTGCTTTCTCCAAGATGTCAATAGGATATTGGTTGATATGAGATATCAGTAAGACATCATTAGGATACAAGTGTGTTGTGTGGGTTCATACTTCAATTGTAAGCTTTAATAATCTTCTTGGTGCTTTAGTCAGCCAAACTGCAATCACTAGCATTACGCTTTTTAAGAAAAATAAAGTAAATTTATGTAAATAAACAATAACATCTTTTAATACCTATTATAAGATTTTGTAGTCCTGTGGACTTTTTTTCCCTTTATGACCATAGAAACAATACAATGCTGCAACCTCGTCCGTTAGTACTAACGGCATTATCCGTCTTACACAAAAAATTATTTAAATGTTTGCGATCATTTTTCTTAACTAATGTTTACCAATTCTTCTTGCAGTGTTTCAGATTGCTTTAGTATATTTTCTACGTCTTGTACTTTTGTATCCGTAGTAATTAGAGGATATTTCTTCTTAAATTCCTTCACTTCATGTGATTCGCCCCACTGTGCTACCAAGTATCCCATTTAATAATAAATTATCGATTTTCCTATGAAGTTCGTGCAAGCTATCATGGGTTGCTTTGATTAAATTTTCATTGATAATAACCCGTTTAATTAGATTATTAAACATATCTTTGCTGGCAGCCACTATTTTACCTATAGAAATAAAAAAAGTTAACACATATAGAAGCCAGCTTTTACCAACTGTTCAGGGATACAAAACTAGCAGAAATACACCATAATAACAAAGTAGAAGAACTTATTGTGGTGAAGTCGTGCTTTGATTTCAATCTTTTGCTTTGCTGCATTGATGAAAAGCAATAGAAACATTACGATGTCTGCAGCTGCATCGTTGTCAACTTTTGTTATGTGTTGATAATACAAAAAACCTTTTTATCTATGGTGATGAAATACCAGTTAATGTTTTCTAATTTGCACAATAAATCCTACTAACTTTTATAAATTCCTTTATATAACGTTTAAATAATGAAAACGTTTTTAGATTAGGAAAAAAAAATCTTCAATACAAAATTCAAGCTATTTATATACATAATTATCTAAGTAGGGGAGAGTGGGCCACCATGACGGAAAAATTCAAGTTCAATTATTGGAGCTATTAAAAATAAAGAGAGAACTAAAACCATTTTTATGAAATAAGTAGCTTATAAGCAATGCTAACAAGTAAAAAAAATTCATAAATTTGTAGTCTGTTAAAAAAAATACCCAATTGTTTATTTTTGATCGTGTCTCATGGTGGCCCAGAGGATGGGCACCATGAGACATAGAAAAATGTCTATAAACATTGTTAGTTTTTTAAAAATTCTTTAATTTAACAGAATAAAATAACCAAAGAAACTCTACAAAATAAAAATATTTTCTAAAAAATTTAGGTTGACATAGGTAATAATGTTTATCGCATATTTAGACTGCCAAAATGAATTTCAAATTTATAGTATAATTCTAACTTTTTCGTATTTCTTAAAGGTGTTGGAGAAGGCAAAATTATCTTTATATCTTCGGTTGAGACCATAGAAATATCTGGAACATTAGCGAATACAAAATGTTCTGTAAACTTCTTTGCTTTTCTTAAAAAATTGACTTCAATTTCATTTTTTAAGTTTTCTGTTAGCACCACTTTTCCTTTTCCTACATAAAATACTATCTCCTATTTTGCATTGAACTGCACCAAAACAAAATCATTTAGGTCTGGGTCTTTATCAAGTTCTTCAAATCCTGATGGTTCAACTTCGGGAATCTAAACGTGCGTTTCAACATCATCATCAGAATCGTCATGAAGTGATAATTCGTCTTCATCTTCATTGTATGATACATTTTTGTAGAGAATTTCTTTTAAATATATCGTTTGTAGCTACTTGCCTTTTTCTTTTCTAAAGTTCTTTTTCTTTCTTCTCTATCCACTTCATTTCAATCTTGTCTTTTTCAGGAGTATCAGTAGGTATGATACCACTAGCTCTTTTACGCTGGCTATTCTTGATTTTTCGTTCTCCCGCTTTTGGATACCCTTGGAAAACTTCAGGACTCACAAATACTTGTGTAGGAATATTAACAGTTGAGTCCTCTACTAAAGATGTTTTAAATGCTTCATCTAAAGTAACTCCAGAAGATGAAGATGTTGAGGCATTTTACTCAATGCTATTGGACGGAGTTGGTGTAATATTTAAAATCTTCCTGTCAGTTACGGAACTACTTAAAAAGTCATCACTTGTATACACATGTCTATCGAATGTATAAATACCCGTCATTCTAAACCCAGATTTTATATTTGATGGAGTCATAGAGCTTTCGAATACAATGCCTACGCAACTAGTTACATCATAAATTAACAGTGGCGTCCCAGGCTGATGCAGGAGCCATAAATCTATAGCAGTATTGTAATTTGCTTTCAATGAGGCAAATATGGCTACAGTGTGAAAACAAGGTTATCATTATAGAACCGAATTCCTTTGCTAAATTGAAAGTTTCAATTGTAAGATGGCTCTCATGGTTATCTAGAATCAATATTGTTGGATTGTCTTTAGAAGATCCACTGTATTGAATAAAGTGTCTCATTACAGATGGAAAGAGTTCCCCATTTATCCACCCTGAAGGAGTTGCTAAGCCTAAAGTACTGGGTGGGGCACCATTTAACATATGATGTTTGAAATTTTTCCTGGGGAACACCATAACAGGAGGTCGTGTATTTCCCGTAGCACTGATTCCACAACAAGTTGTTATTAATATACCACGTTCTCCACTCGTGCATTGGCTCACTTGTTTAGTTCCTCTTAATGATAATACTTTTTTAGGTTTTTGTACGGTTGTCGTACCAGTCTCATCCAAATTATATATGCGAGTACCATCCGAGAATTTTTCCGAACGGCCATATGCCCTTTGAAGGTTGTCAAAGAATAAATTAACATTATGCTCGTTAAATGAAGAGGCCCTTGCAAGACTGCATCCTTCAGGTTGTCGAATGCTTAGCTTATTATTGTGTCTCTTTAGGAATCCATGTAGCCAGTCAATACCTGCTGTCTTGTTCTGTTCCCAAGTTGCGGGTATCTTTTTTGAATTAATTTTAGCCATTTCGTAAGCTAAGACACGTGTATCTTTTGTGGTTTTACCATAGCACATTTTTGAGCACTTAATAACATACTCAACTAATTTCTCTTCTTCATCTTCAGTAAAAACCAAACGGTGTTTATAATTACTCTTCATTTGTATTTGTAAGTTGGGATTCGATTTATTTAACTCTTTTTTAATATATCTGCTTAAAATTTGAAAGGATACGCCATTCTCTGAAGCTGCTTTTCGAAGCGACATTTTTATTCCATTTTCTTCTATTAACACTGCGTTTCTTATACTCTCTTCAGAAAATGACCCTTTCTGACTCTTCCTTGTACGTCCTCTAGACATCTAAAATATTTATAAAACCTCAAATTAGTGTATTATCCATATATATGTAAAAAAAATTCTATTGTGAGACGTTCTCATGGTGGCCCCAAAATTATGTCTCATGGTGGGCCATGTGTGTTTTTTTATAAAAATGTTGATTAACACTAACAAGCTTTATTATTTAATAAATATTATAATACTGAAATAAAGCTACTAAATAGCCTTTAAGTTGCTATAAAAATCTTACCTTTAACTTTAATATTCGTTTCACAAAAGCTTCCCAAAAAATTAGCGCAAAAAAAATTGACTCAACATACACTTGTAAGAACTCTACCACTACTGGGCTGATCTAATACTTTCCACAACCACAAATATAGTATCAGGTGGGGGTATTTAGTATGCTCCTTGTATTAATAGGTGGCGGTAAGTCACCTAAAGAAAAATATTAGATTGTCTCATGGTGGTCCATGTCTCATGGTGGCCCACTCTACCCTACTCACCTGTTTTATCATATGATTAACAACTCCATTGTTACACGTTCATAAAACAAAAACCATCAATAAAATAAGTTCTTTATGACAAAAAAAACTTGCAAGAACACGCGGTTAATTATCGTGCCGTACGTACGTACCTGCGTACACTGATTTCCGTGCGTGCGCACTACTGACTACCCATTTGTTAAAGGCGTGTTGAGACATTTTAATTTCACTACAAACACAATACAACCATGAAAGAATTTGACCTTATTCAAAATTTACTATTAAATAATAATCAATATTATCATTTTAAGAATATTCTTCAAGAAGAATTTATGTATATTGGCAAGTAAGATCGCAGGAATATTCTGTACTAAGATAAGAATGTCTTCCGGGTTTGGACCGTGTCATTGTTGTTGTAACCGAAGTTGCCAACGTTTCGCCTACTTTCGTAAGGGGCTTCATCAGGGCGTGAGATAAATCGCAAAACTCAAACAAGCAACCGAAATCTAACTAAGAACTTCTCAAAAGTTAGGTTATCCACTTGTGAAACCAGCGATAATCTAAACTCTGAAAAAGTAAGAAAGAAAACGATAACTTGGAAAAGCAAACAAAAATCTAACAAAGAAGTTAGGTAATCAACTTGTAAACCAAGCCGGATTCTAAACTCTGTAGAAGTGACTTAAGAAGAATTAGTTTCCGTATATAAAGGAAAACGATCGTCACGAATGGTTAAGCTCGACTCTGATTGGGTTACGCTTGATAAGGAGCGTGTTTTCGATAAATAATAATGACCGGAAATATACTTTTTCCTTATACAACGATCATGTTCTGAAATGCGAGTAATGACGGAACGACCGGTTTCGCCAATGTAGACTAAACCACATGAACAAGGAATTCAGTATACACCTTGAGATGAAAGTGTAGGAAATTTGTCTTTGAGAGAAGGAAGAATCTGAGAGATTTTGCCTGTCGACTTGAATATGGGTTTAATACTATTCTTACAAAGAAGTTTCCCTATTTGATCTGTAACCTTGTGAATGTAGGGTAAAAAGGCCAATTTCGGGTAGGATTCGGGAGTAGAAATGTCCGTAGGTAATCGAGTACGTGGATGTAGACGACGATTAATTTCTCTATGAATATCTCGCTTTACATAACCAAGGTTCTAGTAAGATGACGGAGTTCCGAGTCTAGATTCTCAGGTTGGCAAATAGAAAAGGCACGATGAACCAAAGATTCAATAACAGAACGTTTCTGTGCAGGATGATGATGAGACGAAGCACGAAGGTATCTGTCCGTATGAGTGGGTTTGCGATAAACAGAATGACCCAGAAGTCCGTCGGGTTTACGAGTCACAAGAAAATCAAGAGAACCATTACTTTCGATTTCCATAGTAAATTTGACATCCAAGCGTTACTATTTTTTAAATTAATCTTACAGATGATTTAAATAAAAAAACAAACAAAAATTTACATTTTTATTTTTTGATATATTATTGTACATATACATCATCTATTCTATATCTGTGCAAATTTGCATAAAAATTAAACCGCGCACTCGTACTTTAAGCGTTGACTGAAGGAATGTATAAAGACTCGCAAAGCCTATGTTAAAAATCGTAGTCACTGCAGGATCCGAGATATAGGGGGCGCCATCGTATATTTTGGATCCGAGATTTTAGTTCATTGCCGGCAGTTGTAGCGTTTACATCGTACCGTTGACTGAACGATCGTACTTATATTTATGCCGATAAAAATGAATACGACGGTGAACCATATTTGTATATACAATAACTGCTTTAAAAGTAACAGAGTTCATAAAAACATTAGTTTCTTTAAATTTCCTGTGAAATACTGTAAAATAGCTGAGGAGTGGAAAAAAAACTCTGGAAATATCAAAATTGCGCTTATGGACGTTAAAGACCTAAAAAATAAACTAATTTGTGAAAAACACTTTTGTCCGGAAGATATTATTAAAAACGATAAGCGAAATTTGTTAAGAAAAGATGCAGTTCCTAAAATATTTACAGAAAAAGGTACCTAAGCAGCTTGTTTCTTTATTGATAAAATTTTTAAACATTCTTGGCACTCATATTACAATCTAATCATATATTATTTAATTTTATAGATAAAGATGAAGCATTATGTTCATCTGCATTAATTGTTGAAAATGATGATATTATTCGACCTTCGAGCAGTGGCTTATCTCAGTCTCTTAAAACATATGTAAGAAAACGCTCTTTTTGCAGTTCAGATGATGATAATTTAACAACCGATTTACATAAATTGCATTTACCAAGAATTACCTTTACTAGTTCCAGCACGGATAGTTCACCATCAAAATTAAGTGATCGAATTTTTGCAATGGAATCTCCTACCAAAACAGTATTGAAAAAACAGTGTAAAATATTGTCAAGTAAATTAAATGAGCAGAAAAAATACAAAGCCAAACTCTCGCAAGCGTATAGATTGAAGAAAAAAAATTCTTTTAGTGTAGGTGCGATGCTTAATAATTTATTATTAGGTAAAAGCACATATTTAAAAGTATTTGTAAATATGCAGTTATTTCATAAGAAAGGCGCCAAATGGACAAAACCCGAACAACAATTAAGCCTTTCTTTACATTACAAATCTCCATTTTTTTAAATATTCCTACGAGCATTATTTTTTCAACTGATCAAATTACATACCGTTATCTAAAAAAATGTTATATCAGTCAGCGATATCTGTTACATACAACAAACGAAAATTTTATTATTGTTGTCATTACATTCCAAGTATTATTTTTAACCGGTCTTTCTCACCCGTCTTATCAGTTTAGTTGGCGTTGCAAACAACTGCGTCGCTACTATCCAAGAGTAAAGTTTGTAGAAAGCGGGGTGCAGGGAGCCACAAAAGCGAGATAGTAATACGGTACGATTTTTACCATGCCGTTGCGAGTCTTTATACATTCCTTCAGTCAACGCTTTAAGTCAAGTTTAAAGTTTCTTGAATTAATTTAAGGATACTTTATAAATAAATAATTTAAGTATTAATAAAATGTAATAATTAATACTCTATTATACTTGTCATCTACATTTTAATACATCCATGTTTAAGTTACTTGAACTAAGGTGTAACCGGTATAACTGACCACAGATCTGTAACTAATTAGGTACAAATTATTATTTCTACAAATAATACAAAAAATATGTTCGGTACCGCTTAAAAATATATTGATGGTTTCATCATTGAAAAACAACTGAAATAACTTTCTAAAGGAGTTTTCTGAACAATAGTGTAGAACAGAAATATGCAAAAGATAGTAATTGTTATGTTTATGCTTATATTTGTAATAATAAACAGTTATCATTCTACATTCGGCGTGAAAGGTGTTTATTTCCCCGACTACGTAAATGTTAATTCAAAGTTATTACATTGGCGACGAGTTGTTTGATTAAACCCGTATAAGTTATTATAATTAAATGTAACATTAAATTGTGTTAAAATTAATCAACATGGTCGGTAAAGTTAGTGAGTTCTAATTAGGTGCTAAAAATTGGTCTGCATATATTGCCCGTCTTGAACAAAATTTTATAACAAACAAAATTGAAGAAGATATGAAAGTGCCAACGTTGTTAACAGTAGCTGGAGACGATACCTACGAATTAATGGTAGATTTATGCAGCCCCGATAATCCAGCTGATAAAAGTTACAGTGCTTTAATGAAAATTGTTAAAAAGATTTACAACCAGAACCATCGGCGATAGCTGAACGATATAAGTTAGCCAGTGTCAACAGGAAATGAACGAATCGGTGGCACAATATGTAGCGGCAAAAATCTATCAAAATCATGTGATTTTAAAGACGGTTTAAAAGAAAACTTGCGGGATCAGTTAGTCTCTATGATTTACGTAACGACATCATTAAACAACGTTTATTTTCGGAAAAGCAATTGTCATATGCAAAAGCATACAGCCGAAAAAGATGTTAGTTTAAGGGAAGCTAGTATAACTTCGATTCATCAACTGCAGCAAGCAGGTGGTGGTCTCACCAGTTTAAAACCTGGAAGATATTCAGCGTCTATCGTGATCAGCCTACAATTTCAAGGGAAATATACGTTAAAGTTCCAGTTCGACGTTGTTTTGTTATTCTAATCTTTAATAATAATTTACATAACATTAGTATTTATTCTTTATATCGGAACGAGATTATGTAAATACATCGGAATAATATTTTAGAGTATCAATGTCTCATCTTAAAGGCTTCTGGTTGCAACTTTGAGATGCACCGTTATTTTTATTTTAGACTACATGTGAGCTACCTACATATGCATATTGCTAGTATATACCCACCCACTTTTGTAATCATTTTTTTTTTAATAATTTATAGTCTCATAAAAGAAAATGCAGGGTTACAAGATAATCGAAAAATGTATTACCAAAAATTGTTTAACATTTAAGAATTTTAATATAACGTAATCATTGAGGTAAATACGATGACGAACTAAAAGTGTAGTTATAAATTACGAAGTAAGATTATGGCTCTCTTATTAGTGTAACTGTATAACACATATTTTTACAATTTATTTATTTTGATAATAGCCGTTATCCGAAAACGAATATCCGTGTTAACAAAATGTTCAATATTGCAATATAAAATTAATCTCAATTTTTAAAACTGTTATCTTCAGCTACATTTCCTAAAAACAGTATACAAAAAAGAAACTTTACAACTACCCGTGGCAAACACATATCTGTAATAGAAATTGTCAATTTTCAATCCATAACAAAGTTGTACAATTAGCACGTAATATCAATAAACTCGTTAAACATTGTTATAATAATACTGTTCTATAAACTATTCAACGTTTTTAAATATTATTTTTAAATTGACTATTTTGGTATGATGTTGGTAACAGACAATTTTGTTTAGTACCACTGATCGCTTTTATAGACAGAAAGATTTTCATTCATTTTCACGTTCTCAAATTCAAGAGTCTTCTCGAAGTTGTTATCCATCTTCTAGAACGTATACCGAAAGATATAGAACACTCGAGAAGGATTGACTTTAGTGTAAACAAGTGTGTGAAGCTATCCGCGGACTTTATGTTATCTTCGTGTAAGTGATATAAATTAGTGTAAGTGTTTTTATTAAATATTATTAGATTTAATTAGTTCGACGATAGTAGATCTCAACACACACTGATAGTACCTATTTACTTACCTTTGATTATACTATCTTATAATATAAAGACATATACATTATTTAAAAAAGTACCTATGAAGTAAAAAATTTATTATATCTGTTTATAAAATTGTGTAAGTTGTAGGATCTAGGCATTCGTTTTGTGGTCGCAATACATTTTGAACTTGTAAAAACCTGCACATAATGATATACCAATATCATCTTGTTACAAGCATACGAGCTCAGAGCTTCGCGAACTTGCACTGACTTGTTCAATTCGTCACTCTATAAGTACGAATGTGAGACAAATACGTTTATTCGTTTCCTGAATCTTGAAAAGGAAAGTGCCAAGAAAACATTTAAAAAAATATAAACTGGTAGTTTATCACACAAATTATAGTGAATCACTGTTATTTTGTTTGAGAGTGCCGGAGAAAAGTAAGTACTTTATTTTTTATTAAATTATAGTTTTGTACTCGTAGTTAGCAAAGATAGATAAATTACGCCAATCATGACCTCAGTTATTAGTAGTTTAATATTCAAATCATGCAAAATTGCACGAGTACTCCTCAATAGTTTCTTTTTCAAAGTTTTAGCAATCGTTATTATAATTACAGTGCAATCTCCGTAATCTGAACTAATTGCGGCAAGATGTTCGGATTATGGAATGTTTTCGGAAAAATCTAAAAAAAGACAACTGTACATACATATTACGTATGTATTTTATTATTAACATACAATATGTTACCACTTTGAAAGATAAATTAAGAAAATAAGAAATCCAGAACTGTACAGCTGCGTGTTTTTTGAAGAATTTCCAATACACACTCTCACTTGTTTGTTTTTTTTTCCATAGAATTCAAATGTTTACATATAGGAAACATATTTAAAAAAAAATATTTTGGAATTAAAGAAAGGTTTTTTGCACTTTTTCAGACTATTTTAGAAGTTATGGATACTAAAGATAAAATTTTAAAAGACAATTTTTTGAAGTGGAAAACAGACATCGCCTATTTAACAGATTTGTTTACAAAATTTAATATGGATAATTTGCAATTTGCAATCAGATGTTTGCCAATTCGGCAATGACTATGTAATATTTTGTACTATCGGCTCGTACACCACTTTGATAAAACTGAGCGTCGACTTGAGCAAACCAGGAAGTTTTTGCCAAAACGATGGTAGTTTGACTCGTCGAACTTCGCTAATTTCTGACGAAGTCTTTGGTTCTTGCTTCATTATGTTTTCAACGGCACTTTGCATTAAAAAAATTATTCCACGTGCGCGCAAAGTCGTGTAAAATTTTTAGTTTTTCTCACTTAATAATCGTCGCGGGTTAGCAATATAACGGGTTATTAAAAGTTCTTTTTTATTAACAACAACTATTTTATTTAACTATTTACAAATATTTTACGATTAACACAGAGAAATCAGATTTTGCGTCGAAGCTGCCGGTAGCACATCGTAACCAGCAATTGAATTGTCGGCGGAAAGAAAAACTATAATCGATTCTCTTAGTGGTAGAGGGCGTTTCCTGTAAATAGGTTTTGGCGGCAAATTGAATTTGTAATTTGTTGACCGCTACAACGACTACAAACTCAAGGAGTAGTGTCCTTGTGGTGTTAAGTAAAAAAATTTCCTTTAAAGATTTGGTCTAAAGTAACCCATTTTAAGATATTTGCAACTAAAGTTTTCAGACCGGTCCTGAATATCGAAAGAAATAGAAATTGACTGTTTACAAAATAATTAAAGCAGATAGTAATGTTTATTTTGGCGTGTGTGCAAAGACAGAGAAACTGGAGGTGTTCTTCCTACCTACGAAGGCCGTGGGTGAAAAAAACCACCCCGTGCGGAAGAACAAGTAAAAGAAAACATAAAACTTTAATATTTGTTTTTCTTCAATGTATGTGCAGGTATTGTAAATTGTAGAAGATCGGCCACGAAGTACTAGAGAATAGGTCGTCCCATAGTACGGTACATCGTGTTTTAAAGAATTATTCATTGTAATGTTATCATGTTCAACGAGTCCAACAGCTAACCGACGTTGATTTTGAATCGCGACGTTAGTTTTGTGAGTGGTTACAGCAACAAGAAGTTTTAGACCCTAACTTTAGTGAGAAAATATTATTTTTTATTAATGGTAAATGGTAAAGTAGTTTATCCTCCTGTTGGTCAAGTTGTATTTAGTTCTAGATTTTTATCTTCTTTAGGAGGGGCAATAAAAACCACTCTAAACTGTTTTTATGGCTACGTTTCGTGCCTCTAGTGTGCACTTCTTCAGGCCAAAGAAAAGGTTACGAGTGGTGGTAGTCCACTGGTCCAACAAGCATACCGTCTAATAAGTTACTTATTCTAGTTAACATGAAATTAGGTCAATGATTAAAAGAATTTAAATATATATACAAAGAAAACGACGGACATTAAAGTTAAACAAACAATATACACTGAATGCAAATTCAAAAAAAAAATTATATATATATATTATTTTTTATATTCAGGTGTGTGTTGTTTTACTGAATTTTCACAACACGCATGTTTGGAATGAGGAAAACCCTCATGAAATTCAACCATGCTATTTTCAGTGGTGGTTTTCTATTAATGTTTGAGCGGGTATTTTAAGAAATAGTTTAATTTGACTGTTTGTTTTACCTGAAAGACTTACGGGAAACTTGTACTTAACTTTTTTACAAGAAGTTCACAAAACAATGTAAATTATGCGCAATAGAGCTCCTCCGCATGTAAGTCACCCCGTTTGCGATTTCTTAAATATAATTTTTACGGGTCGTCGGGATTTGAAGAACCGGTCCTAGGCGCTGGCCAGCCCGTAGTCCCGACACAATGTGCAATATTTACGCTAATTACGAGAGACGGTGTTAACAAATTATTTAATGCTACAAGTTCGATGGCTCAAAGTTTATTTGTATGTTGACATTTTTTGCGTGTATTGATGGTGTGCTATGATTTAACCTTTTAAATTAACAACCTGTTAATCACATACACGCTGTGTGTATTTACTGCTTTCTAAAAACTAAACATTTTTTTCTGAATTTCGGATATTGTTATCATTCGGTTATCAAAAACCTCAAGTCCCAAAGTGATCTTATACGGTGCAAACATCATACCAAAACACTTTTAACATAACAAATGCTCTATCTCAACCGTTACTCAAACAAGAGTAATAACAAGCAGTAGCCGGAACCAAAGTCGATAGAATAGACTTCAATAGGTTCACAAATACGTACCAGAGTTCTGGAAACGCTAGTTCCCGAATTACGACTTGTTACGGTAAGAATTAGGGGTAACTAAATTTAAATGGAGCGATGGCCGCGGTAGCTCGGTTCTTGAAGGCAAAATGGGGTGGGTTAGAAATTGTGAGGGGAATATTTAAATCAAAGATGTCGTGGTAGATAAAATTAATCAAATAGTGATTAGAAATTGTTAGAAATGGGCGCCACACAATTTGTTTAGTTACGGTCCTGTTAAGTAAATTGTAAAAGTTTAACAGGGCTTTAGTAGTAGCGAAGGGTTGCTGAAAGAAAACGAGGAAGGTTAAGCAATAAATAGCAATCAGTAAATTTGATGTAAATATAATGAATTTAGAATAAATAGCAATTTACAAAATAATTAATAAAATATTCAATTTTGAATTATGCAAACAAAATATGCGTGAAGTTGAGTAAAACAATCGATAATGAATTTCAAATATTACAAAAAAAATACAGGATCTAAATTACCTTGTGTTAAAACAAAAGTAGTAAAACTAATTTAATTAAGTTAGGTTCGCAAAACAAACAAAAAGAAACAAAATTATATAAATTTGGGGCAGCGATCGGGATTCGACAAGACAGTAATTACAAATTTGAAATACAAAAAAAAATCTTACCTTTATTACTTCGCTGATGAAACTCCGTGCACGGTATTTCCAGTCAAAGTTTCCTTAAATAAAATATTTAAAACAAACAATTGGCCGTCTGCAAATAACAGCCGAGAATTAGAGTTAGGTTCAAGTTTACTATCTCGTAGATCAGGAGTTAATAATCGTCGCGGGTTAGCAATATAACGAGTTATTAAAAGTTCTTTTTTATTAACAACAACTATTTTATTTAACTATTTACAAATATTTTACGATTAACACAGAGAAATCAGATTTTGCGTCGAAGCTGCCGGTAGCACATCGTAACCAGCAATTGAATTGTCGGCGGAAAGAAAAACTATAATCGATTCTCTTAGTGGTAGAGGGCGTTTCCTGTAAATAGGTTTTGGCGGCAAATTAGAGTTAGGTTCAAGTTTACTATCTCGTAGATCAGGAGTTGCGTAACCAAATTTATGTAGGTTCATAGGTCAGTTACAATTACGTTATAAGTCAACAAAGTTCAAGGTAAATCAGATAACAAATTCTTATAGAAACAAAGAGAAATGAAATTAAGTAAATTGAGCCAAAGTTTAAATAACAAAAGTGAATTTTAAATAGCAAAAAAAAAATTGTAAAATTTTATAGTATAAGAAAAAGTTTTTGAATTTCTAAAGTTGATTAAGCAAGTAGGATTTTGATTAAAAGTTCAATGTAGAAAATCAAATCTTTGAGATTTACACAAATATGAATTAATTTACAATAAAACGAAGGTTAACGGTTGGTTTTTTTCTTAGTCAGTTGCTGCAATCGAAGTTGACTTCTCAGCGTAGCGTTAGTGAAGTTTACAGATGAACGGAGTATTTTGGTAATTGAAGGAACTCTCATACGTGGAGGAAGCAATCCGTTGGAGAAGACGTTCATAGAAATTGGAACAATTTCGTCGGAAGAAAAACCGCTATAAAGAGGAAGGGAGAGAAGCGAAGTTAGATTAACTAAATAAAGCAAAAACTAAGTACTTTACCTGGGTATAATAATCCAGCGTTAAGAAAACTAAGTACACTTTTAAAATTTAAAGTAACTTATAGCCGTAAATATACGATTTTTAGTAATTTTAGGAAAGAAACAGGTTCCGTAGATATACTAAAAGTTAGGAAGGTTTCAACGTAATATCCGGTAAAATCACCGTGTTTAAGTAAACGTTAGTACTTCCAAGGTACAGTAAATTTTTGAAGTGATCTCAACAAGAGTTTGTCAGGAACTGAATAAAGAAGGAAACGAAAGAATCTAGGTCATAATGACCTCACAAGATAACAAAATAAATTCGTCAGCAAACTCGTGAGAACGCTCGAGTAACTGATATTTTAAACAAGGATCTTGATAAGGACTTGCAGAAAAGCAGAATTTAATCACGTATTAAGCGAAGATAATACGCTCTTAATTAATCATAAATTACAAATTATCAACTTTAAAATGTAACGAAATAAAGCGTGAGATTAGCAGCAACAGCAGATTCCCACACGTCTAACTTAAATGAATCGAACAGTACCGGATTTAGAAAAATTTGCTCAGGGCGTAACAGACTGAGGTACAAGACTTATACCACACATCAGGAAATAACGCCATTGCACATTGTGTGGATGAAGACCTTGAGATGTCCAAAAAGATTGCGGTAGTCGACGAAGTCAGAATATGTTAGTTGTCTTCCAAGAAAGATATGTTGAAGAGTCAGTCTGGAGTTATCATCCGAGCAGAACATCCAACCATAGAAACTACACTGACTACTACTTCTACACCCAACGATGCTGCCAAGAAGGAGAGAACTATCGTCATCGCCTTTCTACAACAGAACAGAGTTAAGCAAGCTGCGTAGTATTTTCTAGAAATTCGAAACTGTTCGAGAATCTTCGCAGCTAATTAAAAAAACGTCGAAATATACTAAAAGATTATAATAAAAAATGTAAAAAGTAAAGATAAGAAATCGACTTTAGTCTTAAAAGTAACGGTGCTGTATGAATAAATACGTGTGTAGCTTTATCACAAGTGTGTTTATTTAAATCTACAATTACATTAATTTTATAAGATTTTGTTTTAATAATTAGTTAGTTATAATTTCTTAGTTCGTTGTGTTTTAGTTTTAATAAAATAAGTTATATTTATAATCACGGAAAATACTTCAACTAAATGAAATTTTAAGTTCACAGAGCAATACATCTATGGTCCCAATGCTGGGCAAGTTACTTTGTAAAAGTAGCTAACTACTAACTAAAGTTACTACTTTTTAAAAGTAGTGTAAGTTACTAACTACCGTAAATCGAAAAATAGTTAGGTTACTAACTACTCAATAGTTGTATTCTATAATATAAGTTATTTTTTCCAACTACTTGTAGAAAAAGTAGTTCTAAGACGATTTATGTCATACCACTTTCAGTCATATAAACATAAGTACCTATAGACACTAAATAATTATTACATTAAAGAAGACAAAGTAAATCAATCACGCTCACACACGAAAACAATAAAACAATTTTAACGTGGGTACTACTATTCTATTTTCATGTATATCTATTTTTGTACGAATTCTGAAAAAAAAATAACATAAACCTTTAAAAAAACAGAACTTAACGTAATAAACTTATTGTGGAATTCAATATTTATTTCCTTTTCATAAAACTAACTTTAAAAAAAAGCATCATACAATGCATTTCTTTTCGGCGAATTTATATAACCTTATAATCATCTGACATAAATATATGAATTCTGTTATCTGTTATATATTAAGTGTTTTAACAATTCCAGTTCTACTCTTCTTCAAAATCAAAAAAATCTTCGTTTTGTTGAAGTAATACTTTGTTTACGTTTAGATCAGTGGCATTTAACATTTCAAAACAAATTAGGTTTGCTGACTTTATAAAATTTTTTTGAATAGTTGTTACATGCATGTTTACTTCTGCGTCACTCATCTCATCTCATCACTTGAAGGGGTTTTGCCCATCTCAGTTTAATACTTGGTATTGCACTATATGTTTATTCGTTGCTTGCTGTCATACGCAATAAAAATTAAGTAAAAATAGAAATCAGTTTTATAAAAATTGCATTTAAATGGTTTAAAAAGTTCCAGTAAATATCTGATTTGTTACTACCAATGGATGTTGCCCTTTAAACCCTGCAACGGTTATGTGCAAAGTTTTTAAATGATGTAATTTTTCAGTATGGATATTTATTTATCATTTCCTACAAATTAATAAACTTTCGGCTTTTAATATTTATTACTTTGTTCGTATATATATGAATATTTCGTATAAATAGAACGTCCGATAAATAATTAAGAACTATTATAATTAGTAATTAAAGGTAATATCACATATTTTATGTCTTTATTTTGGGTTTTCCTCAATACGTCTGCTGCGTGTGTAAGTTGTAGGGCACAATCAGGATGAGCACTTCCAGGTAATTGCGTACATTCTTGTTCAAAAATATAGGCCAAACCGTTAAGTAAATCCAAAAAACCTAAAGATATGGCGGCTTTTCGTAAACGATTTAACTCCTAAAAAATATATAATGTAACAAGCCAAAATACATATCGTGTTACCTTGTAGAATTGCTGCGTTTTCTCGGGCAATTTTCTTGCGTGTCTTAAAATTTTCTGTATATCTGATTGAAGTCCAGATTGACGAATCCACACAACACCATTTTGAGAATAACTGCGTTTCTCTGAAGGTCTTACTGGAAAACTACCTACTTGTTCTGGCATTAAATTATCAGACGAGTCTAAATGATTTAAATCTCCCAGCCACGGTACTGCGTCAGATCCAGGTGTTAAAACGGTTAACATAAGATTAGATTTTTTCTTTGAATCTGCCCACGAATATATAAATCCAAACCAGTTTTCCCCTAAAGTTACTAACGCAGTCATGTTTTCAACTTTGAGTGCACCATGCAGTAATACACAGAAAGATGGCACTTTGCCTTCTTCAGCTGTGTCTTCATCCGCAAGATCAATTTCTGCATTAAGAGGAAGATTTTCTTTGCCAAGACTGCTAGTTGGTAAAATTAAATGTCGACTAATTGCCATTGGTGAACCAACATCTGCTATAGGCATAAATCCACACACCTCTATTAATTCCGATAGTACATTAGTTTGGCAATCAAAATCTGTTAATTTAGTATAAGGCTATAACATAATAAAGAAATCGCAACTTCCAAAAGGTTTTAACTTACAATAGGTGCTGGCGATAAAGTTACTCGAGACTCTAAATTACCGCACTTTAAAGTACCTCTAAACGAAGTGTACATGTCTTCAGCTAATTTTTGAAACATCGATACAATTGTAGACTCACATAAGTTACCGTCCGGTATTAATACTGATCCATCGTAACCAGTCATATCGACAAGTCTTTGATATAAGGGTTTTGCTAAAAATATTGTTTACTCGTATAGCAATACATTTCATAGGTTTCTTACATTTGACCAAGTTTGGATCATTGTTAGGCGCAATACAAACTACATGAAGCTTTGCTGGAAAAGCAAATGGAAGTGGAAAAGGGTTTGAAGCATTGCGATGATTCAATGTTGAAAACGACTCTGTAAGAGATAATGGTCCTACGCCTGTATTACCATCTGTTATTAGCACAAACTAAAAATGGAATTAATTATTTGAAATAGTTCCTAACAATTATAAAAAGCACACCTGGCAAGCAATATTATTACCCCACTCTCCAAGGACTAATTGACTAGCACCTTGTAACGCTGATTCTATACCAGTTTTATCATAATCATCCAATTTTTGAAGCTCTGTTTTAATTGCATTATAGTCCCTGGTAAATGCGCATCTTTCTTCATATAAAGAAGAAAATGCAACCTATAACAAAAGAATATCATTTAAGATATTAAATTTAAAGAACAAAAAATAAGAAAAAGCACGTAGTTAAATGGATATGAATAAATAATAAAAAAAAACATACTGTAAATACTTGTAAATTACAATGCTTAGTGGGTTAATTGAGAGATGTAATGGAGTTCTTAAAAAGCGTTTTAAGTGCTTGAAAAAAACAGGGAACCTCAAATAAAGAATAATGTGCAAATTATTCCCAATAAAGATGATGTTGATGAAGAGGGCATAGACGAAGCAGTTTATGATAAAAAAAATATGCAACAAAACAAAAAATCCAGAGTTAGCTGACAGCTGATTATTATTAGTATGAGGTTTTCTTTCATAGTACTTAGCCCTACCATATAAGAAAACATCGCAAAACCTGGAATTAATATTGTTACTAGCAAGTAACAGTAATGCCAATGTAGTATACCAATATTGTCTAATAAATCTTTTAGAGTACACCGCATTGTTTAAATATGTGTTTTACCTTCATTATAAAAATTAGTTACAGCAGCTACTGTGGTATGTTAGGGGACAACTTTTTATGCAGTACCCTGTATGTCAAACGTTGTAGGATTAGGGAGTTCAGTTTTAGTTAAAATTACGTTAAATTTGTGAACAGTGAACAAATGAGAAACATTTTTTTTTCCTTTTCCGCGGGAGGAAAACATTACGAACAAACAGTGAACAGTAACAATATTAGTGACCCTTAACAAACATTAACAAAGACATTAACAATTTGTGATCATAGAACAGCTACGTGTTTTGTGTACTTTCGTAAACCACAACAACGGCCACGCCCGCAACAACAAGCTCCGGAAACGCCACCGATTATCTACTAAATTTCAAATTCGAACGTTTTGATGCGAATAAAGAAGGCTGGGAATATTACATACAACGCTTTAAAATCGAGTTACAACTTCGTGAGTTAGATAACGATAACCCGCAAAATCAGGTAAAATTCTGAAACTAATTATTAAATTAATTTTGAATGCGGAAACCGATTGCCTAATGTGCGGTAATCAGAGACACCGACGAAAGGAACAATGTCCGGCAAACGGGAAAAATGTGCTTCGTGCGGCGGAATAAACCATTTCGTGAAAGCATGTATTAAAAACGGTCATGCAGAAGTGAAAACAGTAAACACCTTAACAAAAATAATACACGTCACGTTCGTGAAGCCGACGATAGCAATCAACAAGGTAGCGATTCAGAAAGTGATACTTCCAGAAATACTTTTATTATGTGGCACGTGCATAGCGCAAAAAAGGTAATGTTAACAGTAACGCTCAACCACCTCGAATTGGAAATGTTGTACGATCCAGAAGCAGCATTTTCAGTAATCGGAAAAAAATTATGGCAACGGATTGGGAGCCCAAAATTAAGTAAAACAGAAAACTTAATGGGTTACAGGGACACTGTAATCAAAACGCTTGGGAAAACGAAGGTATCAGTAACAGCTTTCGGTAGTACAATGAACTTGTCGATTTGTGTGACTTTATCAGACGATATACCATTATTCGGACTTGATTGGTGCTTAAAATTCAAGTTACCACTTCCACCAGGGCAAAATTATGCCAAGTAACAAATGCATCAACAGAAGGAAGGGTAAACGAGAGAGACAACGAAACAACATCAGACCAAACTGTTAAGTTTTTACAAGTGTCAAAATTATTGGAGGCACATAAAGAACTTTTCAGTGGAAAATTGGAGCAGTTAACGGACCCCTAATCAAGATCCACATGAAACCAAACCGTTGACTGAAGAAATGTATAAAGACTCGCAAGGCTCATGTTAAAAATCGTACCGTATTACTATCTCACTTTTGTGGCTCTCTGCACCCCGCTGCCTACAAACTTCACTCTTGGATAGTCGCGACACTGTTGTTTTCAACGCGAACTAAAAAGATAACACTAGAATGCTTGGAAAGTAATATGATAACTCTTCAAATAATCGTTTGTTGTATTTACTAGATACCGTTGACTGATATAAAATGTTTTGAGTAAACGATATGTAATTTGACAAGTTGAATTTTTTTCTTCAATCTATACGTTTGCCAGAGTTTGGCTTTGTATTTTTTCTCTGCTGTTTTAATTTACTTTACAATATTTTATACTTTTTTTTCAAAAAAGCTGTGGTAGGAGATTCCATTTATAAAATTTGAATAACTTAGTTCTATATTATAAATAGTGGTTGGCGATACGATACATCGAATCGAATATCGATACGTATCGATATATCGAAACGTATCGGAATATCGATATGGATCGGAGTATCGCTACGATCGATATCAGTACGTATCGCAATATCGATACATATCGAAATATCGACATTTCGATACGTATCGATAGACGACCCAGGCCTAATATAAAGTAGGAATGGTGATTTAAATCATTAAAAATCGATTTTTGTACTCTAATAAAGTGATTTTTACAATCGATTTTTCTAGCCAATTTTTTTAAATTAATTGATTCAAAAATGGAAGCGAACATCGCTTTATCGAACTATAATTATTCTGCAATCAACTAGAATGTAAAAACAAAAAACTCATAAGTAAATAATCAAATCGCCAAGTGAACAATAATTTAAAATAGCAGATTACAAATTCAAAACCGCCGGCGGTAATTTGATACTTGCACAAGAAGCAAAACAGAATTTTTGTTATGTTTATAAATGTATATAACTGTTTTATCGTGTTTTGCAGTTAATAATATTTGTTAAAATGTGACTACAAAAAGGATTACCAAATCGGTTTTCCGTTCAATTAAAACTTTTTAACTTGATTTGCTAATAAAGATTACACCAATTTTCAATAAAATTGTGAATTTGAAACGGCGTTTTATTTTTTGGTATGACTAAGCGTAGCCACTGCTCGATGCGTATACATACGATGCAAACACTACAACTTCTAGCAATGAACTGAAATCTCGGATCCTAAATATACGGTGGCGCCTCCTATATCTCGGATCCTGCGGTGACTACGATTTTTACCATAAAGCTGCGAGTCTTTATACATTTCTTCAGTCAACGACCAAACGCAGTACCGAAAACATTTCGGCCTAGACCAGTACCTATCGCTTTGCAAGAAAAGGTAACGGCCGAATTGGATAGATTGGTTGAAGAAGACTTGTTAGAAGCGGTTAACATGGTGGACAGCTCGATCTAATGGGTAACACCGATCGTGCTGGCGGTCAAGTCAAACGGAGGCATAAGAATCTGTGGTGATTTTTCAGTTACCATAAATCCATGAAAACGACTACACGTTACCACGGTTCGAAGGCATCATGGCCAAGTTAAATGGAGGAAGATATTTCTCAAAACTGGACCTGACGGATGCCTATCTACAATTACAAGTACATCCCGATTCGAGGAAATATCTGGTCATAGCAACTCACCTCGTATTATCAATACAAGAGGCTACAATTTGGAGTGAACTTTGCGCCGTCTTGTTTCCAACGAATAATGAACCAGCTACTCTCTGGAATCGAGGGAACGGTTTGCTACCTAGACGACATCCTGGTAACAGCAGAAACAGAAGAATTACATTTGATACGACTGGAACAAGTGTTAACCAGATTACAAACAGCCGGACTGCGAACACAAAAGACAAAATATAAGTGGTTACAGAAAAACATTTCCTTTTTAGGTCATGTGATCAATGCAGAGGGTTTACACCCAACTGACGCACATTTACAAGCGATTCGTGAAATGCCAGCTCCCACAAACACAAAAGGATTGAGGTCTTTCTTAGGCTCGATTACATACTACAGCAGATTTATTAAAAATGTACCGGTCATTTGCATTCCCTTATACAATCATTTGAAGAAAAAAAATATTTTCATTTGGACGAAGGAAGATAACACCATTTTCGAAAAATTAAAGAAAATACTAACTTCTAGCGACACTTTGGTGCATTGTAATCCAGACTTACCTATAGTGGTGACAAGCGATGCAAGTGAAAAAGGAGCTGGTGCCGTACTTTTTCATCAGTTTCCAGATAAGAAATTGAAACCTTCGGCTTTTGCTTCAAGAACCTTCTCCAAAGTAGAGAAACGTTACGCTACCATTGATAAAGAGGCTCTCGGGATTCTTTTTGCGGTAAGCAGTTTTCATCATTTTCTGTATGGTCGTCATTTTACGATCCGAACAGATCATAAACCCTTAGAGCGTATTTTTAGCAGAAATAGGGAAACGTCCAAGATAGCGAGCAATAGATTGCTGAGATAGGCAATGATATTAAACAGCTACGATTTCGATATTGCGTACCAACCTGGGAAAGAGAATGGTCCAGCAGATCCACTATCACGACTTCCTTTGGCTACAACTGAAACTTCAACAACGGAAGAAGTAAGGCTACCAAAACGAGCACAATTGTTAACTTTCAGGCTCCTTCACTTGAGGCCAATCACAGCACCAAGCAGCGATAAAATTTTCCAACAGATAATTAGATAACCACATACTGGCCAAAGAAAAACAAGATTCCGGACAACTTAAAAACGTATTATGAAAAGAGAGATGAACTTTCATATGAAGATAAAATTTTATTATGAAAAGGTAGAATATGCATACCTAAATCTCTGAAGGATAACATATTAAACATGTTACATGATGGACACCCAAAAATAACAGTCATGCAATCTAACGCACGATTACATGTGTTTTGGCCACACATTGACAAAGACATTTTAAACTTTGTTAAGACGTGCTCAACATTCCAAGAATCAAGACAATCAACCACAAGAATGCCACTCTACCCCTGGAGTCCACCACCGGAACCATGGTCACGCATTCACATTGACCTTGCAGGGCCTTTTGAAGGAAAAATGTGGTTGGTGGTCAACGATGCTTATTCGCGCTGGTTGGAAATCTTGCCAATGAAGAGAACCACAGGCAGTAGAATGATTAACAAATTAAGAGATATGTTCTCCAGGATAGGTTACCCAAAAATTATTGTTTCTGATAGTGGACCACAGTTTATCTCCGAGGAATTCTCGCATTTTTGTAGAGAGAAGGGAATTACGAATATCCGCTCAACTCCTAACCATCCTCAAACTAACAGTCTGGCAGAGAGAGCAGTGAAGACGTTTAAAGAGAGAATGGCAGCCAGCGGGACAAACAAACCCATCGAAGAACGGCCCGGCTCCACCGAAAAGGCACCCAGTGAAGTACTGTTCGGAAGACCTCTGAGATCTTTGTTTGATCAATTGAAACCCGACATTGTTAGAAACATGGGTAAGGAACAAACGGGGCAGAAAAACCTTCTTGACAGGGGCGCGCGTTTCAAGAGGTTTGAACAACGTCAGCCAGTATGGGTCAACGACCCCACCACAAAGGGCTCATCGCCGGGGGAAATTATAGAACAAACGGACCCATACTCCTATTTGGTGGAGGTAGGTGGTTCCACAAAGAGGAAACATGGGGACCAAAGGATCAAGACGAACTGACTCCAACAACTGGAAAATCTACAAATAGTGAAGGCAGATTGACTGGCGAAACTGCGAATACCGAGCAAAATCAGTCGCATAAGTTGGTCGAGGGCGCTGAAAATAAAATACCACCTTCACGAGAACAGCCAGAAGCGCCACGAAGGAATCCGGTCCGTGAAAGGAAACCTCCCCTGAGGTATCGCGAGTGAGTGCGTGTGAGTCTACATTGTGTGGGGGAGGGATGTGGTATGTTAGGGGACAAATTTTTATGCAGTACTTTGTATGTCAAACGTTGTAGGGTTACAAAGTTTAGTTTTAGTTAGTGTGTAACCAGGTAGGGATTAAAGATGGCTATTAAATAAAACGTAATTTTATTTTCGACTACTTAAAGATGCATCAAACCATACTACAGCTACTACCATATCATTGAGGACATCCATTAATTACGTGAGCTCTTTTTCGGTCAATTTAGACTCCCCCCCCCTTTAGGCGAGATTTAGTGAGATTTGTCTGGACCCCCCCTCCCCTTACGTGAGATTTACGCTTAAAATATTTTAAACTTAATTTATTTTTATTACTCGGGAAAATAATTAATTTTTCAGGTATATTATACTTAATTTATTTAAATTTAATAAAATTCAAAAAAAAACAAATAGATAAAAACAACACTTTTTTAAAATTTAAAATCCGTGCATAGGGAATAATCGATACTTTATTTGTCTTTTCTTTTAAATACCCGAATCATTTTTTTCTCTTTTTTTTATATTACGCTCGTACTAAATAATATGAATAGCCATGAAATTTATTTTAGCGGGTAATAAATGAACACTTAATAGTAGTTTACGTAACAAGAGTCGAAAGTAAGAAATAGCATAACAAACGTTAATGCGACGCGAGGCCGCACGGCCGAGCGTTGCATGTGAGTGAGTTATGCTATGATTCTTTCGACGAGAGTAATGTACATTATTTTTTGTGTTGCCTTTTATAAAATTACATTCTTTTTTGAAAAAATAAAAAAAATTAACAGAAATATAATGTTGGTACTACATTTATTACTAAATCTGTCACATTTGACATTAACTTTAACATCGTTTTTCTTCAATTTTAACTGGATTTCAAGATTTTTAAATTGATTTTCCACCTGTCGCATACTTGTTCTAATATATTAATTGACTCTGAACACTTACTTTTATGTAGATTCCCAGTTTTGATTTTGCCACCCTAGAGCTTTTTTCGTTCATTACGTAACTACACTAACGAACGAATATTGCCGTTTGCGATGCTGGCAGCACAAAATAGTATATTATATATCAAGGTTGAGAAGTGCATCATTATAACCTAAGCGATAGATTATATCGCGAGACGCGAAGCGTCGAGGGATATAAATCGCGCAGGTTATAATGAACTTCTCAACCGTGTTATATATACAATTTTTTCCACTACTAGAATTATTAAAACCTTTCTACCTGTTACTAAATCAAATTTAAAATTTAAGATATTAATTTTAAATTAAAAATCAAGTCAGTAATTCTGACAGTTGTCATTAGTTTAATAGAATTAATTTTGACGTAATTCTTAATTGTGATTTAAAACACAAAAATAAACAGATAACGTAAGTTTTTATTGCTAAAGTTGTTTAAATTGTTTAAAAACATTATTATTTTAAGCATTGATTATATCTAAAACATATTTAACTCAATAATATTCACATTTAATAAAGCGCGAACTTCAAATAACTTACTTTTTAAAATCAAATTAATTTATTAATTGAGCGATTTGAAAACTTAAATTAGCATTAAATAAAATCTCTTGCTCTTGGTACGCAGTTTGGTAAACTTTTTTTCTTTGAAACTGTTGTAGTATTATCAGAAAATGTAAATATGTTCATTATTAACTACTAGTTAATAATGAAATATTATTTACCTGCGCTTAAAAAAGTACAACTTCACGGCCTTCTATTATACGTAATAATGCAAGCGTATACAACTAGTAGTGGAAAAAATAATTTTATTTTAATATCTGTAATATTTTATATTTTTTGAAGTTGACGTGAGATTTTCAATTATCCCCCCCCTCGGTTTAAATGAGATTTCATTGGACCCCTCCCCCCCTATTCTGAGCTCACGTAATTAATGGATGCCCCCATTCGACATCTAATAAGAGAATACGTATTACAGTAAAGTTTTTTAAAAACTTAAATAAAATATACAAATGCCACATTTGAAATTGAGATGTTTGACTAACCTCCAACACAACTTAGTCCAATAACATCCAAAATGTTTTTCTCAACCCCTGTTTGCACTGCTGCCAGTCCCAGTGAGAACGGAATTTAATAGTACTGCTAAGTTTTACCATAATAAATGTGAATCTATGAGTAAACTCATTTGTAAACTCAAGAGTTTTACATACCTGAATTTTGTTTAATAAAAACCAGTAACATTAGTTTGCACTTGTTAGCAATGCAATGTGTAAACAAATTTATCGCATTTTTACTTACTTTAATTACACCTATTATTTTTGTATTACATTAATAAAATACGCTCATGTTATCAAATAAATGGTATATGACGTAAAAGTGATTAAGAACAACTCCATAGGCAGAGCTGAGCAAAATACTGACATGAAGAGTTATTTGAAATACAAATTACTACATCAAAAATAACTTTGATCACATCATAGTATTTGAACTACAAAAAGTCCTAAATACTCTTTATCACATCGTATTTGAATTACCAAAATATTTGTTCCGGATTGCTACCATGATACCAATCGTAATGAACACACTATAGAAATGAAAGAAAAATAGCAGTGTTGCAGAATACTTGAAAAAAATGTATTTAAAATACGAAATAAGTATACTTTTCTAAATAATTGATTTTTTTGTGTGAATTGCGATTTGACATTAATAAAGCTACTAAACGACGATTTTTTCTGACACTCATTGCTGATTAACAGTAAACGTAATATAATATTATTTGAATATGTACAGACGTTCAAAAATACTAATATCATCCAGTATGATTCAACGTATATGTTATGATCAACTTCATTTTATTGTTTTCTTTTTGATAAAACTGTAATGCGGTATTTTTATAGCTTTCTGAGACATATTATTTCAAGCTTCAACGACAACTTTTGAAAATTACGTACGGCAAATACACAGTTTCAGTTACAACACGTCGTGCAACTCCGACCGCTTCATGATTACTGAATTAAAACCATCGCAGGCTACAAACGCGAGAGTCCTTTCACATGTTAAAACTGCATATTAAATCTCGTAGAAGGGGTCGCGACGTTACGTTACAATGCTCTATTAGATATACAGCCATGGGCTCAAGTGATTGTAAACCCAACATAAAGAAATTACCTATTGAATATACGTTGCTTTCAATGACCATATTAAATTAATGTTTTAGAGAAATAAAAAGTATATAAAATTTATACCCTAAAATATGTTTAAATATTTTAATTCATTATTTGTAGTCCCCATTGCAGGTGGTGATGTCAATTCGAATCTTTGAAATTTCTCAATTAATGAATCAGGAGACAACTGCAACCTCCCGCCCATCGAAGAAAGCTTTAGCTGCATGTTAGGTACTGGTTTTATATTTATTAAAAGTTAATTAACATTTGAAATTGATTGATCATTAGTTCATTAGCAATGGTCAAACCACGCCAATAAACATGAGGTTGATTGTACTTAAAAACCACCTACTCCTAGGAATATCTTACCATAAATCGTATATATTGTTGCAAGTGAAACCAATAGTTGATAAAACGCATTCATCTGTTAACTGTATATTATATTCACACTTGTTTGTAATATAAATTGTACAAGTATTTTGAACACGAAAATAAAGTTTAGATTTTTCATGAAATACAATGACTATAAACTTAAGCAACTTATTTATTTCAAGCCAAAGACTGCCATTGAAACTATTTGACAAACAAAACTAAGCAAAATAAAATTTCTTCAAATTTAGTCTGAAAATTACTTAAAATAGAACAAAACAATAAGTAACTAAATGATGTATGATCAAGTAACAGTAATTCCCTAAAAATAATACACGACAACGCATAACTATTTTAATACAAAAAATAGTTTAATGATTTACATTCAGTCAATAAATAGTGGTAAAATACCTGAATTTTTCTGGCCTATTAATATCTACAATGTTAGCATAAAATTACTTAAATTAGACATCTATAAGAATTTCTTTAAAATCGAATTATGCTACAAATTGTAGTAGCACTGACTTCATTAGTAATGAGTATCTACACTATCCGGAGTTTACACTAGCTTGAGCAGCCTTCTTGGCCTTTATAATTTCAACTAAGTCTTTATATCTTTTCATACACTCTTTTTTCGTACGATTTGGAATACATTCGGCAATTCTATCCCAACGATCTGCAGTTGATGCAGGATATGTTTTTAAAGCTTGCTCCAAAAGTTGTTGTTCAGTCGCTGTCCATACTTGTTCTTTGTTTCCATTTTCAACAACTTTTTTACTAATTTCAGATTCATTAACTACTTGAATGGTACGCTTATCTTTTTCAAAATTTGTAAAAGCTTGTTTATTTGCAGCTTCTTTTAGATCGCTTTTTGAAAAATCTGTATTTTGCAAATCTTTAGCTTTAGCGAGTACATCCTTAGCACAATATTTTACAGAATTTTCTCTAAAGATACCATGTTGATTCATAAAGTTAGCAACCACTTCCCATCGTTGATTAGTACCGGCGGGAAATAAGTTCACAGCTTTAATTAATAGTTGTAGATTCTCTTGAGACCACTCTACCTTCATTTTTAATCCGTTTTTAATATTTTTAACTGCATCATTAGTTTTTTGAGCCATCGTTTCCAAGCATGCTTTTCTTTCCGATTCTTCACGTTCTTCACATTGACTTTTGATTTTTACAAAAACAGAATGCCCGTTGTTTTCTAACTTTTCATTTAATTCTTCTAACTCCATCAATGTAAGCATTTCACAAATTTTATCGACAGCTTGCATATGCACTAAGCGTTCATCTTCGTTATTTGCATAATAATTATTTGCTTTACAAACGTCCCTAAAAGTTTTTCTTTCTTTTTTAAAAGCTTTCTTTTGTAGTTCCCGCTCTTGACGTTTCCTTTCAAGCTTAGCACGTTCGGCAGCTTCAGCTTTCTCTTTTGCTAGTTCGATTTCACGCATTACCCTATCTTCCTCCTCCTTTTTAGCTTGAGCGGCCGTTTGTTTAGCTTTTTTAGCAGCTAACTTCCTATCTTTATCTTCTTGTTTAAATTTAGCAATTCTTGGATCTGCATTATATGCCAAATCAACTAAACTTCTTATTCTTAACATTTCTTCTTTCTTTTTACGTTGACGTTCTGCCCTGTTGATTTTTTCACACATTCTACGTTCATCTCTATCTTGACACTTTTCTTTATCCTCTTCATCTTCATAAGAATATTCCCTCCATGACTTAAAATCGTACCAAAATAAATAGAATTTGTCAACTTGTTCTCGAGTAGAATCAAGTCTACCTAATTTTGGAACTGGTTGTTTTTCAGACCATCGAGAATTAAGATCAAAATAATATTGAAAAACTTTAAAAAAGTCTTCTTTTAACTCGGATCCTGCAGGCAAAGTGTCATCAAATTCTGGATCTACTGAATCATAAGCTCGTCTTCTCATTAATGTTCCTAAAGTTTCATATGCCATCGTAATACAAGTAAAATAATCATCATCAGGTCTTATTTCCTCTCCTAAAGCTTTACGTTTATCAGGATGATGTTTAAGTACCATTCTACGATATGCAGTTTTAACAACATCGTCGGAAGCATCAAAACGAAGATTCTTTATACCTAATACTCTGTAATGATCCTGCTTCTTCCATTCTTTAGGATCTAAGCTTCTCAAATACTCAACATTGTCTTCGTAAATCACATCGTTATTTTGTTCTTCGCTAGAATCAACCTCATCTTTTCTTTCTACCTCACATTCAAGTACTTCGTGAGGAAGAAATAAAAGTTGCGGCACGTTGTCAATTACATTGTATACAAAGCGGTATCGTACTGCAACAGCGTTGCAGAGGTTATCTGGTGCTATGTTAATTCCCATTGTCAAAAAAGCATAATATTTTATCTCCTATTGATAAACGGTAACTTATAGTAAGTTACAATTATTAGGTTCACTAATATTTACTAGTTTTTTTACTATTTCTGTTTTTAAATTTAAGAAAAATTTCGAACAACGAAGTCAATGTCACATGGCAAACGTCAAAATTATTTAACCATAATTGGATGTGATTCTTATACCGTTTACGTACGACAACAGTAAAGTGTAAAATTCAAAACACGTCCTGTTTAGAACACTTTCATGGATAAATTATTATTTCACTTGTGTAAGTCGTAAAGTAATTTTGCAATTATAAACCGTTTTACTACATTTACGTTAATAGTTATTTACATAAGTCAGGAAAATCTCATATTACTGAAAAGGTGCTAAATTGAAATACGAAGCACTTTGTGCCGAGTATTTTAAAGCTCCGAGTCAAGTAAGAGATTTTACTGACGTGTTTTGTATTAAATTTTTAAGGGAATCCTAAAAAAGACGAAATTTTAGATATTATGTTCTTTCATTTTCTTGATTTCTTCGCAATTCTGTCATTCCGTTCGATCGTTAAATCTACGAGTGAGTTATGCATGTGTGATTAATTCTTAAGCGAGTAAAATGACTGTTTAACTGTGTTGTTATTTATTGAAACTAATTCAAATTTGACTAAAGGTATTAAATTCCACAAAATTTTATAGTTTTATGCAATTCCGTAAATTGTTATGCAATTTCATAAAACTTTTTAAATTATTTACCTTAAATAAATGAATTATAAAAAAAATTGTTTTGAAAAATAGCAGTACTGCTGTAAAGTTAAATTCGTTCAATTTAGTTATAATCTAAGTATTGTGTGGCGCTGTCTTCTACGCAGTCTAGCCCGATATTTAATTTAAGTCTCAGCTATCCATATTATTATAAAGATCAGTGGTTACAAAGCATTTTGCGTCTTGTAGTCTTTACAGTATTAGACCGGAAAATTCAATCTTCGTGCGCGTTATTAAACAGGAAAATGTTGTTTTCAAGATTTCCGAAAAAATAATTTTATTCGCTTTTGGGTGCGTCATATACGAGGTGATTGTAAAAATCTTTAATTCGACTACAGTTCGACTCTTGTATGTTTACGTAAACAGTAGAGTTTAATACTGCATACAATTGTTTAAGATAGTGTAGTAAAGAAAATATTACTTTTTGTGACAAAACACTGCATGCAATAACTAATAAGGAATATATAAAGTAAATAATAATACAGCAAATGAAAGACATTATACATTTGCTGCATTTACTCGAAAGAAAAGCCGGAATGCAGAATTAGAAAAAGACAACTAAATGCTTTCTGCGGTTGTCAGCCGGATCCCATTTCGCGTACTCAGTGCAATTCTTACGTCATTTATTATTATCTCCGCAACATTTGTTTGTAAAACAAAGACGCTGGAATGCACATATCACAAATTACAAACTCGATTGCACTCAATTTTTTGGTTGTTTGATAATATTCGTTTGTAACGAAGTTACACACAAAAAATATTTTTAAGTAAATTACGAATCTTAATCAAACGCAGCTTATGTATTTACTTACATTAGCTTCAATTTCAATTAATATATTCGCAATAGTGTCAGAGTATTATTTTATTATTTTTCGTAATTAACATAAGCATCGTTTGAACTGTCATTTTATTATTTACGAGCAACTTAAAATAACTTATTAACACAAAAAGTCAGTTAAGGTCACTTTTATTGAATTTTTTTGAAATTATTATTATTATTTATTACCCAATTGTTTCGCACCAAAAATACTTCTTATTTGGTTACAAAATGTGTTATTTAAGAAAATATATCTAACATTATTATAAGTAACAGTTCCAACAAAGTTCTCAGATATCAGAATAAGTTGATTCAAAGTTGTCACAAGGTTAGAAACTTGTAGCAAATAGAAGAAGAAGAAGCTTGAATCAAACACTCTAGTTACCACACGACAAGTTTGCATCAAGCTTATTTTGCTTTGTTCGTAATTAAAACCCTATTTACATTTAATATGTACGTTGACTGCCACAACGCCAAGACAAAAACGGTCGCTCTAGCCACAATAGTTTTTTTTATATAAAAGTTATTGTGTTCTTTTAACCGTACGAAAACTAACTATGGAGAAAATTGTTAAAACATGTTTATTTTGGTGAGACTCCAAATACACACGGCGCTACAATAGGGTGATTTTGGTCACAATAGCCGTGTGGTACAGTTTGAATAACCTATTGCTTAATTTGTTTTTCTTTAACGTGCATAAATGTACAAAACATTAATATACTAATTTTGAGTATTACCATTCAAGTTATTTCTTTTGATTGCGTCAGGCTTTACTTTTCGTTGTTATTTTTGCAAACAGAACTTACAAATGTGTAATGGCTGAAAATTAATTTTTTTACGAGCAGTTCATGCGCTATTTGTATTGTACTTAAAAGCATGCACTTCATCAAAAATTTAATTCAATGCACGTATCAACTGCACGCTTGTTTCAAGCTTATTTTGCAAGTTTACAGCAAACTTGCTTGAACATGTGTGTAAGTTCGATGCACATTTAGACAACCAAGAAATATTGTAAGAAAAATTGAATAAAATGTCATTAACAATTTCAAATTAAACACAGTTAAAAATAATACAGGCTCAATTGAGCAAAAAAAACACGATTAAATAAGCAAAAAAATTGTAAAAAAGTGAAAAAACGGGGGACTAGTGTTCGAGTTAGCCCCCAAACTTGTTTTAATTTTTTATTAATTAAGAATTAAGCACTGGAATATATACTTTAAAAAATGAAAGTGGGGGGCTAACTTGACTGAGTTTATCAGTAAGCTTAGGCAAGTTAGCGTCCACTAAATATTTAACGAAATAAGCTAGCAAATATGTGTATGTCAACACCAAGCCTTTAGAGATTTCAACTTTACAATTTGCTAACGATAAAAAAACTAACGACAACGGTTTCTGGAACAAAAACATTTGTTTTTAATTTAATTCAATTTTTTATTTGTTTCATTCTATAAATACTTATTCAACGCATATCATAAAAATTCCATTCAAAACGATTCTAATTACGTGCATATTTTTTTAATATGGAGGAAGTTACCAATGATTTTTACAGGTTAGCTTATCACTTGAATAATAACTGACGTGCAAGAAGGTACAAAACGCAATCATAAATTAAGTTTTTAACATGGATCAACGTTATTTTTGATCTTCATGCAAACCAATTATAAGAATTTAGACGTACGTTTAATTACATCACCTATAATTTATATACCTTGGAAAGGGCTTCCTCTTCAATTCATATCTTATCTAAATGTTGATGTCACTATACGTGATTGGTCTAAATCAATATCACTTCTTAGAAAAGGCGGAGTTCGTGAGTTCTTTTAAAATCATTAAATTGCGTTTCAAGATTTCAGGAAAACCAAAAGTCCAAATAATTTTTTGTTTTGATCATTGTAATGTGTATAATGTAACTTACAAATTGAACTTTTTTGTAAAATAATGTATTTTTCTAATTAACTGTGATAATTACAAAACGTTATCAATAAAATTGATTCAGACTATAAAGAATTATGTAATCTTCCATTGTGCAAAATTTCATTTAAAGTATAGGAGGATGCCAACCTTAAGGAAAAAATTAATTGTGTTTAAGTTGGTATTATCGTTTTTGTTTAATAATGGCGGTAGTACAAAGAATCTATGTATGATTTATCAGATTGCATTTGTGGATGTGAAAAAACTAATAAATTTTACTGTTTTGTATGTTTACTATTTTCACACGATTCATTATGGTGTAAAAATGGTGTTACCGATTTAAAACATTTTAAAGAAAAACTGAAAAAGCACTCTTTATCTGCGGATCACATAAAAAATACGATGGATCATTTTGGTAATTTTAATAGAAGAATACATCTTAAATATAAATCGCTTTAATGCAAAATAGTTTTTTTTTACTTTTTGTGATAATTGCGTTTTTTTAAATATTTTAAAAATGACCCTCTGGTATGATTGACCACCAGCCGCCACGGGATACAATTAAATCACTTATCACACATACCCAACAAATAAAAGTCAAATTCAGATAATAAAAGAGATACAATATATTTAACGTGACCATATGTCCCTCATTTGGAGGGACAGTCACACATTTTAGAATTCTGTCCCTCATCAGCAACGTTCCACAAGTGTCCATCGTTTTAATACGACGTCTCTCGCGTCCCTTAAAACCCCTATATAAAACAAATTAAAAGTCAATTTTGCATCTATTATATATACAGGGTGCCCCAGAGGTACGACGAACCTCCATAACTCTATTGCTATTTGAGATATCGACTTGAATTTTTTTTGAAACGTTAGCTGAGGGCATTATACAAAATTTAAAATTATTTTTTGTCAGATACAGAGTATCGCTTAACGTTTGAATGTTTTTTTAAATGCACCCCCCCCCCTAATTTTTGCATCATTATAAACCCTTTTTGATTCTGATTGAAATGACTCAAAACTTTATGAGCCAGTTAGGCACCGTTTAGATTTTATTATCGAAAAGCCAGTGAGAATGTGCCATCTTCGAAAAATCACCGACACGACCTTGAATTTTCATTCAAGTGTCTATTGACTCATCAATTCAAGGTAACGTATACAGGGTGTGTCCAAACGCAAAACCATGAATAACTCAATTTTTTCAAATAGAATACCTTGTATCTTTTTACACCGTTAAATCCTATTTTTTATAGATTTTCCAACGATATAATAATTTGTATAAATTATTGTAAAAACCATACTGTTTTTGGAAAAAAAACCTTGTTATTCTCTCAAAACGTAGGATACTGTCAATAAATTTGAAATTATTGTTGTTCTAAACTGCCAACATCGGTATCTATTAGAATAGTTTTTAAAAATTTGTTAATTATGAATTTCACACCCAAAGAATTGATAAACATGGTACATTGTATTGGTGATAGTGATATGCTTTTACCGACTACTTTTTGGTCACCGGTGAATTGGCGACGATTAATTTTAAGTCTTCGTTACTTTTAGAAGCGACCGATATCACTTGTAACTCGTAACTAAAAAACAAGGTAGTAAAAATTTTGGCAACGCAGACAATGAAAAAGGTAATAATTTGACCAATAACCGTGCAGTAGTGCAGAATCACCGGTAACTGGTTTTGTATTTCTATTAGTCACTAATATTTTAGTGATCAACAAATAACGGCGATCAAGTCTCCGGTAACCATATTTCGCCCATCACTAATTGGTGAGACTAAAAAAATCCTTTGTTAGCAAGGCGAATTTAACAACAACTTTTTCGAAAACTAGCAGAAAGGTTCGCAACAACTGGCACTGTGTTATACTAGTAAAGAAATTTTTAGTGGTAGAGTAAGTGAGGAAAATGTGCTACTAAAAATCCAAGAAACTCCAGAAATAAGCAGCGGGAATATTAGTACAGAAACTGACATATCCAAAAGTACTGTAAGTAGAATTATATTAAAGCAAAAGTTTTACTCGTACCACATCGAATTACATCAAAAATTACATGGCAAAGATTTTCAAAATAGAGTGAACTTTTCTAATCGAATGAGTGCCCTTTTGGACAAAAATGGTGATTTTTTCAATATTTTATTTAGTGACGAAGCGACATTCAAAAACAATAGAGTACTTAATCGACACAAATCCTTATTGGCTGCGATCTGTTAATTTCCAAAATCGATAGTCCCGAAATGTGTGGGGCGAGGAATTATCGACAATCGAGCAATCGGTTTTTTTTTTCCTCAATAACATTATGAATGGGCATTAATATTTGCAATTTCTCCAATACGATCTTTTAATATTACTTAAAGATGTAAATTTAAATATTAGAAAGTCTATGTGGTTGCAGCATGATTGTGCCCCTGTGCACAATAACAGAACTGTTTGTCAATTTCTAGACCGAATCTATCATCGTCGTTGGATTCGACGAGATGGTACTATTAGACTTACGTTGAAAAGGTGTCTTATGCAAGCGCAATTAATGAAAAAGCGTACACTATTGAAGATATGATAGAGGTTGCTGTGCAAACTACTAATGAAAAGTGTCCAACCGTAATAGAATTGTCTATGTTAATACCTGATGTACATGGTGTAGAAGATGATGTCCAGGTATGGATAGAGAAAATTGATTGTATTAAAAGGACATATAATGTACCAAATCATTTCATAAGATTAGTGACTACATCCAAGTTTACCGACGCCATTGCTAACTGGTTTCATTCGAAAACGGAACACATCGATGTCGTGGGAACAGTTAAAGTGAGAAATAAGAAAGTATTTTACTACACGCTCTTCAAGGTTGCAATTACTTAAACAATTCGAAGATGGCTGTGAAACGAAACATTTTCAAATTATTTTTACGAAAGTTAGCATTAAATCAACTCAAACAAACGTCATAAACATTTGAAAGCTTATTTTTTGAATTACAGTAGACCTAAGAGTGTAGTGACAGATAGAGGTTCTTGGTTTACTTCCCATCAGAGAGAAGATATACTTAGAGGGGAATCTCCTGTATATAAACTTGGAACACAGTTTATGGCGCCCTACAACGGTTGTGGGGAAAACAAATAGCGCGAATTTTAAACTTAATGTGTGGGTGTGGATAGCACCCATTGTTATTAAAATTATTTATTTTGAATGTTTTCTTGTTTTTGAAAGAATAGTTATGAAAATTGTCACTTTTTTATAATCATGCATTAAAAAAAGCGACTTATTTTATATAACATTTTTTATTTGCACAAATACGATATAAATAACTTCCAGTTTCATTCGAATCAACACCGTGTGAATATTGTAACAACTTTTCTTTAAAACGAATATGAAAACCTTCAGTTTTTAAATAGTAATAAACGTTAGAATCAAACACGTGTAAAAATAACTTGCATTATTTGGTCGATTTTATTCGAGAAATGCAATTCAGCGTTTTTAGCCTTCAAGGTACGAAAAAGAGGGAAATAAAATTTGCTGTGTTTGTATTTTTTACCGATAATTATTACATAGTGGCCTCTAACGGTTGTGGGGAAAAGTTAAACCGTTATTCCTTTTCTCTCAATTGAAGTTACTCGTCTACAAATACTTAGTTTATGCTTCCCATGCATTTAAAGAGTTTATGATCGAAAATAACGTGAAACATGTCTTGATAGTGACTTATACACTCAGATCTAACGGTCAAGTCGAGAGAACCCAATCAGCAAGGAAACGTTTTTTTCATGTTTTAAAAACGTTACAACGTTTTAAAATAGTCGAAATAAAAAATGTTTTTCCAAAAAATATTTATGTTGCGTTTTAAAAATATTTCATTTAAACATTGATATTGAAATATTTTAAAAATGTTTTCTAAAACATTTTTTAGTAACATAAAAAACGTTTTTACTTCATTAGAAATCATACTTTTGCTTGCTTTCACCTATACACTTGTTTCTTTTATATATTGTAACAAAAACACAATTATGTGAAATTTTGTTACATATTATTAATAGATACATATTAAACCTTTTCGTTTTTCTAAAAACTTTCTTGCAAATTTAAATTAAGTACTTAATAACCGCGTTTGCGCAAAGTACCAGTTACTGCGTGATAAGATGGCGATTTTGTATATTGTAATTGCATTATATTTTAAGCTTCAAAGAATCAAAAATTTCCATGGTATTACTCGCTATGCTGTGTAATGTATCGTTAGTGTATCAGTTTAATCGTTTTCTAATTTAAGTTCTAGTGAAACTCAAATAGATACTTTTAGTTTATATCAGCATTTATTATGGTACGTTTTTCTTTGTTTTTTTTGTTGCAAGAAATTTTCCTGAAGTATGTTATTTGTTACAGCAGTGGTACACTAAACGTTCATTCTATGTACTTTATGATTTCCATTCTTTGTGATGTTTTAAGGTTATCCAATTGATAGGATGTTAGCCAAATGGGAGATTTGAACGTGCTCAATAACCAATTAATCTTGGTATGTAATTTTTTCAGTATTTTTTTGTGTGTAAAAAAGTTTCAAAATCTTGGATTGTTAGTTCTGGTTTTCGTTTTTACACAAAGAGGTAGTGAAAAGTTTTCTTATTTTATAGATAATATCCTTCGGTGTGGAGGAACGGCAACAATAAAAACAACCTTTATTGTTCAGGCCTTAACAGATAAAGGTTGTTTCTATTGTTGTCGTTTTTCCACTCTGAAGGATCCTATTCATTAAATAGAAAAATTTTTAATTAATTGGAAACTTTTGAGAGGATTATTATAATTATTTCAATTAAATATTGTAATTACATGAATAATGTTTGTTTTACTTTTATGTTAATGTGTTAATTTTTGTTATAGGCATCAAATGCGTTTACAGCCACGTTAAACTGACTACATGAAGATTGTATTATTTATCTTTTGTAAGCATTTTAGAGCTGGTTCTATAATAATGGTATAAATGTCAGTTAAGTTATACTTAATTTGATTGTAAAATGCTGTCGTTATTGGCTAGTATAAATAAAACTAACAGCCAAATATGTCAGTATTTTAAAATTAAAGCAAGTATAACTAAACATACATTTATACCATGATTGTAGAACTGCTCTTAAGTATATTGCAATATTTAAAAAAAAAACGTTGATTATACATTTTTTATACATTAATGTAACATTTGTAAAATATTATAAATATATATAAATAATATTATAAATAATGTTTTTTAAACATTTTTAGAATGTTTTTCTAACATTGACTTTGCAACGTAATTCTGGCCATTAAGACGTTTTTGCAATGTTTTTAAAAATGTAAATATATCTTTTGTAAAACGTTGAAAAAAACATTTCAAAAATGTTTCCTTGTAGATTGGGAAGTAATCGGTCGATTGTGCCGATGCTTGCTAAGTTAACACCACAGGTAGATAGATGGGATGAAATTATCGCCGACGTTGAATTCAGTTTGAATAATACTTATCATCGTATTATTAAGACAACACCAATAGCCGGTTGCACAAAAGTCTGGTTAATTGGCAATTTACTAATCGTCGATTAAAGATAATGGTTGATTAACATTCGATTGCGTTGCACAAAACAATTTCATCTATGATTAACGGTCCATTAGTTAATCGACTATTAACTGCTAGTCAACTTGACAACCGCGCGTTTTAATGTCAGTTTATGAAACAAAAATGGCTACCAAAAAGGAGGTTATTTACAAATATTTACTTAAATCAAAAAAGAAACGTTAATAAATATTGTAGTAAAGTGAGTATTACAATCGTATTACTATATTATTCACGTTTTCTTATAAATAGTTATATTATCATTATGGAAAATATTGCTTCAGTATCGATAGCTAAGTTTTATTTTATGTTTACCGATAACAAATTTCTAATTCTATAAAATTTCTTGCTTAATTCCTTTTATCCTTTACTTTAGATAACAATATAAAGGAGTAACTGGCTAAAGGATTTATAGTTGAAAAGAAATGTTCGGTGTCAACAAGCAAGCAACCAACGAATATAATGCATCGACTAAAATAGGCCCCCGAACAGCAAAATACCTGAAACTTTGTTTGTATATATGAAACTGAAGATAAAACAGATCTGTGAAGCAGGACATGTAAGATAGGACTTAAAAGTTGTACTATGTATGATGAAAAAATATGTTTCTCGTGGAGTTTTCAACCTCTTAATAACTGCCGATCAGGAGGTTTTGCTGGCGAACATTGCATACCAAAGTGAGCCACCTAGAAATTGCTTTGAATTGCTTTACAGCTTACTATTTTGGTAAATTGGGAGATAATTACAATGAAATCTAATATTAATTTGTATCCTTAGTAAAAATGGGCAAATGAGAATCATTATATGTGGCTGAACTTTAACCTGTATTATTTCGTATTCTTGTCTTTCGCACATTCCTATTTACTGCAGAACCTTTGTCAACTCCTCCCGAGTTATTTATAAGAAAAATTTCAAAAGCAAAAAATTATAATCTGTGAATTACTGAAAGAAGTAATACTATTTAATCAAGTTTTAAGAAAATATAAAGCACAGTATTAATTTTATAAATAAAAATTTACAATAAATTATGTTGTTTTTATACATTTTGCATATGAAGAACTGTTGCAATTAATGTTGTGCTAATTAAGAGTCTGCAACCATATTGCAAGCAAGGAAATCTTCTCTGCAAAATTCCAAAGAACCTTTCTATGGTATTACTTGTCATAATATGTGCTATGCTTTATGCTACTTCGCTGGCAATTGCTAGCAGATGAGGATTACATGGATTCACTATCACCTAATAGGTAACCGTTGCCATATCTTCCGATGCAAAATTCAACCAGAAGAAGAGATTTATTGAAAATAATGCTGTTGTGTACTGATTCTGGCTAATAAACAATAAAATGCATTAAGCTTAAGTCAGCATTGCAAATCACTTGAACATTAATGCTAAAATATCCTTTTCTGTTGTGATACGATTCAGTATTTAATCTATCGGGTGATTGTATATGCACGTGTGCAATCAACAGCTCCCACAACACATAAAAAACCAGAAATGCGAAAGAACCATTATTTTATTTCCATGAACTTTTTGGTAGTTCTAGACATCTTTATATATTGATGGGAGAGCCTGACCATTTCATTTATGATATGCTAATATTTGTACTCTTGCATCAAACGATTAGTTTCGATAGCTTGTTGGTTCGATTCTATCTTTAGTTGCATGTACCAAGTTTATTATGGGGGCCTTATTTAATCGAAACCTCTTCTTGAAATCAATGTCGTCTAACAATTCAAAAGGATTTTCTTTATCTCGTATAAACCTTATGCTGCGAAGCTGTCTTCAAAGCTACTAGAAGAAGAAGACGACAAATGGAACAACATAATTATTTTTGTATAATAATTATTTTTTTAATAATTTTGTATTAAACGAAACTTGAATTAAACGTAGCTATAATTTATTACTTAGTTTTGACTGTAAATCATGAACTTTTTATTATTGAAAAACTTTAATTGTAGGTTAATCAGCCAAATATCTCCAATTAGATAATCTTTTGTTAACAAGAGTTTAATCGGAGATTAAAGTTTTGTGCAACGCAAAATATAGTTAATTGACCGTTAATCTCTGATTAACGTCGACTTCAATTAAATATTTAATTGACCGTTAATGGCCCGTTAAACTCCAATTAAAAGATAATCATACTTTAATCGGAGATTAAACTCCAATTAACGGTCAATTATCTTTTGTGCAACCCGCTACAAGTTTATTATTATTTGGTAGAGAACAATGCGGTAAGGTGAACGATATTTAGAATCACTTACAGATACTCCTCGGAAGAAAGCCGTAAAGTAGCGGCCGAAAATATGTTTAAATCGCAGAATCAAAGCGAGATAATTTACAATAAAAAACGTAAACCTGCTAAACAGGTTAAAGAAGGCAATTTAATAGTAATAAAAAACGTTGATACTAAGCCTGACGTAAATAAAAATTGTTAGCCAAGTTTAAAAGACCATTTAAAGTAGAAAAGGTGTTAAATTTAGATCCCTATGTCTTCTCTGACTTAGACGATTACCAGCTCAGTCAAAGGCCATTTACCACGGTTGTGTCCCCAGATCAAATAAAGCCTTATTAATTATGAGTATTATGTTATAGAGCATAGAGTTAAGTTCGATTGAAATAGTCGCATTTGTGTAGTTGTTCATTCTACAAACCTTTGTAGTATTTTGTTATGTTATGTTAGTGGTTTATGTATTTAGATATCTTTATGCATTTATGTTATGTATTTATATTATACTCTTATGTATTTCTATTCATTTAAGCTCTTATGTTATGTGTACTAAATTACTACAAAAGAATCTTAAGCTTTCGCGGTTTTCTTGGTTACGATTATATGCGACTTTCGGCTTAGACTGCGTCGTAGTTGAACATCCAGAATTTTTAGCTCCCCTTGAGAGCCAAAACAAGAAGTAGAACTTAGACTCTGTCGTATTGTCGTTCGTTAACCCAAACAAGCTGACGTTTCGCAAGACACTGCAGTTTGCATGTTTGGGGTGGTGAATGTCACAGCCTAAAAAGACTGGGTGTTCATCTACGACGCATGTAATCGTAAAATTATAATATTCACATTTACATACCTCCAATTCTATGAGATGGCGTTTAGCCTTCAATTTACATAAAAATTAATATTATGTAGTTATTACTTATACTCATTACTAAAGCCCGGATGTTCAGGCAAAATGCCTAAAATGCCTAAAAATGCCTATATGAATCATTTTTACGCATAAATGCCATTTTCTCTTATAAGCGCCTAGTTTGTCTTAAATTTAGAAAATTGGATTTTTTCATATAAGTTAACGCTATTTAAACACATCTAAGGTAGGTAACCTACTTACAACCGTTTTTCTTTATATTTATACTTAATACCGGAAAGTGATTGTAAAATTTCTATGAATTTGCCACCTGACAAAAAAATATTTATTTAACTTTCAAAAGTGGTTTATGCAGGCATGTATTTCTAACGAAAACTAAATTCTGTGAGGATGTTATTGTCACCGTTACTTTTAAACCCCTAGCCCAGTTGCGGCGGCTTGCTTTTTGTGTTTAATCCGCATTACCTTTTGATTTACAAACAAAATAAAATGGTCATTTAAAAATGGAAGAACGATGTCATTTTTATGAAAATGTGTGGTTTTTAAATTTAGTTGTACTTTAAATGCTGAAATTACGGTGTTCTGTAACCGACAAGTTAAATAAATTCGCCCGAGATTTCGGAAGTGGCATTTTTGCGACTGACGGTGATGTGATGTTTCGCGGATTATGTGAAAAATCTGTTAATTTCGAAAAGAAATATTTTATTACCCAAGGATCTAACCATAACAAAGCAGTAACTTTAAAATTCAGGGCTCCAAAAATTCCGTTATTGAAAACGTTTACATCAACACCTAATCGTCAATCAGAATTTTTGTTTGATTTGTGTAAAGTGTTTCTAAGTGCTAGAATTCCGCTATGGAAGTTAGAAAATCTGTTTTTACGAACATTTTTTGAAAAGTATACCAAAAAAAAAATTACCAAGCGAATCAACGGTGAAAGAGAATTATATCGACAGTGCTTATAAACTGGTAATGGTAGAAATTCAAACGTATATAAAAACCCAGAAGATTTGGATATCTATAGATGAAACCTCAGATGCTGTAGGAAGGTAATTTATTCAATAATTTATAAAATTGAAATAAAACTTAATTCTGCAGGCACATTGCTAATGTTGTAATTGGATCTCTCGAACAAAATCAAACCTCCAAGATCTACCTGTTAAACTCCGATTGTCTTGAAAAAGCAAATGGTTCTACAATTGCTCAATTATTCACAAATTCACTATATTTACTTTGGCCAGATGAAATTCAACACGAAAACGTGCTTATGTTTTTAAGCGACGCCGCTTCTTATATAAAAAAGCAAGAAAAGCTCTCAAAGTGTTATTTCCACGTACTTTTTTTTAACGTGCTTAGTTCATGGACTACATCGTGTATCAGAAGAAATTTGTCAACAATTTTTCGATGTAGATATGTTAATATCTTCAATGAAAAAGATTTTCCTAAAAGCACCATCAAGGCTACGAATTTTTAGAGAAACGGCACCAGAACTCACTCTGCCACCACAACTCAGACTCGTTGGGGCACATGGATATCAGCTGCATGTTATTATGCTAACAATTTAACAAAAATTAAAAAATAATTCAAAAATTTAGATAAAGATTCGGCGACCTCGAAAAAAATGGTAAAAGCACTTTTAGAAAAGAAAAACCTAAAAAACGGTTTGGCATTTATTTCCGCTAATTATTCTCTACTTCCTAGTACAATAACAAGTCTAGAAAGTAGAGATTTACTTTTAACTGATGCAGTTAGTACTGTAAATAATGCTATCAGTGCGATTTGTAGTGTTTCTGGCAATAAAGGACGTGTTATACAAGAGAAATATAAAGATTTTGAAATTGTAAAAATTTAGCCAACATTCTTTCAGGTAATACAAATGTAACAAATCATGTAGATTATGAAATTATGTAAACTGTGTGCTTTAAATTCGCACCAGTTACATCAGTAGAAAGATCATTTTCACAATTAAAGTATATATTATCTGATAGAAGACAAGGTTTAACTATCGAAAACATTAAAAAACTTCTTATAATTCTGCTAAATCATAAATTTGTTGCTAATTGTTTTTAAAATGTGCAATAAATTCAGTTGATTATTAATGCCTATTTAATATTTTTAAATGCCTTTTTCTAGATTTTTTAATGCCTTTTTGCCTGCTTATTTTAATATTTTTTAGTGCCTAAACATCCGGGCTTTACTCATTACCAAGAGAAAGAAAACTGATAAATCAATAATGTTAATACATTTGTAAATAATTCTTTAAAATAAATTCTAATAATTCACTACTAGATCATTTTCTCCTAGTTATTCTTGTTTTTAAGAGAATATGTTTCATTTACTAGTTGTTGGCGTAACTCGTCGGTAAGTAATTTACCGTTCTAAAACAGTAAGTACAGGGAAAGTAACGTAAGTAACAAAGCTTGGAACGTCAACTAGAACAAAAAATAAAACATCCTTAAGTAACTCAAAAATAAATAAAAATATGATTTTGACGTTTATTAAGATAATTTACATTATAAGATTTTTAAAAAAATGTTTCTAGCTTGCAAAAAATAGCATCACGAACATTAAGGTCTCAGACAATATTGAAAAAACATTGTCTTCGACTGGTAAAAAGTCCTTACTGTTCTTAACACTTAATATATTTACTATAATATATGTCGGCGATATGGAATATAAGTTGATCTACACCATCTAAAAAATGTAATTTGTAAAAAGAGACAGATTGTAATGATATTTTGTGGTAACAACTCGAAAACATAAAAGAGTGGGTGTCGGATCGTTTGTTCCAGTGTTTGATCATTAAACTCGTCATTAAACGTTTATAAATTTTATTTTATAATTAGTGAAATCAGTTTTGTTTGTTTTATGATTTGAAATTTGTAATGGTAACTTTTGTAGTAGTAAATAAATTGTGTAAACGGTCAGTGCAGTGCATTTTTTACTTAAAATAAAATGTTGATGCAGTCGAACCCAGCACAAACGTCCAATGAAACCCCCTTCAATATTTAATGCATCTCTCACATCTATGTTATTGAAAATAGGTTTTTCTAGAAATTGTTCAGTATTAGAATTACGTCGTTCTCTTAGAGATTTTATTGAGAATAGTTGAAGTAAATTATCGTAAGATATTTTAACTGGTAGATAAGATCCTTTTATCTTAAATGAAATTGACTTTAGAAGTTTGTGTTGAATTTTTAATAATATATAATACCTAGAATTTAATTAATTTTAAATACACTACGATAAACATTATTTTAATAAAAAAAAAGAAACTTTGATTTACTTCTATGCTTTTGTAATTGTTTATAAAATTTAAAAAAGTTTATCATATAAATTTGACACTCAACAACTTTTATCTTTTTGCCATGATATGTAACATCATTTTAACAAGTTTACAGTGTGCATGTAGTTATCACTATTCACAATTGTGTTTAAGCGCTTGTCATATGTGCAACGGACATGTATGCAGTTGCAAACAAATTTCTTCAAACGTAATGTTTTTTAACAACAAAAATTTAAAAATGTATCGAAATAAAATTTACTTTAAAATAGTTAACACAATAATTGTGGATACTTCTTATATTTGTCTTATATAGGGTACATAAAAAGTTATTCATTTAAAAGCGCAAAATTTGAATATAGATTGTAACTTTAGATTACACTATTATAATGTTAATAAGAACCCCGTTTAAAAACTACATGAAACATACAGTGCCATCAAAACAATTCATTTTAATTAATAACTCACCAAAGCTATAAATTCTAATCGTGAATGGATACTCAAACAATCTAAAAACGCATTAATTCCTTGAATAGCTAAGTATTTTCTTGAGATTTCAACATTATCCGATACTTGAACTGGTCTCGTCATAGATAAAGATACGTCCAGCAACAACACAGTTGGCATTTCTAAAAATTTTATTTATTAGACACAATAAAACTAATCAGTTTTTAAGTTTATATTACTTTTAAATCAAGTAATTTTGAAATATTAAATTATTATAACCAAAATAATAACTACAGTAAAAAGTTTGGTTATGTTTTGTTTTAATTTTTTTTTTTGACTTGTTTGCTGAATATTATTTATACAAGAAATTTAATACACACGATAAATTCAATTTACATACTAATTTTATAGGTAACTCATCGACCTGGCAACAACGGAAAGCTACGCAGGACACAACATTGTAAGAGATAGAAATCGTATTTGTAAACAAACGGTACGCACTACTTGTCAAACGACCATTTTGTTTGTTTACTTTTACCAAAGAGTATATAATATAGGAAGAGAAACAACCAAATGCATTATAACGTGTCTATGAAAAGTGTGTTGCCTATATAGCAATATTAAAATTTATTACGGTCTGTAGTTTATGGAAAAGAGACAACTGCTTACCACATGATGTAAGAGAAAGATATACAATTTGGGAAAATTACCTGTAACTTGCTGTAACAGTATAGATACAAAGGATAAATCGCAGTGTTGACAAACTTAAAATTACAAGTTTACATTACCTTGACAATGAATTTTTCGTTTAGGTTTAATACCTGGTAGCTATTGAAAGTATTTTTGACCATGCATTTATCGTAGGTAATATTTTTAACCACTACCAAATAATTCTATAAATTACATACTAATGTTTATGTATTAATTATAGTCGGTAAAATTTAACTTTTTCAGTTTCGGATTAGCGCTTTATTTCACTAAGACGTTTCCATTTCTTTCTGACATGTACAATTTACAAGAAATAAAGTAGGAACATACATATTTTACCTGAATTATTAGAAACTCAGCTAAAAAATTTACTTTGTAAATTGTACAGGTTAGAAAGAAATAGAAACGGCTTAGTGAAATAAAGCGCTAATCCAAAATTTTACCGGTTATATCAAAATTTCATTAATTGAACTTGTACCTTTTGTATAATGCAACAAATTATATGCGTACTGTTAAATGCAAAAATTTTTAGTATTTATTTAATGAAAATAATTATGTAGTTAATTAAGTACTAACTAATAAATAATTATAGATTGTTATTTTTAATTGAAAACTAATAATACTAAAAGTACATAAACAATTATTTTAAATTTGAATTAAAATATTGCACAATAATATGCAAAAAACACCAGGATACAAATACATTTATTTTCGCGTCCAAAATGACCTACGACCTCAAAACCCTCTATTAAATCCAGTGTAGAATTGTAGTCGACACTTCGTTTAATACTCGCATTTCATCCATTAATAAAACACATTTTCTTTCATCGGGAGTCATCGTTTCCACTTCATTATAAAGTTTTTGGAAGAGTTTGGTGTCCGTTTCCTGTACATAACTGAGCCATACGAAGTTAAGACAGTTATCCCAGAATGCAAAAAAGTGGTAATTTTACTTTTCCTCGGGCGGATTAAGGGAACCTGTCCTTGAAAAATGTACAATATAACCATCAATTGTATGGGGAGAAATGAACGTGTTGTGACAACGTAAATTGCTATACAAAACAATTGATTATTCATAAAAATTGAAACAGTATTTAATTACTCAAATAAAACTGATTTTTGCTAACACCTAAACACGGTACTTGGAATTATTATACAGCAAAATTATTATTATTTTTTTTTAATAATTATACAAATAAACTTTTAAATGTAATTGTTACAATAAAACAAAAAGAGGATATGTTTGCATCATCATTGAATTAAACAAACTTTAGTATAATTAAATGTATATTAATTTGTCATAACTCATAATACTTGTGTAATATATTGTTTGCTTCAACAAAGATGACATGCCATACATCTTAAAAATAACAAAGACAAATTGTAAAACATCATAAAACGATTCCAGGTATAGGAATCTCAAAAGTAGATGAATGCCACGTGACATATGACGTCAAAATCATACCACACTAAACAGTTTAAGATTGTGTTTATTTTCGCATGAATTTTAAGAAAGAGGTTGGTATTACAACACGGTGTTGTCACTTTTTCGCGTACTTATTATTGTCAAGTTAGGTTAAATTCGTTTTGGTTTCTTATTTATATTAAAACTGTTCTTTTCAGAACAATTTTCTTGATTACTTATTTTGCGAGTTTAGTTTATTAATATGCCTGGTACGGAATTAGGAAAACGTGGTTATGAGTTGGTAGTTTCGTTAATTGAATTTTTCGAGCAAGAACGTGATGCAGGTGGACCGTTTTTATCTTTGAATAATGTTCGAGAGGTATGTTTAACTAATTACAATTAAGAACAAAATTATTTTTTAAGTTTTATTACAGCGTGTAGCAGTTGCCTTAAAGATAAGTATTTCCACCGTAAACCGAGCATCCCAGAAAGTTAACGATGAAAGTATCCCGAGTACTTCTCAATTGAAACGAAAACTTCCAAGGCCAGTAACAAACATTGATAATTTTGCCAAGGTTGCTATTCGAAACACAATTTATAGAATGTATGAAAATAGTAAGTTGTCAAATTAGTAAAAATTCAATTTAACAATTTTAATTAATTTAGATGAACCTGTAACAGTTCAATTATTGAGACAGAAACTTGTTGCTGACGAACTTTTTAAAGGATGTGAAACATCATTAAATACTGTTCTCAAAAACATAGGATTTAAGTACCAAAAAGATAATCCTAGACGAGGTTTAATGGAATTACCAAACATTGTAATCAAACGGATTCGATTCTTAAAAGAGTATTTAAGAATTCAAAAAGCAAAAACTTACGAATTTGTTTACTTGGATGAAACCTGGATTTTTCAAAATGGTACAGTGGGTCGTTTCTTGGCAGGATGACGATTTAAAAACTGTAAAAACTACCAAAGTCGATGGCAAAAGGTAACTTAGATAAAACTCTTCTTATGCCTATTATTAAAATTTGTTAAAAATAGGTATATTGTACTTCATGCCGTAATAAGAATGGATTTATTCCTGGTGCAGACTTGGTATTTAGTTCCTCGACCAAAAACTCAGATTACCACGGGAAATGAATCAAGCAAATTTTTGAATTGGTTTGAGAATAAATTACTGAAAAATTTAACTAAACCTTCTGCAATTATAATGGACAATGCTCCATACCACAGTACTTTAGTTACGAAGACTCCAAATAGTGGATGGAAAAAGAAGAGATCCAGAAATGGTTAAAAGAACAACATGTTTCATTTGAAATCAATTGCTTAAAGAAAGAGTTACTACACATTGTTGAAAGGTAAGTTAATATTTTTCTGTTAATGAATAAACTAAAATTTTGATTTAAAGGAATAAACCTGAAATGTATGCAGCCGATCAATTGGCTGAAAAATATAACCATAAGGTACTTCTGTCTCCCTCCCTATCATTGTATATTCAATCCAATTGAACTAATATGGGGAATTACAAAAACTTATTACAATAAACATATAGGAAGGGATGGAAAATCAGTTGAAAGCTGCTTAAATATGTGGAAAGAAGCTTTAATGGCGGTGCCAGAAGATGCATGGGCAAATTCTGTTCGACATTGCGAACAGATAATAGAAGATTGGTGGAAGAGAGAAGTAGCTTTCGACGACGGGGACGTGGCGCCGCTCATTATTAATTTAAATGATGATAGTGACTGTGACTGATTAAAAATTATATAAATTAATGATGCCCTATTTAAAATGCAAATTGTCTACCATTCAAATTTTTGTTAAAAAATATGCACATTTGTTTTTCAATGTAGCATGTAAAATAATTGTTAATGTTAGTTTCCTGTTTTTATTATTTTCGTTATAAATAAATTGGCATTAACAATGTTCTCTGTGTCTTCAGTAGCATTGTTCTGTTTTTCATCTAGTATTTCTTAAAAAAAAAGGTTTAATAAGTTTATACGAGGATGTCTGGGTCAAAGTTATTGCAGGAGAACCTGGTGACTTGAGAGTAAGAAACAGAACCAAGGTGCAAACATTGTTCGTTAATTTAATAAATAGTCGCTGCTAGAAGAAATAACTATTATATTAAACTGTTTTGTTTTTTAGTTCCAAGAATTATATTCCATACCGATGTAGTAATGTAACAAAAAAAAAAGATTATATATAAAACATCGAAGTGTTGGAATAATTCAAATAAATGCAATTTATTTGTCAGACGACTTGTTCATTCAAACAATTTATTGAATTCGTGTTCCAAAACTGCTAGTAGTTAGTACTGATTGTTCATATTATTCACAAAATATATGTAGCTTCTGCTTTTGTTGGTTGTTCCATGATAAATATTATTTTACAACGATGAAATAACTACTGTCGGGATAATTCAGATAAAAAACATTTCTACAATCAACTCAAATAATTGTAATATCAACCAAATTAATAATTATTATTATTACTTTTATTTGTTTTTCAGTTTTATGATGATACACAATACTTTTTTTTGCGTAAATTGAATATAAAAACTATAATATAAGAAATATAGAACTTAGTTATGTAAATGTAATGAAACATTACGTTGTAAACTAAATATAACTAATTTTATACAAGTGTACTGTAAAAATTTTAACATAAGTTAAACGTGTTTATGAGAGATGTAGATGTGACATTTCAACAAAAGCACATTGCGTTATATTACTCACAAGTTTATCTCGTTACATTAATAGGATGTAATATCTAGCCTGTAAAACATACGTAACAATGTAACATAAATATTATGTTGCCTATAGGTCATTGATGTGATATCACTTTTAAAGTCACATATATGTCGACTTGATATCATGTTTACATCACTTATTTTATATTCTCTTTACATTACAATTTATATCATTGAAATGTAAAATTTATATAATATTTGTTATGTTACATGTTCTCCAGGTGTGATATCACTGTTACATTAGGGTGTTCACTGGGACCTTAGAGGCATCGCACACAATTTTCGCATAGATTAAAATGCATATTATTACTTAGTTTGTATTATATCTATAATTATTTTTTAATAAATATTTGAATCTGGTTTTATTTCTATATTGATGATATGTGTCGAAATATGTACCTTACTTTTAGTTTGAAGTAAAGGCGGTATTGCGGTGTGTTCTAGCGTTGGGATGAGCTCGCGTCGAAATAAACTCGCGTCGAGATGAGCTCGCGTCGAAATGAACTCGCGTCGAGATGATCTCTCGTCGAAATGATCTCGCGTCGAAACGACGGTGTCGAAATGAACGCGTCGACGTGGTCGCGTCGAAACGAGCTGCTTCGTTAACATAAAGTCGCAATAAAATCCTAATGTAGACCGCGTCGAATAAAAACGCTCCTATATACCTATAAATCAATGTTGTAAATTATCATGTGAGTACAATTACTGACAGCCTGTCAAACATGATTAACAAAACTGCAAAGGAAAAATGCTTATTTTTTACATTTGAATTTGTTGCACTTACAATTACAAAAAGTACTGAGCAGAGCATATTCGAGCCCGTTAAAACCCAAATTTTTTTAGAAGAAAAAAAACTGCTTGCGTTTTTTTAAAATATCTAAAAACTAATTCTTTTAATGCTCGCTGATGTAAGCTGCTCAAAATTTAAAATACAATAAATTTTTGAAGATTAGTTGGTTTTTTGTGAAAAATTTGTTTAAAATATATTGAACTACAAATGACAACTTTCATTTAAAAACAAAAAGGAATGATTCAGGGAGTTCGATTAACGACTATGAGCGATAATTTTTATAATCTTTTAGGTTCAAACTGAAGTCGATATCAAAACCAGATTTTCTAACTGTTACAAAGGCAAACTAAGTTTACTAGACACTTCTCCATTTGTGAAAAAGTTATTGATTAAACACATCAATTTCGGCACTAATTGAAAGACTAAGTTTTGCTTAGCAATGAAAATTTTGAAAGAACCATATTCACTGATCTACCATATTGTATCAAGAAATTTGTTTTATATTTTACAATAGTAGGTCATTACATCAATAAAATGTCTATGTTTTTTTAAATTTTTATTTTTTTTTTCAATTTGTCTTTCACTTTTTTAATTAGTAAATTTAATAAACAAAAACATTGAATTGGTATTTATTCTGTAATGAGATCATATTGTACATTTACGTATATGATAATTAAATGGTAACAATCAATTAAAATTATTACCTGTTTGTACCTATTTGATAGAATCATCTATCGTATTATCTACGTAAATTATAGATTATCTTATCTATTATCTAGATAAATTCTTCTACTTGTATCTAAACGTTATCTAGAAAAAAAATTGAAAATTTTCTATTATCTCATCTAGATAAAAATTAAATTATCTATGCACAACACTGTTTAAGGAACATTAGAAAAGTAGACACTGTGACAAATCTAGTTAGTGTAGGACAAGTGCACGCTGCAAACATTCATTCGATACGAACTTATATGGGTGAGACAAGTGACGTATACCTGCAGTTGTTGCAAAAATACCCAAAAGTTGCTACACCAACATCGCCTGGTAATTTGGTACAGCATCAAACAGTGCATTATATCTGTACGACACCAAGACCAGCAGTCTCAAGTCGTCCGAGAAGGCTAGCCCCGAACAAATTTAAGGCAGCAAAAAAGGAGTATGATGATCTACTTCGTACTGGAATTGTAAGAACGTCTTCAAGTGAGTGGAGTTTACCATTTCATCTTGTCGCTAAGAAAAATGGAGCATTGAGACCATGTGGAGACTACAGTGCATTAAACGCTCGTACAATACCAGATAACTACCCAGTACGACATATTAAAGATTTTTCTCAATTATTATATGAAAAAAAAATCTTTTCAATAATCGATTTGGAAGAAGCTTACCATCAAATCCCGGTAGCACCAGAAGACGTCAAGATCACTACTCCATTTCAACGTTTTATTGATAAAGTGACCCAGGACTTTGACTTCTGCTTCCCATACATTGATGATATTATTGTGTTTTCTGAAAATGAACACCAACATGTGGAACACCTGGAACTACTATTTAAGCGTTGTACACAGTATGGTGTAATAATAAATCCAGAGAAGTGCAGTTTTGGTAAGGCTACAGTCAACTTTCTGGGCTATACGATAAATTCAGAAGGCATAAAACGACTTCACGAAAAAGTTCAAGCCATTCAGCAATATCCACGACAGCAAACTATTAGAGACCTTCGCAGATTTTTTAGGTATGCTAAACTTCTATAGAAGATTTATACCGCAGGAAGCTAACAAATTAACCCTATTAACAACCATGCTAAAAGAATCGAAGAATGGCAAGGAGAAAATCCATTGGTCGGATAGCAATATAAAAGCCGTTGAAGATATTAAAGACATCCTGCCACATTATTGGTACATCCCGAAGTAAATGCTCCGTTAGCCTTGCAACAGTTACAGGACGGGATATGAAAACCTCTATATTTCTATTCTCAGAAATTAAACTCGGCACAGTGCAATTACAGTACTTATGATGGTGAACTACTCGCTGCTTATGCAGCTGTGAAGCATTTCAGACACAGTATCGAGGGTAGAGAATTCACAATCTACACAGATCATAGGCCAGTTACATTCGCGTTTCGACAGAAACCAGAGAAAGCGTCTCCTAGGCAGCTCAGATATTTAGATTTTATATCACAATTTACAACTGATATACAATATGTAGCAGGAACAGAGAATGTTGTTGCAGATGCCATGTCACGAATAGACGCAATAACGGCACAGCCTGACCTGTTATATATTGGACTAGCGAAATCCCAAAGTACTGATAATGAATTACAAAATCTGCTTAAGGCGGGCATTTACCTATCTAAAAATGTAGCATTTTAGACCTTTACCGTTTTACATTTTTTAAAGTTATTTTAAAACATTTTGAGTTGAAATTTTCTCCAGACATGCAGAAAGCATGTGGCTAGAACGTGGAGCTTAGTTTTTTTTTATTTTTTATTTTTTTTTTTAAGCTACGTGCTGTTAAAGAACACACAAAACAATGCTTAACTTCTATCAATCAGTACAAAACAACTAAGATAAATATTTAAAAAAATCGAACTCCACGTTGTAGCTACACATTTTGTGAACAATATAAAAAAAATTGTACTGCGATAACGTAACAATTAGATCCAAAATATTTAAAACCGTAAACGTCTACAAACACTATTTTTGTTAGTATTTTACAAACGGTACGAGATTCTCCATCCCTACTCTAGGCACGCATAACTAAGACACGATTCTTTCGGAAACCATCGGTTAATGAAGTGAATGAAACAGTAAAGCTAATGCAGATTGCAGACGTAATTAAACCTGAGCTCATGTAAACTTACTTATCTGTAATGTTTACAGAAACTGATAGCTTCGAATTTTCATCACGCTACTAATAAGATCTGGTCAGCATAGACATCACATCTTTTAGTATATTTCAGATGAAAGATTTTAATTTCTCTATTATTAGAAGTAAAAAAAAAGATTTAAATTTATTGTTAAATTTCTCTGTGGTTAACTTTTAAACATGTTAACATGTAAACAAATTCTATCTAGAAATTCTAAAATACAGAATTAAAATTATATGCTAATTAATTGTGTATCGATCAATGTTTCCAAAATACCTAAAATAAATAAAAATGCTACTTTTCTTGCTAGAATTAGAAGCGTAAAAAAAGAACCCGATTATGGACGTTTGAACAAAAATATGTTTTAAACTTCTTTCATAAAACTATTATTTTTTATATATACATATATACTATACTTAATTTAGATTAATGTTAATTATTTTTTTTTAATATGTGTTTTTGTTCCAATAAGTTAACCATGTTTAACTATATAAATTTATAAATTTTGAAAATGCAGTTTTCTGGAAAAATCTAAATTGCTTGATTATTAGAAATAAAAAAAATTGTTAAAATTTGATGATGAATTATCTTGTGATCTAACTACCTTTTTTAATTATAAATATAATATTTTTTAGTTCTTTGCTTTTACATCAATTCTACTGTTAACATTAAACTTCGTTTTATCACTAATCGCAACTATTTGTATCAAATACAACTACACCTAAATAACAAACTAAAACTAACGAAAAAAAATCAACAACTACTTCTTTTCGATCGGCAATACAAGTTTTTGATGTTCTTAAGATAGCGTCTATTTTTGGAAAATAAATTAATATCATACAAGAGTATTACCAATTTAGTTACACTTTACGCATCCCTCGGTTGAAGCTATGCCGCTCGTTACATGTTAATATTATTCAGGATAAATCATTTTGTTAAGTTTTACATACTCTTTAGTTAGTAACACACAAGAAGATCGAGTTTTTATCTGATAACCAAAGATAAACTGTTAAGTAAGTTTTCCAGTCTTAACCTTTTTTGTTGGGACTACCAAAGATAGAAACTTTTTGCAGAGTATTTGCTAACGCAGTATTAAACTGAGTAGTAGTGTGTTTTGTGCAAGTGTTCGTACAACAGAAAAATATAGGAAAAGGTAGATTGAATTATTAAAAATTATCTTCAAGACAGCATAGTAGGCGCACGATCTGCATACTAGTAAAACGTAAGATTATAAAATAATTATTAATAATTTACTAATAATAATGACGATAGGTCCCCGGTTTTTGAAGGCGTTAATATCGAGAATCTTCAAAACGGATATTTAGATAAATTAGATGATGGCAAGTAGGTATTGCAATCATATATATTTTTTATTCAAATTTTACATATAAATTTTTACAGTTCTAATAACGTTTTTGAATCTAAGATGCTTAGCAGCCACATAAACAAAGACATTGACAAGGATACTAGTTTTCTTATTGAAAAAGACAAAAAAGACGATAATAGAGATATAAAAATAGAAGGTCGTAGAATATTTGAAATACATTTTCTAATTCATTAATTAAAAAATTTTGAATCTCACGAATCACCATATGGATGTAACGTCACTAACATGGCTTTTTGAAAAAAATTAAAAATGGGATTTAGTTGTTAATTAGTTTTTAAATGTAACATGTGTGGAGTAACTGAAAAACTTTATTCTGATAATCACAAAAAAAGTTCACAAAATATTGCAATAAACGAAACTGTGGTAAAAGATTTGAAAAGATCATCATCAAATTTTGGTAAAGTTTGTAAATTGAGAGACCAAACGAATAGACTACAAAAAATATTTTTTATTCAAAATTTTATGGACCGAAGGCCACAAGGCTTTTTGTTTATAAACCTTTTAAATATTTAGGTGCCTTTCCGGATGCTCTAATTTTGGACAATAATGGAATCATAGAAATTAAATGTCTTTTCAATTCAAGGCGTTTAAGTCCACAAGATGCCATTAAACAAAAATTATAAAATTTTGCAATATGTCAGCAGATATTACTTTAAAGACTAGTCACGATTATTATTACCAAGTCCAATGACAATTAGAAATAACAGATAAAGAGTATTGCATTTTTGTAATTTGGAGTCCACACGAAATAATAAGGGGAAGAATAGTACGAAACAAAGACTTTTGGAATACAAAAATGCAACAAAAGTTGTTTAATTTTTGTATGGAAAAACTACTTCCAGAGTTAGTAAATTCTAGGTTTAATAGAAATCTTCCAATCAGAGATTAATTGACCGGTAACAGAGTAAATCAGATATTTACATGTATAAGCATTTATTCTTTCATTTTTAGTTATCTTGTTAACTAAATTTTAGTCTTGGCATAATACTTGTAAACAACCTGTTTCAGTTAAAACTATCGAGAAATACTAAGTATATAAAGTACATACGAATTTAAGAGAAACTTGTAGATCATAAAATCCAACAAAAAATTATGAAAAAAAGGAAAGATATAAAAATAGTCATTTTAAATGGCCCGACAAGCGAACAGGGGCGAATTTGTGCTAGTACAATTCTTTGTTTAAGCGACGCAACAATTATGTATTTATAGGTAGATGAATGATAATAATAAGAATACAGAAGAATAAAATCAAATAAACAGCGATGCACATAATAAACAAGCTGCAATTCTTCAACACTTACTAAGATAGTTGCCGCTATTCATATATATTTTTTTTAAATTCTGTATCATTTAATTGGTTAGATAAAACAAGGTTGTTGGTATATTATATCTGAGTTAACTACTGTAAATATTAGTCAGTTGACTTACAATAATTAGTACTTGACAATATTGAAGAATTGATATTACACATAACTAAATTAGTTATTTTCATTACTCGATTGCAAAATGACACTTTTGTATTGTGAGGACAAACGAGCAAAGAAAACATTCAAAAATGCAAAAGCATTTTGTGATCAAGTATCAATATTTTTTCAAAAACTATGGCGCGAATTACCCAAAAAAATGCTGCAAAAGTTTTGTGCTTTTCAACCGCCTTAAAAAAAGCAGTTTTCACGTTGTCAGAATATGTTTTTTTCATGTTCATTCTTTACCACGTTGATTGATTTCGTTGTTTTTTATTAGAAAGCGGGTGTGGTCCCATTTTAATTTGGTCAAGTTTTGATGATGAGATCCATAAGAAAACGATCAAACTCTTCAATGATGTACATTTTCAAGGTTACAGTGAGTGAAAGAAGATACCAATATTTACTGAACCAACTGTACACGAATCATTTTTGTTTTTTTTAATTATATTTGATGTCACCAAAAAGAGAAAAATAAATTTTTTTAACAAACAAGAACCGACTTCAAAAACAAGCATCAAATAAAATGCACTAAAAAGTAAAAAATAATGATTTAATTTAGTTACAATTAAACGACGAAATTTTTATTTACCCTAAATTACTATTTGAAGTCGGTGCAGTTTTAATAGATTTTGTGTTTCACACATCAAATTCAAAAAGTCATTTCGTGTAAATACAAATTTCGTCATTTAATTGTAACTAAATTAAATTATAATTTTTGTGGGTTTTTGTTTTGCTAAAAAAATTTTATATATAATAAATGTGACGTTTAATGTCATCAAAAATAAAAACAAGTTTTTTTTGACTAATTTCGTTATTTTGTGCCGTTTTCTTCAATAAAGAATTGCTGAATATAAATGTTTGTTACAGTATAGCTAGAGTTTATAAATTGTAATAGCCATTTATGTACCAAGGGCGTAATCATCTAGTAACGCTAGTGGTGTATACAAGATTTTATTTTTTATTTTATATAAAATTCAAACTAAAAATAAACAATTACTTAAGTTTCTATTACAAGTATATCTAGTAGTTTAGAATAATAAATAGTTTGACGATTAAATTATTTACTTGTCAAATTGATTTTATAATATATATCACTTTTGCAAGAGAGGTCGTTATGAGTAAATTACAACGAAGTGAAATATAAAATATTTTTACATGTAGTAAACAAAACAATCATTGTACGTGTTAGCAACTGTGGTAGATGTAACTTTTTTTCAGTTTTCGAAAAAGGTCAAATTCGTATCTAAAATCGTTTTTGAAGTTTTATATCATACCTACATGTACATTTTTTTCCACGTCCACTACAGAAAGTAGTTTTTATAAAAACAGAAACTAAACATTCTTACTTTTGGAATACAATATTTGTATGCGAATAGTTGCACTAATTTTATTTATGTGTAATACCGTATTTATGTTTATACAAATACATATTCTCAGCGTTATCTGTTTAATTCCTTATTCGAGTGCTTATCAGACTGAGTTATCTTGAAATATAAACATGTCATTAGTTACATGCTTGATATATGACACTATGATGAGTATTGAAAAAAATCCGAGAGCCGAAGTTGTTACTGAAGTATCCCCTTACCTCCTGCGTCCTGCTAGTGATGTTAGTTGCATAACTTTCAATTCGCGATGATACATTTGGTAAATGCTGCTCTTAAGAACGGAACACATATGAAACTTAAACTTTTCAATTTTAACGACGATGCAGAAGTTTATTGCGACACATCTACGTTGAAAGTGCGTCCATATCTGACACCGCCATTCCGTAAGTCCATATTTAACAAGTTACACAACTTATCCCATCCCGGTGTAAGAAGCAGTACACATATCATTCAAAGAGGACTTTGTTTGGCCTAAAATGGAAAAAAACATAAAGAGATAGACCACAAAGTGTTTACCTTGCCAGCGTGTCAAAGTATACAGACATACACACCCAACACCTGGCACATTTCCATTACCCGAAGCTCGCTTTGATCATGTGCATTTAGACCTAATTGGTCCTCTACCATATTGCCAAGGCTATACATATTGTCTTACGTGCGTTGATCGCTATTCAAGATGGGTTGAAGTGATACCATTAAAAGCCAACACCATATCAAAGGCTTTTGCATATAATTGGATCGCTCGCTTTAGAGTACCACTTAGAATTACGACAAATCGTGGTCGACAGTTCGAATGCCAGCTGTTTACCAGCCTTGCTAATTTCATGGGTTCAGAACACTGCCTGACCACAAGTTACTATTCCCAAGCGAACGGATTGGAAGAACGTATGCATCGACAATTAAAAGCTGGAATTACATGTTACAACACCACCAATTGGGTTGATACAATACCGACAGTCTTATTGAGAATGCGGTCAGCGTACAAAGAAGATTTGAAGGCTACCAGTGCTGAATTGGTTTATGGTCAATCATTACGACTGCCAGGCATATTTTTTGAATCATCAATGTTGGGATGTACCTAGGTAAATGTACCTAGGTACTTTTTGTGTACCTAAGTACCTAAAAAGGTACTTTTTTATTTATATACCTTTACCTGTACCTAGGTACTTTTTAGAAAGTACCTTTGTACCTAACTACCTAATAAAATAGGTACTTTTAAGCGTACGCTTTATATATTTATTTCGAACTTAATCACATTTGAAACTACTAAAGCTTTTCAAAAATAATATATAACCTAATAAGCAATTTTTTCCCTAATGACGCTCGAAGGATACCGTTAATGTGTGAAACTTCCTTGTTCCAGTTGTCGAATTCTAGGAAAAACAAACAGTTATAACTGATTATATAACACATATTGACATTATAATAAAACGCATTACGAATCGTATTTCTGCTTACATAAACAATACGTGTTCAATGACTTATTTTAAAAACGACATATCTGACTTCATATCATACTAAATTACATAAACATAGCCGAGAACGTAAACGTAAGTATATAACCCTTGGTATAACCAACGGTATAACGTAAATGCTGTAAGCACGACCTCAACAAAAATTAAGGTGTCGTGTACCTCGGATAGTAAGTCTCCATTAGTAAGCAAAAACGATCGCTCTCTTGAAGTATTTACTAACCGATATCAACTGTATTACCAAAACTGGCATGGATTACCCTTCCCGTTCAGTATCTTATAATTTAGACTTGCCATTGATATTACGAGGTAAATTTTTTAAAATTGTAAGCCAAAGTCAAGTTGTCCATTGGAACCGACATCTGAAATTACAGTAACTGCAAAATGTGTTTTATGTGCACCAAGGTTAACACTAATAAATAGTCCCAAAACCTCAACAGGAAACTTTCATAAACATTTAAAAGTAAGTAATCCTTTTTTGTTATTAAATAATGCAATTCATACAATAAACACCAACATCATTGCTCAATAAACTGCAATTACAAAAGTTGTATAAATTTTAATACTTTTACTAAGCTTCACAGCAGCGACTGTGTGTGTGTCATTGGCAGTGATAAATAGCAAATAAATAGTAGCATCGTTGATTAATTTCAATCATCTTATGCATTTTATAGCTGTAATTATTTCTATCGTTTTTCAATGATATCGCGTTTCCATAAATAAAGTGCAAATATTACGCCTAGATCATATATATATACCTACAATAAAACGTCAAAACTTTATGAATTTGAATGTAATGAATTGTTTTCGTACATTTTGTGTACCTAAATGAAATATGTAAAAATAGGAATTTGCAAAACGATAAATAAAAATAGTTTGGACTATGAATGCAAAAAATTATTGAAATTCTTAAAACTTTATTGAATTTAGGGTTTTGTGGTTCCAATTAATTTCTTTCAGTGTCTATCGTACATAATTTTTTTTTATTGTTACATAAACTGTTTGTATGAAAATTATTTCAAATTAGTTTTCTGTAATAGAGAAAGCATCCTGAAGCTGCAAAACAATTTACACAAATGAGAGAAAGATCACAAAAAGCAACACTAAAGCGGGTAATTGAAGAGTGCAATGGTGATAATAGCGCCCGCAGTCCTTCAAAACTTCAAAAAACAATTACTCCATTTGGAAAATGGAGAATAAATAAAATTTCAATAGATCAAGTAAGTGTACATAATATAGTAATTATTCCCAGAAATATCAAACTACCTATGTTTTTATTAAATTTTTTGGTCTTTAGTTTAAGAGTATACTAAACTGAATTTTGCTAAGAACACATAATTTTTTTTAAATTGCAAACATCCTAAGTGCGATTTTAATAACTCTTAGAACTAAGGTAAAACTGAGAACAGTTGTTTTTCACTTTTGAAAAGGTTATAGCGAGCAAAGATAATAGCGAGTTTCTACTTCATGTTATGAAATATTGATGATCAAAATATAAATAGTAAAGCGCAGGTTCGCGAAAATAGATTATAACAAGATAAGTAGGCATTTAAAGTCCTTTTTGATAGCAAAACTACCGTTTTTTAAAATCTAGATTTTAAATGGCGGATACACCCACTTCCGGTTTTTTCATCAGACCCATCATTTTATAGAACCGAGACGATATGAAAAGCCAGCTTCATACTAAATTTCAAGTTACTAGGACTTTTGGTTCGAGAGTTATCGCTGAATTAAACGTCGCGTAGTAAAGAGTCCGGGCACAGGCCCGAGTTTGAAGCATTAGCTTAGTTTCATCGTGCAATTCGTGCAACGGACGGTTTTTAGGCTTTTAGTGTATGTCTAACTTGAGAAATAGTAAATTAAAGTAGAATGTTTTATTTATGAGTCAGATGCATCCTACCACAAGCCGATTGTCGTTAGAATTAAAGAAGTTTAATAATAAAGTATTCCTTTTTGTTGAATTTATTTTTTGTCTTTTAAAATTTATGACCGTTCAAAACCATTTGCTAATATGATACGTATCTAATGCAACGACAAAAATGTGCTTAAGTTCCCTCAACAATAACACAAAGACTTTGGTAATTTTTTTAAAAACTAGCTCTAAAGACATATTTCTTACATTTATATCTTTTCCAATGTATTACAAAAAAAGAATAAAATTTACTATGTCAAATTGTTTTTATCTTGCAGTAGGTTTAAAAAGTTTAAATAAACAATTTCTTCTTCAAAATTAAGGGTTATCCATTTTAATGGTGTTCTCTTTTTACTACGTTGTATATTTTTGTCAATTCACTTCCTTCATAAATTATTTTTGTTTCAGGTTGATGAACTAATTTGTAATTACCTTATAGAAGAAATGCATCCAGTCGACACTGTAGAAAACGATTCCTTCAAAAAACTTGTCGCTGGACTGTCTGGAGGTGCAGTGTCATCCTGCAGAAGAACCTTAACGCATAAAATATATAAGAATAAAGATACTTTAGTAGAAACCCTTAAAACAACTTTTGAAAACGTAGCTTATGTGTGCACAACAGCGGACATATGGAGTACAAATAACAAGAGTTATTTAGGAGTTACCTGTCATTATTTAGATGACAAGCTTGTTCGCCATTCAGCTGTACTAGCGTGCAGGCGTTTAAAATATTCTCATACCCATTATGAAATTGCAACAGCATAATGTGAGATACACAACAGTTACCGTCTTAAACAAGGACAAATTGTAAGTACAGTTACTGACAATGCTTCAAATTTTGGAAAGGCTTTTAAAGCTTACTCAGTACCTGACAGTATTGACCCTATAGACATAGATTTACTCAGTGGAGAAAATTTGGAACTTACAGTGCATGATATCCCAGAATTCGATTATTTAATCAGTCAAAGTATTTTAGAGATAGTCGACGAAGATGATGAAGATATGGTGTTACCTCGACAATATCGTTGCACATCGCATACTCTAAATTTAGTAGCAACAACAGACTGCGAAAATGCGTTGACGGATGTCAACTACAAAAAAATCTACCACTCGTCAATTAGAAAACTGACGGCTCTTTGGAATCTATCACATCAATCGTAAGTTAAAATTAATAACACCGTGTTCAACGAGATGGAATTCTTTATTTGATAGCATCCAACGAATATTACGAAGCAAAGACCTTTTGTCCGAGATTTGTGAAAAATTGAAAAAACCTAAACTTAAGAATTCAGAAATTGATTTTTATATGAATATGTTTCAGTTGTAGAAGTACTGGCAAAATCAATTGACATTTTACAAAGTGAGGAAACGTGCTATTTAGGATATGTGTTGCCTACCTTACTTCAGATTAAAAAAACTTTAAGTAATTTAACCTGCTTGATCTACTGCAATTCATTAAGAGATGCTATTATAAACGGTATCAATAAACGATTTCAACACATATTAGACCTAAATAGTAATCTTTCTAAACCGTGTTACAAGCTTTAGCTGTTTTACGAACCTGCACGGCCAACTCTCAATCGTCGGAGAGAGAGGGGGTTCATAGATACATAAAGTGAAAAGATATATAAGGGCGCCAGAGCTTATCCAAAGTCACGTCTGTCTGCTCACAACAGAATGGTAATAAACTTGTAACTAGATGTTAGGTTCGTAACTGCTGAAAGAAACGAATAAAAGAGAAAAACTAAATCGTTAATAACAATTACACTTTAATTACTCGATCAAATATATCTATATATTATATATCTAAATATAGTCGAAGTTAAATAGCCACATCTAAGTAAATACTAGGGAGAATATACAACATCGAATCACAGTAAGATAGGCAACTTACACTACATACGTGAAGAACATGGCGAAGGATAGTTCGCAGTAAATATCGTTTACATAATTAGTACTATGGCATTAACGACAATAAGACAAAAATTAAGTAGTATAGCATTAACATTAAATTATCACAGTAAATAAGGGTAGGACACAGCATACGTAGTATAAGCAAATTTACTAACTAATGGTATTACAATTACGATAATCAGTACGAAGTTATGATTAGTGAAAGCTTCGTGAGTAACCTCGGTGACGACGAAAGAAAATTTATAAAAACACTTACCACCAATACAGGAATTCCTTTTGTGCGGAGAAAGTACTTCCTTCGACACGTACCCTGTAAGTAATTTGAATCGCAATTCGTGTCAACCTAATAGCTCACGAAATTCAAATCTACAAAGTCATTACTTAAATTTTAAAGTGTACACCTAACACAACCCGAAAATCGGATGTTGTTATACCCCTTTTCTGTGATTTAATTAATTCCAACGGTAGGCCTTAGAAATATTTAGAATCGTTCCAACACAATATTCGTCGAGGGTTATCTCTCGTCTTTCGGTATCGACTAGAATTCATGGGCCGGATGGTGGTAAGAATGGCCGGTGACGATACGAATATCCCACGATCGCAACGAAATCACAACTTTCCCTGGTGGGCTTTAAATTATAACCAGAATGCCCTTAGTTATGGGGTAGCACATGGCGGCTAACCAAAAAGACATAAAAATTACCTTTAATTAAAGAAAGAAATAAAATCACTTACGCTGCGGGAGCAAATTAGTTATTTAAGGAAACTACATAATTTCCATCGTGTCCCTAATACGTGGATGATTTTAGAGAACGAACTTTCACTCACGCAACCCTAGATACTACCAGGTACGATGTTACAGTCAAAATGCCGGAAATCTCATCGGAATGTCGTCTGCTCAATCCAAAGTGACCAACGAACCCGATAGATGGCGTCAACACCCGAATCTAATTTTACGTCGAAAACACATAGGCGTACCTAATGAAAATTTTTACCGTAACAGATTCCCCCCCAGCAAGATAAAAGCGTGGAGCGAGAATAACGAAAACAAAGCTAAAATGAAGATAGAAATTTAGGCATACGCCAAGGATAGAACCCTAAAATCCAAAACCAACCCCAAAACACAATAACACCCAACCCCAGAAGAAACGTAGATGAAAGAGATTTTCTCAGTTTACTAAGCATCACCAACCAGATGTGTTCAAAAGTCGCATTAAGCGGAATGATACTCCAAAGAACCAGAAACTCAACCAATAGAATAGAAGTATCAGAACAGGTACTCGTTGAAAGTCGACAACAGTCGTTACGCTAAAAAGCAAGAAAACAACGCAGTCCCATAGACCTTACTGATCGACAGTACTAAGTAAACCAAATATAAGTCCCCAAAGCTAACTAAGCGAAAGAAGTAAAAAGGAGAAAAAAAAGTATCTAGATGTCGAATGGGGATACGCGGATTAGAAGAAAGAAAAGAAGCAAAGAAAACCAATGAAGAAATCTCAAGCAAAAGAAAAGATTCTGATTAAAAGTCGACATAAGTCGGACTACCAAAAAGGCAGAGAAAAGAATCAGTAATCCCAGAGTCACAATAACAAAGTCACCAAAAAGCTAAACACTAAACAAGTGCCAATCCAAAAGAAATTCAAACCGCGAAACCCAAAACAAAACCAAAAGAAAGAAAGAAAAAGAAGTAAGAGCCAATAAAGAAGAGAGAACTTCACTTGCTAATTGAACGTCGTTAGTCAGTGCTCGTTGCGTTGAAATGTCACGTTGGAACGTAAATGCCGAAGAACGGATTAGAATATTCCAAGAGCAAAAGAAACCCAAAGAAGAGAAATATTCTAACGGTGACTAACAACATCAAAAATGCCGACTAAGCGGAAGTACAGAGTACCAGGAGCGACGTTGCAGTCTATTCCAAGCTTCAATCCAAAAACAACAAAACAAAAACCCACTAAATCCAATACAGCAAGAAAAGTAACACAGTTGCAGTGAACACTAAAGAAGGAAGTTACTCAAAAGAAAAAGAAAGAAAGTGTTCAACCAACAAACTAAGATAAAAGAAAAAAACAAAAGAGCTAATTGCCCTAAAGGCAAACCTTCAAAATCAACAGAAAAAAATAAAAAGCATGAAAAACAAGAAAGGAAGAAAAGAAACAGACGGAGAAAGATAAGACAAGATGTAAGTGTCTGATTCGTTCTTCTCTCCGTAGAAGAAACGAAAGGGAGTGACCAGCCCTTCATTGCCCAACCAACCGCCCTAAATATAGAAGAAGAGAAAAGAAAAGATATCAGTTAGTCATAGAACGAAAGCGTACCAGTTGCTGTCCCAAATTGGAAAATATACTTCACGACTTTAATGCCGACGAGCGGAATAGAAAACTCAAAAAAAGAAAAACCAAATCCAAAAGCATAAGAGAATTCTATATATGACGTACCAATCCAAAAATGCCGACCAAGCGGATATAAATATATACAGACGGAAAGGTAGTCTGTCCTGAAGTAAGATGGAGAAGAAAGAAACCAAAACAAAAGCACTAGAAACTTAAGCAAAGAAAAGAAAATCGATGACAGCAATATGAGAGGAAACAATTGGGTATTATCCAAGCTATAACTAACAAAATACCGACGACGTATTCAAAGACTCGAACCACCAAAACCGAAAGAAAAGAACCGAAAGAATAGCAAATGTCGAAAGCCGAAAGCCCAAAAAGCAACTAGCACTTACGAGGCTTGCGACGCCGATGAAAGCGAAGAGAACGATTAGAAGAAGGAGACAACAAAGAATAATTAGAAGCGACTGAAGAAGGAGATGCAAAAGCAATAGCAGCGGCCTTTACACCCGGAGAAATAGCACGATCCTTATGTAGACGCGTAGACCTTGTCGTTAAGCTAGTGTTGGAAAGCTTCGTCGTTGCTGGCAAAACGTGACGTGACCTAATAGGCTTGCTTCGTCGCGAGTTCGAACAGGAACAATGACGTATGAACTCGGCAACCTTAGGTCTCATATGAGGCCAGTAAAAGTGACATCGAAGAGCTTCCAAAGTGCTCCTAACACTGAGGTGATCACAATTAGATGTAATGTGGTGATCCTGAATCAGTTGCTTGCGCTGGTCCGAAGGTACAACTAACTTCCAAACGCAAGGATCAGTAGAGGAAATGCGTACACGTTTACATAAAAGATTTTTCACAACACACCAACGAGAGAAACGACGAGGGGAAGCAGTAACTTTAGATATCATACCTAAATACCAAGAATCAGTAGTAGGCCTAATAATCCTAGAAACTGAAAAGAAATTAGGAGGAAGAGAAAGAAGAGAACGAACAGTACGTAAAGGCTTATCACCTTGAGAACGACAACGAACACAAGTATTGGGAGGAGAAGTAGTAAGAGAGCAAGTAGCAGACATAGCAGAAGAGACGGAAGTAGAAATCTTATCAGCAAAGACTACAGATGGCTCTTGAACTTTGTCACCAATCGCCGTTGTAGAGAAGTGGAAAGAATCGCGAGAATTGATGTTAGACTCCAAACGCTTGCCTAAATTTATTAATTGAGCAATAGACGTAATCTCAATCAACGCTAAAGGAAGTTGATAGAATGGCGTTAGATTTCGGCGAATAACCTTGAGCTGCATTTGCTCTGAGACTGGTTCAGCTAGCTGAAGAAAAAGGTATCGCATATTGGTAACGTAAGTACCGATGGTTTCGTTAGCTCCCATCGTACGACTGCGAATAGAATCCATCAAGCGCTCATCATAATCCAAAGGTAAAAACTCAGACTTCAACAAAGCAGCAACATCATCCCAGGAACGTAACGAACTTCGATTCGTCCTAAAAACAAGAAGGGCTTTGCCAGATAAAACTTCAAAAGCTGAAAGAAAAAGTTGATGTTGTGAAACACCACGAGACAAACACAACTCGTCAATACGAATAAGAAATTCTATAAGTAAAGAAGGATCTTCACTCGAAAAAGTTATATTCCAATTTCCTAAGTTCGTTTCGGAATCAGAGTCCGAAGAAGTAAGAAATGATGCTTCTTCATCTGAAGACTACATAGCTAAAACAATAACAAGTAAACAAGAAACTAACCAAAGCAGTCAACTACGACAGAAATGTGCTACCCCGTGTCTGACAAAAATTCAAAATAACAGTAAGTACCAGCCGTATTATTACCCAGTAAGTAATTCAATAAGAAAAAAACAACTTAATCGACGTAGTCGAATCAATCCAAAAATCAAAAAGAAACGTAAGCTAATCTACAGTCAAACTGCAGCACTAAAGAAAAATAAAAGTAAAAGTTAATGAAGTAACTCAGACGTCCAGTCTAGTAGCAACGACTAAGTAAAGAAAGCAAAGTAAAATCGAACCCACGTAAGACTAAGAAAAGGTAAAAGAATCAATAAAGCTAGAAGAACTTATGATCGCACACACTAAATCGATAGCAAGTCAACAATATAAACTACCTATTCCTGCTAGTAATCCTATACTAATTAGAGAAAAAAATCTAAACAGCAGAAAGAATTATAACGAATGAGAAATTCAATATAAAAAAGAATCGAAGAGTCGGGTAGCCAATTTGTTACACACTAAGTCTAGAGAAATTCAACAGTATAAGTTACCTATGAGTACCAGTAATCCTACGCTAATCACAATTAAAGAAAATAGCTAAAAGAAATGTAGTGAAATGAGAAATTCGCTATGAGAAAATCGAGGCCCCATTAAGTTGGGTCGCCAAATTTGTTACAAGCTTTAGCTGTTTTACGAACCTGCACGGCCAACTCTCAATCGTCGGAGAGAGAGGGGGTTCATAGATACATAAAGTGAAAAGATATATAAGGGCGCCAGAGCTTATCCAAAGTCACGTCTGTCTGCTCACAACAGAATGGTAATAAACTTGTAACTAGATGTTAGGTTCGTAACTGCTGAAAGAAACGAATAAAAGAGAAAAACTAAATCGTTAATAACAATTACACTTTAATTACTCGATCAAATATATCTATATATTATATATCTAAATATAGTCGAAGTTAAATAGCCACATCTAAGTAAATACTAGGGAGAATATACAACATCGAATCACAGTAAGATAGGCAACTTACACTACATACGTGAAGAACATGGCGAAGGATAGTTTACATAATTAGTACTATGGCATTAACGACAATAAGACAAAAATTAAGTAGTATAGCATTAACATTAAATTATCACAGTAAATAAGGGTAGGACACAGCATACGTAGTATAAGCAAATTTACTAACTAATGGTATTACAATTACGATAATCAGTACGAAGTTATGATTAGTGAAAGCTTCGTGAGTAACCTCGTTGACGACGAAAGAAAATTTATAAAAACACTTACCACCAATACAGGAATTCCTTTTGTGCGGAGAAAGTACTTCCTTCGACACGTACCCTGTAAGTAATTTGAATCGCAATTCGTGTCAACCTAATAGCTCACGAAATTCAAATCTACAAAGTCATTACTTAAATTTTAAAGTGTACACCTAACACAACCCGAAAATCGGATGTTGTTATACCCCTTTTCTGTGATTTAATTAATTCCAACGGTAGGCCTTAGAAATATTTAGAATCGTTCCAACACAATATTCGTCGAGGGTTATCTCTCGTCTTTCGGTATCGACTAGAATTCATGGGCCGGATGGTGGTAAGAATGGCCGGTGACGATACGAATATCCCACGATCGCAACGAAATCACAACTTTCCCTGGTGGGCTTTAAATTATAACCAGAATGCCCTTAGTTATGGGGTAGCACATGGCGGCTAACCAAAAAGACATAAAAATTACCTTTAATTAAAGAAAGAAATAAAATCACTTACGCTGCGGGAGCAAATTAGTTATTTAAGGAAACTACATAATTTCCATCGTGTCCCTAATACGTGGATGATTTTAGAGAACGAACTTTCACTCACGCAACCCTAGATACTACCAGGTACGATGTTACAGTCAAAATGCCGGAAATCTCATCGGAATGTCGTCTGCTCAATCCAAAGTGACCAACGAACCCGATAGATGGCGTCAACAGCCGAATCTAATTTTACGTCGAAAACACATAGGCGTACCTAATGAAAATTTTTACCGTAACAACCGTATATTTTAGCAATCATTTCATTACCAAAATTTAAACTAAAATGGCATATGAATGATACTGCTGTCAGTAACAATAGTCAGTGGCGGATCAACGAACGTCGGGGCCCTAGGCGGCAGAGACACTTTGGAGCCCCTAGATAGTCAACCCAAACCAGAAAACTATATTTAGAACGCTTTATAATGATAATTTTTAGCCATATTCGACGCATTATTGTAACTTTGTCTTCTACATAACTTTATATCAAATCGAAGAATAGACTATGTTTTTGTAGAATGTGGTTTTTCAAGTATAGAGCTATTTGGTTTGAAATTGGTGAAAATTGTAAAAATCTCTCTTTACTATCATCATTTCTATGAACGTATCTTATAATGAATGTCAATTGGTCCACATGAAAAATATCAGGTGTAGAATCCACGATAGAATTGTAAAAACTAGCATCCTTTATTTCCTGTACAATTATTTCTGTTAAATTTTTTGCAATTATTGAAAGAAACACATTACAAATATTATGAGATAAGTAATTTGTGTTACCTTTTCCACGGTAATTGTACTTCTTCTAGTGCATTTTCAAAAACTCGTCATAATCACTCAAATATTATAAACACCTTTCCTTGTTGACATTTCACTTTCGTCATGTCCTCTAAATGGTAGACCAAAGCGTGTCAAAAACTTAATAGTAGAAACTACTCAGAGCAGAACCTTCCGCCAATAATTCTTCTTGCAAAACTATCGTCGATGCGATTTATTGTTACTGATCTGTTATAGGCAATGCACATGGATGCCATATACTCTTTCGATTGCTCATGTTCTGAAACTTTGTGTGAGCTGAGAACACTAACCATTCTCTTTTTTCCTTAGCACTACTAGGTAATCTACGGTAAAATTGTTCATTTGTTAGTCCTCGATAGTAAGTTTGATCGCTATCATTCTAAAGACATTTTAAACTTGTGATATCGCCAATATTTTTTGGAGGATATTTAATGACAAAGTCAATCATTGTGTCAGTTAAAACAGCATTCCATAGAGCAATATCTTCATTAACCGGCGTAAGCTTGGGCATGTTAAAATCATTATTTTCTTCAAGATCAACGCGTTTACTAGATTCACAAATGTTCGATTTCTTTTCATCATTGAGGGACTCAGGTACTACTTCCTAAAGTGGCACTTCCTTTGCCTCACTTCATAAGACGTCGAAGAAGTGAAGGAAGGAATTAAAAAAGTTCGTATGGATCCGCGCAGTTTTTCTGTAACTTCATGCTTTTTCTTTTCTCTGCATCAGATTGATACCGTTACATTTTATTTTCGTTAAACAATTATTTTAGTATAGTTATCATCAACTTAGAGTGTTCGTTCGAAGCAAAGACAAAAAAATGTTGGGGTTCGATACAGTGACACACTTCATTTTAAGTAGATAATGCATTAAAAAACTAGATTAATAATGTAAAAATAAACGAATTTCTGCTAAGAAAATTATTTTCTACAAAATTGTTTTCACTCGGTACTCCGATTGTACTTTGTTAAACACGATTGCTATCGCGTACTGTGTGTTTCTTGTACATAAATCTTTCCTTTATTATCTCTTGCTTCGTTCTATAAGACCCTAAGACTTCTACTTACAAATAGCCGGAAGTGCAGCATTGTCACCCACCACGCTGTCGGTAGTACCTCTAAACAAATGCGTTACAGTAAAGCTACACGACGTGAATCCAGAAATCGAGAGCTACAATGGCGTAAGTACAAAATTTATGTGCTTTTGGTCTCTTTGGGGCCCCCTCGCAAGCTGGGGGCCCTAGGCGGCCGCCTACTCCGCCTAGCTTTTAAGACGCCACTGACAATAGTACTAATTCTACATTATTAACATCACTTTTCGTAACTGAATGTGAAAAAGTTTTTAAACACAATCTGCCTGATTCAAAAAAAAAAACGAAGACTTCTGTGATCATGATGATTTTTTTAGTATCTTAGAAGATCCCGTTCAAAATACCAGCAACAGAGATGACCACAATGACAAGAATTTAGCTAAAATAGAATGCTTAAATTATTTAGGAGATAAAGCTAAAGATCTTAATTCTTTATTTAAATATGAAAGTGTATTAGAAATTTTTAAACAATTCAATACTATTTTACCGTCGCCGTCCCTGTTGAAAAATTATTTAGCACCAGCGGTCAAATACTAACTCCACGCCGAAATACACTATCAGATAACACATTTGAAACATTATTAATATTAAAAGGTAATAAATATACATAATACAATATTTTAATGTAATTAATTTTAATAAAGTTAAATTGTGTTTACTACATCGGATACAGTATTAAAGATAAATAAGTGAAATGTTCAGGTACATTTTTTCGTATATATATATATATATATATATATATATATATATATATATTTGTACCGCCGTTACTAAGCGCTTACAATATGGCCGCTCATCCCGATAGTTTAGATACCTACTGTCGGTAAATTTTATATAGCCTCTTAGTACCGGTTATATACCTTACTCGAAATAACCTCTTAGTAGCGATGAAACAAATACTTATATAAGATCATAGTTGCGGTTAGACAACAGTGTATGAATAAACTAACCTCTCAATTTCTAAACAAATGTTTTGTTAATAGAAGCAAAAGTTTGCAAATATACCATAATTTTTTCAATCATAAATACTTTACGTATCTATAAATTAACATATTTAATAATTACTCATTACAGTTTTATCTTTATAACGGTAACTAAGAATCACTTGTTTAGCCATGATAATATTTTACTTTTCCTTTTACTTTAAATGGGCAAACAGTTGAGCTATTGTACACAAAATTAAAAATTTTGTTAGAAACAGATGTTTTGTGTCAAATGTTTATTAACACTTCTCAGTATAACTTAACAGGTAGTAAACGCCCTTAAACAATTCTACTCTTTTTTTGAACACTTATAAATTATTATTATTTCTTCAAGGTTAATAAAAAATTCTTTGTATGCAAACTGGTTCACTAATATGACAACCAGCGGGGTCAAAGATAACTAATGCGTTGCCACTGCAATAACAAACTTTTTTGTACGTTATTGTTATTACTACTACTATCATTTATCACTAGTATTCTGGGAATGATAATACGTGGATTAAGAAGTAGACAAAGACATCGTTTAAAGATAAAAGCATGTAACTGTAGATTTGGTTAAATGAATATTATTTGATTTTTTTTTATAGATATGCAATTAAAAAACAGATGCTTTAAACTTTATTTCACAATATGTAAATCTTTGAAACTATTTTTTGAAAGTATTTCTTAACCGATTAAATTTAGGTTTTCTGCAACGAATTTCTTATTTAAATACCTAAAAATATTTTCTATAATTTAGTTTAAAATGAATACTTATAGATAATTTTATTTATGCTTTTCCTACTTTCATTTTATTTATTAATTATTGCCAACATGATTTGACCGAAATGGTCATCATAAGCCCTCTAAAAGTATAACCAGTTCAGTTTCGTATAAAATATTACCTCCCGTCTTTGAATTTTGTTGGTTTCGACACCTTACCGTATTGATTGAATTGAATTTTCTTTAGGTTAAGTGACTAAAATCTACAATTTTTTACCAATCTTTACCAAATTCGAATATTGTAGTTCCGGAGACAAGAGAAACCGATTAGTGTTAACTGTGTTTTCTTATCTCTACTAGGTCGTTTTTTACGCATCTCGCACTTTTAACAATTTATTTGTATATTGAATGCAAGATTGATAAGCCTAAAACGGATTACGACATCAAAATCTTATTTATACCTGCGGACTGTCTAACCATTTAGCAACGCATTTAAGTGTTTTTGTACAATTCCTATTAAAATTGTGAGCACGATTACACTTTAACCGTCGTTCAGTGTAATCTCGGCAAGCGAAAGAAGAAACTTTGACTTTGCGGGTTTGTATTTAGATAAACCACAGTCAAAAATGACAAAGTGGCACACAGTAAGATGCACCGTTTTGTTCTCTATCGTTCCTGGTAATTTCGATTTTTTCCAAATTGTAATAATAAACTTATTTAGCTTCTCGTAAGATACTACGTATACTAGATTATAAAATTCAAAATTCTTTACGTAAAGTGACTAAAATCTACAATTTTTGACAAATCTTTACCAAATTCGAATATTGTAGTTCCGGAGACAAGAGAAACCGATTAGTGTTAACTGTGTTTTCTTATCTCTACTAGGTCGTTTTTTACGCATCTCGCACTTTTAACAATTTATTTGTATATTGAATGCAAGGTTGATAAGCCTAAAACGGATTACGACATCAAAATCTTATTTATACCTGCGGACTGTCTAACCATTTAGCAACGCATTTGAGTGTTTTTGTACAATTCCTATTAAAATTGTGAGCACGATTACACTTTAACCGTCGTTCAGTGTAATCTCGGGAAGCGAAAGAAGAAACTTTGACTTTGCGGGTTTGTATTTAGATAAACCACAGTCAAAAATGACAAAGTGACACACAGTAAGATGCACCGTTTTGTTCTCTTCTAAAAAATCTTGTACCAAAATGGCTTAATACGTTTTTGAATTCGATTTCTGGAAACTGACAGAATTCTTTCAAAGTATTTGTCATTACTGTATATATAGAAAAATGCTTATATATTTTGACTACAATACTATCAATATCAAGTATTGGCATCTTATCAACCACATGTTGTACACATTTTCATGGCCAACCCCAAAATTTTTTTGTGTTATCTGCACAAAAACAAATAACTTTTTTAGTAAGATTGTATTTTTCAAAGGTTCTGAAAACGTATTCTGTTAAAAGATCCGATGTTTCGCCAGGTTGAAATTCTAATAACTTCACATGGACTTGGTTATCAAAAAGTACCTAACAATAATAGGAACTAATTTTTGATTAAATCTATTTGAAGCCTCTATAGTGACAGTAATAAAATTTACAGATTGTAAATTTTGAGAAACTTCAGTAAATACATGGGGAGCAATTACATTAGTTATGATTGCTTCAGTCTTTGTTTTTGCACTAGAAAACTTTGGGTCATAGAAAGAAGAGATTAACTTTGAAGTGCAAGTAGACAAATTAAAACTAAAATTATGTTGCGCTGTGTGATAAGCAAATGTGGTCTCTTTGGCTGCGCAATTCAAATCGTTGCTGCTTGGTTCGGTCATTTTAAAAATGTAGTAACAGCTTGACTGATTGTCGATGCACACTTAGCTTTTTATGTTTCTGAGTATTTACATGTTGCGCAATGTCACGGCGACTACCTTGTGCAATCGAAAATTCTGAATTGCAAATAGTACACTGTACGGACTCTTCTCAGCACCCTTCTTTTATAACTATTTTTGTTCAAAATTTTCTAATAGGCTAATTCACTACACGTTGTCAAATGAACTTAAATGATAATAAACCAATGGGATACCTTACAACCTTACCACAAATCAAAGTGAACTGCGTTTTGAGTTTTGACATCGGAATTGGGAAGATGCACATACGCAGAATTACAAGCGCAACATGAATTCGGCTACTTCGGGATGATTCGGAAATGTGCACAATAGAGTTGACATTGCAGTTGAAATCTTTCAAGAAAATAACATAGAACTATTAAAAAACAGACGCATTAAAAAACGGACCGGACATATGAATATAGTTTAAATAACGTACAGTCCGTTATAAGAATGGACGTATGGCACACTATATCTTTAGTAAATTAACATTTAATAATGCACTGATAATAGCAACTAATCGTAATTGTTTTCTGATTACGCTTATAGGAACATTGCCTTTCATTTTATCACTACAAAAATCGACACATCTTTGCTGCGCACTTGTTTCTCTGAAGGATATTTACAATTTGGAAATAATTAAATTACATATCTACCTTGTGATTAGATATATATTGTTATATCGGAACAAAGCGCTGAAGTGAAATAATTTCAAAAATATATAGTATTGCTGTTCATCTGCTTTCATCGATGTTTGTTTTTGCATTTTTAGGTTTTTGATTTTCTGAGTTTTTCTAATTTCTCTTTTTTTGAGATTGTTCACTTCGATATTCTGTAATTTTATAACTATGACTTTTACTTTGTCATTAAATAGTTATTTTATTAGGAGTAGATGCATAAACAGGGGTAATACGTTAACTAAAGTTCAAACAAAACTGAAAGAAATCCATAATTTATACTTACGTTATCGAGTTCTACATACTGTTTATGTTATCGCGCGTTTAATTTGATCTATTGTATTAATTTTTTCTATTAATTATTTTATCTCAATTATTTTTCTAAAGAAATTAACAAATCAGACAAAATCAATAATTTAGTTCTTTTTGAAACGGATACATTCTACACCTTCCAGATATGCCTAGATTAACTTTTACCTTACTGGTTCTGAAGTAACTGTTAACATGTACATATGTACTACAGACATTTAAATGAATGTATACTGTTTTTTTTTGACAGAACAGTGTAGAGTCGGCAGGTTTTGGATTTGTCAGTAAGTGCCAAAACAGTTATTTATGTATTTATCCATAATTATCAATAAAGGTAACAGTTTGTTGTCAATAACGCACGTTAAATGTATGATGTTCATTTTTTTATCAGTTGAAATAAATGGAAGCAACACTTTATTGTTATCCTTGAAGAATTTGAAAAACTTTATGCAAACACACCACCTTGTTGGGCAAAACGGTGTTAATCCTTTTGGGTGAACTGGGGTATCAAATTCATTCACTACTCTGTCTTTTTGGAATTTTTCAAAGCAAACCAAACATTCAGGAGATTTTCTCTTTTATGTAATCAACTCTCTGATATTAAGCAATTTTGTACAAGTTTCTAAAGAGTACTGCGGCGGTCGAAGATGTATTATAGAAACTGAGAAAATATTCTTTCCACTCTGGAGCCACTGCAGTTATTAGAATGCTGAATGAAATCTGCTTAGAATTACTACAATCTGTGGTTTCATTTATTATTGAAAAAAAAGGATTGGTGCTGCATTTCTTCAAAAATTTCATTTAGAACAAAAAATGTCATGTCCAAACTTCATTGGCTACTTCCTTTGAAAGTCATTTAGAAACCTGTTTGATTTTCGTCTATTTTGAGTGCTGGATTACCATTTGCTTGAAGGTTTAAAAACCTTGGAATCTTCTTCTTCATGGTCACAAATTGCCAAGTAAAGAAATTATGCACGGTAGAGCTTTACGTGTTTCTTGTGTTTCTTTAGTTTTTTTTTTGTATTCAAACTTGCAAAAACATTTGTACCTTTCTTTACTACCGCTAGTAACTGCACTGAATTTATATGCAATTGTGAACTTTAGACCAGTTGTCGGAACCATTTTTGCACAATTAATCGAATCCTTTTTTTTAATCTGTGAAGTAAGCTAACGTAGACTTTTAATTTCAGAAGTAGTTTTGCGTGTCATACACAATCCATTTGAATTTTCGTTACATAAACGAACGTACTTTCTTTTTCTACTAGAAAGGGCCGTCTAGCGAATTAGTTCTTATATGAATGGACAATGTGTCTGACGTATCTACCTCTATTTACTTGACGCAAGCAAGCGAATCTTCTCAATCCGTCTCTAGTAAACACACAGGGATGACTTAAACTAATTGATTCTTCTGATATAATGTTATATAAATTTGAGTCTACTCATTTAGGTAACTACTATGGGTGCATTGACTTTAATGCAACCATGTACTTGCCACCCCTGGAACAGTGACCAAAGTGTCAACCATAAGTACATAATTTCCAAATCTTAATGTGTCAGAATAATTTCGAGTCAAAACTATCGTTATTTAAACTAAACCCGTAGAGATAATTAAACTTGTTTCTTTTTCACAAAACTTTTTAGTTTAACAGCTAGTGCTGTATCAATTTGACATTTCTTTGCAGATTTATAAATCGTACGAACAGAAAATTATTGTCTTGATCTGCCAACTGCAACTCATTTAAAATCTCTAAAAAAACTTGATTCAAACGTAAAACCCAGATTCTAGTTTACAATTTTTATGACATTTAAGAAGATTATAGCTTGTTTGCATTTAGTGTTAACATCAGCGTCTTTATTAATACATGTATATATTAATTGTTTTTGCTCTAGGCACATCATATAGTGTCGATTCTTTTGTTTAGACAGAGGATGGTAAATTTTTAATTTGGTTGTTTGTTTAAAGAATCTTCAACAAGGAGCAATATCAGTGCGTGTACAAATTTTTAATAAAAGTAAAAAGAAGCAACATTCTCTTCACATTTTTAACAGATTCAATAAACATGTAAAATTGTGGATGTGTTTGGGAAACCTACAATATTCTTTAACTTTAGCTTGTGATCTGTTGTATTTTTCACAAACATACTGCATAAGGCCAATGTTGTAAATTGTGTAATTTGTTTTATAATCAATTACCTTATTTTCTTTAAATTAATTAAGACTATCTTTATATGTAAAAAACAGTTAACTTCTTTAGTTTTCAGTTTGCTATTATTTTAATCTTCAGTTTATTAAAAATATAAATTTTATGATTTATATTTCAAATTGACATTTCATAGAATATAAAGTATTTTTCATTTTTGATTGATAAAGTTATAAATACTTTATAATTAAAAATTAAGTGTCTTGGCAGTTTTAGCAACTGACTAACGTGGGAAACAAAAAGTGTTTTGTTTTATATCAACGTAACTTCAAAATGTTTACGTTTACAAATGATTGAGAAACATGACGTATATAAACAACACTTTTGCATCTTTTGCATAAAGATAACTACAGGTTGAATGTCTCATATGATTAGTAATGCTGTTACTTTAGCACAAAAATCTATTACTGATTTGAGATTTAACAATAAGAATGCTTATATACATAAGTAAATTACTCGATTTCTATTGATGCGTTTTTTAAGCTTTCTTTAAGAGAATATTCAATGCATTTTAGTTTGAGTGTCTCTTTTCAGTCTAGCGTGTAAATACGTTTATGATTCAAGATAAGCAGTAACTAAATAAACAGTCAACACAAATGTTAAAGAAATTCTAAGAAAGGCTAGTAGTATTCTGGAAAATTTCGACAAATTTCGAACCATACCTAATATTGTGTATAAACTTGTGTTTTCTTAGCAAAAATCCAATTACAACGTTTACTACCTTTATACCTAGCTAAATCGGTTGTGTTTTCTTGTTAATTAGTTGTTAATAATAAAAATCTATAATTTTTTGTTTTCTACTTAAAAACATAAAATCATAATATATGTATATTTTTAATTTTACTCGTTTAATTTTTACTTTAAAAGAGCAGACTTAACAAATTATGAATAATGAAATTGTTTATACAAATACAATCAGCACGTAGGTACTATGATGTACGCATACGGTCAGCAAATTAATCTTCGAATTAATTTCCATACAGCTGCTTAAAAATACTTTAACTTATCTAATAAAATAATTGCGCACTACAAAAAATACATTTTTCACATCAATACAAAATTTACAGTTCTTATATAATTCTTACATTTTTATTGGCATGAAAAAGTCCAATTTTCAATAAGTCGAATTGCTTTAGCTACATCTTGAGATCCGAGTTTGACTATATTTATTTAAAATTAAAAAGAGTCAAATTTATAATTAAGTTTGTCTAGTTTTCTGTAAAACTTAATTGTAATACAAAAAAGGGTATTGTGTTGCATTACATTATTTATAAATTACTATGAGGTAAGGATATAAACTCCTCCAAAAAACTTATCATTTGACGGTTTATTTCTATATTAAATAGATTCGATGTGGAGGGTAGGCACCAGTCAGAAATAAAACAAATCTATTGTTCTGGCTACGTTTCGTCAACTATTGCGCCTAACTTCATCAGGCCAATCTATATTAAATGGTACTTATAATTTAAAAAGTATCAGAGTGATAAACATGGTTAACTTGTCAGTATAATTAAAAACTTACTAACTAGAATAATAAATTACAATTACAGCAAAGAATGAAAAACAGGAAGTACTAGAAATATTCGTTCACTAATATTACGATTGTGTTGAATAGAATACTCAATTGAATTTAACTTTCCTCAACCGTAAACGTTAAATTTCTGCCCAAACACAACACCATTTACTACAGATAGGCCTGATGTAGTTGGCGCAATAGCTGACAAAACGTAGAAAAAATAATCGATTTGTTTTATTTAGTGCCTATCCTTCAAATCAAAGGATCTATTTAATATAGAAATACACCATCAACTAATTTATAAGTTGGAAGGCAGTTTGACAGTATTCTAGATTAATCAAAAAGTCTAACTCACAGAATAAAAAGAATCAAAAGTGTTACTCGTGGCGCTCTATTCGAGGTTTTAGATCTAACTTTCGTTGTTAGGCTAAAAATTAGAGCCGATTAAAAATAAAACCATTTCTAGGACAGAATTTAGCATATTTGGTTCTTTTTACATTACTTTTGCTTTACGAATGTACCTGCAGGACTGATTTTTAAATTTTGAAACACCTACATTTTAGCAAAAGAAAAACTAAGTTTTATAAAAAAGTTAAATGCTAGCTGGATTCAAATTACATTGTGAATTTTTAATTAAATAGAGAGAAAGAAACTTTTTGTATTATGTTTTATTCTGCTTCTAAAGATTATATTTGATTCACAACGTTTTTAATTACAAGTGGGTACTTTCAAAATATTAATTAGTTTATAAATAAAAAATGTTTTAGATTTAGATAAATGTAGTTTTTTGAAGAATTTTAACAAACAATTTAGGGGTTTTTAGACGTATTTTGACGTATGTTTAGAGGTGAACCTTTTTAGGATTGGCAATTTTGGTATATGTATATACATATTTGAGAATCAGTGTTGAAAATATAATTCACATGTCACATGGTACCTTTTTGTTTAATTTTATTGGATAAAATACAAAAACAAAATCGTAGAATAGGCTATCAAATCGGTGATATTTATATCACAACAACAGTTATTGTTGAATAAAATAATTTACTGACAAAGTGACAAAAAGTTTCAATAGACATGTCGAAATCACAAAAACATTGTATTGATTCTCTTGCAACTTTAATATTTACTGTCAAACTGACAACTCGTTTAAAATTTTTGACTGTAAACGTTCATTATATTTTCTCCAAATATAACACCTGTTATGATTAATAATCGGTTTTACCACTCCTTAAAACCTATTAGAAATTGATCTCGTGTTTCGCACTCGGTCAATTTTCATCGATTCTAACTCAGGCTATCATCTATGATTATCATAACGCTAGTTATATTATCACAGAATATAAAGCACGTGGACACAGTATCGTAGCTACCGTGGAGCAGTTGGAGGAAACTGCCTCAACCTCACGAATCACAGGAGCACAAAATTAGAAAAGAAAAGAAATTTGCAAAAGCATTTGTATATAATTTTTTACCTTATAGTGGCATACTTTTTCTTTGAAGTAATTGGGACGTGACCGAATTGCAAGCCATTGGTGTCGCCCAGAATCGAAAATAGCCTCATAAATCTCTCCTTTGTGTGGAAGGCAAACAGAAAATTTTGTTTGAAACCAAGCTTTTTATGGAAGAAAAAAATGATTTTATTTGTAAGCTTTATTAGCAATCGAAATAGAGGTATATTATATATAGTATTTTTCTGAATCAAAACGACTAGAAGAACGTTCCATTAAAGTTTTTTCGATTACACACTGTATAGAATAAAAATAATAAAATTTTGCACGACACGTTAGCGACAATTGCCAAGAATGTTTAAAAGCATTACTATCAGTACTTATTATACTTATTGTATTAGTACAAATAACTGCATTGGTCATATAAACTAAGGTTTTAAACAGTCACCAGACGTACGAAAATTTTACTTTCAATTAGTTTTAATCAACATAACAGTATTGGCCATAAAATTAACTTTTTATTTTTTAGATTTTTTTTAAATGTGTAAGATATTTTTGGAATTTATTTTTATATCAATTTAAGTCAATTAGGTTTGATATAATAAACAATACAAATCAAATAAAAAGTATTAAACCATTTTGTTAATTGTTTCAAACAGAATTTGGCTTGGTAATAAAGATAGCAACTACAGCTTGTAACTTGTTCAAACTCGCATTTATATCATAAAGTATAAGATATCACAATAATTTAGTATAGTATTTTTTACTTTTACTTAAAATGGGTCGAAATAGAGTGAAGTGTGAAATTTCATTCTTAACAAGTGTAAAAAGTTTTTTCCGAGAAAATTTTGGAGAAAATTGCTCTAGAAGGCAGAAAAATTATTTCTTCGAAAACAGAACGAAGATTAGTTACTGCAGAATTGATAAAAAAGTAATGTGAGGGTCCGATTAGCATTTACTCGGACACACATCAACTGGACAGTGGAACAATGGGAAAGAGTGGTATTCACTGATGAATCTAAATTTAATTTATTTAATAGTGATGATATACAGCATGTACGAAGAGCTGCTGGGAAAAGATTTGATCCAAAGTACATTGTATCAACAGTAAAACAGGATGGAAACTTTTTCGGCATATGATAATGGGACCATTTAATAGTATTGAAGCTCTCAATAATACAAGTAAAAGATACTTTTAAAAACATCATGGAACCATATGCCGAAGAATATATTTCTATTAAATACATTTTTCAACATCACAATGGTCCGAACCATGCTTTGAAATCATAGGGTGTTACGTCTAAGTTAAAATGTTTATAACAGGTTTAAAAAAGTTATCATTAAACTTATTGTCAATATTTTATAATAGAATAAAAGAAATAACTACTAGTAACTTTTTATAATTTGTTTTGTTCATTAAAATACCTGGAATTTTCAAAAGTTGCTATCTATATGGACAATACTGCATGTAAAATGTAATGCTGATTTAACTAAAATTAGTACTTTGCTTTTAACAATTTTATATTGAATTGATGAAAATAAACTAATTAATGTATACGAACGCAACTCTGACTGTTATCTCTTTCTTGTGTAGTCATAATCACTTATCTACATTTTGCTGGGTTCGTGTGCGTACGGTGACCAACACCCGAAATAGTTTGATTGAATTAATTTGTTGTTTTTTTTATCATTTTATAAAAAAAGTTTAGTTATGTCGAATTCTAAGTATAATTTTTTTGAAATAATGAAAATTGAACATTGAAAACTTGATCAACTGTTGATTTATCACTTGCATGTTCCTCTTATGTTTATTATTTTTTAGAAAAACATTTTATGTTTTTAATGTGATATTATTTTTTTTCATTTCAATTTAAAATCATTATTTGCGGTTCCAAAATTTTAGCTTTGTGTACTATAACCTCTTTATGCTTTTTGTAAATTAGAAAGATAAACAACGGGAAAAATCCTTATATAGTGTACGATAATTTCGTAACGTCTCGACGATAATTTGTTGTGAGATATCTGCCAACGCTGGTTTTAAATTGAAGAACGTTTAGATTAGAAAACAAACTTTGCTAGAACTTTTCCGATAAACGAAGGAGCGCCATAAATTTTACTTTGTCCAGAGCGCTAAATATGTAGCTACGCCACTATGTCGAGATACATAACATCATCTAAGTCTTTGCAATCGTTATCGCTTTACAACGGAAATAGGCAAATTTAGGATCGACTGCGCCCTAGACCGTGTCTGATATGGCGCCTTGTTTGCCATGATTAGAAATGAAATATCTTATATATGAATAATAAAAATATATTCTTTTGAGATTTAATAATTCCAAAATGCGGTACTGAAATTTTTCTGTCCAGAAAAAGATTCTCTTTCATTTCATCATTCATTATCAATCAACTGGGGATTTCTAAAGTTTCTTACTAGCAGCATTGAAACGATCTAAAATTACTTTTCAAACAATGACCAAAATTGCTGTTTCTAAATGTTTTTTGCAGTCCAGCAGCTTTAGATCATGTGTTCGGTTTTTTTCCTGTATTTTATGGAATAAAGCCCACTCTTTTTCTAAAGCATAAAATGCATCATTTTAAGCAGGCCAACAATTTGAGTAAAACCCATAACCTTTAGACTTGTACGTTACATCACTATCTCCCAACGATGTGTAGATATAGTGAAAAAATTATATAGTTTTTGCAAGGTAGCAAAAATTAGCTGCGTCAGATACCGATTCAGCTACACAAGTTTTTAGTAAATTTAAGAAATATGCAGCGCACGGAACGTAATCTAAGAATTAATTGTTTTAATTCATGTCTAAAGTCCTGCATATGCACCTGACATATTGCTAGCATTGTCATAAGATTGACCACGACAGTTCTTTATGTCAAGATCATTTCTTTAAAAGGCATTTCAAACAGCGTTCTCAATATCTTTAGCTTTATGACCACTGTTTGGTATAAATTAAAATCTCTCTTTTGTTCTTATTTCTGAGTAATTCATTACTGATTACTAAATATCCTAATTTTGCAAAAGTTTTATGTCATTTTTGGCGATATTATTAGTGCAGTTTAAATGGCGAGTAAAAAGTGTACAGAGAATTGAACTTACAAGAAAAACAAAAAGTGTTAGAGTTTTTACAAAACCACAGTGAAAGGAAAACTGCAGAACATTTTGGTATTAGCAAAACAACTGTAAATAACATTAAGAAAAGAAAGGCAAAATACCAACAACGATATGAGCAAGATGCTTTAGAATCCTTTAGAAAACGACGATTAACAGAATTTGAAGTCATAAACCGATTAACGTTAAGTTGGTTTTTAAAAATGCGTAGTGTAAACGCACGAATTTCTGGTCCGATGTTACAAGAGGTTGCTTTAAAATTTGCTTAAGAAGAGCAATTGGTAAATTTTAAAGCGTCGTCGGGATGGCTAGATTCATTTAAAAACGAAACAACATTTCTCAAAAAAGTTTAAGTGGAGACTCAAACGAAATCGACCCTACGATAGTTACAGATTTTCGCACACGATTTATAGAATTTACTAAAAATTTAAACCAAAAGACATTTTCAATGCTGACGAGTGTGGATTATTTTACAAAGCCATGCCAGATCGCAGTTTGACAATAAAAGGAGATCCCTGCAAGAGTGGGAAAATGTCAAAAGAACGTTTAACCGTTATGTTGTCCTCAAGTATGACAGGTGAAAAATTAAAACCATTAGTAATTGGCAAAACGATGAAGCCAAGATGTTTTAAGAATATAACAATTGACAAGCTTCCCGTATCATGGCGATCTAACAAGAAATCGTGTATGACATCTGAATTATTTTGCGACTGGTTACAACAAGTCAATATTAATATGAGGAAACAAAAGAGAAACATACTGATGATTGTGGATAATTGTCCAGCACATCCACAACTTTCAAATTTAAGTAACGTAACTCTGAAGTTTTTACCACCAAATACAACTGCTTTGCTTCAACCATTAGACCAGGGAATAATTAAAAATTTTAAAGCGTTTTACAGAAAATTATTGCTTTCTGAAGTGATCGCTAAATGTGAGTCAGGAGATTTGAAATCCGTTACGGAAATTGCAGTCAAAGTTAACGTTCTGGATGCGGTTATGTGGGTGGCAGAAGCGTGGCAACAAGTGAAAGAAGAAACAATTGTCAAATGTTTCAAAAAAGCAGGTTTTGCATTTGAAGAATTAGAAAGCGAGCCTGCTGAAGTTACTTCATCTGAAGAACCGTTTCTACCACAATTTAACAACTTTGATATGGATACTTTTTTAGAATGCGATAAAAATTCTTCTGTATTTCAAGAATTCAATGCTGAAGAGGTTTTTAAAATGGTTTTGGAAGACCAATCAAAAATAAGTTGCAAGACCATGAACTTAGTAATAGTGATGGCGATACTGATAACAGTCCATCCGCTGTAGTTACCACTGAAAATGAAATAACCTTTGAAACTGCCTCCAGTATGTTAAATCAGTTAACCAACTTCGCTGTTCAGAACTGTCCTGAAATATTGACGCACTTATATACTGTTAAAAATAAAGTTAACGAACGAATTTGTGCTAAACAAAATAACCTTAAGCAAACTACCTTGTTGGATTTTTTAAACACTAATTGTTTATATGTACTTAATTATTCTTAAATATTGATGTGTTTTTGTTGGATAATACATACGTATCTATATAATTATTTTGTTTTATTCTACTTGTTCTATACATTTCTTCAGATTGATAATAATACAAAGTAAGAAAGTGTTGATTTCTAAATTTTAGTGTCTAAAACATTATTCCTTGTAAAATGACCACCTGCTTAAAGTGACCATTGTGTGATGGTCCCAAAGGTGGTCAATTTACACAGGTTTTACTGTAGTAGAAATCAAAAATTATATAAGAAATAAAAGAAACGTAAATTACATAGAATATAACAGACAACGAGCAAAAGTAATATCACCTGAGCTCCCCTTGTTAAAGATCCCAATTTTTGGTGAAACAAGATTTAATATAAAAACTTTTGACGCAAAAATTTAATCAAAACGAGAATTACTTTTCGAGTGATTAGTTTCTCAAAATTGGATTCAAATATTGAAATACAGTGTATATATGAGCTTATCTGCAAGTGATTTCAAAAAGTACGGTACGGCAATATGCAATTTTATAGGCGGTTTCACCTTCATCCTAAATTATTTTCGTCAAAAGAAATCATAACTAAGTACTTCTGTAAATTTATTTTCATTTAGTTTGCATATCTCTGTTTAACACTTGGTAATTTGCTATCATTTCTTTCTAGTCAGATTATGTTTATGACACAAGATAAGCAGTAATAAACTTAAGATAAACAGCTAACACTATGCGATGAATTGGCAATGTCGAAATAAAAATATTTTTGATCATTTTAAGACATCCTGCTTTTTAATATTCCAACAATTTTATTTAAAAAGATATAAACTTAAACATGATTTCTTATTTTACATGAAAAGTATTTGTATTGCGAATTACAAAAAATTATTGATTATTAATTTGTCTTTATATACAATAAATACGTTCATATGATTGTAAGTACACAAAAATATGTTTAATTTAAGATTTTTACTTTTTCCTTTAAAAGAGCAGAGGTAATAAAATTATGAATAATCAAATTGTTTATACAATCAGCACGTAGGTACTATAATGGTATGCATACGGCCGTCAAATTGTTCTCCGAATCAACTTCGTTACAACTAGAGAAGATAACTTTTACATATATAATAAAATAATCTCACACTACAAAAAATGCACTTTTTAAATTGTTACAAAATTTGCGGTTCTTGTCTACGTCTTACATATTTATTGGCATGAAAAATTCGAATTTTCGATAAGTTTGTTTTGGTGCATCTTGAGATTCGAGTTATCGAGATTTGACTATGTTCATTTTAAATTTTAATAAAAATGATGAATATTATGATTATAAAATGCATAAGTAAATTCGAATATAAAACACGTGGACACAGCATGATTTAAGCATTTGCAATCGTTATCGCTTTACAAGGAATCCTCCAAGCAAGGTTTCTTTACCGTCATCAAAACCACGCGGCTTGATGGCGTGCACTCGATTAATTGTACTTTTTTTTCATAATTTTAAGTTGTGGCCCTCAACTTACGATTAACGTTTTTATTTATTTACATGACGACATATTATAAATAAACTAAAAGATATTGCTATTTATATCGCCTTACCAAGAAAAACAAAAAAAAACAAAACGATGAGTCAAGAATTAAAAAAGAAGCGCAAATTAAGAATAGCAAATAAGAAAAATATAGGAAGTAAAACAACCATAAATTACGAAGAATATAAAAGACAACGACTAGCGTGCAAATCAATAAGGTCATATTTGCATTTTTTTTTGAGCAAAAGTGATTTTCATGTAGCAGGGTATTTTTTTTTTATAACTGCATTAAGTGATATGTGGGTATAAAGTGAAGTAAATACTTGACTTGTGTTTTTCAACTACAAATGTTTGTCATTTAGTCAGAAAAATGTAGATACGACTTTTCTCCTTTCTGATAAATAACTACTTAAGAAATTCCTTACTATGAAATAAAGAATAATATTAATACAATCAAAATTGATGTAACCTTAAAACGTTTTTTAAATTATTCATGTATGTAATTTAATGTAAATAAAAGTTTCTCAAAACAGCGAGTTATTAGAAAAACGAATTAAGAAAAAGTTTCTTATAAAATTCAAGTAATAAGGGCAAAATATTTTACTATTGATAATTAAAATTACTTTTTGCTAGGTGCATAATTTTTGTGTTGTGTGTAGTTATGCAGTTACCTTATTAGCAATACAATATACAATATCTTGTATTTTTGTGAGTTTCGAAAAGACTAAAAAAATATTTTATTCCAAATTTCCTTATTGATTTTTGTATATACATATGTACCTACTAGCGCGCCGTAAATTATATTGCTAGTAAACTTTCCCGTGTAGAACTGAAAATCTTTGAGGTTGCTACAATCTCCGTTCATATTACATTAATTATTAAAAATTTATATGCAGCGACATCTGCCACACATATATGGTGTTACACAACCGCCGCTAGATGTGGCTGTAATCGTAAGCTTGTACTCATTAGGAAATAGCAGCACACTATGAGGATATCCTCGTAGTCTGAAGCGTAGCTTCATAGTTATACGCGATACAAATGAAAGTATCCTCGTAGTAGCGTCTCTACAAATATATATATATATATATATATATATATATATATATATATATATATATATATATATATATATATATATATATATATATATATATATATATATATATATATATATATATATATATATATATATATATATGTCTATGGGTGCTTTTGGGGACTTGTATATGATATACAAACGGACATATACACGACACTTTGGAGACATTTTTGATGTATAGTTAGAGGAATGTGTAAGAATAAGTTTACAACATTAAACATTTTTAAACAATAAAAATTTATTTTGTTAAATGAAATATGTTTAAAAATTGTTTTTTTTTTTCGCATAAACAAAATAAACTAAAATAATTTTTATTAAACACATTTACACCTTGTAACAGTTTTAATTAGCTTGTTTTTAGTAGTACATTTTGCAATTAATAAAAGAAATGAATACATAGTTTTGAAACTGTTAGCATAATTAAAATTTACAGCAATTTTAATTCTTTTCTCATAATTTTTGCTTGGTTTTTTATATGTAAGAAAAGGTAGTTAAAAGACAAGAATGTGACGTTTTCATATCAATTGTTTGTTTTTGTGGTAAAGAAAATGTTTTAATTTTTTAATTCTAAACAAAACTTTTTTATACCAATTTTTATTGCAATTGTTAAATAAACTTTATTTAAATTGCTGATTTAATGTTTTGTTTAAGCAATCATATCAATTTATTTTTTTTTAATACTATTTAAAATTTTTAATGTCACATTTAAAAAGAAGAAACTTACCTTTAAGTAAGTTTTTACAGTGTGAATATCAAAGTCAGATGAAATTAACAAGTAAAATTGCAGGCTTGTTTTGTACCTATATACTTATCTACAGATACAATTGTAATATAATCTCGCAGTACATACATCATGGATTATGTGATTGATTAAAATACTATCTTGACCGCTTAAATTAAGCAAATACAAACAGCGAACGTTCTAGACCGCATCTATGGTAGAAAAGGACATTTTTGAGTTTCAAGAAGTAGTAAACTTACTAAAAGCAAATTTTGACTATACCAAATGCTTCTACCGAACAATATTTTTTCATTGTAAACATTTTTTAAATTAATTGTATTTCAAAATATTTGAAGAACTGTTTTGCCCACCACAAAAGAAAAAAACCCGAAAGCAATTTTAAAGAAAGAAAAAGGAAAGTACACTTAAAAAATTTAAAAAAAAACAATTAAAAGCGTATTATGTCAGCGAAACTAAAGCATGAGAAGAAGTAATTTATGATTAAAAAAATGGTGTAGAAACTTAATCGTAGTCAGACACTCTTAAAAACGACTATTTTAATTAAATTTTTTGTCAAAAAGAGTCTTCAGTACTAGTTGATGTTGCCAAAGTTTTTGCAAATGACTGAGAATTGAATGTTTCTTTCTTGAAACGCTATAAAAATAAATTACTTTTAACTGTAACTGTAAATAGCTATAAAGGTGATAAACGTGGTGAGTCGATTTTACATCCGCGTATTTCAAAATAATTTTGAATAAAACTGCGGGATAAAACCACAACGTAAAGGACAAGGCTCATCAGCAGTAGGAGATACACTCTAATGTAATTCCCACAATTGCATTAACAAACCCTATATCTTTATATACACATACGATTGATGACAGAGCCATCTTATAATATAAGATACTATGTACGAACGATAACTGTAAATTATTTTTATGATTTTTTACATGCATTTATATCATGAAAAAAATATAAAGATTTGAATTTTGTTTTATTTTTACATTATTTAACCGTAAGAGGAAAAAGTGAATGTGCACATTTGAAGATTAGATTACAATCACCTTGTGACAATTGTCACGTGCAAGACATTCCGTAGACACAATATAGAGCAGTTAATTTTTTTTAGGTCAATTCTATAAGTCGTTTAATAAGTATGCTATAATCATATTACAAAACAACTGTTGTAATATGAAGTATTACTTAGAGTTTAAGAACTGTTATTTTTTGTGCTTTATTACATAAGTCAGTTAATGTGATTTCTTTTACCAATGACATTTTGAATTATTATTTATTAGTAGTTTTTGTTTCGAGCGATTCTTTTAAAACTATTTAACTGCTCTTGTAATTACTCAAAATTGTCATAAATCTATAAAAAATTACGTAAATGTTTTAATTTTTTGCAAATACTTATAAGAAATTCTTATTCAGTGTATTACTTCGCAATTTCCATTTTATTTTATCACGGGAATCACGTTCAGTACATATAAATTTCGCTGTCAAAAATATAAGGAAGTTAAATTTATTCATATTATTAAAACAACTTAAAACGATACAATTCAAAAACGTTGCTAGTTGTTAATTAAATCAAAAAAATGTTTGTTTATGGATAAACCAAGAATTTTATTTCAATGTTTCAACATTTTGATGAACACGTGTACTAAGGAACTAGCAATATTTAATTTTTTTTGTGGATAGATTTTTGAAGTCATTAGGCTATGACTACAGTTTTCAATCATATGTATAGAAAAATTTAAATTGAACCTAGGCTAGGGCCGTATCTGTAACATTTTGTTTCGCGCTAATGCTACATTACACATAAATATGCCTGCATGTTTCAAAACACAAATAGTATATTACGTATACAAATATATAAAGTACATTTAAGCATTGTTCATTTATATCTTTTGTGTAGATTAAGCTTTTTAAGTATGAATGTAATGGAAATTTACGCACTTAAAGATTTGGAGTCATTGTATTTGGTACCGGTTCTGCAAATTTCTATGAATAGATAATTTTATTGAATGCACTAAAACGGAAGTTGTTTAGCATTTCTTTTATACAAGGTCATCAGTTGCTTTGTCCGAGTGTTATAAAAATTATAATTCTTAAAAATTACTGTTTAAATAAAGTTTTAAAGTAGAGTTTAAAAATATTACACATAGTAACCAGTTTTAAGTTTATAAAGAATTTCTTAGAGTATTTTTCAAACAAACAATTATTAGTCATTTAATTACTAATAATTGTTTGTTTGAAAAATACTCTAAGAAATTCTTACCAACCATTAGTTGCATTCTTAAAATCAGAATTTAAATAAACCCTGCTTATAAACTTATTGAAACGGCACCAATTTTGCTATATTATTATCAACTATTTAACGGGCATCCACAGGTGCGACTCTCGGGACGTGAAACACCTAATAATGTAATTAAACTTGGCTTACAAACCACTTAAAAAACAAAATTTGCATTACTGTAAATTTAAATTGATTCTAGAACAAAAGACAAAAAAATTTTCCGAGATTTCATGTATTCATTTTTGATCTAGGAATTATAACGCAAATTTAGATAGATTAAACTTTCCAACGATGAATGTAATAAAAATTTAAGCAATTAACGTAAAGATTTGGGTGTCATTGTGTTTAGTTTCCGGTTCTGTAAATTTCTAAAATAGATAATTTTATTGTATGCACTAAAACCGAAATTCCGTTGCATTTCTTTTATACAAGGTCATCAGTTGCTTTATCCGAATGTTATAAAAATTATAATTATTCTTAAAAATTACTATATAAATAACGTTTTAAAGTAGAGTTTAAAACGCTTACACATAGTAACCAATTTTAATCATAAGTTTATAAAGAATTACTTAGAGTATTCTTCGAACAAACTATTATTAGTGATTAAATGAACTATTAGTTGCATTCTTAAAATCAGAATTTAAATAATCCCTACTTATAAACTTATTGAAACGGCATCAATTTTGTTATATTATTATCAACTATAGTCCATACGCTGGGCAATATAACATAAGTGATTAAGTCGTAAATCCAATGTCATTTATAACGCGACAGATAGTTATATTTAATATTCACCTAAAATTCAAAGTAAAAACTTATTCCATACGGGTGAAAGTTGCTCAAAAGAAACCTTATGGAAGCTTAAAAATAATAGAATAATAGTTTTTAAGTACCTAAGAGTCAGCGGTTCTCAATAAAAGATACACTATTTTCATTATGAAATTGTGATGTTTTTATGAATTGATCATTATATATTATATATCTAAAAAGTAAGAAAATTTAGATAGATAATAGCAATACACAGACACTGATGCACAGATTACAAATAAATAAGGAATTTTGTAAAGGATTATAATAAGTAAAGAAGATTTAGGAATGCAAAAACTTTTTTTATTACTTTAAGTACAATAATCACTTCCTATGTAATTAGATTTAATTGAGTATCATCGAATTAGTGTCGTAATGATTACCTACCAAGTTATATTATTCCTCTAAAGAATATATGTATCTTACCATACAACAAATATAATTGTATAAATTGATCTATTTCGCTATAAACAAAATGATTTTTAGTAAAAATTAGTAAAAAAATAGGTGACACGATTTCAAAGCATAATATACACATGCATTGGTACTATATTAATATGTAATCATATACAAATATACTTAATTATTGCTACACTTAGGTACTATTTACAAATCGTTATCGCTGTCACTAAAAGTAAAGTCATCGTCTTCTAAGTCACTGCGCTTATTTACATTAAAAACCAAAGGTCGTACACCGTCTACAATTTGTTCACGCTTGTAGGTATCTTTGATTATTTTTTCTGTGTGAGTTACACAGCGATTCCACACGTCTTCTTTTCCTGAAGTAGCGCCTATATGGTTGTCGTAAAACTTCTTCGCAATTCCCCATACCAATTCAAAGGGATTGAAATGGCAATGATAAGACGGCAAACGCAAAACTTTGTGACCATGCTTCAATGCCATTTCATCGACAACATATTTATCTACAGAATCTTGAATGTTTTGTTTCACTAATTGTAACAACTCGTTTTTGAACATTACAGTATCAAACTGTATGTTTTTACTTTTTAACCACGTTGTAATATCGCCTTTGGTTGACAAAGCTGTTGGAAGCTTTTACTTTTGCGTGCGTGGTAGGAGGCGTTGTCAACAGCAATGATCGACGGCTTTACAAGATATCGTAAGATGCGTTCCTAAAACCATTTCTCAAACAGTACCGAATTCATATTATCATGGTAATCTGCGGATTTGCTGGTACTAGAAAATATTAAACTGCCTCCTTCTATAAAACCATTTTGGCTACCAGCATGGACAATAATATAGCGTTTACCATCGGAAGCCTTAGTTGTTTTAAAGTTTTTACACTAGCATCTTGCCAACTACGTTTACTTGCACCTTTGCTAAAAACCTATGTTTCGTCTAAAAAGACGAACTCGTGTGGAATTTCGGATTGAAGATTTTTTAGGTATTTGCGCAAAAATACATTACGCATAGAAACTACATGAGATTGTTCGCATAAACCTCGTCTGTTATCAGTCTGTTTAAATTTAAAACCCATTTCCTTCAGTACAAGCTGTAAGCTTGTTCTACGGAAATCGCAAACTCGTTTCAATTTTAACACGGTTAACAATGTGTGGAGAGTTATATGTTTTTTCTATTCATGCATATCATAAATCAGCCGGATAGTTTGCTTTTTAGTTTCTGGTAGGTCCGTCGTACATTTCTTAGGCCGGCGATTTACAATTTTCTTTAAATCGCTTCCATTCTTTCGTATAGCACATATCTTCGCCACTGTTTGTCTGCATACTTGTACCGCATCTGTTGTTCTTTGCTGAATAGCCATTACTGAAGTAAGTGGTCCACCATGATTCTTTTCCTTTTCGAAATAATCGTACACATTCAACAAGATTTTACGTTTAGTTTAAGTGACGTCCGTTGTGTACAGGTTCTATACAAAAATAATCGTGTGCAATTTATTATTATATTGCAATAAATATATTTTTAGTTTACTTACTGTACAACAGTACAGCGCTTAATTTAATGCAATTAATCACTACTATCAAAATAAGAAAACCTACTCGGAATGTACGTAGGTAGTTAAGTAATTAGATGTCTACTAAGTACATAATTATGACACTAATTCGATGTTAGTTAATTAATTCGAATTACATAGGAAGTGATTATTGTACTTAAACTAATAAAAAAAGTTTTTGCATTCCTAAATTCTTCGTAACATATTATTATAATCATTTACAGAATTCCTTATTTATTTGTAACCTGTGCATAAGTATCTGTGTATTGCTATTGCCTGTCTAAATTTTCCTATTTTTTATATATACCGTGTGTTTATAGCGAAATTGATCAATTCATAAAAACATCACAATTTCATAATGAAAATAGTGTATTTTCTATTGAGAACCGCTGACTCTTAGGTACTTAAAAACTATTGTCCTATTATTTTCAAGTTTCCATAAGGTTTGTTTTAAGCAACTTTCGCCCGTATAGAATAGGTTTTTACTTTGAATTTTAGGTGAATATTATATACAACTATCGGTCGCGTTATAAATGACATTGGGTTTACGACTTAATCACTTATGTTACATTGCTCAGCGTATGGACTATATTTAACGGGCATCCACAGGTACGCCCCGCGCGACGTGAAACACCTAATAATGTAATTAAACTCTGCTTACAAAACACCTAAAAACAAAATTTGCATTACTGTAAATTTAAATTAATTCTAGAACAAGGTACAAAAACTTTTTGCGACATTTTTTATTTGTTTTAAATACATTTCATCAATACTTAAAGTTAGGAGAAGACTAAATTTGATAAAAAGAAAATAGGTACAGAAGTGCAAATAACTGTCAACTAATTGTTTATCATAAATAAGTGTTTATTATGTATGTACTTGTTGCATAAAAAAACTTTCTGTCTCATATTCACAGATGAGTGAATAGGTTGGGGCCGCATGTTTTTTGGTTTAAGTATTAGTTTTGACAGAATAATCTTTGTTTCGATGTGAGGTTTTTAAAACGCTAGATTTTTTCTAGAATTTTATTTTATTTTGTCTAAGTTTGCACAGCTAAACGACCGATGTCAATTTTAAAACTTTTTTTCTGTCGTTCTATCGTTAAAATTTCTTTTAATACTTTTTCTAAAAGTAACAAATGATATAATCACTCGCTGTCATTATGCCATAAAATTGTTGTTTTCGTAAATGATCTGTATGCTTTGATACATTTTTAAACATTGGTATTAATAATTACTTAAAATTTTAGGAAAGTGAGTTTATAGTAATGATATTTGCATTAATTGAGACTTTTTCAACTACATATTTTCTAAAAGTATTTGAAAAATTAATATAAATACTCGTGCACATTGCATCAAAAATTTTACAATTAGGATAACGAAATATTTGATTAAAGTCTAGCTGCAATACCACATTGACAATTTACAATTTATGTACTAATAAAAACATAAGTTGTCGAGAATATACTTTGAAACTTGCTGACGAACTTAAGAATGTGTGGGAAATACAATGAGTTCTACAATCTATCATCAAGATAAGTAGGAATTAATGTAAAAACAATTGCAAAATTAGTAAAAAAAGTAGTCTGTGGGAAATGCGTAACTGTTAGAACAGGAGAAATTCTACGTTTAGCTTGTATTTAATTGTTTAATCTGTTTTAGTATCATCAAAATTAGTGGTCTTGCTCTTCGTCTTGTATTGATATCCTTAATCTCGTTCTTGCTCTTGTTCTTGAATATAGAGTTGTCTTGTTCTTGGTCTTGTACGCAAGACTCTTGCAGTTACACCATACTATGAATAAAACTCAATGAGGTATAATATAATAGTATGTTATACCTCATTGATAAAACTTCACAATCAAAGCCAAATTTTTTTTAATGGATGTTTGATTAATAACGAAAAACTAAGTTACTTTAATAAAAAGTTAAAAATTCTCTCTAACCCACATAAATTATAATAGACACGACATGTTTAGGTATTTTAAATACTTAGGACATCTACAAGTACAACTGCATCTGTAAACGGCGTAAGTATTAAAAAGTGGTAAGATGTGTTTGTTATAATTTTTATTATTAAAAATGAATGTGGATTAGACAGAATTTTTTACTTTTCATTATTCTACTAAACCTGCAATAAGAACGATGATACAGAATATTAAGTTACTTTATTTTTAATTTTACTTGTCAACGATCTAACAAGATTTAATTTTATACTCAAACTATCAAAATGCAAATACATAAATACATAAGGAAATGCTAATTAATTTCAATTCTTAATTTTGAACGACCTTAAAATTGTGTATACCTACAGTTTTTATTAATTGCCTATATTTAATTTACAGACAAGTATAAATTTTTGTGAAGGTACAAACTTGTTGAAATGTGCTAAAAGATCGACAATTTTTCCCACAAATGTTAAGTAATAAGTACTTTTCAGTTTTGAGAATTTAGTTGTTTTAAAAACGAACAATGCCTCGGCATGTTTGAAGGATTTGTATACGTATTACAGGCGCCGTGCCGGTTTAAAATCCTTTTAGGTGCCTTTATTGTAAACTAAGTAAAACGTGTTTTTGGTACAAATTTAGAATTAAAAATTTGGAACTTTTCCACAAGTTGGTATTTTACGAGTTATTTTATTACTTGTATATACTTTTATTAGATCATAGAAATGTGAAGAGTTTATATTCGATGAACTCAAAAACAATTAAATTAAATTAAATAAGCTAATGTCACTAAAATTCGTAACAGCGTCTTTCAACACTTTAGGAATCGATGAGAATTAATATTTTATTGGTACCTATTTACCTATATGGTTTCTATTCATATGTGACAGAAAAATATGTTTTATTTAAAATTTAGAATATCGTTTTGTTTAAATACAAATTTACTGTAAACTTTCTTCTTCTGGAAAACTAAATTTGTTTTATTGTACACACTAATTATAAAATATTTTCTTGACATAATTTATTTCAATGAAATTACATTTTAGCCAAATTTCAAATAGTTTTATTTGGTTTAAGTAAATATTTTATTTAAGATGATTATAGTGGTTACCTATTAGTTATAATTTTATTTTTCAAACAAACATCACTCTGTAATAGCGAAGGGTTCACGGCCGGAATCTATACTAACATTAGAATGTCTTCTGGGTTTGGACCGTGTCATAGTTGCAACCGAAGCTGCCAACTTCTACGGAGTTTAGAATCTGGCTTGGTTCACAAGTTGATTACCTAACTCGGTACTGGTTCTTTGTTAGATTTTCGTTTGCTTTTTCAGGTTATCGTTTTCTTTCTTACCTTTTCATAGTTTAGGTTATGGTTTGTTTTACAAGTGGATAACCTAACTTTTGAGAAGTTCTTAGTTAGATTTCGATTGCTTGTTTGAGTTTTGCGATTTATCTCACGCCCTGATGAAGCCCCTTACGAAAGTGGGCGAAACGTTGGCAGCTTCGGTTGCAACTATGACACGGTCCAAACCCGGAAGACATTCTAATGTTAGTAAACATCACTCTACTAAAGTCGAAACGACTCTTTTTCAAAAAACTTTTTACTTTTACGTACACATCATACAATATTTTTTTTTGGGAAGACAAATGTTTTTTTGTATGTGGGATAAAAAAAAGTAATAGTTAGTAATAAGAAAAAACTTGCATCCAATGTTAGTCTTGCAATCTTGAGTCTTGGTCTTGTTAATGGAGTTATTATCTTGCTCTTGGTCTTGCAAATCTTGCCAGTGCGAGACCAAGACAAGACTGCAAGACCAAGGCCGATTTTGGCACTAATCAAAATGAAGTTTCACTTCATTGTTTTACATTTTCAATGTAAATCTGAACTTTGATTGATTGATTGGTATCGTATTTATAAATAAATAAATTATGCCGTATTTCTAGTGTTAAAAAAAGGTAACAAAAAAAGACAATACAATATATATTGATATAAAAACTATGTAGAAAAAGTAAAAAGTCAGATTTAAAGCCAAGAATATGAAGAAAATCGTAGAATAGATATTGTCAAAAAATAGAATTAAAAGGTTTTTATGGAACAGTGCTACTCTTTTGGAGTGTTAAACCGCTATGTAAAATATATAAACTACAATATTCCAAATAATAGTGTTTCAAGCTGACTTTCTTATTTTTGCGATTCTCTAACATAAGTCATCAAAATTTAGAAAACGTAGAGTAAATCAAGTTATTACTGTTTAAAGCCAATAGTTAAAAAATGTTAAAAAGTACTTATAATTAACAACTACTACAATGTTATAATTAAAACTATCTTTAAAATTAATATTATTTAATTATAAAATTTAAAAAAAATAAGTAATTAACTAAACCGGTAAACATAAATAACCTTTGCAAAAAACTGTTAAAATTAAAAATGTATTCATATAGATCGGTGCTTTCGGGGACGGTACTTTCGGGGACCGACCTCGAAAGTCGCATTTGTCCCCGAAGTGACCGATCGGTGTAAAATAAAGTCCTCGAAATGACCTATAGACATATATATATATATATATATATATATACATATATATAACACGAGAAGCAATCCGAAAATCATTTCTTATTAATAATAATTATACTCGTGAAAACCTAAAATACAATTTAATTAACCTTTACGGAGAGGATACTTTTTACCAAACCAAAAAATATGAAAAACTAATGTCCAAACGAACTGCTATGCTATGTAGACTTACTTTCCTAAAACGATGTCGAGATGAAAAAGTAATTCCAAATTGTATGAAGATCAGTCATCAATTGCACACTAAAAATAGTAAGAAAATATTGCAAAATACAAGTTTTGTTCTGCTACGAGAATCTATCCATGAAACAAGACGTATTTTAAACTTCATAAGCATTGACCTTTTAACCTTCACCTTCATTTAAGTAACAAAATACATCTACTTCTCTGGGACACGGTGCAAAAGTTATCTCTATTTAGAACAGAAAAAGACAAAGAATTTATTACAATAAAACAGAAAAACAAATTTGAAAAACTAATATCTAAAGAACGACCACCACATCGTGTTCAAAATAACATAAAAACTCAAATTGTTTATAATTTATCAAACACAAACATTAATGAAGAAACTAAATCCGTCTTATCTAAAGGTTTTAACTTCGCGGTAACTCCTACACATATTCCTATTGAGAAAATAATTTGTAATGTAGAAACAGCAATCAAAGATTTACCTAGTGACGATGCTGAAATTGTTCGACAAGATGTGACTCATTTGTTAAGAAAATCTAAGTTACCAAATAGAAACTTGTGAAGAATGAACATATAGCACTTAAAGAATTAAAAAGTAATAATGACATTATTGTTTTACCAGCAGATAAAGGAAATGCAACTGTAATATTAAACAGAACTGATTATCACACTAAAATAACGTCACTACTAAACGATGCAGCTTATATTCCAATAGTTAGAGATCCTACAACATATCTAGAGAAAACTACAAAAGCATTAATACAAACTACGTCTTTAGATAAAGAAACCCAACTTAAAATTATTCCTAGAGAAAAATCTTCAAAATTTCCAAAGTTTTACGGTTTACCTAAAATACATAAAGCAGATGTACCATTACGACCTATAGTAAGCTCTATTGGTTCTCCAATACAACCACTGGCAAGATTCTTAGCAAAATTCTTCAACCATACGCCGAAAAAGCATCATCGTATGTACGTAATTCTGAACATTTTATAAATATTTTACAACAACAGTTAATAGTAGAAGACGATTTGTTAGTAAGTTTTGATATAGTATCATTATTTACAAATATTCCTGTAGATGAAGCTGTCACAATTATTAAGAACAAACACAATCCTCCAAAGTATGTAATAGATTTAGTTAAACATTGTTTGAATAATACGTACTTTATCTACAACGGTACTAGATATAAACAAGTTAAAGGAGCACCGATGGGTTCACTATTATCACCCGTAATTGGAAATATTTTTATGAAGGAATTAGAAACTTTAGATTTAAATTCTGCATTACTAAAACCAAAATTATGGTTACGATACGTAACACTTTTGTTATATTACATATAGATGAACTTTATAAATTTTTAGAACACTTAAATATTCAAAACAAAGCTATATCGTTTACAATGGAAATTGAAGAAAACCAACAGTTGCCTTTTTTAGACATACTTGTGAAAAAGAAAAACAATTACATGGGTTATACAGTTTTTAGAAAAACAACTAATACAAACAAATATCTAAATGCTAAATCGCATCACCATCCTGCTCAACTATCATCCGTAGTTAACACACTAGTAACAAGATCTAAACGTTTAACTGATAAAGAACATTACAATATAGAAATTAATTATTTAAAGGAAGTTTTAATGGATAATGGATATTCAAACAAAATTATAATGAAAGCTGTAAATAAACCAATAATTCCGACAAAACAGTTGTCCCAACAAGAGGCTTTACTAACAAAAGCATATCTACCTTACGTTAAAAACATAACTGATAAAATTAGCAAAATACTATTACGATATAACATTAAAACTGTATTTACTACACATAGGAAAATCTGCTCTATGTTACAATCTCCGAAAGAATATATACCACTAGAAGCACAAGGAGTATATGAAATTCCATGTGGTATGTGCAATAAGACTTATGTTGGTCAAACAAATAGGCAGTCGCAGCAAGGGTAGAGGAACATAAACTAGCAGTTAGACAAGAACTTCCTTTCTCTTCTCTAGCCCAACATGTTAAAGAAACAGGACATTCAATTAACTTCAGCAACACTAAAGTTCTAGCAAGTGTTGAACACTTTTGGTCTAGGGTAGCAAGAGAAGCAATTGAAATAGAAAAACGACCATCTAGTTTAAACAAAAGAGATGATAGTGTAAGATTGCCCAAAATATGGAAAACGGTATTGTCATCTATTAAAACAAAAGTAGGAGTAAGTTCATCAACTACAATCAATACCCGTCAACCTATAACATCAAACGTAATTACGAATCTAGTACGACATCGACCGGTGACAAGAAGTCAGACAAAATAATGACATTGACAAATTAATTTAATTTAATTGTAACGTTTTAATTTTATTTTCTGGTACTTTTAAATTTAAACTTGATAATGGTAAATGTTATTTTACCGAAACGTTGTTTTAATACTAATAATAAAAACACAACACGAGAAGCAATCCGAAAATCATTTCTTATTAATAATATATATATATATTGCAATGAAAAGATGCAACGATTGATGCCTAATGAATGAAGCGCCTATGGAGTATGCTACTCTCATTACGTTATGCAAAATACTTAATTAAATTAATAAACAATAGGAATAATAAAAAGATGTAATAATAAAATTAATAAACAAGCTCTGATAAATAAAGCGTAAAGCATTGAAGTAAAGAGAAGCGTAGCGAAGGAAGGTGTAGCGTGAAGCATTAAAAGCTGTGGCAAAAGCATTAATAATAAAGTAATCTTAATTTATAATATCACAGTAAAATGTACGTAAGATTTGTGTTCATTGTTTTTGAATTTTCAATTTAATCCTTCGAATAGTAATTTGCTTTTCACCTAAAAACTGTTTTTTTTTTTATTTAACGATTTAAGATAAGTTGTATACTTACGTAGGTTCATTGTAGGCTGTATTTAGCATGTTCATTTAGGTTTTAGATAAGGGTTTGTTCTATTTATTGTAGACCTATAAAAAATTGTTTAATTAATTCAATAATCTAGAATGTGCGGAAAAAGGTTATGTTTGGGGACTTCGATTTATAAGGGTTTAGAACAAAAGGACTTAGTGTGGATGCAATATAGGATTTAAAATAAGTGATTAAAAGGGAGCAGCAAGTACTTACAGTGTCGGGTGATGTGTTAAACTTAGGTAAATGACAATGTGCGAAAAGGTTGGTCAATCGTGAAACTAATTATACCATTGTGTAGAGAAAAAAGCAGGCTACCATAATTAATCGTTCAAGAAGCAGACAATTATATGATTAGGCCTAAAATTCAATAAAATTAATTTGTCAGTATTGCCAACTTAAAATGGATAAAACTTAAAGATACTAGAAAACTTACCAAAACATCCCCTCAAATGCTTTAAATTCGATAGGGGTAGCTACCCATTCCAGGTATTTTGGGATCGCCTATATAAGGGTTGATCGATAATCGATAAGAGAGGGTACTCTGAAATTGAAGGTTATGAATGTTGATCCGTGTCGGATTATTTAACCTAAAACTGAAAGATTAAGAAAAATTAAATGGATAAAATATTAATATTTACCTGGGTAGTATCGTCGTAGTTAAATGGTGTATTGGAATTTGAATTATTAAAATAACTGGTAGTGTCGTTTGGTTGGATCGACATCTACACAACTAACCGAGCACGTTTACGAATCGTTTCGTGAACACAGCGCTGCGTCAATGAATGCGCGGGAGAAAGTGGTGTCTAAACTATTGTTGACGGGAAGGAATGGTGTAGGAATTTTATAAAAAAGGATTTTTAAATGTAAGTAGCTTGTAAGTTAGGATAGTTTAAAAAAATTTTGTTCAAAGAAAATAAAAGAAGAATTATTATTGAAATTCCATTTATTCTTCTATTTATTGTGTTCGTTTCTATTGTACAGTTTCAGATGTTAATTAATGAGGCAGGCACATAAATGTCTGTATTGCAAACCCAAAGCACGCCCACATCGAACCAGAGCTATGTGATGAATTTTCGGTGTTGTTAGTTCATTTTTCTAAATTTCATAACACCGCAATATATATATATATATATATATATATATATATATATATATATATATATATATATATATATATATATATATATATACCAACAATTTAAGTAGCATTTATAATCATTTAATATCCATAATTGTGAGATAACTTAACTATATAGGTTTCTGTGGTATCTTACTATTCTTCTCGTTCCCTTGGCATTCATAAATTTTTTATTACACAATACTTGTAAAGTGTTTAGTTGAACGTTTATGTCCTGCGTTATTTAAGAATTTTAATTATTGACCTTTTTATGTTTAATGTTTTATTTGTTATTTAGCATCACATCGAACGTTGTCTTTTGTGACATTTGGGTGAGGGGGCTATATGCAAAATGTTAACTGATGTTAACTAACGCGCTAACGTAAAAGGTTCAATAATTAAATAATGTTATTAATAATTCATATTGTTATTGTTTAGAATTCTGTTATAATTTGATTTATTATTATTATTATTATTATACAACGCTCATTGTTGCCTGGTGGTTCCTTTTGGAATCAATTTTATATTTGTGTTGATCCAAAATACTTGCAAACTTACATTTCTGTTGATATTAACATTTAAATCTGATTTTGCCTTCTGAGCCGGGTTTGAGTGGCAATTGTACGTTAGAGGATTTCAATTTTTACAATGAATTGGGATTTTATTGTAAATATGAACATTTTATTAACTTCATTGGCCACAAAATTCCTGAAAATTGTTCTGGTGCTATAAACAACTGAAATTCTACCTCACACAAGACTCAAAATACACCGGTGTGAAGTTAGCCACGGATCTAGCCATAGAAATTTGTTTTGAATTTAATGCCAATATAAAGCCTTTAAACATTTCGAAATGAAAGTTATAATATAAATTTAAGCTACAAACATGAGTTAATATATTTATAAATAATTTTTATTAAAAATAATAAAAACAATGTCAATAAACATGTATTTAAACATGTAATTGTAAAAGTGCGATTTTTACAAACATAGTCATTTTTGATTTTTCTGCAAATTTGTTTATAATTAGATTAAACAATTATTAACAACACATTAAAAAATTACGATGTGGTCATTTCTTAAAAAAAAGTTATTTTACGTCGAAGTTGCAGCAACGCTCCGCTTACATTCGTGCATAAACAAACGCAATTTTCACAAAGATAGTCATTTTTGATTTTTCTGCAAATTTGTTTATAATTAGATTAAACAATTATTAACAACATATTAAAAAATTACGATGTGGTCATTTCTTAAAAAAAAGTTATTTTACGTCGAAGTTGCAGCAACGCTCCGCTTACATTCCTGCATAAACAAACGCAATTTTCACAAAGATAGTCATTTTTGATTTTTCTGCAAATTTGTTTATAATTAGATTAAACAATTATTAACAACACATTAAAAAATTACGATGTGGTCATTTCTTAAAAAAAAGTTATTTTACGTCGAAGTTGCAGCAACGCTCCGCTTACATTCCTGCATAAACAAACGCAATTTTCACAAAGATAGTCATTTTAGATTTTTCTGCAAATTTGTTTATAATTAGATTAAACAATTATTAACAACATATTAAAAAATTACGATGTGGTCATTTCTTAAAAAAAAGTTATTTTACGTCGAAGTTGCAGCAACGCTCCGCTTACATTCGTGCATAAACAAACGCAATTTTCACAAAGATAGTCATTTTTGATTTTTCTGCAAATTTGTTTATAATTAGATTAAACAATTATTAACAACATATTAAAAAATTACGATGTGGTCATTTCTTAAAAAAAAGTTATTTTACGTCGAAGTTGCAGCAACGCTCCGCTTACATTCCTGCATAAACAAACGCAATTTTCACAAAGATAGTCATTTTTGATTTTTCTGCAAATTTGTTTATAATTAGATTAAACAATTATTAAGAACACATTAAAAAATTACGATGTGGTCATTTCTTAAAAAAAAGTTATTTTACGTCAAAGTTGCAGCAATGCACAGCTTACATTCCCGTATAAACAAACGCAATTTTCACAAAGAACTTTTTTTTAAGAAATAACCACATCGTAATTTTTTAATATGTTGTTAATAATTGTTTAATCTAATTATAAACAAATTTGCAGAACAATCAAAAATGACTATCTTTGTGAAAATTGCGTTTGTTTATGCAGGAATGTAAGCGGAGCGTTGCTGCAACTTCGACGTAAAATAACTTTTTTTTAAGAAATGACCACATCGTAATTTTTTAATATGTTGTTAATTATTATTTAATCTAACCATAAACGAATTTTCAAAGAAATCAAAAATGACTATGTTTGTAAAAATCGCACTTTTACAATTACATGTTTAAATACATGTTTATTGTAATTGTTTTTATTATTTTTAATAAAAATTATTTATAAATATATTAACTCATGTTTGTAGCATACGTTTATATTATAACTTTCATTTCGCATTGTTTAAAGACTTTATATTGGCATTAAATTCAAAACAAATTTCTATGGCTAGATCCGTGGCTAACTTCACACCGGTCAAAATACAGTGTACCGTTTAATAGAATTACATTCGGAGTTTTTTGAAAATAATATCCGAATGATAACAAAATTCGATATTAAAATTCATTTTTATTGGTTAAAAAAGAATGAATTCATTAAGCAAAAAGTGTCAAAATAAATATAAATCGATAATTGGTTTTGTGGTATTAGTCTCCTAAGGCATTATTGACACCGTAGTTAAAAAGAAATATTAATCAATATTATGATGTTTAATTTAGTTCTAAGAGCTATACATTTCTTCTTAGTAATTTGCCGACACCAAAAATAAAAGTAAATACATATTAATATTATCACATAAGACGTATTTAAATTAAGTTATTTTTTAAGAACTACACATTCTTTCCAAGTACACTAAAAATGTAAGGTAACTCAAAGATAACGTATTTACAGATGTTTAAATAAGGTAATGTTACGTGGGACACTCAAAATATATGTACATAAATAAATAAATAAATAGGTACATTGCAAAAATAAAGCAAAATATGCAAAACTGTTTTTAATTAATCTATTTATTGATAGTTAATTTTTAATTGCGCAGCATAATTCCGCAGACTTATTTTCGGCAGCGTATCATATTGTTGTAAAATGTAAATTTTTTCTTTATTTAAACTAAGATCGGGTCTCTTGATTGCGTAAGTCATTTCAAGGTCTTAAAACAAATTTTATTCAATCAACTAAGAAAAGTAATAGTTAGTATTGTGTGTATTGACGCTTGGCGATGTTAGTTGTGAACGGCACATACGTAGTCACCGCATCGACGATAACTGATAATCAAACTTTAGACCATATTAATTTATAGAGAAAATCACTTGAGCTTGCAAATGAACAAAAATGGTTTTTTGAATTGAACCCACATACATCAAAAAAACTTTGAATAAAAAAATCATGCAAAATAGGTTATGATTAGGGCACAACCAAAATCACGATTACACAGATGTGTCACGGGCCGTGTAATTTCGTATCTTCCGTGTAATCCGTGTAGATTGTAAAAAAAGGTGTATTTGATATTTTGTATAAAAAAATGTAAACTCTAAACATTATTTATGATAAGCAAATTTATAATATAAATAAACATTTTATCATGCTTGTGTTCATAATACATAGGCACCTTGCATCCTAGAAACATGATATTGATTATCAAACTAACAGTTCATGTTAAACACGTTACACCTACAAATTTGTTGCCTAACAGCTAGGGATGTCAAAAAGTAACGCATCAGCTTTTTCAAATCAGTAACGTCAATGTAATGTAATCATCAGGATTTAAAATTAAACTGATATACAGAGAAACACGTAACATCAGCTTTACAACTATACCTTTCGTATTTGCGGTTTTTGCACACAAATACTTTTTAAATAATACTGCAAAGCATAAATCTAAACATAGAGCAGATTGCAATTTAAATAAACAGTTTTATATTAACATGTGTTAACGCTAATTCATTGAAAGATCGATCCCAACATTGTATGTAACAAAACCAATGAATATCAGAAATCGAAAAAAAACCTTTTAACAAAGCTCCGACGATTATACAAAATAATATTGCAGTGATTGTGATTGTATTAAAAAGGCAATCAAGTGCAATGTGTAGGATATATATTTTTTAATTTACAAGCATTTTCTCTATGTCCATTTTTACTCACTGCGCTGCTAGAAAGAATAGGTATAAATAATATTTGGAAGAGATAATTGAAGTGAACAATGTAACTTTACCACCAGTACCTATAATTACTTGATAGAATAGTGGGTTTTCTGCAATACATCAAGCAAAGTATGTGCAATATTATGTTGGCTTCATCGCAAATAAGATAGAAAACTTGCTTTTTAGATGTATGCATAATAAGAATGATTATTACAATATATGCAAATTTTTCTTAATCCGTGTTTTTACTCAACTTTGGCACAACAACCGTGTTTTTTTACATTTTCATAAAAGTCAATCGTGTTTATTGCCAAAAATTACCGTGTTTTTGGTTGTGCCCTAGTTATTATGTTCGTGTGTAAAAGCAAACCTAAGAAGAATATTGATAACTGAAATTGTAATTACTATAAACGATATTTTTTCTTTGTCTTTGACGTCCGGTCTCCTCTTTAATAAAGTGATAAAATTACCCGATTGATAACATTATCCATGATTCCAATAAAAGTCGTGCACTGTATTTGCTTTTAAGTTTTCATTTTGTCAAAAAAATAGTACACTGCGATAACAGTAACGTTTACCAAGTTTGTTGTAGATTTGTATACAAAAATAGTATTTACTGCAATGTCAGAATTTAGATGACATTGGCTGGTATGCGCAATTTGATGTTTTATTGTCGCTCGTAACATTTGCTTTTACGTTGGTGCTAGCAGTTATACGTACAGTGATTTATTTAATATTTTAAGCTGTCACATTTAAATATACCAGAGAGTCTTATATGAGTTAGAAAAGAATATGCTTTGAGAATATATTTTACCCAAATGATTCCTTGTGGTCATCAAGTGAAAGTCATTCCGCTTACCAGTGTGCATTGCATTTTTTTATCAATTATGACTAATTTCGCTGGAATACAAGATTTCACACGAAACGACAATACTTTTTCTTCGTGTTGTCATTAAATAACTGTTACAAATTGTGACAAAGGGGAAGGCGGTGAGCAAAACTGATTAAAAATACGCTCGCATACTATGTAATAAATACTTTATAAAAAAAGTTTTTTAAAAAACCACGTATTTCCCGTGGACTAAAAAGTAGAAAATAACTTTTCTTCAACTCAACACGTAGGCGCAATTAAATGTATTTTTAAGTTCTTATAAATTCGCCCACGTTTTAAGTTATTTTCTACTTTTTAGTCCACGGAAAAAACGTGGTTTTTTAAAAAACTTTTTTTATAAAGTATTTATTTTCTATTAAGTTTTAAACAAATAGTTTAAAAACTTGGCCGACTTACACAGCTTACACAACTGTCGTAGATCAGAAATCTTCAAGTTATGGCAAGAGTTTTATATTTTTTGACGCTTGAATATTGTATTGTCATCGATAATGCACATGTTCAGAAAATTCTAGCGTGATTAGTGCAGTAGAAGTGGTCGAAAAATCGATTACAAAATTTGAAATTCTGCGGACAAACAATCAAACAAACAAACAAGAAAGCAAGCTAAGAAAAACGTGGGAAAATATCTGCTTTTATATTTTAATAACTGCTATACTTACCATCTGACTTGTAATTTGAAATTTTAGGACCACAATATATATGTGTTCGTTAATTGCTACGATCTATGCATTACTTAATAAACTATTTGCCTTGTGCATCAGTGAAATAATTGTAATGTTCTAGCTAATAATTTTTATACATTTGTGTAAAAATTATATTCATAAGGGAACATTATAACAATTTTAAGAGATACTACAAGATTTCTAAACATTAAGTTCTGAATGAAAACTTGTTGCTTCAGTTTTTGCTATCTATGCAAAATTTTTGAAACAAAGAACTAGATATGTTTAATTTATCTATTAAATAGATTGTTATTCACTTTTGTATTGTAAGATCAATAAATAAAGACTAAATAGATTTTAAATAATAATTTTATAAGTTAAATACTATATTATCTTTTATTTCTATTCAAAGAATACATTGTGTTGTCTAAAATTCAATATTAAATGGATATCTTAATACATTTTGTCTTGAAGTCTTGAATCTAGTACTCAATAGAAACAAAAATAGAAATGCAAAATAGACTATCGATAATATACTTCTTAGAAGTAAAATAATTATATACTTTTTACTTAATCACACTTAAAATTATGATGCAAAACTTCCGGACAAAATGCAAGTAACTATATATAATATACAGTACATCTGCAAAGGCTTATATAAATTACAACTGTCATACGCAGTTCTATCTTTTAGGTCTAGCTTTAGAATTACAAAATTGGTTTTGCAATTTAACATTGTAACCTATAATATATTGACAAATGTATTTCAATATCTCTTTGGGACAAATAACTATTTTGTATTTAAACATATATGGAATGTTTAAATATAATAATTAATTTCTTGGCTGAAGGAAGTCAATACACGTATTGCAAAAGGCTTCCATATTAAAAATACGGTTAAAAATGTTTCAAAGAAATTTAAGTCTTACTGCAAGTATATGCAAGTATCAGATAAAATATTCGTGTCAAATATAAAAAGTTGTCTCTGATACATTTTCAACGATATTTCCGCGTAAACTAATTTTTTTTTGATAATTGTTACCCTACAATAAATATAATTACGTTTAATAATATTTAAAAAATGGCGATAGCCTTACAATACAAAATGCTGCATAGCAACAGCAAAAAATCTGCTATACTGATTGGGCACTGTTGCAATAGGAAGAAGCAAGTTTATTTATCAATATAACTATGTAGATATTATGACTTATGATACAAACCAATTTTAAAATATAGAATGTTTTTTTGTAAAAACATACTTCATTTGAAGGCATAAAAATGATCGAAGAATTGAAGTGCCAAAAATATACCAATTAAATATATAACTTGACTAGTTATTACTTTTAAACTCTATCTACAACTTTATACAACTTTAGAAATAGTAATCCTACATACATATTATTGGAATAGTCTTACAGTTATGAAAATTTTTGGAAATTTTAACAAAACGACATCAAAATCTATTATTTGTTGCACTTTACGTATAATGTTAGTATCAAAATAATATTACAATAATATATAAAATATTACACGTAAATTTGCAACTAATAACAGGCTTAAATTTCATAAAATTTTGCATTAAATTTAATCACAATATGCACAATAATATATTATAACTTGAAATCTAATATTACGTAGCATTATCAAGTATTTTAGCTCTGCTTGTTATTACATAATATATAAATTTACAATTTGTTAATTGTGCATTTACAAAAAATTAAAATAATGTTCAGTAGTAAAAAGCTTAATGCTACAATTAAACACGTGTAAATGAGCAAATCATAAAATATTGTTTAAAAATTTTATTCTACACAGTTCTTTCGTTTAAATTAATTAAATCTATTCCATCATCGCACTCGGAAACAAATTTGAAATTGAAATTTATAACGTAAACGCCTAAAAAAATTACTTACTTTTAGGATTTGTTGAATAAGATCTCTAAGCATTACAAACAAACAACGAATCCTAAGTAAGTCCAAAAACAAATTATTAAATTAAATAATCCTTTTTTCCTAAAGTTAGGAAGTTTGTACTGTGTATACTGCGCACTAAAGATTAGCCTTGCTGACTAAACTTGGACATGGAGTATTAATTATTTCAGTCTTATATACATTACTAATTGCAGTAATTTTAAAAAAGCTTTTAGATAATAAAAAAAAAGTTTTGAAAAATATTCAATACCCTCAGACCAATTTTGTTATTGGTTGAAATAATTTGGAAAAAATTACTTCAGGTTACGCGTTTAGGGTTGGATTATTTTAGTTCATCATGAAAGGTTATAAACAATATTACTTTTGTAATCATTGTGAGCAAACGTTAGGTTTTGGTTACATTTATATAGGCAGACTTAAAATCGTTTAGTTTGACCAATTTTTTCTTTAATTACACAATACAGCAAACTCTTATTTAAGAAAAACTTATACTTATTCCCTGAGGAAAATGGTTAAATTTTAAAACACTGTTCGTTATATTTGTAAATTGATTCAATCATTTTTGATTGATTTAGTACAATTACAACCCTTCATGATAATTATCTGTGCTAAAATATAATTATCTCTGTTAACAGATATCAGTAGAACAATGTTATAGCTACAGAATATACAATCTAATCACAATGTTTTGCTAAATCATAACAATCTATCTGTACGGACATACTTATCTAACACATCCATAAGAAGCACTTATTAATCATCGAAATACTTATTAAATCTATTCATATCATGTCTACAATATATTCATAGCCCTACGCGCTAACGCACCATCTATTTCAAATGAGTAACTATTTTCGGTACAATACAAACTACACTAATTATTTTTAATATCAGAATTTCACTTAATTGTGATCATATCTCTTATTTTCTCAGTTGTATTTTCAATTTTTTGTAATAAAAGTAATGGCTAAAAATAGTCACGTATTACAACTACTTACACTAACATAAAACTAATCTAAGGTAGATATTTGGTAATAAAAAGTGTTAAAAATGAAGGAAACAATCACCAACGTATGTTTCAGAAAATTTAATAAAAAAGAATTAATTAAGAAACAAATCTTAAATACTTAAAAATAACATGTTTGAGAATATAACGTTTAGTCGTAAACATTAAAGTTGTGTACAAATAAAAAAAACTATTTAAAATTATTTAACCTCATATCATCAAATTGCGTTATCAAATTAATAAAAAATCTATTAAGAACAATCATATTGGTATTATTCATATATAAACTTTGAAACGCAAATTACGATTATATACAAAAACAGCGATTTCCAAGCAGAGCCAAGTAATTTCATACGATAACCAACTTTTGTCTTTAATGTTCAATAATTACAAAAATGTGTCATTACCTTTATTACAAGCGTTGCGCATGGCTCAGATCAAATTTCGAGCATAAGAACTATGCTCTGTAAATATACGAGGCAGTATTGGGAGGCGTCGGTGAAGGCGACGAGGAGGGCGGCGAAGGGGAACTGGAAGAGCCGCTGCTTGTAGGCAGCGCGCTATGCCCCGATCGTGGCGGGCGCGGCCGTCCTAAACTTCGGGCGCCCACTCCGCCCTCCTCACTGCTTTCTCAGAGATACACTTTCTTTACACTTCTAGTTGTCGAAAATCCGTCACCTCGTCTGTAGTTATCACCCTAATAATTCTAACTATTAAATGACAATCGGATATATATAATTGTTTTACCTGATGAGATCTCAGAGTGCCAAAATTATCTCTACCGCGATAATTATCTCGCCCATTATATCCAGTATCGGGTTGAAACTGGAAGAGAGTTTCCGCGTTATTTTGATGGGGTCCCTTTCGTAGCGTATTCTTAGGCGAATGTAGTTTTGGGGGAGGTTGAGGAACTAGTACTGGTTCTGCATACGTTACTTCTTCTTGTGGTAGTAGTTTTGGTTCTGCTTGTATGCGACTGAAATTAGAAAAACTGATATGATATAGCTTATGTTTTTATTCGTTTTTATTTACCTATTCATGTTTTGACGTTGTTCAAAATATTCATATTCGGTATCAGGATATGGTAAATTATCGTCGTCGTCCTTATGACATTTTCTACCACACAGATAACCTGCTATAAATCCTACAACTAAGGCAGTTACGGCGCCCGCGACTACGGCCATAATTAACACTTCTGCAGAATACTGTGAAGATGAGTTATCAGCAGCAGTGACGGATGGATCACCTATAATGTATAAAAGTATTGTATCGCAAACGTAACTATAATAAGATAACTAACCTCCCACAGTCTCAAATCCACGATCTTGCATAATGTTTATGACTTGTCCATCGGGTATGTCTTTACTAGGTTGATGATCTTGATTAAATTTTGGCTGTATAGAACTAAGACCCCCAGCAGAACTGGCGTCTTTGCCCAACTTTGGCGGCGGACACGCAGAATGTTGTCCAGTAGTAACACTTTGGTAAAAGTAACTTTCCTCTCCCCATCGGCCTGAGCCATGTGAACGACATTTACCTTGAACTTTGTCCCAGGCACAGTAAGGATCTTGTAAAGCAACACATTCACTAAAAAACATTAATAAAAACAACTATTTGGATATTGTTCAACAGATAGTTACCTGCAACTCGATATTTTGTTACTATCGCATCTATGTAATCGTAACGATTGCACTTCACCATCCGATATTACAACAAGACGACCTTCTTGTTTTTGAGTGTGCATAACATGTAACCCTCTAACAGCAACATGAACTGGAAACACTTGAATTTCTTCAACCACAACAGGACGAACTCCGTGTCGTGTTTCGGCTGAAAGCGCATTTACCGCTTTAATTACTTTTCCATTATCAGTTCCTATAAATAGAACGTCGTACGTTTTTCCACCAGGAACTTTCACTTGAGGATCGACAGCAATTTGTGTAAACCGATAGCTACAAAAAACAAAGTCAGTACACTCTATGGTAAAAATAAAAATCTTACTGAAAACTTGTTCGTATTACAATAGGTTGTCCAAAAAACGAAGGAACACTTTCGTCCATAAGAGAATGCGTTTTTATAAAATTAAGTGTTAAGTCGGGCAAGGTGCGACTGTCGTTGTGACATTGACCCGGCCTAGGATCTGGCACTTTGGAGCTTTGTACAGGTAACCAATTGGAATTTATCGCTGACTGTTCTTTAAAATTTCCTTCAAATGTATCTGCAATATCTTGAAGAGAAAATGCACACACGGCGCTTCCTGAAATGCTGTTTGGAGGTGTCGTAAATGTTCCGTAAACTAATTGAGCCGATACGTCGCCGTACAGTCCGTCAATCAACTCTGTTGTTGACTCTGTTAAAACAAAAAAAAACATTACAATTGATGTGTTAAGTATAACATAATAGAAAAAACTATACTTTTACAATTCTTGATTTATTAATCCCTTCATATTTTTTTTAAATTTTGATACACCGTTCAACCGATAAACATGAACATTTTTAGGTTTATGTATTTTTTCGTGGAAAAGGTTTTCGCGCTATACTTTTCGTTGTAATTCATCACCAAGTGGCGCTGCAGCATATCAACTACTACACAGTTCAACCGATCAACATGAAAATTAGCATGTACATGTATTTTTTTGTGAAGAATTCGTTTTCTGGCAGGACTACGTCTGCCGAGTTCAGCTAGTTTATTATGTTTATATAAAAAAAATAGACCAGTATCTAACTATTATCTATCTACCAGAGTGAGCAAGTCTTTAGTGGCATAGTAACTAGTAATTTGTATTTGCCTCTCTAATAGCTAACAGATGATTATTTATATATATATATACAACGTTTTTAAACAAAAATTATTGTTTATTTGAAAATTTAAATATGTATGTGCAAATATTCAGAATGTTTAAAAGCAAAATAGTTGATAGTACATTCACGACAAACAGTTACTAAAGCTTGATGAGATGGGTTAGATTTCTTATCATAAATAATAGTAGTCACTATTATTGTAAAAACGACATCATAATTACATATACTAAGAGCGATGTAGTAGAACAAGTCAACATGAATTACGGAGTGATAATGATGTATGTTAGGAGTGGGCAAGTTTTGTCCTCATCGGGCCAAATCAAATTTTTCGTATCGTGACGTGCCCCGGATTAGATTAAAGAATGTAATAAAAGAGAATCAATATTAAATAAATTCATTTATAAGTTTACCAAATTCTTAATGTATTTAATACTAAAAATAAAACATCTAGCGCTTATACATATTGCAGTGTTATCACTTACACATAAGGCAATAGTAAATAATTAGAATTATATTTAAAACGAAAACGTATTTATGTAAAGCGATTATGCTAAAGATTATGCCTAAACAGAGTTTTAAAAAAATATATGTATATATTATTATCTCAAGTAAAAAGAAGTAATAGTTAAGTACCAGTAGACCAGTTTGCTTTTTCCTTTTATAACGTTTATTAAAATACAATTTTATTTAGTAAAAGAATATATAAATAAGATCACTTATAAAAGTTTATTTTAAGTTTTTGTGTTTTCTGAATTGTTATATATTTTACGTAGGATAGCAGGATGTTAAAATGTAAATTTAAGAAAACATTTATGTAATTTAAGTATAGTTGTAATATTAAGTTTATAAAAGAAAGTTAGAAACATTTAAGTTAAAAAAAAATAGTTGGCGTTCCGTAAAAGATTGCGCCAAAAAGACGTTTTTAAGAGTGGGAATTAATGAAGGGTAGGAAGAAAAAAAAGAAGATGGTAGAGAATGCTGCCAGCAAGTAAAGACAGTAAAAAGTTTATAAAATTACCGAATTAAGATATTAAATTAATCATATAACCATCGCAACAATATAAAGATTAAACAGTTAGTGCATCGAGTACATTATAGAAATGTGAAAAAGTTAAAAAAACACTCGGCAATTGATACCTTATAGGAGGCATCGACAACGTTATCAGCCGGTGAGGTCGTGTTACAATGACAATTAAATATTTGGTGCAAAATGATAAAAATCGGGACATTAGGTTCAGTAGTTTTAGGATGAATATCATCTTTTGAGTTAGATAAATAAACGTGTTACAATTCATTGAACTATTATTTATGATAAAGAGAAAAATTTGGAGCTGCTACATTATAAGGTAGGTTTATTTATATATTCTAAAGTAAATTATAATTCAATTTAATTATTGCAACGTAAAGGTTAAAGCAAACGTAGTTTTAAAAAATCATAATAATTGAGATTCGATTCAGTATTTGAACCCAAGCCTTAAGATAAAAATAAAAAATTATAAAAAAATAAATAAGATTCTGAGCGAGTTTACTGTATGATAAATAATTAAGCTAAATTTCTAAAACCTACTATAATTGTGCGTATGAGACTTTAGTTTTGCAAATTTGAAATCAACTCCCATCTTAACACTTACATTCAGTTATTAGTAAAAGCTTACAGTAAGTTTGCAAAACTAAATTAATAATTGACAATTTAATTTACAAAAATGTAGTAAGTCATACGTATTAAATTAGAATTAACAAAAGTTACCGAAACATCAGAAAAAACTTTTTACTACTCAAACCCTTAAATTCGAGTTCCATAAAAACGAGTTATTATTATACATCTGTTTTCATAAATGTTAAATCCTTAGAATCATAGCACAGTAATCTTGTCATGGTTATAGGGGGTATAAATTGCATCAAGTGGGGGTAGTTAGTTTCTTTTTTTTTTCTTGTATGGGATGCGCCTGTAATGTAAAATCCAAGTTTTCGACCTCGGCAGCCCTCGGGAACACTTTTATTTCGGTTTCTTCCTATTTTCACATTTTTATACCAGGTGTCTGTATATAAATGATTTTAAATGAATCTACCTACTTTCCAGCGTGACTATAAAAATATGTGTTTAACAGATATACCACATTAAAAATGTGTAAATTTTGATGTTATTTTATTTATAGAAGCAATTCAAGTGTCATCATAGTAAGAACGAAAATTTACAACTAATTAGCTTTAAAGAATTTTAAAATTGCAGTTTTATTTTTCAAATAAAAAGTTTATAATCTTAATTTGTGGATAGAAGCTGCAGTTAGTTCATAATTTAATTTATGTATAACTTGCAGGAAGTTTACGTTCTTAAATTTTGTAAAAATAAGTGTTATGCGTGGCCCTTTCAGGCTTTCAGAAAATTTGCAGTAAACTATATGTATTTTACATGATAACTTACATTCTCTAATGTGAATTCACAACAAGTTAAATACAAGCTTAATTTGCTGAGTGGGGTTTTTATTGTGATATCAAATTAAATACAAAAAAAAATTTAGGACAAATAAACAAAAACTGTAATGAGAAGGAATACAATTAGTATGTTTCACATATCTAAGTAGATCGAAAGAATGCTAAATATTTTTGAGCATTATCCAACATATTTTTAAGCATTTCTATATTTAAAGAAGCATAAAATTCTGTTGCCGTTTTTTCTTCAAATTGGTTTGGCACTTTTGCAAGACTAAACCACCGTATTTCGGTGTGATAAGAAATATTAGTAAACTCACAGTCTATGTCTTGCAGAAATGTTACGAATTGTCGGTGGTTTAAAGCTCTTCCACGAATAAAATTAACCACCTTTGTTAGTACCAATACTACATATTTAAAATTTAAAACTCTTGTACAAAGGGTTTTTTGATGAATAATACAATGTAGGAAGATATTTCGTCGCTTATTCGGTTGTAATGTTAACAATTTTTTCCCATTTTATACTGTGTGTACACTTCTTGAAGAGTCATAAAAAAATTTTTGCCAATTGTTGTGTCTTTCATAGGATATATAGAAAGTAATTCCTTTATTTATGGTTTATACCTCAAATAAAAATTAAAAGTTGACTAGTATTGTTAATGTCACATGACTGAACTAAAGCCAGTGCATGGTAAGAACAATTTCCCAACTTTAATTTTAATCGATCACATCAATTATTAGAAATGTTACCAATTCACCTAACAAGAGTTCTTCTTGATAAAAATTTTTATTTCAAATGTTTGCTTCTTTTCAGGGCATTATAATTCAACAATATCTATCAAACTTTGACAAATTCTTCGTCAGAAAAAGATTTGCACTGTTTTGCAACCTTATGTGCAACAATAGAACTAGCTTTTGTAAGAACATTATTTGTTTTTGATAAATTTTTTAAAACATTTTGTTGCTTTCCTAAAACAGATTTTAGTTTTTCGGCTTCAATTTTCATTTGTTACGGTGAAAAAAAATTTTATATTTAACGAAATGTTTTGTGGAAAAATACCGTTTTAGATTCCATTCTTTAAAAACAGTTTCATTATACATCAAACAGCTTTATCGTCTATATTTGCAATTAAATATTTAAATTATCGTTAAAAAAGCGACATTTCGCATCAATTTTCCCTTTTTTCAAATCACTCATCCTATGGGCTACCGATTATATTTATCTATTTCAAATTAAAAATTGTAATTTAAAATATATATTCTTTGCATTATATATATAATCACTGTTCGTTACTTCGCATTCGCGTAGTTGCATTAAGTTAGTTTTCTAATCTGATAGAAAATTATAAATTAAAATAGAAAAATGTTTGAATTTGTTCGCAAAATTCTTGAAAGTGAAATACAACACTCGCAATTAATAATAATAATAATATATTTAGCGTATTTCAAGTGTCATAAAAACTTTTGAAATAGTGCTAAATCTCAGTTAAAATATTTTTATTTGTAACAATCTCAAAATTATTAAAATATTTTATGCATTTACGTAGCAGGCCGGACACAAAACTTCGCGGGACGGACACACAGACACCCAATTTTGTTGTCAAAAATACATTTTTCTGATTTAGAAGACCGTGAAACGTAAAATTCAGCAAAAAATTGCAATCGCTATACGCTTATACTTAGGAATGTAAAAAATTAGGAGCAACTGGGATTTAAACAAATTGAAGTACGTATAAAGTATGCTGTCGGCTATAGTACTGCACTGTGCTACTTTACTGTTAATCAAATCAATACCTATTTCTTTAACGTAAATATTGTTTACTCAAGATTTCGAATGTAATAGAATAAATAAATAATTAAAATAACAATTATCAACTAATTTTTTAATGAAATATTCACTAATATGCGTGTTTAAGTAAACTGACAATTCAATACTGGGTTTAATCCAGCAAAACGTTCGTATTATATTTCGTACCGGACTATGTCATATAACCCGAGATCAAAGCGTTTATGCAATCGAAATATGGTCTGATCCTCTCTATAATACGATATTACAGTTTAACAGTAGAACCGCCAAAAAAAGAAATTTAACACTCCGTGAACTTTAAAACGTTCTAACTTTGTGTTTCTATAAAGTTAAGTTTGCTACATTTTTAGTAGTATTAAAATAGATATTTAATAAACTTTTCAAAATAAATTTTATTTCCGACTCGAAACTGTTAAATTATAGAAAAAGTTAATTTGACCACAAGTGACGCTTTTAGATATTTACATTCAGTGGCGGTTCTAATATTAATAAGCAATTCAATTTAAGGCTCTAGCGCCTCTAACGGTAATCCAAGAACTACCGTTGCAATGATAAAAGTTGTAATCACATATTACCGTGCTGTTTATAGTTCTTATTTTTGTGTTGCTACTAAGCACGTGCACGCAAACGTAATAACACTTCCAGTACGGTTTAACTTAAAACTTTTTTAATGGCTTCAGCACCGGTTTCCGTTTCTATAGACAGAAACGGCCTGGTTCTTTTTTTCCCCTGTACTTTTCGGTTTCAGTAACTCAACTATTTAAGTAAATAACTTAAAACTTACTTATACAACTCAACAAAAGCGTACGAAAGTTAGGAAAAGGTTAGTGTCATGGTCATCTCTTACCAAACATTAAGTCATAAGTAAAACTTTGTTATCGTCATTTCGTCTATTATGTTTTGATTACATAACAAAAAATATAACTCATTACACGTTTGTTCCTAATAAACGACTAAAAATTTAAGATCCTTGTGGCGTTAAATGAATTTTGTTTCTTACAGGTCTCAAGTGACCAATTGACAGAAAACTCACGTAATGTACTAGCAACTAAAAAAGAAGTAAAAGCATAAACATTTTCAATCAAATCAAAACTTCAATAGCTGCTTTTCTCTAATGCATGTGCAGTTATTGTAGATTGTAGAATATCAGCCATGAAATAGCACTAAAGAAAGACTTCGCAAAACGTGTGTAGTACAGTACATTCTAGTAACAAACAGTTTTGGACCTCTACTTTAGTGCCAACGCATTATTTTCGGATGAGTGTTGTTTTACGCAAAATAGGCTGCTGAATATTCACAATATTCACATTTACAGTAAAAAAATCCTAATAAAATACTGTCTTAAGAAATATCTTATACTTTTATACAAGAAACTTTAACGCAATAATTTGATAATTTACCTTTTAAAATTTACACGGCGTTACTTGTCAATAGATAATTGACTTTCGCTGTCATTAAATCCAATCACAACTTTTCTACCTTCCGTACTAATTTATAGTAAACTAAACCTTGTTTACTCTATACGTATGGTTGGAACTAATGCAATAGCATCCACAAGATCCTAAATAATTTCGTTTTCAAATTTTATATTTGTACTGCACGGAATATTCGTACAAATCTTTTAAATTATGCTTTCATAATTTATTATCCTGTACGGTAATAGCTTTGACCTGTACGAAAATGACTTTGATCTGCACAATGTAGCCTAATCGCAAATTAATATACAATGTGTTGTATTATCTGTTAGTCGTAGAAAAAAATATTTTCAAGTGTTACTATAATTGGCTTGATAAAATGATAATTGTTTGAATCGTATATATAACTACATATTGTCTATTGTAAAAGCACTACATAATTCTAAAATTTGATGTTAGTGAGTGAGTAATACATTTCTGTCAGAATAAAAACTATGAAATAAGTACCTTCCGAGTCATTAGTACCTGCATAAAAATTGGTATCAGGTTGTACGTGTCTGTTACTTACGTTAAATATAAAGTTATTGAAAATAACCTCTAAAAAACACGAACATTGAGTTTGTGTATTAGTTGTAAAAAGTCCTTGGTAGAAACGTACTTTTTCTTTCCAGAATAAATGCAAATCGCTTGTATATTTTATCCAAAATATAAAATAATCGGCATTAGTATTGATGTTTCTAAATATCTTAACAAAATAGTTTATTTTTATACAGCTCTTGGTTGACAGAAGATACGCGTTGTTTCTATTCATATGTTAGTCAATTTGAAAGCATTGGATTATTCTAATTTGATTTAACGATAAAACGACTGTCCATACTCACAATAGGAGTAAGCTCTTTGTTTGCAAGTATAATGCAACTTGCGCATTATAAATAATGGAATTAACAGATTCACTGCACCTCACTTAATTTACATATTTTACAATTCCAATTATTTTTATGAGTCTTAAAATAATTCGTAGACAGAAATACGAATGCACATATTACCTAACTTTCATGATTTGCTACTAATCCTATAAACTTACAATATTAAAATAAATATTTCTACAAATAAAAATTTGAATAAGCGGGATGAAAGTAATTAATGCACTGTGTAATCTACAGCAATTCACATAGTAATAACTATAAATGTTATTATGTACGGTCAAAGTATGTATGTTTAAGACACTTTCTCAAATGAACTAGTTCCGTTTACAAGTTTCTGTAAACGAAAACCATGTACTCTGTATAATTGTCTTTGCACCTCACATATGAAAATGTGCAATTAACACTAAATAGTTGGGTCAGTACAAATAGGGACGGCGTAATATAATATTATGCTGTTAATTAAAGTTTGTGACGGCATGGTATTCCAAGATAACAAAATATTAAAATACTTATAGCTACAAAGTAATCTTAATCCTAGTTAATCCAAGCCAAGTTAAAGTAAAATTAAATTTCTGGTCATGTTTTTCAAACTTCCACTAAACTGTAATTGGTTTCTTAGTTTATTATATTTACCTTTTTGATATAATCTCACTTGATTTCTCTTTATATTCTAAATCATGTAGTACATGCACAATACGTCTGAAATTGTCTGAAATTTCGTTTATTGATTGAAAAGAAACCTAATCAATTTGAACAGCGATTAGGAAAAGTCAAATGCAGGTTGAAAACGTAACGGTGATTGATCTGTTTCACCCGGTTGATTTTTAAACGAATTAAATGTACCTACAACGACATCAGAAATAGTTCAATTTAAACATTTACGCTTTTCTCATAAAATACTTAACTTCTCTTAATTTTGAGTTTTAAATGGAATGAGTTCAGTTTTATTTTTATACTTATTACAGTAATCTTTGCTTTATAGCGGACGTTCATGTTTGCATGTTAAAACGTTGATTTCCCACAATGCTGTTAGTTTGACTTCATAAAATATAAAAAAAATTCTCCGGCGTTTTAAGTTTGTCATTACATGAAGCAAGAAATATGTTGCTGAACTTATTTTTAACAGAGCGTTGGGGTTTTCTTTTAAAAACAATTTTTTAATAATATTAGAACTGCTTCTATATTTTTCTCGTTGCATGGTGGTTACAAATACAAAAAATATTTGTAAAGTACATACACATATTATTTTTGATAGGCACAGTCAGAGCTGGGCAGTAGTTAACTACAAAGTAGTTAAGCTACTAATCTAACTACTTTATTATTGACGATAGTTGTATTCTATATATTCAAGTTACTTTAATTTAATGATGTAACTGTAGTTGGAATAAATTACTTTTTTCGTGTAATCGTATTTAAAAAGTAGTTAGCTACTCTATTTTAACTACAAAAATATTTAAACTACTTCGTTAATAGCTTAACTACTTTACTAATAATTAAACTACTTTATTAGCGGCTTCAATTACATGCAATGGCTACAAGTATTCAGCTTGCATTGCAGTTTCGCAGGTTAAAACGTGACCTTCAAGTGATGAACGGTAACGCAGAAGTAAACATGAATGTAAAGACTATTCAAAAAAATTTTATAAATGCAGCAAACCTAATTTGTTTTGAAATGTTAAATGCCACTGATCTAAACGTAAACAAAGTATTACTTCAACAAAATGAAGATTTTTTTGATTTTGATGAAACTGGTTTGTCTAAAAAGTTACACATTTCTTCTGATACTGAGAATGAACATGCTCACAAAATCAGAAGAATAGAACTAAAATTGTTAAAACACCTGGAAGATAACCGAATTTATATATCTATGTCAGATGATTATAACATTATTTAAAAAATCTTTGCTGCTGTCGAGCGATTATTTTTGTTTTTCAATCATAAATTCGCTCAAAAGAAATGCATTGGCTGATGCTCTTTTTGAAAAGTTACTTTTATGAAAATGAAATGGATATTGAATACCAGAATAAGTTTATTACTTTAATTTCTGTTTTTAAAGGCTTGTTTTATTAATTTTTTTTTTGAGAATTTGTAATAAAATAAATATACATGATAATAGAATAATAGTACTTACGTTAAAATGGTTTTACTGTTTTCGTGTGAGCGTGATTGATTTACTTTGTCTTCTTTAATGTAATAATAATTCAGTGTCTATAGGTACTTATTTTTGTATGACTGAAAGTGGTATAACATAAATCGTCTCAGAACTACTTTTTCTACAAGTAGTTGAAAAAAAAAACTTATATTTTAGAATACAACTGTTGAGTAGTTAGTAATCTAACTACTTTTCGATTTACGGTAGTTAGTAGTTAATAACTTACACTACTTTTAAAAAGTGGTAACTTTAGTTAGTAGTTAACTACTTTTACAAAGTAACTTGCCCAGCTCTCGGCACAGTCCATTAATCCTAACTTTCAAAAATACTAATCATGTAAAAATATAACATTAGAAACGATTGTTGTTGTATTCATTTCTAATTGTTATATAATAAAAGACGGACGTGAAAATTTACTGACTGAAAACTACATTTGATTTAACATCTTCGTTCATTTATCAAATGAGAATTTTGAGCAAACTAAAAATTAAAATTTTATTTTTTCCTATCAGTTTGTACGTTACAAAAACGCCAGGTGCATCACTATTTCTATAATTTTTTTCAAATAAAAAATCTTAAAAGTTAAAAGAGCAAATTTTAAATTTCCAAAAATGTTTAATTTATCCTCAGTGACGACAATTAAGTTTTGAGAGTAGATGTAATGGTACAGCAGAATTGCTGTTTTATAAACTTCGCTATTTCTGAGTTCACCATTTGGACCAACAAAGTTGTCTGTTTACAATGTTTCCATACAGTTGAATTTTTTATACTTACAAAACTGAGAAAAGAATTCGATTTTTAGAACGAGTTACAATACAATAAAACAATAAATTCAATTGCAAACAATATATGAGACAAATAACAGGAATAATATATAACATGACAAGATCTGAAACAAAGTAAGTACAAAATAAGTACCAATAATAAGAAAAATAGAACTGATCATTAAACCTGTTACGTCATGACCCGTAACAATAATTAGTCCCCACCTAGAATTATTTTGAGGGTAGGGGAGAAAGTAACCAGTATTGTAAATAGTAGTAATGAAACAAGTTAGTTGACAACAAGAGTGTAACGAGACAACGTTTAATGTAATAGGTAGATAAGTTGTATAATAAAGACAGTACTTTAGCGCACGGAACATTTTATTTCGAATCTCGCATAAACATTGGTCCTTCGAGCCGGATGCTGTGTTGTGTACGTAGTGATCTACAAAATTAGCGTTCTTAATTGATCCACCATCAAGTGTTAAGTGCCAAGTAATCAGCGACCATAAGAAAAGCAACCATCATCAGCGTAGCGATTCAAAATTGGTCCACCATCTCATCTTAGCGATCCGAAGTTGATCTACCACCTCAACAAAACGATCCAAAGCTGGTCTTTAACAGTAAGTGATTTATCTCTACATCCTATCTTACCTACTAACATTGTACAGTTTCAATCTGAGTAACTCTTTAAAATCTAGAAATGAATAACATAAACGATTTAATAGCAAAGAGAGGAATATTAAAATCTCAATTAACAAAATTTCATACTTTTATACAAAATTATACTAGCGAGTCTGATATAAACGTAGTTAAGGTTAGAGTTTCGAGAATTGAAAAACTTTTTGACGAATTTTTAAATATTCAAGAACAAATTGAATTGTTAGATCCAAAGGGTTTAAATAACGAAAGTGAACGTGATGCTTTTGAGGATAAGTATTTTGAATTAATAGCGACCGCAACTAGCTTAATCGAAAACAATAAAAATCCATCTGTAATTAATTCAACAAATAGTAATTCGTTAGACGAAAATCATAAATTACCTTTACCTACAATTAAGTTACCAGCATTTAACGGAAGGTACTCTGATTGGTTTTACGAAACATTTAATTCACTTGTACATCAAAATTCACGGTTATCAAACTTGGAAAAATTTCATTATTTAAAAACATCTTTAACCGGAGAAGCCAATCGTGCGATAGAATCATTAAAATTAACTAATTCAAGTTATGAACTGGCGTGGAAATTATTAAGGGAACGTTTCGAAAACAAACGATTAATTATTCAAGAACATGTGTGGTCAATACTAAATGCCGCGTCTATTTCAAAAGGTAGTCATCTTGTTTTGCGACAGTTGTACGATACAGTCAAAATTAACGTTGAAGCTCTTAAAATCTTAAACATTCAAGTCCAATACTGGGATCCATTATTAGTACCAATCATTTCATCAAAGTTTGATTACTTTACGAAACGCGAATGGGAACTCACACTAACATCCGAAATACCAACCTTAGATGAATTATTAGGTTTTATTAACAAAAAATGCCAATCGTTACAAGCAGTTGATGCAACAAATCACTTGTTTAAATCTTCTTTAAATCAACGATTAGACGTACCAATTAACAAACTTAAAACAACATCACTTTTATCAACATCAAAACTACATTGTATTATGTGTAAAGACAACCATGTAATATATTATTGTAAAAAATTTGCGGACCTGTCTATCGAAGAACGTTATAACCAAGCTAAAAAACTCAGATTATGTATTAACTGTCTGCGAGATAATCATACAACACAAAATTGTAGGGCAATAAAATGCAGACAATGTAACCATTCACATCACACTTTATTGCATCGCAGTAACATGAATAACACATTAGATAATAAAAAAATTGCATCTGTAACTACCACGGATAATCATTCATCTACTAGCCGTAATAATTATTCAACTGAAACCACTAGTACCGAATTAGACCTAGTTCCGGAAGTATCAAATCATTCATTTTATACACAAAGTACATCTCAAGTTCTGCTGTCTACCGTATCAATAGAAGTCAGAGATAAGAAAGGTAATTGGAAAAAATGCAGGGCATTATTAGATCTAGGTTCGCAATCAAACTTATGCACGACTGCTGTAGCAACATCTTTAGATTTATCCCTTAAACAAATCAATTTATCTATTTCCGGAATAACACAAACAAATTTATCTATTAAAAATACTACAAACATGATTTTTAGATCTCATCTTAATCAAAAAACATATTCCATTAACTGTTTAGTAGTCGATAAAATTACTGAAAACTTGCCCCAACTAACGTTTTCATTACAAAACATTAATTTACCAAGCCATCTAAAATTAGCGAACCCTATGTTCAATGTATCATCAAAAATAGACATTTTATTAAACGCCGAGATTTTTTGGAAAATTTTAGGTAAAAATAATATAAATCTTAAGACTAGCGGATTGTATCTACAAGAGACGCAATTAGGTTGGATTATAGGGGGGAATCTTCATCTAAATCACATAAATTCTTTAAATACAACTTGTAATATATCATTAGAAACTTTAGAAAAACAAATCGTTAAATTTTGGAAAGTTGAAGACGTGTCTAACAATGCATTAAGTGAAGAGGATTTGTCTGTAGAACATTTCTATCAGAACAATCATGAAAGGTTAAACAATGGCAGGTATGCAGTACGTTTACCATTTACACAATACAAAAATACGCTGGGTAATTCCAAGGAAATCGCTTTATCGCGATTCTATAGTCTAGAAAGACGATTAAGTAAAGACCCTCAATTACGCAAACAATACTCGGATTTCTTAAACGAATACTTAGCTTTAGGTCATATGGAATTAGTTAAAAATGCAAATTCTTTACCATCAACAACTACTTATTATTTACCTCACCATCCAATTTACAGTCAGAGTAGCTTGACTACAAAAATGCGCGTCGTTTTTGATGGTAGTTGCAAAACGTCAACCAATATCACTTTAAACGACATCTTATTAACTGGACCAAATATTCAACAAGATTTATTTAATGTTATTCTCAGATTCCGAACACACAAATACGTATTAAATGCGGATATTACAAAAATGTATCGACAAATCCGTGTATTAGAACCCGATTGCAATTATCAGTTGATTTTTTGGCGCAATCATAATACAGAACCTATTAACACATATCGTTTAACAACCATTACGTACGGTACATCTTGTGTGCCGTTTTTAGCTATCAGAACGTTACGTCAATTAGCATCGGATGAAAAACAAAATTTTCCGTTAGCATGTTCGGTTATTCACAACGATTTTTATGTAGACGACCTTTTAACAGGTACGAGTACAATTGAAGATGCAATAAACGTAAGAGATCAATTAATTGCAGTTTTAAAAAAAGGAGGTTTTGAGTTACGAAAATGGGCATCGAACGATACAAGACTTTTACCGCCAAATAATAACGATCAACATCTTATTAGTTTAGATAAAGGCGAAATAACAAAAACTCTAGGGGTATTTTGGAATAGTAAAGACGATAGTTTAACTTATTCAATAAACGACATAACTAAACACAATCGAGTAACAAAACGCATAATACTATCACTAATAGCAAAAATTTACGATCCTTTAGGGTTAATTGGACCAATAATTACATATGCAAAAATGATTCTACAACAATTATGGTCATGTAAAATAGGATGGGACGAACAAGTTCCCAATGATATTCAATATGCGTGGTTAAGTTTCTTAGAGCACCTTAAATATGTAAACAATATCAGTGTTCCTCGTTATCTTTTTTTAAGCCCAAAAAAGATATCGATAGAGCTGCATGGTTTCTGCGATGCTTCGGTGAAAGCGTACGGAGCATGCATCTACGTGCGGACTCAATATGAATCAGGAATTTATTACTCGTCTTTATTATGTTCGAAATCTAGAGTGGCGCCAATAAAAACAATTTCTTTACCTAGATTAGAACTGTGCGGAGCAGTATTACTAGCAAATTTAATGAACAAGGTAGAGCTAATTTTAAATTTAAGCATTCAAAAAAGGTACTTTTGGACAGACTCAACTATCGTGTTATCTTGGTTAGGCGGCCCGGCAAATAAATGGACCACGTTTGTAGCTAATCGTGTAGGTAATATTCAGGCAGTGACACGAGTTGAGGAATGGAAACATGTAAATTCGGTAGACAATCCGGCAGATCTTATATCAAGAGGAGTATTTGCAGATAAATTAAAACAATACCAACTTTGGTGGGCAGGTCCTACGTGGCTTTGTAATCAAAACGAAACTTGGCCTGAACAACCTAACTTAAAATCGCAAAAAATGCAAGTACCCGAGACAAATAAAACAAAAAACATTTGTGTAACGGCAGTTAAAATTGATAATTCGTTTCATGAGACATTTCAACGTTATTCTTCATTTTCTAAATTAATCAGAATAATAGCATTTGTCAATAGATTTGTAGCTAATTGTCGCAATAAAGAAAAAATAAGTGGTAACATTACCACGAAAGAACTACAGACCTCTCATGATTTCATTATTAAATTAATACAGTTAAAAGAATTTAAAGCAGATTATGAGCAGTTAGGAAAGACAGGAAATTTAACCAAACAAAGTAATTTACTTTCATTAAATGCGTTCATAGATGATTACCAGCTGATAAGAGTTGGTGGTCGATTAAAACACTCTAATTATTATTATGACAAGAAATATCCTTTAATATTGTTACGTATTAATTTATTAAAAACTAATTTATTTAAACGATTAAAACTACGTTTACTTATTCTAGAAATATATACACTTTTAAATTAACCGAACTAATTAAATCTAATAATAATATTTAATAAAAACACTTACACTATAATTTATATCACTTAAGATAAGATAACGTCCTCGGATTTCACACTTGTTTACAGTAATTATCACATACACGATTATACTCGATTTATTTATGTAGACAAACACGTGCTAACGGTTTATTTTCACTTGATAATCTTCTTAATACAGCTGCATTCGCGTTTCGACAATAACTGACCTACGATCTGTCTCGTCGCTATATAAAGACATACGGAAATCCTTCTCGATCGTTCGTCACTTTTCGCTATAACTTCTAGAAAATAGATAACAGCATTCTAGAAGGCTCTTGCGTTTGCAAGTAATTTCTTGAACGTTTCACTGCCCCCTTCTTAGGACTGTTCTGTCCCAGAACAGGAGACTGGATGCGACACCGGTAAAAGGGATCGTGGCGATAGCGGCAGCTTCCTCCATTTCGGCAACTTCCTTGACCATAAAAGTAACAGTCAATGGACTTTTCCTGACCCAATACTCTCCTCGGTTGGTAACTACAGACCAACACTTGAATGCCTGTTCCTCGGAAGACGACCTCCAACATGTTTCGAACTGTCCTCCAATTCAGTTGGTCTAAGCCACAACCAAGTTTGGGTACTGCCAATTTCTTAACATGATGGAACTCCATTTGTCTCTTGAGACTCCATAATGTTCGCCACAGATCTTTGTATAACGGCTTGACACGTGAGTATTTCTTGGTGACCAGATAGAAAACGAAGCGTCCGTCACCACGTAGTCCTAAAACCTTTCCGACTGCCGGTTGCTGTCTTCGTAATTCATCTAGCTGCCCAAACTTCTTTTTAAACACGACTGCAACCCCTTTGGACATGTCAAGGTCCTCGCTCACGCAATGTGCGATGGCGTAATCTTTTTGTGTCTGGAACAGGTCTTGTTGTTCCTCGGTGGTAACTCCGAACCTAGCTTTTCCAGAACCTCCGTATAAGTTCATAAACTTTTCGAGCTCCATTTCTTCGATTAAATTCCTGGTTCTGCTACTTATCACTCTGGTTCGGACCTGAACTTGCGGATTGTGGTTATCGCCAGCAAACGGGGCTAGACGATCGACGTGGACCACTTTTGGCTTGCCTCTGGGCGGTTTTCGGATGCGGTATATAACGTCGTTAATACGCTGCACGACTTCATAGGGGCCCTCCCATTGCCTTTGCAACTTCGGCGACAAACCACGTCTCCTTTGAGGGTTATACAACCAGACCATATCGCCAGGTTGAAACCCACCATTTTGCGCCTTGACGTCATATCTTGTTTTCATCCTGTCGCTGGCAATTTGTGTGTTTTTACGGACCTCTTCATGTACTTCGTCTAACCTCTTGGCCAGCTTGCTGACGTAATCTTCTCCAGCAACCTCTTCCTCCGGTCTTCGCCCAAATTGAAGATCGCATGGTAATCTTATCTCCCGACCGAGCATGACACAGGATGGTGTTTGGCCTGTGCATTCGTGAACGGATGATCGGTATGCCATTAAGAAAAGGTGCAAGTACTGATCCCAGTCCCTTTGGTATTCGGACACTACCTTGGCTAAGTACTTGCCCATTGTTCGATTCATCCGTTCAACCATGCCATCAGACTGAGGATGGAGCGGCGTTGTCCTAGTCTTTTTAATTCCTAACAGTCGGCAAACTTCTTGAAACAGCCCAGACTCAAAATTGCGGCCTTGATCGGAGTGTAATTCCAACTGAACTCCAAACCGGCAGAAAAACTCCTTTACTAATACGTCTGCGACTGTAGCTGCTTCCTGATTGGGTATGGCGTAAGCCTCCGTCCATTTCGTGAAATAATCCATCGCCACCAGGATGTATTTATTTCCCGAATCGGATTCTGGGAACGGCCCTGCGATGTCAATCGCTACTCTTTCCAAAGGGCTTCCTACGTTGTATTGTTTCATGGGTGCTTTGTGCTTTCTCGCTGGACCATTTCCTGAAGCGCAGACTATGCATTTACGGCACCATTTCATGACGTCCTCTCTGCAGTTCATCCAGTAGAATCGTTCTCGCACTTTACCCAACGTCTTCTTAATGCCAAAGTGTCCTCCTGATGTCCCATCGTGGAGATGCTTCAACACTTCGGTCACCCTGCTCTTCGGCACTACCAGCTGTAGTCTGTTTCCCGTGCCCTCGGCACTTTCTAGGGATCGCTTAAGAAGACCGTCTTCTACTATCAAGGAGTCCCACTGCGCCCAGTACGCTTTGATATTTTTGCCCAAAGCACTCACTTCTTCCCAGGTTGGTCGTCGGCCGCTTTCTTTCCAGTCCAGGAGTAGTCTTATTTCAGGATCGTCTTTTTGTTCGCGACGTAACTGCTCAGGTTCCTACTCATCATCAACCATAGCAGTTCTCCGGAGGCATTCGACTTTTTCTTCCAGTCGCGAACAATGGCTGCAGTCCGCCGGACATGGTCTTCTAGACAAGGCATCAGCGTTCCGATGACTGCTTCCGGCACGGTGTTCTGTGTCGTAGTCATACTCTTGCAGTCTCTCGATCCATCTTGCCACTTGTCCTTCTGGGTTACGGAACTGCAGAAGCCATTTTAAAGCGGCGTAGTCTGTTCTCAGTAAAAATTTTCGTCCATACAAATACTTGTAGAAATGTTCGATGGACTTAACGACTGCTAACAGCTCCCTCCTAGTCACGCAATAATTCCTTTCTGGCCTAGACAAAACCTTGCTAAAATACGCGATAACTTTTTCTTGTCCATCTTGAACTTGCGAAAGGACCGCGCCTATGGCCAGATTGCTTGCGTCAGTATCCAAAACAAACTTTCCATCTTCTCTTGGATAACTCAAAATCGGCGAAGTGATTAGGGCTTGTTTTAGTTGATTAAAAGAATTTTCGCAGTCTTCATTCCATCTAAATTCTGCTTTCTCTTCGGTTAATTTTGTCAATGGTTTGGCAATATTGGCAAATCCGGGTACAAATCTCCTATAATAAGTGCACAACCCAAGGAAACTTCGGACCTGATGTTTGTCGATCGGTCTTGGCCATGCTTGCACTGCTCGGATTTTGTCTGGGTCAGCCCTTACTCCATCTCTAGATACGACGTGGCCAAGGTATTGGACTTCCTTCTTAAATACGTGGCACTTCTTTGGGCTCAGTTTGAGGTTAGCCCCACGTAATCGCTGGAACACTTCCTTCAAGTTGTTCAAGTGCTCTTCAAACGACCTTCCAACCACGATCACGTCGTCCAGGTAAACCAAGCACGTCTTCCAAGACAATCCGCGCAAGATGGTCTCCATCAAACGCTCGAACGTTGCAGGAGCGTTACACAGGCCGAAGGGCATTACAGTAAACTGCCACAAACCAGTTCCGATCGTAAAAGCTCACGATCCTTGGGTTCTAATTCTACCTGCCAGTATCCACTCTTTAAATCTAACGTAGAAAACCACTGGGATCCTGACAGGGTGTCTAGCGTATCGTCAATTCTGGGTAAAGGGTAGCTGTCCTTTTTGGTCACGTCGTTTAGCTGTCTGTAGTCTACACAAAACCTCGTTGATCCATCCTTCTTCTTTACGAGTACCACAGGGGATGCCCATGGGCTACTTGAAGGTTCAATCACGCCTTCCCTCTCCATATCCGTAATTATTTGTTCGGCTTCTTCTCTTTTCGCCAAAGGAAGTCTGCGTGGATGTTGTCGTATCGGCCGAGCGTCTCCGGTATTAATTTTATGTTTCACCACGTTAGTTCTTCCTTTGGAGCCACTCTCCAGCGCGAACACATCTTGGTACTCTTGGATCAACACTTTAACTTTAGCCAGCTGGTCTTGGCTGAGGTTTTCGCATTTGGTGGTAAGAATGTCCAATAGATGTTGTGGACACTTCTTCGGCGACGTATCTTCGTTCGATTTCACGCATCTCACAATTTGTGATACTGGCGTGCATTGGCCTACCACGGTCTTCTTTTTCAGCGTTACAGGATCTGAGTTGATGTTTAAGATCCTTACTGCCATCGTGTTCTTTACTCGTACTAAAGTTCTGCCAACGAGTAGTCCCTTTTCAACTAAACCGCCCTCCATTGGTTCAATCGCGCGTATGTAGCCTTCCCGGAGATTTCCATCCAGGCGTGCCATCACCACACTTTCAGTCCTTGCAGGCAGAATCACGTCTTCACTCAATAAGACTCGGACAGCTGCCTTCTCTGACGAATGAAAAGGAATTTCTTCATTGTCGATCTTCAGGACATCGTTCCTCATATCCAAATGGAACCCATACTTCTTTATCACGTCCATTCCCAGGATAACTTCTTCTGTGATGTCGGCTACCAGTACTTGATGGTCGAGTACTCCATTTCCCAAACCAATGGTTACTTTGACTTGTCCGTGAGTAGGTATTTCGTCGCCCGTCGCCGTTCGAAATCGTACTGTTACTGGTGATGTCTTCTCGTTTTCTAATAAGATGTCAGGACGAATAATGGTCTTCGTCGCTCCCGTGTCAACCAGTAACTGAACGCTTCTTCCATTGATCTTGCCATCGAGATAAATGCTATGCAACTGCTCCCTAGGCGATGCCATTTGGATGGTAATCTCCGGGGCATGGCTCGTTGAGGTCGACTTTCGCCCCATTCGGTCGACCTGTTCTAGTTTTCCGGACGCTCTTCTGGTCTTCTTTTGGGCTTAGTACAGCGCCGTCGTACGTGGCCCACTTCCCCGCAGTTCCAGCACGTCATTTCTCTTCCTCGAGCTACTTGTTCCCGAAATACACGTCGCACTATGTCTTCAATGCTTTCTTCTGAGTTCGAAGGTATTTCTGTAGCACAACGGAGCTTATGGCTGCTTCGGTGCGACGCTTGTTTTGCCGCCTCGAACTCCAAAGCATGGGTTAAAGCGTCATCCAACGTCTTCGGTCGTGCTAACCGTAGAGTCTGCTGAGTTTCGTTGTCTCGGAGGCCGTCTACGAAGGTTTGAATAGCCAACTGCTCCAAGAAGGTATCTGGTGCTGTAGGATACGCAAGCCGTGTTAATCTGGCGATGTCAGCCTCAAACTCTTGAAGACTTTCTGCAGCTTTTTGAACCCGACTTTTAATTTGAGCTTGATAGACTTGTTGAAGATGGGCATCTCCATATCTCATTTCTAATCGTGAAATTAAGAGTTCGTAATTTTCTTGCAGGTGGTCCGGAACAGTTTGTAAAATTCCAAGCGCTTCTCCACGTAAGGACACTATTAAAGACGTCGCTTTCTGCTTGTTGCTCCAACCATTAGCAGTAGCTGCGGCTTCAAACTGCTTGTAGTAGGTTGACCAGGGAACTTTACCATCAAAATTTGGTGGAAGAACTTTAAACTTGTGTGTGGTTTCTTCCCCGTGGTCCATTATTAAATCTTCACTCGTGACGCTTCCTTCACTGTGGCAATTCATTTGCTTCATTCTTTCTTCAATCAGTTTTATTCTGTCTTCTAATTTGTCCTCTATTGCTTCTATTTTCTCATTCACAGATTCGCAAATTTCTTCTTTCAAATTTAGCATATCTGCTTGGGTTTCCTCTTGCGCAATTTTGATTTGATTTCCTACACTAACCTGTATTTGTTCCTCAATAGTCTTTATTTGATTTTCCATGCTCGCTCTTATTTCTTCTTTTAAACTTCTAGCATTTTCTTCCATTTTTCTAGAATTTTCTTCCATCTTCTGTGAATTTTCGGAAAGTTTTTCTTCCATTTTTCTTGAACTTTCCGACAGTTTTTCTTCAATTTTCTGTGAATTTTCGCCCATTTTTCTATTCATCGATTCAAGAATTTCAATTATTTTTGAATCCATTTTAACTGCTTGCAAACGCGTCACCGGCATAAATTTAAACACGAATATAAAGTTTAAATACACTACTTTTTAAAATGTAGTTTTTGTATAACACAAAATATCGCGATCACGCACTTGTTAATAGAAAAAGTTTAATAAACACTATTTTATACTTTATAAATAAACACGCGTATCGCAAACTTAAAAGTTATTTACGTAATCAATGTTTTTATTACGGTAGCGATATCAAATAACTTAATGGTATTCACACTAAAAATCGCAAACGGTTTGTTCTATTCGATACCCCACGCCTGACGCCACTGTTACGTATTAATTTATTAAAAACTAATTTATTTAAACGATTAAAACTACGTTTACTTATTCTAGAAATATATACACTTTTAAATTAACCGAACTAATTAAATCTAATAATAATATTTAATAAAAACACTTACACTATAATTTATATCACTTAAGATAAGATAACGTCCTCAGATTTCACACTTGTTTACACTAATTATCACATACACGATTATACTCGATTTATTTATGTAGACAAACACGTGCTAACGGTTTATTTTCACTTGATAATCTTCTTAATACAGCTGCATTCGCGTTTCGACAATAACTGACCTACGATCTGTCTCGTCGCTGTATAAAGACATACGGAAATCCTTCTCGATCGTTCGTCACTTTTCGCTATAACTTCTAGAAAATAGATAACAGCATTCTAGAAGGCTCTTGCGTTTGCAAGTAATTTCTTGAACGTTTCAATATTACCAAAAAAGCATCACGTCACAAATCTTATTATTAAAGATGAGCACATCAAAAATTTGCATAGTGGACAGCAAGCGACGTTAGCTGCTATTCGTCAAAAATATTGGATAATCTCGGGCCTTACCGTTATCAAACAGGTCATCCATAAATGCGTAACCTGTTTTAGGAACAACCCAAAACAAATTATGCCAATAATGGGAAATCTTCCTGCAGCTCGTTTAGAAGTAAACAGACCGTTCTTAAAATGTGGCGTAGACTTTGCAGGACCGATTTTTATTAAACCCCCAGGTAGATCAAAGGTGAAAATCAAATCATACATGGCAATCTTTGTTTGTTTTTCAACCAAGGCCATTCATTTAGATCTTGTAGGAAATTTGACATCTCAATCGTTTTTAAATTGTTTGTACCGGTTTATGGCACGACGAGGGCAAGTTTCTGACATATATTCGGACAATGCAAAAACTTTCCTCGGGGCGCAGCGTGAATTAGCTGAACTCAAAAAATTCATTTTAAATCAAAATTTTCAATCCGAAGTTATAACACAATTAAATATGAAAAATATTAACTGGCATAATATTCCACCCCGATCACCTAATTTTGGAAAAATCTGGGAAGCCCAGATAAAATCAGTAAAATATCACCTTAAACGTGTGATGGAAAATGCGTTTCTCAATTTTGAAGAGTTACTCACTTTGCTTACACTAATAGAAGCCTGTCTCAACTCCCGTCCTTTAACTCCTTTGTCAAATGACCCTAATGACCTAGATACCTTAACCCCGGGACACTTCCTTATCGGAGAACCACTTACGGCACCAGCACAACCAGACATAACAACAGAAAACGTTAACCGATTATCCCGATGGCAACGTGTGGAACAAATACGACAACACTTCTGGAAGCGCTGGTCAAGAATATATACCGCAATTGCAACGACGAAGCAAATGGAATTGTGAAACTTATCAAGACGTTAAACCTGGACAACTGGTACTTATCCAAGAAGATAACACACCGCCATTAAGATGGACGAAAGGAAGAATTCTATCTACTCACCCTGGAAGTGATGGAAAGGTGCGAGTAGTTACAATAAAAACTAATAGTGGAGTGATAAAACGTGGAATAACAAAAGTGTGTGTTTTACCGATGAACTAAAAACTGCTAATAACTCGTTGTATATGTGACTGCAAGATAAAAAAGGAGACATTTTGCTTAAGGTGAATGTTAATAATTTAATCAGAGACATAGTTAGTATTAGTTTATTATATTAGTATCTTAAATCTTTAGATATAAGTATTCAATAATGTACCATTTGAAACGAACGTATCAACGGGGCCGGCATGTTACGTCATGACCCGTAACAATAATTAGTCCCCACCTAGAATTATTTTGAGGGTAGGGGAGAAAGTAACCAGTATTGTAAATAGTAGTAATGAAACAAGTTAGTTGACAACAAGAGTGTAACGAGACAAGGTTTAATGTAATAGGTAGATAAGTTGTATAATAAAAACAGTACTTTAGCGCACGGAACATTTTATTTCGAATCTCGCATAAACAAAACCCGTTTGGACATTTAGTTGAGTTAGCGATGCAACAGAGCAAGTTAGTTAAAAAAATAATAGACGAAAGATTGGAGAAAAAAAGAAAGACCAAGAAAAACAGGGATGAAGAGAATAAAAGAGATAAGACTAACAGGGAAAAAAACGTTTTAGTGTAAATGTTATTCTAAACATTTTAAGATTACGCAAAGCTCAAATAGGTTCGTATAATAAGTAATGCGTGTTGTAAAAATTGTCATCGAACCTTCTCACAAAAGACGATTAAAGAAAGAACCATATATTAACAAATACACTTTAAAGTTTAAACAAAATAAATACCTATTTTATTTTTATTTACCTTTTTTTAAAAATTCATATAGTATTCAAGTATTTTTAAATTTGAACAGTAGTTTTCATATATCTTACAGCTTTTGAAATATTTAGATTTTGATATGAAAATCATGACAGCTATGTCACCAGTAGTGATGGGCACAATCGAGCGATATTAACAATCGAATGAATAGTAATAGTAACTGTACAACAATCGAAAGAATCATTCGAATGGTTTATTGGGATGTACCTTCTTTCAACTGTTTGTGCGTTACCGTTTGTGGCTAGACGGCTAAACCGCTAAACTGAATTCCCACATTTCTTTTAGTTGCACTTTGGACATTAGATTATGGATCATCATCACTAATGAAAAGTAAAGTAAACAGGATTTTACAATATCCAGATGTTCAAAATAGGTTAAAACACGAGTTTAATTGTGTTTGTAATTTATATAATTCCTTCAATAAAAGGACAATGCCCTTTAAAGAGAAGGATTTTCTTGTTTTTTTATTACATAAGAATTTAATACTTTATTAATTAATATAAATGTAGATATAATATATGCATTTACAAAATATGCTTCAAACGAAAAGCCCTCAGAAAACATTACAGCACAGAATTGAGTTAATAGTTTCTTTTCTGAAACAAGTACAAATTTTTTTTTGTGAATAGGTTGTTTTATAGGTGGTCGTAATAATAATAGTTGCTATTTTTATTGCACAGAATTTTATGATTATACTATGCCCTTATAAAAATATTTAAGTAGTACACACTATTTGTCACATCTGCCACATCTAAAGTACGAGAATAAATAGAATTTCTTTAGTAATTTTCTAGCAAATTTGTTTGTGCCGTTGTGCTATTAGGTCTTTTGCTTTACGTGCTCGATTTCAATTGATATTTATTTCATACTTCTCGACCCGGCTGCTGCACTGATTTTGATTTTGGATTGTGGTTTACTAGTTCTGTGTTCTGTGGACATTTTGAATTTTATTTGTGTTTTAAGTTGATTTTTATTATATAAATCAATTACTATTCAATATGAAACCTGGCTCAAAACGTTCCGTAGTGTGGGATCATTTTGACAAAACAAGTAATGCGTCGCAAGTTATTTGCCACTATTGTAAGAAAACTTTTAAGTTTTTTAAAAACACCACCAATCTGATGGATCATTTAAAAAGGAAGCATCCTGCCAGGTTGCTTGCTTTTACTAATCCTGAAACAGAATTTTCCGGATCGGTACCTTCGCATTCGACACGGTGGATGATATACCACTGCCACCAGCGACAGCAACGTCATTATCAACACCGGAAGAAAATAGAAGAGAAAATCAAACAGAGATAACGGCGGCATTACCTTCCAAACGAGTTCGACAATTACAGTTATATAGATCAACAAAAGGCAGCGATTTAACTGACGCGCAGAAATCAGACATTGATAGAGCTTTAATTAAGATGATAGTTAAGGATTATCAGCCTTTGTCTGTAGTTGAAAATTAAGGCTTTTTGGAGTATTCACATAAGCTTCAACCATTATATAAACCTCCTAGTAGGAAATTGTTAACAACAAAGTTATTGCCAATGGTTTATGAAGAAGTGCACATAAAAATTATAAACCTTTTAAGTGAAGTGACAAACTTAGCAATTACTACAGACATTTGGACCTCAGATAATAACGTTTCGTTTATTACGGTAACTGGTCATTTCCTTTACCAAGATAAACTGTATTCGCCTGTTCTGGTCACTAGGGAAATGTTGGGAAACCACACGGGAGAAAACATAGCAAACGTTTTATCAACTATTTTTAATGATTACCAAATAAAGAATAAGATTGTGACGGTAGTGTCAGACAGCGCAGCGAATTTCAAAGACGACATTAATGAACATTTAAAAAAACCTCATCATCCCTGCGTTGCCCATACGTTAAACCTAAGTGCAAATGAAGCTCTTCAAAATAACTTAAATTTAACCAAAGTTATAAACAAGTGTAAAACTTTAGTTAGTTATTTTAAACATAGTGTGATCGCGACAGAAAAACTTAAAAAAATGCAAGAACAAATAAATTTTCCGCGATTAAAAATTAAACAAGACGTTCCCAAAAGATGGAATTACACCTTGCTAATGCTGAAACGTCTAGTCGCTATCAAAGAACCGCTATCAGCAGTGATCATTTCCATTCCGCGGGCACCCGAGTTCTTAGACGTCTCAGAATGGGCTATTTTAAACGAGTGTATTCCTTTACTGAAACCGCTAGAAGAAATGACAACTGAATTATCTGGGGAAAATTATCCGACCATGGCAATGGTTATTCCGTTAGTATTCAATTAAAAATGCAAATTCAGAAACTGTTACGGGACAGCAGTTACAAGATGCTCTGCTACAAATCATATCCAGAAGATTAAGATGCTTAGAAAAAAACAAAATAATTGCTAAAGCAACATTTTTGGATCCCAGATTTAAAATGCTCGGATTCGGAACAGAAGAAAACGCTAAGAATGCACAAGCATGGATTAGCGAAGAATTAGCAAGTTTATTACAAACACAAATGGAACTCGCATTACCGCCGCAAGTAGCAGTCGATGTTGAAGATTCAAAAATATCTGAATCGTCAGATTTTGGGTTCATTTTGACTGTAAGGCAAAAGGAAAAATTAAGTCCGATGAAAATGTGACAGTGTCGTTAATAATAAAACAATATCTGAGCATGCCACATGTGGAACGTCAGAATAGCCCACTGCAATTCTGGAAGATACACAAAATCGTTTTTCCAGAATTACATAAATTATATGAAAAATACTGTTGTATTCCTGCAACATCTGTTCCAGCAGAAAGAGTATTTTCTAAAACTAGTCAAATAACCAACGAACGAAGAAATCTTTTACTACCAAAACATGTGAATTCTATTATTTTCTTAAATGGTAATCTTAATTTAACATAGACTATGTAAGTGTATATAAATTATGTAGGTACATATTTAACTTAATTGTAATTATTAATTTTATTGTAAAATTTAATATTCGACTATTCATGTAATGTAACAGTAATAAACGATTAAAAAAGTTAAAATTTTATTGAACTAGAGATTCAATATCTAATATATAAAATTCTATAGAAATTAATAAATTCCACAAATCCAAACATCCACCAACAGTAGTTCGATTGTCAAGGTCGAGAATTTCTACAATTACTTTACTTTTTTTCAGCCGTTACTATTTTCATTCGATCGTCAAGACCGAGAACTTCTACAATTACTTTACTTTTTTTCATTGTTACTATTTTTTCATCGAGAGAATCGTAGCATCATTTCGAAACAATCGACGTTCGGCAACAATCGACTATTTCGAATGAATTCATTCGAATTGCGCACATCACTAGTCACCAGTAATGTTTTTTTAATGAAATATTAAAATCAAAATAAATATAACCTTTCATAATAATTATTGTTAATCTGATTTCTTTTCTACCTTAAAAAATTAGACTAATGAATATTGATAAAATAATTACACTTTTAGTTAATATTTTGTTAATAAAATCTGAATGTCTTCAATTAGTATTCATATAACGATAGATATATGATATTTAAAAACGGTCATAGCTTTAATCAGTATTATCAGTGGTGGTCTCTCCGTTAGGTCATTTGGTCAATGACCAATTTACAATTGCAAATATGCAACGATTAAATTCTCAAAAAAAGCGCAACACATTCGAAAACTATCCAACTTGCGTAAAGGTCATGTAGTAAAGGTTTTTAAAGTTTTAATATTGAAATTACCCTCCTGCAGCATTGATCACCAGCCGCCACTATATATATAGGAATAACAAGAACCTAACTCAAACATAAATTTAGTATGAATGTTTAAGCAAACCACAACTACAATAAATACAAATTTAACTTAATATTGCAATACATTTTTGAAATTTGTTGTTGTAAAATCTACAAATCAATTAAACCCCGTCGTATTTTCCTAAAAATTGATTTAGCATCAATCACTATAATTAAATTTTCTTCACTAATTATAAAAACAATTTGTATTTTTTAAAATTTCGCACTATAGACAGTAAATCCAAATGTTTGGCATAACCAAATTATTTGTATAACCGAATACTCAGTACTTGAGTGATTTGAAAAACCGAATGATTATTCGAATTATCACTTGAATCGTTTAGCAGTGTACGCGCTGCTAAATCGCAAATTCACATTCGTCACGTCCTACACTACTGGTTAGTTAATTGAAAATCCGATCTTATAATCATTTTAACTTCCTAATAGTATCTGGATTTTTTTTAACTACATAAAAGTAAACAATTTCCGTCAACTGCTTGGTAATACATCGATTATGGATAACCGGATCTACATACTAAATAGTATCTGTTTTTATAATTTAATTGAAATACGTATATGAATGAAAACATCCTGCATAAGTGGATGCTGGATGCTAAATACTGTCGATTTTTGTAACTCAATTGAAATACGTATATTCATATGCACATTGCATACGCACTTGCTGGCGCAGGCGTATAGTTTTCGATTATTTTCCATTCGAATACTCCAATGTAATAACCAAATTACATCGATTATTTTCATAATCGGCAGACCGGTTATTCTGTATTCAAATAATCCTATCACTAGTTTTCACTATTTTCAGTTACAATACTTATGTTTACGTTATCATAATGTTAAATAATTTTCTAGCTGTTTTTCAAATATTGCCATCTATCTATAGAGTGTTCGACGTACTATCTATTTATAGATAGTTACAAAAACACAAAGTTTTTTTGACACATTTTAATATATTTTCCCCTTCTTGTTCTTTTCAAAAAACAGGTGGTTATAAAAATTAGTACTAATAAATAAATGCATATTTGCTATGATACTAATACAAGGCGACACGAAACATTTGATTATTTACTTATGTGTTAAATAAATATTTATTTTGGATTTTCCGTTATGTAATATTGTATTATACAGACTGGTCTATTTAAGCCCACCTGGACATCTATCTTATTATAAGAACTACAAATTTGTTTAAATGATAAAAAAATTGCGTAATTAAGAGGGTAAAAATATGGTATTAATAAGTCTAAAATATCTCAATTAGTATTATTTTTGAGACTTTCGCGACCATGATTTTTTAACAAATAAATATTTTCGGGTTTTGAACCGCGTTCCATATTTACACTTTTCACGAAATTCATAAAACTTAGAAAGCCTACAAACTGAAACTGTTTCAGTTTTTTCTGAAGAAGACAGCGATATGACTGTCGAAACGTCAAATATTGTAAATGAAAAGTGTAAATATAGAACGCGGTTCAAAACCCGAAAATATTTATTTGTTAATATCTCAATTAGTGTTATTATATTGGATAATCACATTTCATATACAACGTTTTGTCTTTCTGTGGTGATCATCACGTTAACTTTTCTAAATACGCAGCTGCCATTTTTTTTAATTTTCTGCAGCAGTCCGTGATGTTATTTAGGTAGATAAAACAAGCTAGTTTAAATTCTAAAGTTTCATCCTTAATTTATAAAGAAATAATGCAACGAAAACAAAACAATTCGTAGTAACTGTCAAACGGTTTCTCATTTACTTCTTTTGATTATAATTGTTAGGTGTTTTTTTTGAAAATCAAATGTTTTAGCAATGAAAAAAAGTATGATATGAACACTTATGTTATTTCACAAAAAAATTCACATAACGCTGCAATAAGGTATTTTGAACTTTCTCATAAACTTCATCAACTCCATGAAACCTTGTTTAGACGGATTGAACAAAATTTAAAAAGGTACGTATGTCTTACAAAACCAGGTCGTGTGCCTAGACAAGTAATAGAGAGGGTAGAAAAAATTGTGTCAAGTTAGAGAAAATCAACTAATTTCTAGTAGGGACATTAAACTCAAAACACTTGTACCAACAACAACTCTTCGTGTTCTGAAAAAGTGCAGATATCGGCCTTACAAAATTCATATTAATCAAAGCCTGCACGAAAGTGATTTTCAGCGTCGATTGAATTCCTGTAATTGGTGTATCCAAAAATGTAATGAAGACAATCAAAAAATCAAAGAAAATTTCCGTCGGAATAGACATTTAAGGCATTAAGTAATTTTCGGTTTCAATGTTTGATGCAGTATTTTAAATGACAGAGTTATCAGTCATATAATTTTTCAGAATACTTTGACTAGTGTAAGATATTTTAACTTACTGAATGAACAAGTAGAACCCATTTGAGACAATATTCCTCTTAATGAACGTATTCAATTATGGTTTCAACACGACGGAGCGCTTACAACTCTAACTGCATTACCAATTATTTAAATGTTGAATTCAATAACTAGTGGATTGACAATAAAGGCCCAATTTTATGGCCAGCTCGCTCTCCTAATTTAAGCTAATCAGATTCCAAGAAACATGATACAAAGCGTATTAAAGTCAAACTTTTATCGAGTTAACATTTAATAATGGACAGCTATTCAAACATCTGCTGTAACTACTAGCAAAATACTTATTATCGGATATTTGTTAATAATAATTTTCATGTAACCTATTTGTTAGTTACTAATTTTGTAAGTGAATGAGCTGCTGAATGTTGCTACTAGATAATCTTTTTGAAGATAAAACGCCAAGCGCATGGCGAAACGTTAGAACTAACTAGCTCTTTGGTATATGTCAATAACATCACCGGCTGCTGGAAGAAATGAAAAAAAGCGGCAGGTTCGTATTAAAAAATTAACCTGATGACGACCACGTAAAGACGAAACGTGGCAAAGAAGATGTGTTTACATATTTTCGATATTGCTGCAAATAAGGCTAAAAAAAATAATTATGGTTTTTAAAATTTTAGTTTATTCTAAGATATGCTAGACTTCTTAGTATCATATTTTTACCCTACTAATTAGGCAACTTTTTTTATGATTTAAACAAAGTTGTATAATTCGACAAGCAGTTACGCATTAAAAATTCAATATTTTTATTCCATCTCGTTTTTAACTAATAAATGCGATACCAAAAAGTGTATATAAAATGATTTTGTGATTGCACTATTTTGGTGTCATTTAGTCTAGTATTGTTTTAATTGCATTGAAGTATACATTCGAAACCAAAGTAGCTAAAATATATTATATAACTAAACAAATTAATTATGTAAGAATTGTGTTTACTTATATAAAGAGTTAAGTGTAGAGAATCCTATTTGAAAACACGATATTTAATGCTAATTTATAAACTAAAATATAAGATAAAACTTACGTATTTCATTGAAGTAAAAAGGAAATTCTCCCGTAACCGAACAGTTAAGCCTAGATTTAAGAAAGGAAGTCCACCTATTCCGGAACCGATGTGGTCCTCCACGATCGTACTTACAAACACGGGCCACGCGGGAGTAAACAGACTGAAATTAAAATAAAATAGTTACATACACATGTATTTTTTGTAAAAATTTTAGAAATACTCGCATTTTAGAAAAAATGAAAGCAACTGATTTATGATTATAAAAAATATCCGACAGAGAATTGATCCATATCAACTCTGGGATATCAATCAAAGTCATTCGTACAAAGGCAAAGGCAAAATGAAAAATACCCTTAAGGGAAACAGTAACGCAAATAATAAATTTCTTTTTAAACTTCAAATCGTTTGAACTATTTTTATAATGGATTATAACTCAAAAAGATAACAAACGATATTTTTATCTGAACACATTTACAACAAATTATTTCAAAATATTTATCGGCGGTACAAAAAGAAATAATAATATTTACCTTTCCACAGTTAATATATTCAACGGCAGTTTCTCTAAAGAAGAAATAGACGAAATCTCCGTGCGTCATAGAACTGACAAAATCTGGAGCTGTAAGGAATTCGTTTTAATAGTAAATCTATAGAAAGCGCCAAGGCGCCGATTATTCGAGGTAATTCAAAGGCAAGTTTACCATTGAGACTCATCGAATCGTATTGTTCAGTCTGTAGCGGTTCTCTGTAGATAATAGGATCCATTCCGCTAAAATCGGCCACCGTGCCAGTGTACAAATCTCCATCTAAAACAAAAGCACAATATAATGATAACGCATTTTGATGAGCCAAGAACTGAAAAATTGTTTTTCATCTTTTGAAAAAATATAGACATTAGGTAGATAAATTAAAATAAACTAAATAGGTTCACCGTGGAAAATATAAACACGCGTTTAGTTCATTAATAATGCTACATAAACATAACTTTGTTAGTCTTGCGTTCAATATAAACATTCCTGAAACGTATTATTCAGCACACACTGAATACTCTAAAACGGTACAGTTATTCAGAATCTATTATTATATTGCCACGGTCTTCAGGAAATTTTATAAACTTAAAAAACCTTATTACAAAAGGAAAAAGATATAAGCTAGAAATTTTTAAGTAATTAATAAGAAGAAAGTTTAGACTTATATCTATTCTAATATATATAGGCAAGTAGTATATTTTTACAATTAAAATATTCTGTAGTGAGATTTTAGTGAATTATTAAACTACAGGAAATATCTCCAAATGTTACATTTTCGAACTTCATTACAAAGTATAGCATACAATAAAAAAGAAAAATACGAGAGAGTGTGATTTAAAACAGGTATACAAAAAAATCTTTTGAACATGATCGTAAGATAAGATTAACTCGATAATATGAAAAATATAAGCCATTTCCAAACAAATTCATTTTAACTAAAAACTAATAAAAAAATTGATAGTAGTAGTAGGTATGTGTATTAATAAAAAATGTAAAAAACGTAAAAAGTAACAAATATAGTTGAATGTTATCTTTTGAGACGAAACAGAAAAATTATGAGAATATCCATTAAACAGCACCTTTCCCATGTTAACAGTAAAATACTGTAACGAATTTAAAAAATAATTAATTTTAACTATTTCTACGATTAAACGATTATTATAAATTTAACTAATTGTACTAAACTAACAACCAATACAACGAACACTAAAACTTATAGCTAACTAAATTTAATAAAAACAAAATAAATAATTATATATCACTTAATGCACTTATTTATTTAGATCGCATTTTCTTCTCACTACGTTCCGTTCGTTTCGTAAATTGCTTCGAACAGTCTCAAAGTTTCAAGAATATTACACTGCTCACTCTTTAAGTCCATTCTGTATCAGAACATAAAGTTGAACGCGACACCGATAGAAAAAGTTGTGGCGATAGCGGCAGGTCTCTCCATTTCGACTTTCTTGAGTACAGAAGTAACAATGATAAACTTTTTCTGATACGACGTTCTTGGATGATAACTGCAGACCAAAATTTAGACGCATGTTCCTTTGAAGACCATCTTTTAGTCCGAACTGTCCTCCAATCCAATAAATTTAAGCCGCTACCAAGCTGGGGTACTGGCAATTCCTTAATGTTATAAAACTATATTTCTCTCGTGAGATTCGATAATGTTTCCTATAACTTTTCGTATAACGGCTTTGCACGTGTGAAATTCTTTGTGGCCAAGTAAAAAATTAAAGGTCGATCATCACTCCGCTGCCGGTTTCTGTCTTCTAGTTCATCAAACCGTCCGAACTTCTTAAAGACTACAAAAATCCCTCTAAGCATCTCAAAGTCCCCACTCACAGAGTGTGGAATAATATAATCTCCTGGTGTTTAAAACAGGTCTTGTTGCGCATGGCCATAAACCTACCGAAATCCATTCCATCGGCTTGATTCTGCTTGTTATTATTTCTGATCTCAGACAATGTTGTTATCGCCAGCACACAAGGCTAGACGGTCGACATGGACCACTTTTGGCTTCCTCTGGGTAGCTTCCAAATACGGTGTTGTATCATTGGTGCTTTGTGCTTTTTTATTAGACCATTTCCTGACGTGCAGAGTGTACTTACAGCACCATTCAATGACCTCTTTTTTGCAGATCGCTCAATAAAACTTCTAGTATTTTTCCCAGTGTCTTCATTACACCAAAGTGACCTCCCGATGTACCATCGTGCAAATGTTACAACACTTCTGACACTCGGCTCTTCGGCACTACCACCGATAGTATGTTTTCCGTACACTCTCTATGGATTGTCTGAAGAGCCCATCTTCCACATTCTAGGAGTCCCCTACTGTATACTTTTATAGTTCTGCCCAAAGCACTCACTTCTTCGTAAGTTCATCGTCTGCCGTTTGATTTCCCGTTCAGGAATAGTTCTAATTCAAAATCATTTGCTTACTCACGACGCAACTGTTTAAGTTCCTACTCGTCATCCACCATAATAGTTCTTCGGTGACAATCGTTCTTTTTTCTAGTCGTGAATAATAGCTGCAATCTGCTGGGCGTGTTCTCCTTGACAAAATAACAGCGTTCCGATGACTGCTTCGACACGATCTTCTGTATAGTAGTCCAACTTTTACAATCTCTCGATTCAACTTTACTACTTATCCGAATTACAAAACTGCAATTGCCGTTTTAATGTGATCAATCCTTAGTAAAAATGTGCGTCCATACAAGTATTTTTAAAAGTACTATATGGATTTGAGAACTCCCAACAGTTCTCTTCGAGCAATAACTTTTTTTATTTGATTCTCAATGCTCATCTGTATTTCTTTTATTTTTCTAGAATGTTCTTGCATTTATTGTCATTTTTCCTGAAAAAGCTTCTTCAACTGTTCTTTATTAGAAATTTCGCGTTTTCTGATACAGACCCGAAGTTCATTCTATACATGCACATCACAATCAAATCTGGTAATTGTGCCGGTGTTTGAATTACTTTTGGCAATTCCTGAGAAATGTTTCGGATCATTGTCAGTATAGATCTGAAGCCTACCTATAATACCCATTTTTTCTGCACTGCTTTTCAGATTGTTTTTTAAAATAGTAGAATTCAGGTTTCAGCATTCTATTCTGAATAATTCCCGCAGTGTCGTTTTCACACAAGCTGAGCTTTTGTCACACGTCGCAGTAGACATCGTCAGAGCCCGGAATAAACTGATTGATTGCGCTATGATGTCTCGCTTTTATAGACCGCCCTTCGATCGATAAAACTGGTATCCAAATCTTCGATAATAAAGTGAATTAGAAATACAAAATACAAATTACACTGATCACATCATCGTATATGGACTACAAAATACTCTTATCACATCGTATTTGAATTACAAAAATAGTTGAAATAGATACATACTTTTCTCACTGCAAATATAAGATTCAGATTGATACTATGAAACCATTCGTAATGAAAAAACACAATAGAAACGAAACGAAAGAACAGTGCTGCAAAATACTTGAAAAAAATGTATTTGAAATACGAAATACAAAGTACCCTTTTTAAAAAAGAATATTTAAAAAACAAAATGCCAAATACACGTTAAAAATGTAAACATTCCTATTTGAAATGCATGTAGTTAAAATACTGCCCAGCCCTGGATATAAGAAATGTATGTACATCCGTAATTATAGGATCAAACAACGTATTTTCACAAAAATGAAACTCATCGCAACCACAACAAATATAACCATCAAATAAGATTCAGAAATATAACTTATAAACCCAAAGTTTTGTTTATTAAATATTTCATATTAGCTAGTTCACAAAAATTCTTTTTGAAGAATCAACTTATGCTTACAAATGAATATAACTTCGAACACCTAAAGTAATTATTTAAAAGGTAAATTATATTACTAAAAGTTGAATTATTTCAAGAACGGTTAATAGTACAGAATTATGTGTACGGGGGATGTCTTTTAAGTCTTGCATATAGAACTAGAATAAAACAATAGATAGCTTTTGAAGACTTTACTGTTTTTCGAAGTATTCTCTACGAAGATACGCTCAAAGCAATTCGGGAAGCAGTTATTCCACTCGTTTGTTGTTGCAGTGAAACTACGTTTTTGAAGGCGTCAACTACTTCTTCTGGCAACTGAAACCTATGACCACGCAGTTCGTGAGTAAATCCACAGTTCATCACCACTGACGATGCTGTACACATTTTTAGAGTTTCATGCGTTCAAGCGGTCTAAAGTTTTTTGACACTAATTAACCCTAGCTTGTTTCTGTTCTTCGATCAAAAAATGTAGTATCCAACGAGTGACTAATTTTTTTTTCCACTAATTCTTCATGCAAAATTTTTTGAATTAAAGTTTTTGAAATTTCCAACAATGCATCAATCTCTCTATAGGTCAAATTCGATCTTCCTTGATAAGCTTGCGCACAGCAGGTGACGGTTTGATGCTCCTGCTCTTGGATCGTCAGACAGACTCATCCGTCCACGTTTGAATTCTCCATACCACAGAGATTGATGCGGTGCTGTATTTCCGAAAACAGAAACCAACTCAGCATTCTTCTCTAAAAAATCATTGAGCAAAAATTTTCTCGGTTTAATGCCATTGTTCGAACAACTTGTCAACTGAAAATTCACTGTATGTACACCCATTATACGTATCGCACTGACAATTTGGATTTAGGTTCTACTAAAGAAAGAGGTTAATTTTAGCAGCGACCTGTGATTAGCGCTGCCTACTATGCCCTGTGTGCCAATGACAATTACAGAAACACTATTAAGTGTGTGTGGTTAACGTAGACATTATAAAAAACTGGTATGGTCACCACACGACTTTCCTATAAAGAATGATGAAGAAATGTCTACATTTTCTTTAAGATTATGTTGTGATGAAACAACTTTAAAGTGATATATACACGATTGTATTGGCTTCCTAGCATGCTATAATTTTTTTGAAATTTCTCTCCTCGATTACATTAAGATATAACCGAAATATGGCAAACTGAACTTATGTTGTCATATCGACTAACCCCTATATTTGTGCGCCTCGATATTGCTTTCCCCTTTCCTAAATCAATGAAAATTATTTATTTAACATATCTTGCTTCCCCTTCAGAATATGGAATTTTTTCCTAAAAAAAATCGTCGCAGGCAGGATTCGAACCTAGATTATATCTGTTAATTAATTTTAAATTATAAATAAAATATCTAAGAGACTGTTATGTTAAATGTTAATTTTTTTTTATTTGAATAAATTGTTAGGAAGAATTATCTCTATAAAAAACTGTAAAAATAATTAAAATATTTTACAAAATACAACAAAGCCACTTAAACTGAGTTAGTCGAAAAGATGAAGATTCTTTAGTTGTAGCTGCTAGTAGCGACTACGGTAGTTGCCTACAAGTTTGAGAACTCAGTGAGAAAGCATTGGCTGTTCACAAACTCTTCGCATGAGCAGAATCTCAATATTTTAATACTGTCTTGTGGCAGTATCAATCACATTTTGATTATCCTCATAAGGTAACTTTATTGGCAACTAATAAATTAAAGATACCTAGTAGCATTTTAATTCAATAATTCAATACATTGTTTGTACAAAAATTCGTTAAAGTTATTTATAAATACAACAATAAACGTGAATCAACGACACACCGACGATTATGAGAGTAAATATCAGAAATTAAATATTAAGATTGCTCAAATTTTTATGACGTAGTTGAAGTACTTATTATTGGTGATTAACACACACGGATATTTGCACATGCTCAAATTATCATCACAGGTGAATAGTTCAAATTGTTCCCTACGCAACAACTATGTTGAAATATTGTTTAGTTACAGAATTAGATTGGTTCGATTTGTTATTAGTCGTGCCTCTTAGAATGTTAGATCCTCTATGTGAAAGATTCTATTTAAAAAATCAAAGTTTTTGTAGTTAGATGAAATATGCAAAAACTCATGGCAAAAAAATAAACACACCGAATGATATTTTTTAAATTTTACAATTAGAACGTAGTTTAATTTAGGTAATATCAAAAAATTGAGATCAAAGTTAATAAGATTTGAGATTGAGAATCTTCAGAAAGGGTTTAATGAACGAAAAAATTTTGTAAACAATTATTATTATAAATTTTACAACGAATGAAAAAGTAAAATAAAATATATACCCTAAATTTAAATCGAAACCCTCACAATTATAAAAAAACAGAGAATCCTGTATATCAAAAACTAATTTTAGTAAATAGAAAACAAATATGACATCTTTTATATAAGTTGTTTTTATCAAATTTAATTAATAAAGATGCCAGTTAACTATTCCACAACGTTGAATTACCCGGAATAAAAATTGTAGCCTTTTTATCAGATGTTGAATCTGGAACAGAAGTTAGGTGATTTGGCTAGAAAACAAGTTTTACTCACGTTTTACCTATACTTTCTACACTTCATTTTCTAAATAAATGTATAAAAATCTAATTAATACTAGTATTATAAATTCGCTAGAGTAATCAGATATTTTATTTCTCTAAAATGGGAACACAATGCAATGAATCTTCTATTATAAAAAATATTTGTAAAGTATTCAAATAGATCGTATAAACAATTAAAACCAGTAATAAAAGTAGCATCTATTACTATTGTAACACCGCATAAGCATAAGTAAAAAATTATTAATGATTGCTTGCACAAAAAAAATTCTAATTAATATCCGGTTGTATCATACAAAAACATCATTATGAGAAAACATCTTTTGATGTCAACCACAAACATTTTTATTAAACGAAGAGTAACGTTAATAGATTGCAACAAATGTTATTAGAGTGACGTAAAGTGATGGTGGCACAAATTGCAAAAGATGCACATGCTTCGTGTATGCACTAATATTGCAGTAACTACAAGCACGACAGAGGGTCGTTTTTGCAGCATTCAAGTTGCATCTAAGCATTACTAAAAGCTCGAATAGATGAAAGGAGCGTTTGCAATGACGAAACAACCAAACATGCATAAAACGTCTTCATTATTTTCGTTCGTTATTTGCAACATGGTGGCTTTAACACATCTTGCTACCACGAAACTCTTTGAAGTTTTCTTCGTTTGTAAGTGACAGAAAAGCTTTTGTTGTTATGTCGGTATAACCATAAATAGAGTACAAGTGCTACAGTAAGAGTACTTTATGATCGCACGAATAATAATGAATTAAGTAATTTTATTTTAATGTTCTTGGTAAAAACTTTACAAGTATTTCCATGCGCAATTGTAAAAGGTTTAAATTCGTGTACAGTATGCAAATTAACAAAAAAATATTTAGTTTAAATCTCAGGTCTCTCGTTATTGATATAATAAGAATACTCCTTCGATATCATATACAAGTAAAATTCAGTAGTGTCATTGACTAAAAAAAATTATTATTTTATGTTCTGGCAAACTCAAAACCATTTAATAGACTACACCGTAAACTGAAACTTACCAACATATATCGCAGTCGAGTTATGATGAGGGTCGTAGGGACATACAGCCTGGCCTGGTTTCTCTTTTGCCACTGTGTAATTTCCATTATGGATGATATAATCTCTACAAAGTGGTTTAAACGAATTTGTTCCACACACCAACAATCCTCCTGCTGCCGTTTTCGCCATAATTCGAACGTAATTTTGACAATTTTCCTAAAAGAAAGAAAAACAATAAATCACACAAACCATTAAAAAAACATTAAATTAAATGCATAACATTACTTGTTATAAAATTTTAAATATCAAATAAGAACAGTATAAAATTGTTTTAGATTGTAGATTAGTTTCCTTTTAAAATTTTATTATTGTGGATCGTGCACCATACCAAATAATTACAATAATAAATCATCAACTTGTTGCTTATAAAGATAGATGCAAATTTATTCTAAACATACCTAAGAACTTTAAAAAATATGTATTGAAACACTTTACAGTTCAGTAAATTTTCTTTTAAATCAGCATATTAATTTTAAAATAACTAGCTTAAAGGGTTTCATGAAGAATATTTAAAATACTGCATTGCGTAAAAAACAAAGAATTACGTTTATCGAATTTGAAAACATAAGAAAATCAGCTATTGAAGTTTTTACCTTCATGACAAGAAAAAGATCATGAAAACCAAAAATATAATTACTCAAAGCTACTTAAAAACACCAAACCCAGACTAATAAGACCTATAATATTGTTCATAATTTCAATGCAAACATTACATTACGAATCAGAAATAATAAATAATAGAATTGGAATATACATACATATACTAACTAGTAAACACCTACAAGATACATAATTATTTAAAACGTTTTATTTATTTACTCGTAAACATAACTAATAAGTAAAAAAGTAACATATTCATTTAAAATGGCTAATTAGAGGTTTGCATCACATTAATTAAGAAGTTGGTATACTATAACCGACAACAACTAATCTTTAACACATCACTTTATAAGTTGGCATACAATTTTGCTAAGTAGCCACGATTGATTTTGGTGTCTGATAGATTGGCATATTCGTAGTAAATATGCTAATTACAAATCGTAAATTTTAAATTAAGTTAAATATTATTCTGCAATGTTTATGATCAAGTTCAATTTTACTATGTCAATATTTAAAGTTATTACCCATTGCAAGTTGCCAATTGGTTCTATGACTTCATTTAATGATTCCTTCTTGTTTTCTCAATTAATATTTGTCGTCATCTTACCGAATCGCTACAGTGCTTGAAATAGTTTAAATTGTTTTTTCTATTGTAATTAATATATTTTTTTGAGGTTATGTTGTCATAAAACCACTTTGAAGTGATATGTACACGTTTGTATTGACTTCCTAGCATGATATAATTTTTTTTGAAATTTTTCTCCTCGATTTCATCAAGATATAACCGAAATATGGCAAATTGAGCTTATGTGTCATATCGACTAATCTCTATATTTGTGCGCCTCGATGTTGCTTTCCCCTTTAGTAAATCAGTAAAAATTACTAATTTTTTTTACTAATTTTTTCGCTTCAGGAAATGGATTTTTTTTAAAACCGTCGCAGACAGGATTCAAACCTAGATTATAAATCGAATTCACTTTAAATTATAAATCAAATATCTAACAAATTGTTAATGCTAGAATTTACATACGTACAAAATTATATAAAAAAAAAAACTGTACAAACTAGCGGATACGCCCACTTGCGGTTTCTTTATCGGGCCCATCTTTTAATAGAACCAAGAGAATATGAAAAGCCAGCTGGATACCAAATTTCAAGTTACTAGGACTTTTGGTTCGAGAGTTATCGTGGATACATCGTTACACACAGACATAACACACAGACACCCAAATTTTTTTGGACAAAAATACATTTTTCTAATTCAGAAGTTCTTGAAACGTAAAATTATGCGATAAAATTTTTTTTTAAATTGCGATCGCTATGCTGAAATAAATAAAAAATACATTTGGGACAAAAAAAGTATTTATAGATCTATAGAATAAACATATCAAATTGTCATATTTATAAACTTCAAGAAAATTACGGATTAAGAGCTGGGAATAAGTTAACTTAACGCCACCTAAGCTGGAAACAGGAAAAGATAAATGTTAGATGATGTTTGTCGGTGCTCATTATTTCTACACTAACTGTAAATGTGTTTGTTTGTTTGTTTATTTATGTTTTAAATTTGTGACCAGTTCAATCGGACAGTTCATCTTGAACCCGTTTTTTATGTAAGTGTGTACCTTAATAAGTTAATAATAGTTAGACGTCATATTATCTTTTAAAATGTACTCACTACCATGTTAAATCTAATGAACTTCTATGTCTTAGCAATAAAATAGTGGAAATGATGAAGTATGCACAACAGCGCCACGAAAAGTTGCCGTTTAAAAAATCAACCAAGTTTTTTTGCCTCTCCTACCTGAAGGTGTAATACAGCCAAGTCATAAATGTTAAGATAGCACCACAACTACTACGTAATAGTATAGCCGACTCGCTCACATATTGCAAAAAAAAGGTTGTTGGTTCTGTTACTGCTGGACCTATAGCCAAATTTTGTGCAATCATCAGTACTTGTATTGATTTGCAAAATTTTGTTTAATTTGTTTTAGATAGTTATGAAAACTGCATTAGACAATTCCAGTGCTAAAGAGTCGCAAATAGAATTGATTGAGAAAAGACTTCGTTTCTTTCATTTTTTTCAACAAACCACAGCATAATTGAATCTTTTTTCTAAATCTGTTAGATAGAATGTGTTTCTAACATGATGATGATAAGGTTTTAAATAATTTTGTTTTAAAATTGTTCTTGCTTATTTTCGGGATGCATTACGCTTAAGTCCAATTTCTAGCACAAATGCTTCTTAGCTTAGTTTGGTTTACAAAACCATACCGTTATTAATTAAATTCAAGTTTTGCAAAAAAAAATATCTGGCTACCTTCTTTCCATGTATGTTCGCAGATACAATTCAGAAACTGTATTCGCATCACGATTACAATGTAATACAGAAATAACATATAATTTCTTTCTTTTCACGAGTAAGCCATTTTTTTAGTAACTTTAAAACAACTACTTAACACATTCGCAACCGTAATTATCAGCAAAACAAGATTAACTCTGACAATTAAATTTGTTTCGTTGTTTTCTAATTCAAAGGCACTCCTATTATTCTATATAGCTAATTACTATTTAATAAATAGTATTTATCATCATTAATTTTAGTTTTTTGCAAATTCTGAGAAAATTAACAAAAACAGATATGTCAACCTATACATTTTTAAATTCAGTAAAAAATAAACTGTTTAATAAATCCATGCCCTACTATAAAATTGCCATTTAAAAACAGCAAGTTTAACTTATATCTCGAAAATCGAGTGCTATGACTTTGTAGATATTTTTTTATAATTCTACGTAAAATTATATACAAGAAACATATTTCACTTTGGTTTTAGAATAGGTAGTTATGAAATTACAAAACATTTAAAAAATCGTATGTTTTTAGTTTTTTTAGAAATATTTAAAAAAATTGAAAATGTATGTAAAATGTCAAACTGCCATCTGATTTGATTAAAATTCTCCTAAAGAATACATCCCTCTCGAGTCTTAAGGAGTATATGAAATACTGTGTGATACTTGCAAAAGATCGTATGTAGGACAAACAAACAAAAGAATAGCAGCAAGAGTAGAAGAACATAAAAATGCAGTTAGACAAGGACTTTCTTCGTCCTCATTAGCTCAGCATGTGATAGAAACAGGGCATGTAATTAATTTCGATAACACCAAAGTTTTTGCAAGTGTCGAACACTTATGGTCTAGAGTAGCTAAAGAAGCAATAGAAATCGAAAAACGACCAAATACTTTAAACAAAAGAGACGATAGCAGTAGATTACCTAAAGTGTGGAAAACAGTGCTTCCATGTATTGTAAAGCAAACAAACGTACCGGAATCTACAATTGTAAAGTAGACATTGACGTTTTACAGCCGTATTCATAGTCGTTCACCGGCGACTCGCTGGCGTTTGTCCGCTCGCCAGAAGGAAATTTCAATGCATAATCGTTCGCCAGCAACGACGCGCATGCGTTCTACCACAAACTTCAGTGAAAACCTGGCAAGTCGCTGGCGAACGGTTGGAGGTAGTCGATACCATCTCCGACAATTCTCTGGCATTTGGCAATTGCGAATTTTCGTTATTTTTAAAAATAAAATGGATCGTGAATTAAATATAATTTATAATTCAGAGACATTTTTGATCTGCAAATTTACATACCTCGTCGGTATCAAATAAAGAAACCAGTATAAATGTTTTCCTTTATATTTTTATTTCATTTTTCTTATTTAAAAGCTGACATCTGACTATTAATTTAAATATTATAGGCATATTCGAGACATGGAAAATTCGTTAGAAGTTTATCAATTTAAAAACGGTACAGATTTAAAAAAATTATAGTAGTTGACATTTTACTACCAATAATACAAGACCACAAACGAAATTACTAATAGAGGATTACCGGTTCGTGTATTAATTGCTATCTATCTGAATTTGAACAAAAAAAAATTTTTTCATCGTAAAAACACAATTAATATGTTTACTATCGTACATAGATAACCAGTTGCAGAAATTTGATATATTTAAACACGTGCATTTCATGTAAAGAAATGAAATGCGCATGATCAGTAAGACAAACTTTTGCCGGCGTGGCGAACGGCGGGAGAACGACTGTGCAACACAAATTCTGTTTTAGCCGTTCGCCGGAGAAACCTCCAGCAAAACCGCCAGCAAATCGCTGGCGAGTTGCTAGCGACTCGCCGGCGATCGTCTATGAATACTTGTACTGTTTTATTAATTTAAGCCACTATGTCAAATTTTACTAATGCAGAACACGCCTAGATGGTTTTCGTGTATGCTTACAACAAAAGTGGACGTGTTGCAGCTGCGGAGTACCTCAGGTGATACCCAAATCGCATTGTTCCTTACCACACAACATTTTCAAACGTTTTTCATTGCTTGAGTAAAAAAGAATTTTTCCCACGTCGTCGTGTAGAAAGAGATAGAGATGGACACACTAAAGTAGTTTTAAATGCAGTTGAACGTCCTTCCTTCTACCAGTATTCGTAGAACTATCATTAACTTGAAATTCCTCAAACTAACGTATGAAAAATTTTGCATCATGATGGGTTGTATCTCTATCGTTTACCAAAAGTCCAGCATTTACTTCCTCAAAATTTGAAAAATCAAATACGGTATTACCAGCGTGGTTTCTACAACCCGTTTTCTTGGTCAAAATACGCTACTTTTTGTTTTATTTTAAAAACCCTTATATTTGTTTTATATTTAGGATAATATTAAAGGTGCTATTTACGAAATGCAATGTTTGATATTATAAACCAGTAACGTACCGGGAGGTACTGTTTCTGTGCACACCACTGTGATCTAATCTAATTTCAAAAATGTTTGTATTTAAAGCTTTTCAGTAACTTAATATTATTTACTCGATAGAATAATTTGTTTTAAAAATGTATTTGTTTCACAACTTAAGTCCTAAAAGTCAATAAATACTAATACAGAATTTCACAACAGTTTGGTTTTATCGTAAATTGACAAAAAATAAAGCTTAGAAGACGACATTTTTTATTTTATATAAATAGACAAGAAAATTAAACAATTAAATAGCGGAAAATACATAGTATGTTTAATTTGGAATGTTTTGATGAGATATTTTATATATTTTTTTATTCATTTCCATAATAATAAATTACTAGATAATTACGTTACAATACATATGTTTCTTTAAATTGTGTTAGAAAAAAATATTACCAATTTTAAGTAAATATAGTTCTATTTCAATCAATTTCTGTTTCTAATTTTAAATTGTCCAAATAATAAAATCAGTCATAGGAATATTTGCTTCTTTAAGTAAACCTAATACTTCTTTCGGTATATTTAATTTTTTCTGTTTCTAGTTCTTCTCTTTAGGTTAATCCTAGAAACTAATGGATCTGAAGTGTCCATTGCTCTGTTGAAACGTCTTCCAATGTGTTTTTGCGATTATTTTTCCTTGAATGAAATTCTCTATCGTATTTGTAGAATTTATTTTTGGATTCTGATGCTTGTTCACTAAGATATCCCAAGGGAAGAATGCTGTTTTCAATTATTTGTCCACTGTGTGTCAAAACTTTGTAAATGGTACTTGGTATAGAAAACCAAGAATATTTTTTTGTGGTAAACGCTTGCTGTAAAGGAACAATGTTCTCAAATTTTTCTTTATTTATTTTATGTTGATATGACAGTGCAATTAAAATTACGTGCATATTATGTATAAGCTCTTCATCAACATCAGTAACTTTAGCAAAAACCGTAAAATTGCCAAAAGCTCGGCGAGCAGTGTTCCCATCATTTGTGTTACCTGCTCCATCCGCTTTAGGTGTGTCAACGTTAAGGCCCTTTTCCTTCAAAAACCTACTGTGGATTAAAGATTTTCAAATTTCAAAAATTATATTGTATTATTTTTGTACATGCCATTTCAATAATGGAATTCTATAGGAAATTTTTAATATACATTCAAAAAATCGAATCCAGCAATGTAGTGGACTTATTCCATATTGCAATGCATCGATTTTTGGAGTAAACATTGCCGATTTTTTTAATCTTTTGAAAAGTTTTTGGTATGGCATCACAAATTGGGCAAGCTTGGGTGGATTTCGTATTTGTTATAATTATTTTTAGAACTTTTCCATTTATAAGTGTCATAGCTAGAAGGAACTTAATTTATAGAGACTTGTTTTCTGACATTTTAATTACAAGGTCTACAAAACCGTGGTGATTGAGGAGTTCTATTATTCCATAGAAAAGTGTTCTTAGATTTCAATCTCAACGGCACAACTGTGGTAGCAAATAGAAAGGTATCAGATACCGCTTTTGTACTACATCTTTGTTTATTATTGTTTCGTTATTCATTGCCTGTAGTATTACCTTCTTTTGAAGCTCAATAGTACGCTTAGTTGCGTGTTCTAATAAATTTTGTAGGGGAATTTCTGCAACAGTTTCTGTGACTTGTATATCCGCTGGTCTACAAACCGATTTACATTTCCGAATTTGCTTATAATCCGGATAAATAAAAACATTTCCTGAAATAGCTCCTTGTCTTATAATAATATATTGTTGCTTACTTAATTTATTGTCAAGAATAAATTCTAAAGCTTCTTCTGGAGTATAAGCTTTAATTTCAGGTTCTTGAACAAACAACTTCTTTTTAATTTTGGTCACAAAAACCAGTCGTAGAAACCACTGTGCAGTGGTTACAAAATGGTTTAAAAGTTATTCTACACATACTTTTTACAGATGAGGTTCAATTTAGAAGGAATTGTATTAACAACACATGTAATTTGCACATCTGAACGGATCAAAACCCACACGAAACAATCGTGGTTAACCATCAATATTGTTTTTTCGCCAACGTGTGGTGCGGCTTGTTAATTAATAATCCTATTCGGCCTCATTTTATTCAAGAACGTCTTAGTGCAAAAACTTAGTTTTACTTTTTAAAAGAAAAATTGCCGAATTACATGAAAGATATTTCTCTAAAAGCTCGTCGTAGCATGTCGTTCCAGTAAGATAGGACATCACCACATTTTGGGAGACAAATGACGGTGTTTCTTAATAAAAAACTTTCGGAAAGAAGAATAGGATGAGCTGATACTGTACATTAGCCAGCTCGGTCACCTGACTTGACGCCTTTAGAATTTTTTCTATGGGGTTGCCTCAAATCGCGTGACAATAGTAAGGAGAAAGCTACTAATTCTCTAAAGAATTAATTGGCAGTAATTAACTACCATCGTTAATCAGGATTAAATTTAACGCGCTCCTGCGTACAAGCTTCTATTATGAGTTGTATACCGTGTTTTCATTGTCATTGTCATCACTATTACCAATTCACCACCACTTTGTCATCGACCTGTGTGTTAAAAATGTTATTCACCGTTATCATAAATCATATTATAATTTTTAATAAGAAATTTTTTTGTAACATAAGCATGTTAATTATTTGTCGGTACAAATTTATGATGATTCACGTGCTTATCTTATCTACTAAATATGCGATATGTTTGAAAAATATACAAGTAGCAATTTCAGCAAAAAGATGTTTTGACAAATTATCTAAGAATGTACTTTCTTCTCAAATGTATTACTTTTCAAGAGTACCTACTATTTTTTTTAAATAAACAATAAATTCAGACGTTTTCATTTTTAATTCAATACTGTAATGTTTGCATAGCTAGCATCACTAGTTGTATATTTCTCCTTGTCAATCTTCTTTGAACCACTTTCCATGTCATATACTCGTTCCAGTAATTATATATTCTAAGTAAGTGACAATGACTTTTTCACGTTACAGCAATTAATTTATAATCACTACTATCAATTGTAAAAATTAAATGAATTAATAGCAAATTCGAACGCTTGTCAATATTCCTCGAATAGTCTATATCAGAGGTTCCTACTTATTATTAGTCGCGGTCCCCTTAAAATCCAAAAGTATATTGTTCGCGGCTACCTTTTATATATGCATATTTTTTAACGCCGAGGGCGCAGCAAACGAAAACAAATAGCTAACTTCACACATATGTATATAAAGCCGCGTTGTGGCTACGTGGGTAAAACCTGTCAACGTACCATGTAACTACAAATCAAATGGTGTATATATATATCACGTATAAAAACTAATAACATATTTTTTCTACTTATTTTTTTATTTGTAAAGATATAAAAAAAATTGTAATACTTTTGCTATCGCTAGTCTATATCATCATATTAGGTAACGCTTTCATTTTAAAATTCCATACTAGCCCAATACTAATATAATATGTCTCTTAATAGATATTTCAAATAACCCAAATTACATATTTATAATCATTTCTAGTGTCTGTACAAAAAAAGTCATTGTTTACATCCCCTAAAATTACTTATGTATAACCTGTAGGTCTTCCATAAAATTGTTTAAATATACGGTTACACGCTTGTGTAAATCGCATGACATAAACGGATGATGATACATTTAATTTGCAACTGTTAACAACTTTTTCAGTTTTTCTATAATTGTTAATACGATTAAGATTTTTGATCAAAACATAAAAATGCAGTTTGAATTAAAAGATAGAAACAAAACCAATTAAAGTTGACTGAAAAGATAGTCTACCAAGTATAGAGATGTAACCATAAACAAAAAAAGGAAGCTAGTAGAGGCAACTGCAGTTCAGTTCAATCGTAGTAAATACGTAATAGCCATAATAACTGACAATTTGGTCGATACAGTCACTAATTTATAGAGAATCGCCCTAATAGCTACACGGAGCAGATTATTTATCTGCGACAGGCCCAGAAAGCAATTAGTACAGTGAAAGATGGGAAGCGATAAGAAGAACTTGAAATGCAAAAACACAGCAATAAAGGAGACGGTAAATCAGTCTAATACAATGTAAGGATAGGCAAAAAGTTAATGGAGACGAGAGATTGCAGGAGAAACGTTATAGACAATGCAGATATTGTAAGAAACAAACAGTGTAGCGTAAATTACTAACCACATTATGGAATGAAAATTAAGAAATCTCTATAATAATAAGATAACAGAGAGTAGAGTTAGTTTAAATAATCGATAAGACTTTTAACTTTAATAATTTCGTAAGACAACGGAAATTAAAGGAAATTAAAGGAAACTCAATGCAATTTAGCAGAGATGCTTTCTAGACTCGTTTATCAATTGCTCCGCCAACTTTTAATATAAAGTGAGTATTTAACTATAATAAAACCGAAGTTTTAAAATGCACTTTAGATATAATCGCTCGATAATGCATACGTTTCAAGAGTAATATTTACATCGGAAAATTGAGAAATTCGAACTTTAATTACAAATCCTACGACACCATATAATACTTTTCATTAAGTAATTGCGTTAACGTTAGTAATTTTGCATTAAAATAATAATTATAATTAATAAATTCACTTTTTAAGAAAAACTAAACATAAAAAATTTTAACTGATATCAATTTTAAAATAATTTTAAATAGACGAAAGTAAATGTTACTCTTAAAAAGTAACCAAAAGTAATGATTATGTAAAATAGTAGCTACAGTCATGGTTTAGAATCTGTAACATAAACTTGCACAGGTTTGAATAATGTATAGGTATACTATACTACTACTACTACTACTACTACTACTACTACTATTACTGCTACTACTACTACTACTATAATTTTGCATCGTCGTGTCGTGCGTTTCGTTTTTAGGACATATGAAAAATAACACCAAAGAGAAAGTATGTTACTCTCTCTTTGAGTGATAAGTATACAATTATTCAGTTGTAGGTTTTGCGGCCTACTTAATTTCTGAACCAATAATTTTAGAAAAACCTTATAAATTAAAAGGTTTTAAACTATCGAAGCCGAGAAATATGCCTGGGTGACAAGAGATATATTTAGCAAATAGTGCACTAAACAATTTATTTTAAGTCTAAGACAAGATTTCAAGAAAATAAAAAAAATTAGAAGAAAAAACCTTTTACAAAAACAAGATTTTAAATATTTCAATTGCAATTTTTGCATTAGATCTTGCGCTAAAGTTTCAGTAAATTTAACTAAAAAGAACTCCAGTACAACTATAAGTACCACAAGTGCAATAGCGAGCAAGAGAAGACAATAAAATTCATAAACAAGCAGAAATTCTAACTGACGAAATAATTTTAACACAGAATCGTAATGAATATACTTGTGTCTCGGGTGACGACGTCAAAACATTGTTCTTGTCCAACAGTGTCAAAAACATAAAAGTAATTTCGGCATTAAATACACTCATCTCAATAATTTCTCTTTACAAAACATTCTACTTTTAAAAGTAAAACAATGTATCAAACTTTTAAAAAAACAAGTCTAATTAACACTTGTCTTATTTTTGGACTGATGCTTGATTGTATAAGCCACAGTAACAATCTTGTATATAAAATACACGAACAAACAAGAAAACTTCCTCATACCTAGAACGTAGAATATATAAAATATAATACGAACAAGACAGTAGAACTAATGCCAAAGACATGAAAATGAAAGAAATACAAATTTAAAGACGATACAAAAAATAAGTCTTAGAAAGAGAGCAGGTAAAAAATAAACACAAAAGAAAAAATGCAAAATTACAAAAAGACAAAAAAGAAATAAAACAGAAATTGGAAGCATCAGCAATAAAAAAAATATGCTGACTAAAATAAGTAAGTACATCCAAGAAGAGTTAGAAAAACATATAATAACACGAAAAAATACGTAAAAACCCAACCTAAAAAAAGATATAAAGACTTGGTAAAAGAAAAAACCAAAAAAGTAAAAAATGCATAACAAAATTGTAAAATAAATAGAAGGTAAATAATTATTAGATAGGAAATGAACAAAAACTATAGAATATACATCAAAGATCGATAGAATACAATAGATCTTTTCATAAAGTATGTGCAGAATTAAAATAGAAATCTTAACTACTTCAAATGTAAATCAAGTCAAATAAAAAATATTTACTTATCTGCAAAATTCGCAAATAAATGAACAAAAACTGTTATTACATTTCAATCGTTTTTACTAAAGAATAGTTTATTAAAAAAGTAAAATCTTTATATTTTGAGCTGCTACAACAATAGTAAAGATGAACGGTCAGTTTTCAAACTTTTTTTTATCATATTACTAAAATAAAGTTCCTAAATAAGCCAGTTAAAAACAAGTTTTGCATTTAGAATAAAGTTATTAGAACTGAAAAGAACGATTATACAGAAAAGAATTAATTCGGCTAAAACGCTGATTTCAAGAGCTATCATCGAATAAAGAAACATACTGTTTGACCGATTTAATTTGACCAGATTTAAGATTGAATATATATAATAAACTATAATATACTAAACATAATAAACAAATTTTATTCTAGTAACAATATTTATGTGGTCCTAAATGTAACCAAAGTTGACGTTCAAGCTTGAATGATAGTCCAATATTTGTTATTTCCGGCATATACACAGACCTTAAAAATAATAAACAGTCAGTGCTCAAAAACATAAATCAAAACCGTGGCAATTCTATGCACGATACCGATGTGATGCCTTTTGTCATGGATTCCGCTTACGGTAATCAATATAATCCAGTAATTTATTGTTCTTTAACGCATCGTTTCTCCAAGCTACGACAGTAATTAAAGTTATAAATGTTTTGATTCAAGTTATACAATCAAAAATCTCAAACGTAAATCAAACTTTGTCTTACCTAAAACCAATCAAATGCGATTTTATCTTATATTGATTTAGTTAAAAAAAAGAAATACTCAAAATTGCATTGCACACATCTATGCATGTCTTATACTTTAAATTAAAACCTTCATATACATTACCCTATTTTTAAGTTTTAAAGCTAACGTTAGTGTTTGTAGTCAAATGTACATCGTTTATTAACAGTAAAAAGCAACAATCACACGATATCGTCAACAAATTGCAAAAATAAATTTTTCCAATGTAGTTAATCGGATAAAGAAAAGCCGTTGTGATACAAAAATCCATTTCCGGGTAAAAATAACAAATCAAACTCCCATTAACCGACAAGCAATTTTGTTCTACATAAGAAAACCTTTAAGAATATTACGAGGTTGGAGCTTTTGGCGATATCGTCGAAGCGCAGAGGCCACACATCATGGCGCATATTGATCCACCCCCGCTTGTAACACTTACTATGATCCCCTTCTTTCAACTGCCACCATTTTTCTTGGCGCTTCTTTGTCCATTCTCTTTTTAATCAAGGAAGCCAAGCTCAAGAGCTCCTTAACGATCGTCGACAATTTCATACTGTGGATGCAATTTTGTTTATTTACTTTTTTCCACCTTTTGTTTTTGTTTTCTCCATTTAACCGCATCGTTAGAATTCTGTGTTACTTTGAATTAATACTATAAATGAAATTTCATACCCTAGTGCAATTGTTTATGAGTTTTTAAGAAAGCAACTGACATCCAGATTGACATTTTAAATTCGACACTGTCAATACTTAAACCACTTTTTTGTAAACTCACTAATCCCATTTTTATTTTAATTTTATGTATATAATAAGCTTCACTTCATTCGACTTCTAATTTGAAAGAATATTCTAAAATTTTAAATATGATCATTTGCATTCATACAAGAAATACGTAACATCGTTAAAATAGGATTTTTCTTTGAACTTTCTGATCATTTTCTATTCTTTTTGGCGTTTTCAAACAAAATCCATTTGTATTTATCTTCCAATAAGTTAAAAAAACTTTATGCGTTCTAAATTCGTAGACTTTTAACAAAAAGTTTATTTAGTAGAAAAAGTATACATAAGTAAATTTTTCTTAGAAACAACTATTTATTTTGACAAAGAATTTTCAACATCGATACATTTAACATGAAAGTTTTTTTAATCCAGAAAATATTGTAGACAGTAACATAAAACTCGGAGTTACAAAATCAATAGATAAGCAATATATAACATCTAGTTTTGTAGATTTTAAAAGCAGAAACGTTTTAATCTTTTTGTTGGCCAAAACCAATAATAATAATGCATATTTTAACAATCTGAAATTGTTCCGAAATTATTTGATACTTTGTTTTGTATATGTTATACATTTAATTGCATTTTGTAGATTAAACAATTTCAAACCGAAATCAACTGGAATAACTGATAAAAGAGGATTAGGTATTTATTTGTTATACCAAAAAACACAAATAGATTAAATGTAAAACATTTTCCAATTTTTGTTTTGTATCAATAATAAAAAAAATCAATAACTAAATAGACTTAACAACAGACAGGAAAGTATCAAATACGAAGCGAATAACAAGCAAGAAACACGATCTGATAAGTATACCTTTCAAGGCGCTGATGAGACCGCCAGACAACGAAGTTGTTCTTAAAGCTCTTGCTCCCTTGTGTTATAGATTTTATGTTTTCGTGAAGTAAAAAGTCGTCAAACCAATAAAAGTAAAAATTAAAGTGATTTCTTTATTTTGAGGCAGATTGATAATAAATTTAACTAAGACGCGCTAAGTGCATACAAATATGTTGATAATGCATTAATTCATAAATAAAATGCTGATTAAAATAAATTTTTTTACAAAAAAGAATTCCTTAAAACCTAATTTTTCTGTTGCCGCAACAGTAAATTTGCATAAAACTTTTGATTAGAGAAAAACTAAACATTTTTTAGACTATTAGTAAAACAAACGATAAAAAAATTTTAATCTTTAACGTTCAAAACAATTCAAGATTTAATATATGAAAAAAAAAATCAAATATCAATTCAAAATTTATTTTTCCCACGTTTCAAAATACAAACAAATACAATATTAGACATTGATCTGCTAAAATCAGAATCATTCATCAATTTTCCAATTTGTAGGGAATCAAATATGGCCGCTTTAACCTTTTCTGAGCTCAGATTTAAAAACTTTTTTGAAATATACTTAAAACATTCACTACCATTGTTTATTGCTTTAACATATTGTTTCATCAGACCAAGTTTAATATTCAGAAATGGCAATATGATACGTTCCCGTGCTACAAGAGGTGTATTTATGACATTCAGGCTACCTGGAACTAATGCTTCCCTAGAAGACCAATCTTTTCTTATCCAGTGTTCAAATTTAGCTTTGCTGTCCCCATAAGTATATAAAAGAAGGAAATTAACCATCTTAAGATCAATACAAATCACCCATTCGTATTCATCATACTTTATTCTTTAATGACCAATGTTATTATAGAGTATTCTTTCTTGACTTGAGTTAAATGTACAATCGGTAAAGAGCCTAGTTTATTTCCACTGTGCAATACCACACACTACAAACTGTGTTTTGACAAACCGATAAATAAACATTATTTGTTTAAATCATATCCCTGTAAGCCCATCGCAGTCATTAAATCAGCAAGATCTGTAAAATACAAAAATCCATCATCAAAAAACTGAAGTAAACCTGTTTCTAGAATGTGGTCTCTATAGTAATGAGATTTCTCTCTTTCAACCGGAACGATAGTAATGCAGAAGAATTTTTCGACAGTCCATGGTCTCTAATTAAATGATTAAGCTCCTTTTGATTAAATGGTCTCGGTTTGAAATGGTTTTCTGAGACGAACTCGTCTGTGCTTGCGCAGTTTATATCATCCGATTCGTCAAAACATACTTTAGATGTAAATGGTAGTGATAAAAATGGATCATTTGATCTACTTACAGGTCTAATAGCTGTAACAATCGTTTAAAATGCATGATTGGTTGTTTGATTAGTTTCGTGAAAGACCTGGTATTTGGATTGACGTTATTCACTTCATGTATTCTGAATTTGTTTTAATTGATTAAGATTGAGTTTAATAAGTTATTTTAATTGCGCCATGAATCATCTGTATTCTGTAATTCTGTTGATTCGACAATTTTTTTGTTTGATCAGAATTCCAGTGGTAATTTATGTTTCACTTCTGAGAGATAATTGTAATTAAATATATTTTAGCAGTTTGTTTATTTGGTTCAAAAGTTCTTTGTATTAAGTGCATTCTCAGTACAGTCGTACTTTGATTTCTTTGTATCAATCGTTTAGATTACGTGGAAAATTAAGGCATTATCTTAATTTATTAGGCAGTTTAAATTATTGTAATATGATGTTTTGTCAATTTGACATTTTTACGTAGAAACTAAATGCCGTGGCCCAATACTACGAATTTGACGTTATTTGATCTGTTTGCCTCCTTGTCGCACTTTCTAATGAGACTGTTTTCTTTCATGAAGTTTCGAACACAGCTTTTGTGGAAAGGGTAGTCGAATAATACATATATATATATAGCTTAATTTTGGTAATAATAGGAAGTTGACTGATAGCCGTACGAAATAACTTCAGTATCGGTATGTAGTTGTCAGGGGTTAAAGTCACCCCCTTTAGATGTAGTAGTACCGCGGAAGGCTGCAACAATGGTACATTGAATCGTTCGAGTGGAAAAAGTTTCCTATTTTGTAAAGCATTTACGGCTTATTGAAATCACTGTTCATTAGTTTCGTATTAGTATATCATGGGTTTACGTGTACGTTGTGTTTGGCTATCCCAATTCTAGCCTTGATGGTGGATAATTAAAAATCTTCCGACGGTAAATGGTTCAAGTGGTTGTGGTACCCTATCGAGATTCCGGACGACGTCATCTGGCCTAAGCTAACCAGGAGCTCGACTTCAAACAGTAGAGGTATTTATTGATTATCGAATGTTTAGTTATTCGTGAGTTCAGTGTTTAAAAAGCTTTGAAATTAGTTGTGAGCATTTATTGGTAATTTTTGAATTTTTCGACGATTCAAATAACTTAGTGTTCATGTGTGCTAATTTTAATGTTATTATTATGCACATAAAACTGTGATTAGGTAACCCAAAATATACCACGTGCACAGGTTGTGTTAGGATTCGTTGAGGATGAATTAAGGTACTGCTGGAATCAGGGGAATTTGGAGAAAGAAAGAATTCCAGGTTTGATAAAAAGGAATCTCCATCCACTTCACAATTTGCTCCAATAGTACCTCTGCTTGTTTGTGAAACAATCGAGGCACTATACGCAGAAACAAATTGAGAAGTCGATGGAGTACGGTTTTGCCCACACATACCTCGAATTAAGCCAAAAAAGTTTTCTAAGGGATCTTGATTCAAACGTCTTGTGAAAAGATAGTTAAAACCAAGATCCTTTAGAGAACTCCACAAAGCTTGCACATTTCGAATAATAATTAGTAATCCATTAATAACGGGCAGAACTCTTTAACGTTGTTCACACAAACTCTATCGATCCTAGTATCATTTTCGTTTTAGCCCAAAACTCGCGATGAACTGAGTTAATTTCAAGTCTGCGACCTAACGGAGATGAAGACTTGGCTGAAGAAGTAAGAGTATCAAAGAGATCGTCTATGAAACTAATAAATTCTTCGGTACCTCCAGATACCTCATCTGTCCGTCACGCTAACCTTATCTGCAAATCTCAGTAAGACAGCCACGAATCCACTAAAAACTTGTGTAGCGAGTAGTAGGTTTACAGATTTTACCAGCAGGGTCAGCAGATTGGCTGTCCTCGTACACTTGGTTTAAGTGGTCTCATTTCGCAACCCCACTTGAGACTTTAATATCGTTGGTCATAAAATTATCTCTAACACATTTAATTATGTCACTTACTATAACTGTTGATTTCAATAAACACTGTTTGCGATAACGTTACGAGACCCACGTAAAACCACTGAACATGAACTTATTATTACTTTTTTGGCCCAGGTTATCTTTTTGAATGCGTTTTCCATTGCTAATACAAAAAGTTTTGGCAAAAATATATCGCCTCGTCTCAATCAATTTCTGAGTAAGACCAATTCTGTTTTTATGAACATTTTTGCTAATTATTTAAAAATTTCATCAGTAGACAGTGTAAGCTCTATGAATCGAGAAAAAAGTCAAACTATTTAAACTCCTTTGGAATGAAATGTTTTATGACTAACAGCTGTATTCATGGTCATTCGCCGGCGAGTCGCTGGCGGATCTCCGCTCGCCAGAAGAAAATTTCAATGAATAATCGTTCGCCAGCAACGACGCGCATGCGTTCTTCCACAAACTTCAGTAAAAAGCTGGCAAATAGCTGGCGAACGGTTGGAGGTAGTCGATACCATCTCCGGCAATTCTCTGGCATTTGGAAGTTGCAAATTTTCGTTGTTTTTAAAAATAAAATAGAACGTGATTTAAATATAATTTATAATGCAAACAGAAACATTTTTGAAGCAAATTTACATACTTCGTCGGTATCAAATAATAAAATTAGTATAAATATGTTTTTTCTACGACTAACAGATAATACGATGCATTGTATGTTTAATTGCGATTAGGCAACGTTGTGCATTGTGATTGTCTAATTTAATTTCCGTACAGGTCAAAGCCATTTCCGTACAGGTCAAACCTATTAACGTACAGGATAATGAATTATGAAAAGATAATTTATAAGACTTTTACAAATATTCTCTGCATCACAAATTATGAAATTTGAAAACGAAATCATTGAGTGTCATGTATAAGGCATTGCATTAGTTTTATAGCGTAAAATAAGTGTTTTATAAATTACATATTTTAGGTTATATTCGTAAACGTTGACGTTTAGTGGTGACTTTCTTGTAATAAAATATAAATATATATAAATAAAGTTCAAGGTAATTAGAATAAATAAAGACTTCTAATTTGCAACCTAACTACTTGTTTTCTTGCAGGGTTTTCTTTTTATGGGAAGGAAATATTAACAGTATTTTACCGGATTTTTACAGTATTATAAACAGATTAAGTAATTTAATCCTCAAAATAAAATTACTCATTTTATAATAACATGCTCAAATGAACTTAAAGAAGTTAGTAGCTATTAGAACATTTATCAGTTTTTTTAAACTGCATGACAATTCAGAAGTATCCAATTATCTTTTGGCGTTCATCGATAGTTGCAAGGTATCAAAATGATTGTTCCGCATATGCCTGATATCTATTTGTTATTATTTATCCTTTAATGCAGTTTTCATAAGTATTTATGTATACTTTAACTACATATTATATTATAATCTTGTAAAAATAATGTATTCGCACATTGTCGCTACCTTTTTAAAAATTTAATCACAAATACTTTGGACTTACGTTATAATAAATAACACAAGTTAAACATAAATACAATCAATTGTTACAAGACTAATGTAAATCACTGGTTTATACATTGAAAAAGCACTGAATCACTTGTTTCCTTTTACCTACAATGTGTTTTGTTAAGCATTCATTTCTCATATTTAAACTAATTATGCAGTAAAGATTATTACAGCATATTTGATCCATTACAATAATTAACTATCTTGCATTTTCTAAAAGGAATTTTTTTCAATTCTTTAACTACGATGTTCTTATTACCTTCTTAGTTCGGAAAGCTTAATTCTTAAGAATAACACCTATTGATTACAAATTATCTTTAAACATTTCAAATTTACCTTATTTGCTTTGTAAATCACATCCACATGTTATTCGGTTGAAGCTTCTAGGAAAAACTATCACATATCAACATTTGTCAGAACTTGACGACATTGTTAACGATTCAGGCTGCGCATAAATAGATTTCTTTTATTTACTGACTGCAAAAGCAAAATCTTGTCATTGAATCATTAGTACTTTTTAAACTAATCTAGCTCATTCATATTAGGTTAGGTCAAATACTAAATGATTAAAAGTTAACTAAAATGGCATGCATTGAAAGTAAGTAAATTATACTCACCATTTCTTTAACTAGAGATGAGTAAAAAACAAGAATAAAATAATAGTAACAGGTAACTAATAGTATAAACGCTGTCAAGTTGACATAAAATAAATACAAGTTTTGACATAATTTTTTAATTGTCATTTTAGGTATTACCAATACAAATCTTTAAATTAGTTTATTTATTTTCTGCGTTATTTTTTTTCGTAAAATTCTGTTTAACTTTGATTACTAATTAAATATAGACTCGTAGAAAAAGTATAGTGTATAATTCGTAAGGAATGTGTATTGCCAACTCGTACAAATTGCCAAATTCGCCTTCGGCTCGGTTGCAAATTTTCATGCTCGTTGGCAATGACAACCATTCCTTACTCATTATACAATATACTATTTCTATTATCTGACTATTAAACTAAATATTATAGGTATATTCGATACGTGGATTAGTGCCGTATGACACTATACTTATTTCAGTAATGAATTCAGTATTGAAAATTCTCGCATTGAAAAACGTACTGAAAATGTATCTGTGTATGCAATTGTGGAAATTTTTAGTAGGTTTTAAAGTTTATAATGAAGATCAATTTAAAAAACGGTGTATAGATTTAGAAAAATTATAGTACTTAACATTTTACTACCAATCATAAAAGACTGCGAATTAATTACTAATTGTGAATTACCGGTTCCTGTATTAATTGCTATATATCTGAATTTCAATAAAAATATTCTTTTCGTCTGTCGATTATTTTACAGCCATCGTAAAAACACAAATAATATGTTTACTATCGTACATAGATAACCAAAAGCAGAAATTTGATATATTTAAACACGTGCATTTCATGTAAACATGTAAAAAAATGAAATGCGCATGATCAGTAAGACAAATCTTATGCCGGCGTGGCGAACGGCGGGAGAAGGACTATGCAACACAAATTATGTTTTAGCCGTTCGCCGGAGAAACCTCTAACGAAACCGCCGGCAAATCGCCGACGAGTCGCTAGCAACTCGCCGGCGATCGTCTATGAATACGGTATGACCTTAAGATTATTTTCTTATTACTCGAACTGCAAAAACAGCTTACCTAATATTGTTTGTAACCTTCGTTTGAATTTTTAGTGCTTTTTAATGACCAACCCTTTTGTAATTCAGATTATTATAATACATTATGATTTATAGTCCGAGAATTCTTATTTGGTTTCTAAGATACCAGTAATTCCATATTATATTCGTTTATTTATGCTAACACTATTTAGAGTTATATTTACATTTTGCTATCGTTGCAATTCTGCAGCTGTCTTAACGTCGTTTTAATACCTATCTTCGTCTGATTTATTGGTTTTCTCGTTTGCCTTCTTAAAAAAAATTGAAGTCATGATTTTCAATTGTGGTAGAGAATTATGAGGTTATAAAGGAAGTTTTTAGTTTTAAAGTTAAGTTTTGGAAGACTTCGCTTTTACCTTATGACTTAAGAATGTAAAGGGTTTCAATCCTTTATTTTTCGGTGCTGATATCCGTAGGATTGTTAAAGGGTGTAGTGAAAATTAAGTTTGCAATATTTTCTTAGTTCGTATCTATGATGGTTTCGACAAATTATTGGCACCCAGGCAATTATCGTAGCAAAAAATTTTATGTGCTAAGTGCCGAGTTTGTGCCTTATTATTTCTTTTCGCCTTTTGACGGATATTCTTTCGACGGAAAATTGCAGACACATAATCAGCCGAATTTTTGGCGTATTCATCGCATAGCCTTGCCATCAAACAAGAAACCCACTGCCTAGATCTTTGTAAAAACAAGTAATTATGATGACAGTCAAAATCAACTTGTGATTTTAAATTTCGCGAACTTAGTGCTATAAAAGCTATGAGCATAAAGTTAATTGCGCTTGTTTAATTTTAAATACAGTATGTAACTATTGTCAATTTTGTTTATATCAACATTAAACCGGACAAATTAAAATTAATTTTATCGGTATTTAGAATTAAGATTTGCAAAATTTTTATTTTGTATTTAATTTTGTTTTAATACGAACAAGCTTCGCAAACTTGAATGTAATTAAAGTTAGTTTTTTCTCGATTTGTGTTATTACGTTAATTCGTGTAATTCATCGTTTTTTTTAATTTTGTGTTTTTTTTAAAGTTTAATAAATATTAAATAGTTAAAACTTGTAACAAAGCTTTTATTTCGTCCCATTTCGAGTGTATCCAACAGGAGCGGGTTTTTTAGTTGGCAAGATCCAGATGCACTTTTTTTGAGCTATAAATAATAAAGGGCGGTAGAAACCCTTTCATTTTAACTTTTGTTTTATTTTGATTTTACGTTTTAAATTTCCCAATTTATCAATACGACCGGCTCTTCGTTTATACTACCTTTTCCAGGCAATTTTCTTTTTTACAGCTTTTGCATGTAAAATGTTGTTTTTTGTGTCTGTGAGATAGCCGAGCAACATTACTAAATAAAATAATGACACCCAAGGACCAACACTGTTCCGAGAAAATTTAGTACAAAATTTGAGCCGTTAGTGGATTCGAATTTGGTGATTCTACCACCTCTGCATGTTTGTGAAAGCACTGGAAAAAAAGCAACTTAAAAAATAAGTTTTCAAAGATACAAATTTTCAATAAAGCATAAACGCTTTTGAGCTGGTAGCATAAACTTTTTTAAAAAATGTTTGCAAACATTTTCTGGAAAATCAAAAAAATTAAGCTACCAAAATATTGCGGTTAATTTGCTTAAAAAACTATAAAAATGTAGTGTGCCAAATGTAGCTCAACGTTAATTTTTTGCAGTCACATTTAGATTTTTTCCTGTTAATTTAGGAAAGATGAGTGATGCACAGAGAGAGAAAGATTCCATCAAGATATTTCAGAAATTAAAAAACGATATCAGAGTGGTGGGATCCCATCATGATGAGAGATTATTGCTGGTTTCTATATAAATTATGATGAAGTTATGGTTATTGATCATCGATCTAAAGTGAAAAAGGTCAATCGAATCATTGTACGAAACCAATAAATTACCAATTATGAAGATTTCAGATCATTACGTCATGATCACATGATGACGACCCCCCTTGTGCCTGAAATAACAAAAATGCAACAAGTGATAACTAAGCCTCAATGACACGTATGTATATAACTTTTAATTAAGTAGTAGTTTTAAGATTTATTTTTTTGGTTTCAATATTTAACCATTCTTAGTATAGAAAATATTGTGGCGTCCAAATTAAAAATGTAAATTTAAATGTACGATTAGAATACCCCGACCCTGGTTATAATTTGTAAATTTTGTCGTATTGCTCTATATTTTAAAGTTTGTGTTTTTCTTGTGTTTAAATACATTTATATAAGAATAATTATGTTAAATTTAGCTACATATAATTAGCGCCAACGTTCGACAATTTTTGTGTCTTACACAATTAATTTGTTATACGTTTCAATGGCACCTTTAATTTTTTATACGTTATAAACGCAGATACTACACTTATAGGTTTTATTAAATTTAATGTGTCAACTTGTAATTTCAAATTAGTCTCGTTAAACCTGGCAAATAAATCAGTCATATAAGCGATGTCATTTTTTGCGATAATTAAATTTTGCCGCAAATCATTTTCTTTACTCTCTAGGAATTCCAACGCTGAATCAAAGAACGAATAAAAGCGATCCAAGCATGCACTTTTAGATAACCAACGTACTTCCTTTTGATTATATTAACTGTTCTAATGACTTATTGTAGTGATTCATGTAAACGTTCTCTAAGATTTTTTGCGACCAAATGATGTTTATGAAGACACAATAAACCGATAATACATTAGGTATAGCTTGTTTTAAGTATGCCAGAAAACATCGGTGTCGTCCTACCATTGCTGGAGCAGCGCCAGTAGCACCGAAAATGATATTAGTCAAAAGTACAACTTTTATATCAAAAAATCAAATTCAGTAAATAACGTTTCACCTTTCTTATTAGTTTCCAAACAAATATCAATTTTTGGAAAAATTTTTCTTCTTTTACAAATCTCACATAAGCTAAAGGTAAAGCTTCGTTTCCTAGTAATGTTGACTCGTCAAGCTGTATAAAGAATTCAGATGTTTTTAAGTAGACACATAAAGAGTTTTCTACACACTGAACCATTTCGTGGATCCTTCTTCTTACAGTATTATTACTAAGTGGAATTCTTTTAATCATATCGAAAGCTGGTTTGTAGAACACCGTGCGTATTACTACACTTACAGCTGGTAGAATAAGTTCTTCACCAATAGTGTGCGGCCTTCCGGCCTTCGCAGTACTTAAAGAAATATTATAATAAGCACGCAATCCATCGTCATCTCTCTTAGATGTTGTCCATACGAATTCTTACAATGTCGGTGTTTTCAAATATTTTTCTTTGATTATTTGTAAAAACGTTAAATCCTTACGTTTTTTGTCATTATTTATTTTATTGAATGTTCCTAAACACTTCAACCGAAAGATAAAATTTGTAACAGTTACGGAGAGACCTTGTCTCCCAGACCGGGAATTTGGTGTCTTAGTGTTTCAAATACCTACCTGCTGTATATAGTTGAGAATATCCCTGGTCAATGTAAACTGCTATATATTTGCTTTGTATCAATTTAGTTTTTTATTTTATATAGAAACATGTAATTTTTGTTTATTACATTTTTATAAATGTGTTTTGTTTGGCTACGACTAAGATTACATGAAAATATTAAAGTGAACCAGAATACATTTTTTACAAAACATACTTCACGACGATGAGTCCAACACAGTTCACTGAACACAGTCGGTGGCACAGTCAAGGCACATCTTTTTGTTGCATTCTAGACAAATTGGTTGAGAGCACTTGACGCATGCACACTGGATTTTCCTGTTCTTCTCCGAAGGACAGTTACTGCATGTCTTCTTTTCGTTCATTTTGTCGGTAAGGAACCCCACAGGTCGTTCTTGATTTTGCCCGAGCTCTTTTTTGATGACGGAGACAAGAGTGGTTCTATCATTGAATACGTAGTCAGCAGAACTTACAGGTCTTTTACAGTGAGGTAGAAACTCTGCAGAAATTATTATAAGTTTGTCCTTCCGCATAGTTCCTACAAACGTCAATCTACGTTTTCCAAGTTTATCAGCAGCTTCAATGGATAAAAAGTAATTGTCTGCGGCAATGTTCTTGTTTGATCACTGAATGGGTTTAGATGATCAAACTTTGAGTTGGTTTCATCAATTCATTTTCTTTGTCTGTTATTCCTTGGTCATCTGAACCTGTGTATATCTCAGCATTGTAGAGGTAAAATGTTTTTGCATCACACAGGCACATGATTTTAATGCCGTATTTTTTTTGTTTATTCAGCATGTACACCTTCAATGTACATCTCCCCCTTTAAAGGAACCAACATTTCATCGATTGTCAAATATTCAGATACAGATTACGATTTTGTGGAATTCCCAATAAGCAATTAAAAGATTTCAGTGATAGCAGCTGCTTTGTCTCGTGATTTTCTCTCCAATCTAGTGGTGTCGAATCTCAAGCATGACGTCAAAACCTCAAAGCGTTTTACTGACATGGTTGCAGTGAAAAGTGGACTCATGCGACGATTTCATAATGCTACTGTATAGAAGTGAACTAATGAATGCATTTATTTCAATGACATTAGTATTCCGATAATTAGCTTTTTTGGTATTTGGACCTTAGTTTCCTCTAACAGATGCCAGCTTGACGTTACTGCGGTCCACGATCATTTCAATGAGGTTTTCACCAAACAACAATTTTCAAACACTCACTTTATCTGGACTGTCCCCAAAGGCTCTTGCAGTTCCCGTCAGTCCTAGCATTCCTCTGACAATGTAGCTTGCGGGTGTCCGAATATCTCTACGCGGCTCCTCGGTTGTCCAATAATAAGGAGAACCACACTCGTTTTTGCGCAAACGTCCAAATATATATTTTGGTAGACGACGCTGTGAAATTACTTCAACAATTACCTTCATCCATTATTTCACGTACGGTTGAACGCGGCTCTTCTATCACCTAACTCTTCATTCAACATTCTAGTGACACGATCAACATAATTCTCCTAATTTACACGCACTGGTCTAGTTGAAACTGTATGACGTCCTCTACTTAAGTTCATACCGGAAGTAGATGCTTCATCCATTATTAAAAAAAAATATATTTACACAAATAAAAAATAACACTATAACTACAGAAACAGAAAGACCCGGTCTGAGAAGCACGGTCACTGTGAAGCTAATCGAAAGATACGGTCTATTAAGACTGGCTAGAGTTTCACAATGCACATGTCACTTTGCACTGAACAAACACAAAATCACAAAAATAGGATAGGCTTGTACAGGAGGAGGAGGTGGAAGGGTCTCCAAGAAATTTTTGAGGTGAAAAATTATGTTAAACCATTTTTATCAAATGACAACTTACAAAAAAAATGGAACTGACAACGCCAAGTTTACTAGAAAAAAAACAACTATTTAAGTTACGACCTTTAAAACAGGTAATAATATACATCGAGACGTTTTGAAATATATGATTAAAATTTTACATCGTATCGATAATTAAAAATTCTGAAATAAACTATGTTTTTTAAACAATTTGTATTTTGTAAGTACTTGATGATACCAAATCAATTAAATTATTTTATTCGTTCTAATTTTTTTTTAAGTTTTGTTTTGCTTATTTATAAGTATAAATTCAGACATTTTCCGTTTAACACAACCAAACTTGCCAATGTTCTACCACATTCTTCATGAAAAATAAAAAACTGCATTGCAACGAAATGGTAAGACATATGAATAGCGAATACAGGTTAAAAACCAGTGATTTCTTTATTACATAACACATTATCGTTTCACCTTTTACACATATGCTATAACTAAATGCGCGTTATTAATTTTATTTTCATACTATTGTAACAGAACTATCGCCTTCTATTAGCGCCAGGTAGTTGTAAAATAAAAAAAAAATGTAATACAGATTGGGATTAATAGTCATTATTAAAAGGCTGTGAGCTCGAAATCAAATTTCAACAAAATTAAACTAAAATTTGTTAGTCAATAAACTCAATTTTACCGTAAAAATTATTATGATCCGTAGAACGTTATAACTCGGTTCCATTGTATCCAATAACAGATAACCAATTAAAAAATTATGAACCATCAGTAAAGCAACCTAATTTAATAAAAATCAACTTCGAAACTACAAAAACATGTTTACAAACAAAACTAAGAATTCAACAAGTTATTGCTGCAATAAACAAAAAAGGTCTAAGTCGTAAATAATAATAAACAGTGAAAAGTTATTTATAGCCATAAAGGACAAAAACAAAAAATAATACAATGGTTATTGTTTGTATAAATCATAACAGATAAAGAATTAAACATATTTATAAGAGAAATAACAAAATTACTCAGTTACACTCAAATTATCGCCATTTACTTACATGAAACTTAATAAACAGCAATCGCAAAGACTAACTAATAAAAAATATCGTAGTTCTAAAAATATAGAAGCTTCTCAAATGTTTTCAAACAAATAAAAATGTTTAGGTTTATTTTAATCAAAACAAAGCTTTAGCGTCTATTTTGGGTTTGAAAGTTTTATCTTCCATAAAATGAATAAACCTGTAACAAATTCCAGTTTTAAATGCAATTTAAAAAGTAATTTTCATTAATTATAATATTCATCATTTTTATACAACTCGAGGATAAAGGCGTGGATAAAAGTAAAGATAAAGGAATATCTTTACTTTTTTATCTCCCTAAAGTTAAACTCTCTTGAAAACTCGTTCCTGAGTAATTTCCCAACATACAAAACTGTATTTCCTTGAATGTTCAACGGTCTAAGCCCAAATTTGCATACAAAATAACAAAGATCGATAAACAACTATGCTACGCGTAAGGAACGAAAGATACTGCCATCTATATTACATATGTTTATACACCATAAAATGAACCTTGAATAATTGTGTAATACATCTATATAAATGATGTTTATTTAATTTACTGTTCCAAAATTGTTATCTGAAATACTCAAAATTTTACCAAATAGTCTTATCATCCAACTTAACAGTGAAAATTATTCAAATGTAATCCATGACAATGACAATAATAGACGCACGAAGACGGTTAAAACGTTCTATAGACGATTGCGCTAAAATAAAAGGATGGCAGATACACTAATGAGTGAATACAAAGAGCACCTTTATTAAGCTTTTCCAAATGGATTACGCAACGAGCTATAAGAAAGTGTGTATTCTTTAAAAGTAATTATTACAAGCCTACTTAAATAAAAAATAAAAAGCAAACTGTAACGAATCCCATTAAAGTTCCACTGTGTAACTTGCATATAATTTAAAAAATAGGCTTTTCTATCAATATTAGGACAATACATTGGTACAAATGAATAATACCAATAACAATAAAAACAGGCGAGGTATATGAAAGAAAAAAAATAAATTAGTGCGATTTATAACAAAAGCACCGGTAACGTAATTTTCTATATCTTGATATAAATATGCTAAAATTCTGTTCTTTAACAAAATATTCATTAATTTTAATGACCAAATATTACTCAAATAACAGTAAATTATACGTACTTCATCCTTTCCTTTCATAACGCACATTTTTACGTCCGGTTCACTGGAATACCATGATAGTCGCTGTTGTTCTCTAAGATCTGAGATGCTGAGATTATAGACGATATTTCTAAAACAAATAAAACAAAGATAAGATATTTAGAATTGATTTACTGAAAGGACCAAAATTTCATTATATTCTATAAACTTTTTTTCTCGTACAAAAGATAAACGATTTTGCTTATTTTTTTCAAGAGATAAGTCCTATAGCAATTTACTACGAGTATATTAAAACATTATGCTTTTAGCGTTATGTGCTGAGATAAACCTAAAAATACCAATTATTTATTTGAATTTAATATAAATTCATCAAACAATGTTTTCCCATTTACTTAATAATGTACCATTATTAGAAAACAATGTTTTTAGAATATTTTTATGAATTAAAAAATAATTTTCAATCATTAAGAACTGTATTTAGTTTTTCAAAATTTATTGAAAATGTTCAAACACAACAAACAAAGTTTTGTAATAGCACTTAACACAAATTAGAAATTTTTGCCGAAAACAGTGCATATTTAGAAGGCTACTAAAATAAGCATCTCTGAACAAAGATGAACTTTAGTTTGCCGAAGGTGGAACTACGACAATGTGGTTTGCAGTATCGATTTTTATAAGTCGAATTTTATTCGCTTATAAATAAAAGTAAAATACAACCATATAAAAATAATTTTAAGAATTTGTAACTGTAGAACTGATATAAACTATTAAAATTTGCGTAACTTATTTACCACTAAGTGAATTACATACATAGATTGTATCTATTAAAATTTCCAGTAATAAATTGAACTTAAACTGCAAACATTACCAAAAGTAAAGCTTAAATTTATTATGATTATTTGTACCGTATTAAATCTAGACATATTGCAGACAGGTTTAGCTCCAATAATCTTGCAGAATGTAAACAGAAGGCGTTCTGTTTTGCCAAGAAATTGTTATTCATTAAACCAAATTAGCTTAACTGAAGTTTACAGCAAACATTGCCGTGCTCGCTTAAGTTTTGTGCAATAGTCTGATAAAGTAAGAAATAATCTTAATCCAAATTAGTGTTACCAAAAATTAAATCTGCATTTTATCTTCACAAATCCAGTAACCAGATTAAAATTTAATAAAAATAACATAAGTAATAGTGGTAATACGTATAAAAATACGTATTCATTTTTTAGAAAGTGCTACAGAATTTATTTTGCTTCAGAAAATTAAAAACCCCCAAAATTAAAAATCGTAAAAGTAGAGATTTTCAGATAAAAGTAAAAAATAAAATGAACAAGTTCACTATCGATTTATAAAGTTTCCGTCAAACAAATTTCTAACACCGTGAAGAATATATGCACATAATAAAAGTGAATTCGGCACTTCAAAGCATGTTTGATCTGAAAGATATATAAAAGTAGCCTCTTATAAGAAAATACACAAGATTTCAATTTAGGAAATTCAAAGTGTGAATTTGAATATAGCTGACGATGTCGCGTTCAACCGTATTTATTTTATCATATCAGTAATCTTTAGTGTGGGTTTTTGAAATCGATCTAAGAAAACATCAAGTTTTTGCTGACTAAGAGCTCGTAAGCGACAAAAGGTTATAGATAGTAAATCAGAGAAGTAACTAGAACAAACGACTAAACCTTCAGTTGTTTTTCTCTATAAAGACAAAACTTTAGGATTTGACAATCTACTTAAAACACGTCATCAAAAGAAATGCCGTTCTACTTTAACGAACGTTAATTTGATAAATTTCTCTGGCTCGTATTATATGTTAAGTACCAAAGTTTTTATATAATACAAACGGAAGCAAATAAAAAGATAATTAAATCAAGAAATACAAATGTAAAACAAAATTAAAAAGAATTTATTGAAAACAAATATTTCTATATAAAGTTTATAAATACAGATAAAACATTTATATTATTATTATTATTTTACTATATTATGTATTATCAATTTCACAAAAGCCCTTACCCACGATCTCACTTTATCAACATTATGTTAAAAATTTCAGCGTAAAATTATATATTCATATTTGCTTTAATATTTAGTTTAATGACCTATAAAGAAATCTATTAAAAAGAAATGTAAGAATTAACTTATAATACAAGATGAAACATGAAGTTATATACTAAATTTATGAAAATCTACGCTCCTTAACGCAGTTTTTATGAAATCAAGACATAAATGATAATAAAACGTACCAATTTCATTTTTTCATTTTAATATCGTCGACGATTACTTGGAAGTAACATATTGATTAGGCTGGTCGTTAAACGTCATATTTTATTATTTTGAATATGTCTGCAGCAAATGATAGTATAGCTTCAATAAACGTTATGGCAAACTTTCTAATAAAATCTCCATTTGGTTCTTTACCTCGAAATAAGAATAAAAGTATAATTATAAGAAGTCAGTTTATATAAACACCACTATAAAAAATTACTATGTTTCATATTTATTTGCATATGAGTTTTTTGTCAACTTTTAATCAACATTGGCAAAAAAGATTTCTTGAGTACTTAAAAATTATAAAAATATGCAGAATTTATGCCAATAGAATAAAGACTGTTAACAAAATAGCCAAGTACAAATAGCCGTAATTCAAAACATTTCACATTAGTACAAACGACATTAATTAAAAGTATAGACATTGTCTAGCTTAAGAATGAACATCGTGAAAATATTAGAAGTGGTAAAAAGTACAGATTTGTTTTGCAATTAGGTAACTATTGAGGATTTCTCAAAGTAATTCGAAAGTTTCAGACAATGATCAAAAACGTGTAACATTCTGGATGCAGATAACGGAAGAATAATAAAAGTGTTTGAGTTAGTTTTAAGAATTGTGTCGGAAGATATGTTATAAAGACTGTCAGTTTAAATAAATAAGTGATTATTAATGTGTGTGCTAAGATAAATAAACAAAGTGCTCGTGCTAGTAAAAAATAAAAACGGTGTGTAAGTGTACGAAAATTTAATATAAACAAATATCGGTTTAGATAAACAAAAGTTATCCGCGGACGTTATTGTTCGAGTGATAGTATTATATAAATTAATATAAGTGTTCTTCTTAAAAACTGTTGCATTTTATTAGTGTTAGTAGTAGTAGTGTAGTTAAATTAAATCATGTAAATATTTAGTTTATAAACAAATTAGTTTAAAATTGTTACACTGGTGATAAAAGTGTGCGGTAATCGAAACCCGTTAATATTGTGTAAATAAACGTCTGATTACTTTGCGACTCGCGTATGTTGAAGTTCCCGAAGTTGGTAACCTTATTAGAAAAAATGATAATTCTTAGAAAACAAAAGAAAAACTGTTTAAGAATTCTAAAAAAATATTAGAAAAATGTAGACAAAGTGTAGAAGAATAAAAGAAAAACTGTCCGAAAATTCATAGAGAATAGAAGTAAAATTATTAGACAATATACAAAAAATGGAAAAAAATTGTTTAAAAATTCTAAAAGTTTAAAAGAAGAAATAAGAACAAACAGGAAACGTTTAAGAGAAAAAATATGCGCAGTTCAAGAAAACGAAAAACAAACTATAACTTACAAAATAGAAGCAATAGAAAACAAATTAGAAAACATTGAAACTGCTTGAAGACAGAATAAACCAAATCAATTGTCACGGTGAAAAAAGTGTCACCAGCGAAAGATTTAATAGACCATCGAAAAAAAGTCACGCACAAGTTTAAGATTCTACCTCCAAATTTTGATAAAAAAACTCCTTGGTCAACATACTACAAATAGTTTGAAAACGCAACTACAGCTAATGGTTGGACCAACAAGCAGAAAGCAACGTCTTTAATAGTGGCTTTACGTGGAGAAACACTTGGAATTTTACAGACTGTACCTGACTAACTCCAAGGAAACTACGAACTCTTAATTTCACGTTTAGAAATAAGATATGAAAATGCCCATCTTCAACAGGTGTACCAAATAAAAAGTCGTATTCAGAAAGCTGCAAAAAGTCTTCAAGAGATCGAGGCTGACATCGCCAGATTGGCACGACATATCCTACAGCATCAGATACCTTCCTGAACCAATTGGCCATTCAAACCTTCTTCGACGGCATCCAAGACAGCGAAACGCAGTAAACTTTACAGTTAGCTCGACCTAAGACATTGGATAACGCTTTAACCCATGCGTTAGAGTTTGAAGTGGCAAAACAGGTGTCGCGCCAAAACAGCCGTAAGCTCTTCTGTGCTGCAGAAGTATTTGTGCAAAAACAGGAAAACATAAAAAAATAGTGCGACGTATATTCCGCGAACAAGTAAGTCGAGGAAGCTAAGTGACGTGCTGGAATTGCAGAGAAGTGAGCCACGTATGGCAACGCTGTACCAAACCGAAGAGAAAGCCAGAAGCATAGCTTTTATCTCAATGGCAAGATCAATAGACGAAGTGTTCAGTTACTGGTTGACACGGGAGCGACGAAAACCATCATTCGTCCTAACAGATTATCGGAAAATGAAAAGACATCGCCAGTAACAGACTTCAAACGGCGACATGGCAAAAAAATACCTACTCACAGACAAGTACAAGCGATCATTGGTTTGATAATTGGGGTACTCAATTCAAGTACTGGTAGCCAGCATCGCAAAAGAAGTTTTCTTAGGAATAACCGTTATAAAAATTGTGAGTTCCATTTAAATATAAAGAATGACGTTCTAAAAATCGACAGTGAACAAATTTCTTTTCAATAGTCAGCAGGCAACCATGCAAGTTGTTTAGTTTATAAAATAAATTTAATTTTGTCATTTTAATTTCCGCGTTATGCGCAAGTTATCATTTATACATGTAAAACCTGTTCACTTAAAGTTTAAAAATTTTAAGGTCGGAGACGTATAGCATTGATAACGTCCGCTAACGCATATAAATTGAAATTAAATTATTATTTAAAATACAGTCCACATTATTATACGAACCAGCATTGAAACACAAGTCTTATAGAGTGAAGACGTGAATCTGACTGAAAGTGTGATGTGTGTGGTAATGGTACGCGAAAGCTACATTCGCGCTATTGAACCAATGGAGGGCGACTTAGTTGAAAAAAGACTATTCGTTGGCTGAACATTAGTACGAGTAAAAAAACACAATGCCAATAAAAATCTTGAATGTCAACTCAGATCCAGTAACGTTGAAAAAGAAGACCGTGGTAGGTCAATGCATCTCAAATTGTGAAATGCGTGAATTCTAGTAAAGCTACGTCGCCAAGGAAGTGCCCACAACAACTATTAAACATTTTTACCTCTAAGTACAATAACCTCAGCGAAGACCCACTGGCTAAAGTTCAGCAGTATCAAGATATGTTTGTGCTGGAGAGTGGTTAAAAAAAAGAACTAACGTAGTAAAACCCAAAATTAATACCGGAGACGCCGGTCGATAAGACAACATACACACCGACTTCTTTTAGTCAAACGAGAAGAAGCTAAACAAATAATTACGGATATAGAGAGAAAAGGTGTGATTGAATTTTCAAATAGTCCATGAGCATCCTCAGTGGTGCTAGTGAAAAAGAAAGAGAAATCAACGAGGTATTGAGTAGACTACAGCTTAACAACGTGACCAAACAGGACAGCTATCCTTTATCGAGAATTGACGACACTTCCAGCAGTTTTCTACGTTGGATTTAAAGAGTAGGTACTAACAGGTAGAATTGATACTCAAGGACCGTGACTTGCAAAGACTGTCTTCGCAGAGGTGCTTGATTTATCTAGGCGACGTGATTGTGGTTGAAAGGTCCTTTGAAGAACATTTCAATAATCTGAAGGAAGTGCTCCAACGATTACGGAGGGCAAATGTAAAACTAAGCCCAAAATAGTGCCACGTATTTAAGAAAGAAGTTCAATACCTTGGCCACGTCGTATCTAGAGATGGAGTAACAACTGTTCCAAACAAGGTTCGAGCAGTGCACGCAAAGCCAATCGACAAACATCAGGTCCAAAGTCTCATTGGGTTGTGCACCTATTATAAACAATTTGTACCCGGATTTGCTAATATTGCCAAGCCTTTGACGAAACTTACCGAAGAAAGAGTAGAATTTAGATTGAATGAAGACTGCAAAAACGCTTTTCATCAGCTAAATCACGCCCTAGCCATTTCGCCGATTTTAAGTTATTCAAGAAAGATGGAAAATTTGTTTTGAATACCCATGCAAGTAAACTGGCCATAAGTGAAGTATTTTCACAAGTGCAAGATGGATAAGAAAAAGTAATCGAGTCTTATAGTAAAGTTTTGTCCAAGCCAGAAAGGAATTATTGCGTGATTTGTAGAGGGCTGTTGCAGTCGTCAAGTTCATAGAACACTTCTACAAATATATTTGTATAGATGAAAATTTTTACTAACAACAAGTCACGCCGCTTTGAAATGACTATTGCAGTTTTGTAATCCGGAAAGACAAGTGCAAGATGGATCAAGAGAATTCGAAAATATGACAACGACGCAGAACACCGCACCAGAAATAGTAATCGGAACGCCTTGTCCAGAAGACCATGTCCGGCTGGCTGTAGCCAATGTTCGCGACTTGAAGAAAACATCGAATGTATCCGAAGAACTGCTATAGGTAATGACGAGTAAGAACCTGTGCAGTTGCGTTCCAAACAAAAAAACGATCCCGACGTGGAAATACTCCTAAACTGGAAAACAAAGGGCCTTAGAACTTAGAAAGAAGTGAGTGCTTTTAGTAGAAACATCAAAGCACATTGAGCGCAGTGAAAAAGGGGCTTCTTAAGCGTTTCTTAGAGAGTGTTGAGGGCACAGAAAACAGACTGCAGTTGGTAGTGCCAAGATACCGAGTGTCAGAAGTGTTGCAGCATTCTATTGGATGAACTGTAAAGAGAACGTCATAGAATGGTGCCAGTGCACGGTTTGTGCATAAGGAAATGGTCCAGCGAAAAAGCGCAAAGCACCAATGAAACAGTATAACGTGGAAAACCCTTTCGAAACCAATACATCCTGGTAACGATGCATTATTTTACGAAATGGACTGAGCTTACGCCATACCCAATCACAGCCACAATCGCAGACGTTTTAATAAAAGAGTTTTTCTGTCGGTTTTAAGTTCCGTTGGGATTATATTCCCACCAAAACCGCAACTTTAAGTCGGGGCTGTTTCAAGTAGTTTGCCGACTGTTGGAAATTAAGAAAACTAGAACGGCGCCTTTCTATTCTCAATCTGATGGCATGGTTGAACGGATAAATAGAACCATGGGAAAATATTTGGCCAAAATAGTGTCCAAACACCAAAGAGATTGGGATCGGTACTTGCTCCTTTTCCTAATGGCATTCCGATTATCTGTTCACGAAAGCACAGGCCAAACACTATCCTGTGTCATGCTCGGTCGCGGAATACAATTGAAATGCGACCGGAAGAAGAAGTCGCTGGAGAAGACTACGTCAGTAAGTTGATGAAGAGGCTAGACAAAGTACATAAAGCGGTCTATAAAAACACCCAAATTGCCAGCGACAGAAGGACTACCAGATATGACGACAAGGCACAAAACGGAATTGGAAACTTCAAGGCAATAATCGAAAAGCGGGAAATATTCTAGATGCAGTTTTTCAAATTGAGTCGGCAGATTTTGTCAGTTTAAATAAATAAAGTGTCAGTGCTAGTAAAAATTAAATAGTGGCTGTAAATTTAGGTGCTTTTAATATCAAGACATACCAGTTTAGATATACAGAAGTTATCAGCGGACATTATTTTTCGAGTGATAGAAATGTATAAATTAAAATAAGTGTTTTTCTTAAATCCCGTTGCATTTAATTAGTGTTAGTTAAAAATAATTAAATTAATTCGTGTAAATATTTAGTCTATAAATAAATTAGTTTAAAATTGTTACACTATTTAAACGTTTTTTTTAAATTAAAAAAAAGGTTTTTGGTTATTTAATTTTTTTAACTATTAAAATAAAATAAAAGCCGTAACAGCACTAAAGAGTTGTAAAAATTGGTATAGAAAATGTAACAGACGTTTCATAGAAAGAATAAATACGTGGAGGTCCATTTCCAACACGTACGGACTTGCAGAATTATCGGATATACTACACTTTAAAAAAATTTTAGTCAAATCGCAACTTTAAAGAAAAAGTCTTAATTATTACTTCAACCATAAGTAGTTTTTTCTTTACATTCCTCAAAAAAACTTTTTCTAATGTTTTACACACCTTTGTGTGATGTTTAAAAGCAAATACAAAGTTGCTCCTTCGCATTGAATTTGTTATTTTTCTGCTCCAGATTATATCAATAGTTGAATTTCTTGTAGGTTCAAAATTGTATTCTTTTCTCTGTAATATTTTTTTTGTATTTTGAACGTTTCCTTTAAACTTCATGGATGTGATGCGTACTGATTTTTGAACTAAACCTCTTGCTTCTTCATTTTATATTTAAGTATACTTTTAAGTATTTTTTTAGACTAGTTATTTATAAGTTATCTACTACTGTGTACTACGTCAACCTATTTCTGTATACTTGTAAAATTGATACTTCTATTACAATCTGTACTAAGATGCACGTTAAAAGGTTTCTAAATATTTTATTTGAGTAAATTTGACAACTTTTGATTTAATAAGCAATGGCAATAGTGTTCATAATCGAAATATTTTTTTTATTAATTAGTTTTGTTGAATTTTTTTATGATTTATAATTTTTTAAAGGTAAAAAATTACATTTAAATGTAATCAAGCTGAAATTATAATGTGCTGTTTAAATTATTTTCACTTGAACGAAAGGAAACTTTCACAAAAAATTTTCATTTTTAAATTGAACTATAGAAAAATTGCTATTAATTTTATAATTTAGGGACAAAATAAAATGTACTATTAACGGTTAAATAAATGTATTCAAATTTATGGTTGACAAAATAAATAAAAAAAAACATAACACACTACAAATTTATTTTGAAATTTTATTTAATTTTCTTCGTTTTATTCTTTCTTCATCGGTTTTTTGAGCTGGTGTATTCGCTGTTTTCTATCCACTTCTTTTTTCACTAAGCTTTATATTTTGATAGTTCATTCTGATAATGGTAATGTTTTCTTTGTTCTTAATTTTAATGCTTAATTTTTTTACAACTTGTGGGCCTTTTTTTAAAGAATCACCTTGGAAATGTTCAAAGTAGTGATTCCATTTTTTTTACTTTTTTATGCCATTTTTTTATTAAATTTATGTTAATCAATTTTATTTAAAAAACCTACTAATTAGTTTTGTTAATCATGTTCATATAACTTTCCTCTGTAAAATGAGTAGAACAAATTACGCTTCGTACGGTTCATGTTATTAGCCCTTTTGCAACACCTAATCCATTCATTTTTAATTGTAATGGTTAAAAGCACTTTTTATGTACAATGTAAGTACTACATTTCAAATTTACATCATAAAGCTTACATTTTTTATCTAAAACTGAAAATCAGATAGTAAACTAAAAACTAAGGACGTTAACAGTTTTACTTTACTTTTAAATCGTTTGACATCTTGATACTGTCTAGCGATTAGTTAAAATACTTAGGTGCTAAAACGCTTATTGATTTTTGGCATTTTTAATATGAAGGAATACATCCGCGAGAGCTGAGGCTCTTTGATACAGCCTAGCTAGAATAAGCATATTAAGATTGCATTAAAAGATTACTAGTTTTAGGATATTTTTTTTCTTTACAGGATTGCAAAAAACCTAATTTCGTAATTTTATATTTTGTACGTTGGCAGAATTATTACGATACATACAAACAGGCAGGCAGTGCAAATCAGAAATAATGAGTACAAAGACTCTCTCTCTGTTCTTGCTTACTACCCTTCAAACTTTTTCACATATTGTAAAAAAACGACAGTGATTTAACGTCATTTAGTTACTGTGATTATACTCGTAAAACTTTGAAACTATTTTTTGCTTTGTTTTTTTTCCAACCATTTACTACACAAAACCCGAACTCAATCGGTTAAGAAATACTCTCAAAAAATAAATTAGAAGTTTTACATTGTGCAAAATTATGTTGGGAATTGTATTGCTTTAATTTAAAAAACAATTACGTGCATTTACAATCTCAAGTTATTTTTATCTGTAAACGCTATGATTGTGCACGTATTAATTGTCATCATTCGGATAAAGGTAGTGATAAGCGCTGACCTATATAAACGAACGCGTAAATACTAGACGACTTTGAGCGTAATATTAAGTCAAATGTCATTCATTTTTGAATTATGCGCTGCTATTAGAAGTGTCCAGTATAATAGTATATTGTACGCCACTGTAAGTACCGTTGCGACTTGTGTTGACCCCTCGCCATCTATCCCTGTTAGACCCCAACTAGTTCGGTTACAAGTCTTATATGATTAGTCAATGGCAACGTTAACATACAGACACCGTTGCCAGAGTATATGTATGAATTATTGAGCATTTTGTTATGGAACATCTGTCCCTTCAGAGTGGCTTTTTTCCACGGCTGGAAATATTATGAACCCCAGCCGAAACTGACTAACAAGCTCGAGATTATATCAATTACTTTTTTTAAATTCTTTATCATTTGAAGATTGGCATTTGCAACCCTAAGCATTTAAAATTTGGTAATATTATGGTTTGATTTATAACATAAAACATTAAATAAATATATTGATTTATTCTCGAATTGTGTATAGATTTCAGAGAAAAAAAATCGATTATTGAAAGTATCGATTATTTTGCCTTCGATTTTTCTATGGATCGATTTTTGAAGGTTCGATTTTAATCAAATCGAAAAAATCAATCTTTTTAAAAAAATCGGCAACCCTAATTTATAAGCAGCGAGCCGATATGTGGTCTACGGTTGACGTCACGCGTCAAGATTTACTGGAGTGGAGCGGCTTACATTGCGAGAATACAAATCGAGCTGACTAATATTACAATAGTTTTTTAGCGATCTTAACTTCTTTCAAAATTTTTCTATTTTTTGTCTATTTACCACATAAAAACAGTTTAAAAACCAATAAACACTTGTGAATTTGAATCAATTTTTTTTGGTTCTTCAATTAATTGATCCATTGATTCATCGTCCTCGCTTGAAACCTTGCTGACAGTTAGATATGATTTGTTCTAAACTATAGTTTTAAGAAGTCATTCAGAATTGTCAAGAATATTTTAAACAGGAGTGCAATTCTCAAAAACCTGCTTATAATAACAAAAATCAGGTGTAGTAAAAAAACTATACATTATGCTTAAAGAGCAATCTTCGACCGTTTTGCAACGTCCTTATTATGACTTTAATGGCAGTAAAACTCCACAATTTATATTTTAATGTGCATTTCTATTTCCAGATGTAGTATTTTGTTACAATATCATAATTTCCCAACAGCTTGTTTTTTATACCGTTAATTGTTTGTTGTACTTGCTAATTTTGTTTTCTCTTTTTCATTATTTTTTTATCGATTTACAACTTCACAATTCTTAGTGTGTAGTAATTTTAATTCCCTTCTCTCTATATATAGTACGCAATTTTTTCTTCTTGATTTTCTGTCTTTCTTTCTTTCACTGTTGGAATACATTTTGTTCTTTTTGTCTCGTGTTAAAAGCAATCGATAATGTGTTTTAGTTCTACGATTTCAAGAGGTTTTTGGATTTTTAATTAAAATTATTGTTAGTACCTTTGCCAAACAATATAATTCCTTTTGTTAGCAAAGGTTGCAGTCTATATAAAAACTAAACAAAAGCATGAATAATTCCCCAAATATAGTTGAAGACCAAACTTGATTAAAAATAATGTTTAACAGGTCAAAACAGTTGAAAGCTTAAAAATATTCTGGTAACACCATATAATTATTTTAATATTCAGCTAAATCTTTATTTAATTGACTCCTGTAAGTTATCAAAGTGACGCATTTTAAAACGATTGCAGAATTATCAATATCATTTATTCAATATTCGATTTTACATTATTTTAATATTTACTAGAAACCCCCATGATCTAAAAAACTCCGACGAAAAATTACTTGTAAAAAGTTTCTATTAAAAAAATTGTAACTAAATAACTTTTGATGTACAATAAAGCAAAACAAATATAATTTATTTTTATGCAAGAAATAATTCCAAATAAGTTTTATTTTATGAAAACTAAAAAAGTAACCAGAAACATTAAGTCTAACGCCGTAAAATGTTGTATCCATCCACATTCTTTTTTACGATTTAATTGATTAAGTGTAACAAAAGAATATTTCTAAAAACACACGCCATATGCACCTTTTTCTATAATAAGAGATAGAACTAATAGCTAAATATCTATCCCGTATTTATCAAAATGTCATGGACAAATGTTTAACAAAAAACCGAATTGCACAAAAAGCAATCAAGAGGATCTAAATTCACGCAAAAAAGTATCTGCCATTCTGTTTTCCCTTTTATTTTTCTGTTCAACTGAGAGTATTAGATTAGAACCAAAACAGATACAGCGAGCATCCCCAGAGGTAACTTAAGAAACTCATTAGGTTTTCCCTTTGGTCGAAAATTGCATTGTTTTAGGTACATTCTCGTAAGAAGTTCGTCTCCAAAAGAAAAAGAACACATTACCACTATTAAAAGGAAGTGCTATCTTGAAAAGTTAGCGTGTTGATTTGACTAAATAAGAATTAAAGTTGCCGTGACCATTAGGTAGGTGAGATTATCGCCGAAGAATAGCAACTATTAGAGGATTCTGAAGTGCACTTCGGTAATTGCAACATCTTCCCCTATCTATAAAAGCCCCAATGCCTTCCAGGCCCGATGGATAAATCAATACACTCGAATCATGAAAACACGTTCGTTTGGGAGAAAATGAAGCCTTTTTACCGTTTGTGTCAGATAAGAGCTATAAATATGGCGCATTTTTTTCTGTCAGAGATAAGAGCATGTAAACGTCTAGAATTACTTCTGAATAAATCTGTTTTTTGGCTATACAAATTCGTGTTGAATAAGAATAAAACTATTTTTCTTTTTAGAATTATTATCAAAAAATAAAATAGTTTTTCTCTTAAATTTAAATAAAATCAAAATTTAAATTGCCGTTAAATCAATTAAAACTCTAATGTAATATTCAAGACCATATTTCTCTCGAGCGAGCAGTTCATTCTTTAATGATAAAACGCTAACTACCAAAATTTTAATAAACCACGAATTAGGGTCTCTTGTAAACCTTGTTAAAAATATTTAATACGTTTCAAGATCCTTCGCGTTCGGAGTCTAGATTAATCGAATTTCATCCTCAACTTGTACTTATAAAGAGAAGTGCACTTCTATTTTCATTACACATTTTAGAGATCTCAGAAATAAGTGTTCGTTGGTCATTTGTCACGCACTTGACCACCACCCTACGTTTGAACATGGAAAATGTAGTTAAGAATCGTAGTTGTCTGTTTCACAGAAAAGTTACAATACTTTTTTAGAATTAATCTTTTTGATTTGAAAAATATTTCTGTAAAATGAAATTTCTTATTAATAGATCAGACATAAAATTAAATAAATTTAGCAAAAAAAAATTATAAAACCATAATTCCGGATATCTAAGCTACGTTACAATAAAAAAGGAACAGCTTTGACTTCTTAAAGTACACGTCATGGATTTTGTAAATTGATATGCAGATCGACAATTTTTTTTCGGCAATTGGAACCTGTTATATTGTTATGCCATATATCTTATATTTGTTATTCCTATTCTCATAACTTCCACTTTAATTTAACAAAATCTTTATCAGATTATCAAGTTTTATGGTGAACCGGAATACAGTAATGTATGACAACCACAGCACTTACCACTACAATAAAAAAAAAACCATTACATACATAAGATCAATTGATTAAAAAACTCAAATAATCGCACCATGCTCAACTTTTTATAGTTAACTACTTTGAGTCTTAATTTAATATATTGTTTTAGTAAAATGGTAAAACATGTAAGTGATAATAATAATAATAATAATAATAATTGAAATGGCGAATCTTAGTAATCCATTGACGCATTTCTGTTATTAACAATAAGTAAAATCGATATACAGGGTGTATCTGAAATACGACTGCAAACTCAAGAAGTGGTGTTAAATAAAAATTTTTCCTTTCAAGATTTAGTCTAAAGTGTCCAGAGCTGGGCATTAGTTAACTACAAAGTAGTTAAGCTACTAATCTAACTACTTTATTGTCGACGATAGTTGTATTCTATACATTCAAGTTACTTTAATTTAATAATGTAACTGTGGTTTGAATAAATTACTTTTTTCGTATAATCGTATTTAAAAAGTAGTTAGCTACTCTATTTTAACTACAAAAATAGTTAAACTACTTTTTTAATAGGTTAACTACTTTACTAATAATTAAACTACTTTATTAGCGGCTTCAATTACATGCAATGGCTACAAGTATTCAGCTTACATTGCAGTTTCGAAGGTTAAAACGTGTCCTTCAAGTGATGAACGGTAACGCAGAAGTAAACATGAATGTAAACACTATTCAAAAAATTTTTAGAAGTACAGCAAACCTAATTTGTTTAGAAATGTTAAATGCCACTGATCTAAACGTAAACAAAGTATTACTTCAACAAAATCAAGGTTTTTTGATTTTGATGAACCTGGTTTGTCTAAAAAGTTACAATTTCTTCTGATACTGAGAATGAACATGCTCACAAAACCAGAAGAATAGAACTAGAACACCTGGAAGATAACAGAATTCATATATTTATGTCAAATGATTATAACATTATTAAAAAAATGTTCATTAGATATATAGTACAATTTTAACTTCATCAGCTGCTGTCGAGCGATTATTTTCGTCTTTCACTCATAAATTCGCTCAAAAGAAATGCATTGGCTGATGCTCTTTTTGAAAAGTTACTTTTATGAAACGGAAATGGATATTGAATACCACAATAAGTTTATTACTTTAAGGTCTGTTTTTTAAAGGCTTATTTTATTTATTTATTTTTTTTTGAGAATTTGTAATAAAATAGATATACTACATGATAATAGAATAATAGTACTTACTTTTAGAATACAACTGTTGAGTAGTTAGTAACCTAACTACTTTTCGATGTACGGGAGTTAGTAGTTAGTAACTTACACTACTTTTAAAAAGTAGTAACTTTAGTTTGTAGTTGACTACTTTTACAAAGTAACTTGCCCAGCTCTGAAAGTGGCCCAGTTTTGAGCTATTTGCAATTAAAGTTTTCAGGCCGGTCGTGACTATCTCAACAAATGGAAATTGACTGTTCATTGAACTATGCGATAAATGGTGAGTAATTGCTGTTAAATTCGCGAAAGTATTGATGTATTCTGTTGATTACTGTTTTCTTTAATTTTCCATCATCTATAAAATAAATTGCTAATAAAATAATTTAAGCAGATGCTAATGTTTATTTCTTAGCATTACAGACTTAGCTTAACAAAATCAACGACAAAATGTATTTTGTATACATATTCTAGTGTACTTGAAAAGAATGTTCAGAATAGCAATTTTAACCACATTTAACTACGCTTTATCCGATAACATATATTAGTTTGTGTTTACCTTAATTTTTGTTGTCAGCAAATTGCTGAGACAAACTCCGCACTTCTTAGAACGGTTTATTTTTATTTGTGTCAACAACCTTATGAGACATAATTAATGTAATACGTACGTAATTTACGATTTATTTTGCTAAAAATGTTGATTTTTTGGTGTTTTAAGAACTTTTATTTTGACATTTTTGCTTGTATTTATGTTCTTATGTCAACTGCAAAATAACAACCCGTTAATCAGGTACACCCTATATAAAAAGAATCTATCAATACAATGCTAAATTTAAACACGGCGTCGTTCACTTACTTGAGCATTGACTAACAAACTAACCATATAAGACATTCAAGCTTCAATTGAGTTTTTATCCAAAAGATAGCAAAACTTTTGCTTGTCTACATTATAACCGTTACGTCGTTGCCAGGTCTACTGTAAATATACTAGATCTAGCTTTTTTGGTTTAAATCTACCGCTTTACCGTAGAGACCAAATTATCTACCGTCATCGAAGTATTTTTATTTGCATTATTTAGTGTTTATTTTTCGCTTTGAATGAATCCAAAACTACAGTTTTTTTAATACATTTTGGTCAAAAAAAGTGTTGCTTCGTCTAGATCATAGGTTCGATAAAATGTTTTTTTTTTAAATCAAAGTATTTTATTATATTAATTTTCTAATTAGGTAGGTACGTCGCAAACGCCCCCTTGACTGTCATAACGCCACCCATTCGTCTTTGGACCCGCTACCGCCCCCACGAAAAGCTGTAGCGCCCAGTAGGGAACGGTACCGTCGTTGGGAACCTATGGTCTGTAGCTATATTGCCATAATGTAAACTGCACTGTAATCAGACTGTTCTAACCTTAACCGATAAATGAGAGGTACGTAACTTACGTAATTGATCGAAATGTGCTGAAATTACAAACACTTTTTTTTATCTTTTATATTCTTATTTTGAATTTTTTTAATTTTACATTAAATATTTTTTCATTACTTACCAAATGTCATTTTTTATTTATGTTATTTTCCAATGTAACCATCAGTTCTATGATGTATCTTCTTACGTTACACACGTGCACGTTATGAGAATTTCACGTTATCCAACCGCTATTACTAAAATATATCAAATTGAAGTGGCAAGTTAGCTTATTATGCCACATTATTTTTTTGATGTAACGTGAAATAAATAACACCACTATTGCTGTTAACCTTACTTCAAGTCATTTTACTTCCAATCTTGTAGTTGAACGTCATTATTAGACTGTTTGTTACTTTTTACTCAGATTCTGTAGTTTTAAATAATAAAAATGCTTGTTTTTTCAATATTGTACAATATTGTAATTTTTTGCGATTTTCTTTAGTCAAAGAAACAAAAGTACAACACGACAGTAAACTACTACATTTCATGCATATAATAAAAACTGCAAACAATTGTTTGAAGTACATATTTAAAGGTAAATACTACTAATGATTTATTGCTCTGTATACCATTAAAGGAAGTTTTTCAAATCACTGTTTCCTTAGAGTTTGCCGATGTACCGATACAACCTGCACAATAGCTATTAACTAATCTTTTAAAATGTAGAAAAACTTTCTTCCGTATTTAACGTAATTCTAACAGTACTTGTAGCATACCAGTGCTTCAAAAGATGTGTCTTATCTAAACACATAACCGTGAAACATGTTATCCGGCACATTATTTTCTGACGTTGTGTTAACGTTCGAATAACTTTGTAACGTTTCCGTTACTGTTATTATTTGATTTTAAATTATTTGTATTATTTAATTAAAATTTGCGTGTAAACCTTCCCTTACTTTTATTTTGTGGAGTTCCTACTTTTCAGGGCGTTGTCAACCTTGAGATTCATTCGGTACTGAGTCTTTGACGAGTACACATGTAGTACTTCATTTGTATCCATGTAGTTTCTTTATCTTAAATAATATCTACAATATCTTTATTTAAAAAGTCTGTGTTAATAATACAGGTATGTCTTTTATTTCTATTTTGTTGAGTTTATCTAATTCCCAGTTTCCATTTGTTTTAGACTTTTTTTTTGTACCGATTTTATCTTAAACGAAATTATCATTATCTTAATAATTCGAATGGGTTTGGTATATGAATAATACAATAAATACCAACGATCCAAATCGATTTTCGTAAAGAAAATACGCCTTGATCATCGTTTCGATGGGAAATTTCCCAAGGTTATCCGCAGTTTCAACGTTGGACGAAATCAACTTTGCATTCCATTGGAAATTTGATCCGTATGCGTGAGTTACCTTTATCTCTACATTCCTTTTCGTTGATTAAAAACTGCCTTACCAACAAACTTGAGTTTTCTTCTTGTGAAATAACTTGCATCTTAACGTAACTTATTAAATACTAAATGATAAAATTTCTCTAATTAATATCAATATTACAATTGCATACTGCAAATATTTAAAGTAACTTAAATAAAATTGTTTTCTTACTATATGTAAAGAAATACCGGTATTATCTTAGTTTTAAGTTTAATTAATTAAATATTGAAAATTTCAATTCTTAGTTTTAAGTAATCTGAGTTTTAGCTTATTGTTTTTGTTTTGTTTTGTTTTTGAATATAGTATTATAACTATCTTTTGAAATTGAATCGATGAATTTTTCCTGTGTAACTTTTTATTTCAGATAAGACTTTAATAGTTTAGTCTTAAAATCAAACTATTTGGCATCCCTGACTTCGGAAGTTAATTGACCAATTTTGACAATTTTTCTAATTGTTTGATTGATTTCTTATATAGTTTGTTAGCGCGCTCTTCTCTTATCTAAATTACCTGAGTTGCGCTACAACTTAACGTGAGATATTACATCATAGAGCTGAATTACTTTTTTTAATCTACCGCATTTTAGGTCAAATCTTTGTTAGGTCACATCTACCAAATCATTTTTCAAGGCCTGGCAATACTGTAGACAACTAACGCTTTCTTTATATCGTTATAGACGCGTGTCGGTAAATAGGTACCTAATACATCTAAAGTTCAGAGCAATAAGGCATGTCCAGTCTTACAATCATTTGTAATTATATACCTTTTAAGTATTACATTAGGTATAAAGCAAACACACTTTTTAGTTTGACATCGATAAACTTGATAGCATCCGGCAGCTTGCCAAAATAACTAAGTGCTAGAAAGTTTACTGATTTTTTGGATATAATCACACCCACAATTGAGTTTTATCAATACTAACTCCTAAAAAGCGATTAGAATCATCGTAGCTATTATTTTAAACTTTAGATGTTTCCTAAAAAGTGTAACATTGTAGGATAAGAAATTTAACAAAATTACCTGAAAAAAATCTTAAATAAAACCTAAAAAAACCCAGAACAATAAAGTCAAAAATGCCCAAAGAAAAAAGTTATAAATACAATGATAAAGTTTAGTCAAAAATTTAACACATGCATACTTTACATCCACTACTGAAACTCAAAACTTATGGATCTTACAAACACACTATACATTTTAATGAGGTATGTACCTACCTGAACAATTTTTTTTTTATTTATATGAAGTACGTACAAATAATTTGTAAATTAAAAGTTTGCTTATTTGAAGATACGACTTGTTTGTCTACCAGGTGACTAAATATTTTTGCAAAAAACCTAATTTTAGAAAGACTTCTAAAGAAAGAAGAGATTCTCTATTTGACAGATTTTTTTTTGTATGTTCAGTAGTAATTCTTCGCTACGTTGACCAATTTAGATTAAAAAATACTCTCAAAAAATGAATTAAAATTCCTACATGCTGAAAAACCAGACTTGAAATACTTCAATTGTATTTTTAAACGGTGCGATTGTATACGTATTCATTGTCAGCCTTAATAGTGATAAATGCTAAACCACCTTAAGCGTAAAATTAATTAGTGTCGTTTTCTGATTTGAATTCCACACCACTATTAGTGCTCCCTATAAAAGTGCATTGTACGTCACTGTAAGTACCGTTGCGAGTTGTGCTAGTTCCTTGCCATCTAGTTGTGTTAGTCCCGAACTAGCCCGGTTGAAAGTATTATAGTATATTAACATAAAAAATAACCGCCCTCCTTATGTTATGCACGGCGTCATATCGATCCCGACCAACGACGTCAAAATATATAGACTAAATATATTGCTGAAACGTAGACAGGTCGTTTGACAGCAAGATGTAAAGAACACGTGCTCACCGTTCACTGCACCTCAGATTAAACGGAATCTTCAACAGTGACAAAGAGAAGAAAAATGTCCGTTTATCCAACAAAATAACGCATATAACATACATATCGGATTTATGCAATATGGTAAAATGATTTGTTTACAATCCATAACACAGCGTCTAAATTTAAACAGTTTATACTTCAAAATGTTTTTACGATTCGCGGTTTTTTTAATGTAACCAATCGCAAAGCGGCTCTTTCTTTTTAACTTAATGTCGAAATTGACTTGATTTGTTTTGTTTTCGCATTGTCCGCCTGTATAGTTATAATATTTTGTCGTGAGCCGTGGCGCTGTAATCGTATTTTGCTACTATGCGACCTACAAATATCTAATTATTTTATAGTTTCAATAATTAATTAACGTTAATTTCCATTAATTTTTGCGTTTCATTGTTTATTAACACATTTTTGTTTAAATGGCTAACACGTAATGGAGCAAACTGTATTACGAGTTTCGATGTCTACCTTTGTATTTATTGATACATCAAAGTATTCATTTTTAAATATCAACTATTCTAATTAACAAATAAAACGATAGTACTGTATTATATTTTGTTACGTTATCGATTTAATTAAAAACATTGAGAAACTATTTGTAATTTCGAGACATGTTTAGATTTACCGAAATACGCTTCATGTGGCTTTTTACGTTTTCAAGTTACATTTAAAGAAACAACCTACAACTCACTAACTGATAACCAAAAAAAAAAAGAATTCCATAATAGAGCAATACGATATCTTGAAAAAGTAACGAGACGTTGTAGATCGTGCGGGCATGGATATTTTGTAAGAGTATTGGGTACACGGTATGATGAAGTGGAAATCACAACAAAAAAATCAGTATTTTCACTTCTTAATTTTCTTCTATTTATAACTTTTGTATGAAAATTTCGAGTTTCCAAATAGGCATGTTTTTTAAAAATGTTCATGGTAAAATCAATTGTATTAAATTATACGAAAACCTGTCGTATTTGTGTGTAAGCACATAATAAGTTCTTTCAAAATTGGAAAGAGCAGGAACTGTTACGATAAAACGTTAACATACCTAAATAAGTACATTGATTAGCAGGGTATATTTTTTGGTTAGTTACTACTTACATCTTTGATATAGATTTAGTCAGTGTTGTGCATAGATAATTAAATTTTTATCTAGATGAGATAATAGATAATTTCCAATTTTTTTATCTAGATAACGATTTAGATAAAAATTGAAGAATTTATCTAGATAATAGATAAGATAATCTATAATTTACGTAGATAATACGATAGATGATTCTTTTAAATAAGTACAAACAGGTAATAATTAATTGTTACCATTTAATTATCATCATCAATACCAATCCATAGTTTATTAAATTAACCAATTAAAAAACTGAAAGACAAATTGACAAAGAAAATTATAGAAAAAAACATGACAGAAATTTTATTGATTTAATGACCTACTATTGTAAAATATAAAACAAATTTCTGAATACAATATGGTTCTTTCAAAATTTTCATTGCTAAGCAAAACTTACACTATTAGGAACCAGGACCATAAAGTCTTTCAATTAGCGCCAAAATTGATATGTTTAATCAATAACTTTTTCAGAAATGGAGAAGTATCTAGTAAACTTAATTAGTTTTCCTTTGCAACAGTTAGGAAAAATCTGGCTTTAATATCGACGTCAGTTTGAACCTAAAAGATTAAAAAATTATCGCTCATAGCCGTTAATAATACTCCCTGAATTATTGCTTTTTCTTTTTAAATTTAAGTTTATCATTTGTAGTTTGATATTTTAAGCAAATTTTTCAAAAAAAAAAACAACTAATCTTCAAAAATTTATTATATTTTCAACTTTGAGCAACTTACATCAGCGATCACTTTTAGCTTTATTGTCTTTTAAAAAAACGCAAGCAGTGTTGTTTCTTCTAAAAAATTTGGGTTATTTTAAACAGTTTATGCTCTGCTCAGTACTTTTTGTAACTTTAAGTGCAACAAATCCAAATGTAAAAAAAAGCATTTTTGCTTTGCAGTTTTGTTAATTATATTTGACAGGTTGTAAGTAATTGTACTCATATGATAATTGACATAATAGATTTATATATATATATATATATACATTATAAATTAAAACAGATTTTCGGATTTCTTCTCGTGTTTTATTATAATTATTTAAACGACGTTTCAGCAAAATCTCATTTGCCATTATCAAGTTAAATGTAAAATTAAAGTTTTACAAATTACAATTAAATGAAGTTGTCACTGTCAAAATGTTTTTGCTTGACTTCTTGTCACTGGACCCTGTCGTATTTGATTTATATTTAGATTTTTTGATGAAGTAGGTAAAACTGTATTAATGTTATTTGATGAACTTATTTGCATTTGCGTTTTTATGGAAGGAAGTATCGTTTTCCATATCTTATTTAATCTTGTGCTATCATCTCGTTTGTTTAAATTGGATGGACGCTTTTCTATTTCGATGGCTTCTCTAGCTATTCTGGACCAAAAATGTTCAATGTTTGCTAAAACTTTTGTGTTGTTAAAATTAATAGTATGTCCCGTTTCTTTAACATGTTGGGCTAGTGACGATGAGGAAAGTTCTTGTCTAACTGCAAGTTTATGTTCTTCTACTCTTGCTGAAATGCGTCTATTAGTTTGACCAATATAAGACTTATTGCACATGCCGCATGGAACCTCATATACTCCTTGTGCTTCAAGTAGGATACGTTCTTTAGGAGATTGTAGTACAGAGTTAATTTTCTTATTTGTAGTAAAAACTGTTTTTATATTATTTCTTAACAGAATTTTGCTTATTTTATCTGTGACGTTTTTAATGTAAGGTAGAAAAGCTTTTTTCATTGAAGTTTCTTCTTGTGATGATTTAGTTGTTGGAATTAATTGCTTTCCAATTGCTTTCATAATAACTTTGTTTGAATAACCATTATCTACTAAAACTTTCTTTAAATATTTAATTTCTATATTATAATGTTCCTTATCTGTTAGACGTTTAGACCGTGTTACTAGTGAATTAACTAAGGATGATAGTTGAGCTGGATGATGGTGTGATTTTGCATTGAGGTATCTATTCGTATTAGTTGTTTTTCTGTAAACTGTATATCCGATTTGATTGTTATTTTTCTTTTTTATAAGAGTATCTAAGAAAGGTAATTGTCCATTTTCTTCAATTTCCATTGTGAAATTGATAGCTTTATTTTGTAGATTCAGGTGTTTCAAAAATGTATCGAGTTTATCTTTACCATGGGGCCAAATAACAAAAGTATCGTCAACGTATCGTAACCATAATTTTGGTTTTAGTTCTGCTGAATTTAAAGCTACGGTTTCTAATTCTTCCATAAAAATATTTGCTATTACTGGTGACAACGGTGAGCCCATAGGTGCTCCTTGTATTTATTTATAACGTGTACCATTGTAGATAAAATATGTATTATTCAAACAATGTTTAGTTAAATCTAAGATATATTTTGGAGGATTGTGTTTATTTTTAATAATTTGAAGGGTTTCTTCTATGGGTATATTTGTAAATAATGATACTATATCAAAGCTAACTAATATATCATCTATCTCTATTACTTGTTGTTTTATAATATTTAGAAAATGTTCAGAATTACGTACATATGAAGCTGCTTGTTCAGCGTATGGTTGGAGAAATTTTGTCACCAGTAATAGCAAATATTTTTATGGAAGAATTAGAAACCGTAGCTTTAAATTCAGCAGAACTAAAACCAAAATTATGGTTACGATACGTTGACGATACTTTTGTTATTTGGCCCCATGGTAAAGATAAACTCGATACATTTTTGAAACACCTGAATCTACAAAATAAAGCTATCAATTTCACAATGGAAATTGAAGAAAATGGACAATTACCTTTCTTAGATACTCTTATAAAAAAGAAAAATAACAATCAAATCGGATATACAGTTTACAGAAAAACAACTAATACGAATAGATACCTCAATGCAAAATCACACCATCATCCAGCTCAACTATCATCCGTAGTTAATTCACTAGTAACACGGTCTAAACGTCTAACAGATAAGGAACATTATAATATAGAAATTAAATATTTAAAGAAAGTTTTAGTAGATAATGGTTATTCAAACAAAGTTATTATGAAAGCAATTGGAAAGCAATTAATTCCAACAACTAAATCATCACAAGAAGAAACTTCAATGAAAAAGCTTTTCTACCTTACATTAAAAACGTCACAGATAAAATAAGCAAAATTCTGTTAAGAAATAATATAAAAACAGTTTTTACTACAAATAAGAAAATTAACTCTGTACTACAATCTCCTAAAGAACGTATCCTACTTGAAGCACAAGGAGTATATGAGGTTCCATGCGGCATGTGCAATAAGTCTTATATTGGTCAAACTAATAGACGCATTTCAGCAAGAGTAGAAGAACATAAACTTGCAGTTAGACAAGAACTTTCCTCATCGTCACTAGCCCAACATGTTAAAGAAACGGGACATACTATTAATTTTAACAACACAAAAGTTTTAGCAAACATTGAACATTTTTGGTCCAGAATAGCTAGAGAAGCCATCGAAATAGAAAAGCGTCCATCCAATTTAAACAAACGAGATGATAGCACAAGATTAAATAAGATATGGAAAACGATACTTCCTTCCATAAAAACGCAAATGCAAATAAGTTCATCAAATAACATTAATACAGTTTTACCTACTTCATCAAAAAATCTAAATATAAATCAAATACGACAGGGTCCAGTGACAAGAAGTCAAGCAAAAACATTTTGACAGTGACAACTTCATTTAATTGTAATTTGTAAAACTTTAATTTTACATTTAACTTGATAATGGCAAATGAGATTTTGCTGAAACGTCGTTTAAATAATTATAATAAAACACGAGAAGAAATCCGAAAATCTGTTTTAATTTATAATAATAATTTTACTCGTGAAAACATCAAACATAATATATATACATATATATATATATATATATATATATATATGCATTTAGTACTCATACACCTCCGAATGCTATATGAATAGATCGATTTCGCCTCCGTTTTTACGTGTTTGCCTCCGTTTTCGGAGCCGAAAGCGTTTCTCTTATTTTTCATCTGTATTATCTGTCTTGAGACACTCTCTATCGTTTGGCGATTTTTTTGTCGGAGGTGAAAACGATCTAAATATCCATACAAAAATACAATACAGTTCTACTACTTAGTCACTAGGGGCGCTGCTGTTTTATATTCATGATGTATTTAGTTCCAAACCACCTCCTTATGCTACTAGTACGTGTTTGCCTCATCATATTGACAACACCGCTAGAGGCAAAAACGATACAAAGATATATGTACATGACGTATATGGATATAATTACTTTTCTGGATTTAGTCGTACCTACATACCTCGTAATTTCTTCCAGTCAATTTTTGTTTAATTTGCTTATATTACAGATTAGTAAGGTATGTATGATATTGATATGAACTAATATAAAACAAGTCATTATACATATATACAGTATATCTCCAGATCAAATTTACAAGAGGATAAACCATTTAATTTTACGAAAAAGTTTACTGTGACACCTAGGGAAAAAAAAAAGTTTAAATGAAAAGATGCTATTATCTACAGAATAAAATCTTTATACAAAAATAAATAATATTAATTAATTGTTAAATCTGGGACACTTAGATCTGGGACATTTAGATCTGGGACACTGTTTTGGATTTTGAACGAAATGTTGGCAACTTCGGTTTCTACTTTAAAACGGTTTAAACCCAAAAAAACGTTTTCATTTTACTTCGGCCATGGAAGCCTCTGATCTTATATTTAAATTCATTTTATTTTGTAGAAATGTTTTAATCATATTATTAAAAAAAATTAATTTTGTTTTTAGGTAGCTGTTTAGTTACAATTAAATAAATAACACGCAGTTATAAAGTTTATTTAACAAAGATTATAAAAGTAATAAAATGAAAACAATACAATACAAATAATAAAATAATGACATTATGTCAAAATGACTACGTATTTTTATTTTTCTGCTGTTGTGTATATATGATAAACAAAAGTCTTCACTTTCTGTTAGTTTATAAGCTCACACACCCAAGCATTTTTAGAGCTTACTTCTTTTTAGTATGCTGTTTAAAGTGACGATACCAATTTTTTCTGTTTTTCTGTTCTTCTAACTATTCTGCTTCTTTTCTATTTTTGCAACATTTTTAGAACTTGATAAACTGCAACTTTTTTCTCCTGCGCAGTCTTTTGTAGTCGAATGTTTGTTTTTATGTACGGGTGCCGATGGTGAGTTTGGTAGAATGCCCTCTTCATCAGAATTAATATTAATAACAGTTAATGCCTTGTTTTTGTATTCAATTTGATCCCCTTTCTCAAATAATGTTGCAACCTTAACAGTTTAGTACGCTTTTTAACTTATTTCGTAAAATTCATGGTGAGTCTTTACTGTGTGGCCCATGAATTTGGCAAATTGGGCACTTTGATGTTTACCAGCTGCATCAGAGTTGCAAATAAACAAATATTTGTTTTTTTGCGGCATCATTTCACTTCTTAATTCAAGTAACAAGTTTATAAATTCTTGTACAATTGGCGGAAACAAAGAGTTATAAGTCTAAAAAGGCATCTACTTATGAAGCCTGTAGTGGACGACTAAATCAAAATGCTGATAGCGTGATTTTAAATGTAAGCAGCAATGCGGTAGGGATTTACCACTCTGTCGTTTGCAAATTTGTAAGTAGTAAAAAAAATATACTTTGCTATAAATTTACATTTTTTGAAACATAACTTTAAAAAAGAAAATAAAAAATAACTGCTGCACGACACAGATAATGTTAGTTATGTTTTGGCCAATTAATCAAGCTTTAATTTAAAAAAAATTAAAAAAAAACGACACTAGACTTGTTTTAGCATTAGCTACAATAAGAGAAAAAGTATTGGAAATTTTTACAAACCGTGAGAACAAAGCTATAAACTAAATGAGCGACGTGAGAGAACTACCTTAATTCTATTTTTAAGTATGAGGAAAGTGTTTTTAGTTTGGAGTAGTAATTTTACAAAAATGAACTTTGTTCAAAAAACAAGAAAAAATGCAAAATTGATTTTTCCGTTCTTTAGTAATAATGCGTAATTAGTTGGTCTATGCATTTAGAAAGAGTTATTTTGTCTGCAACATTGTTTGCTTTTAAAGAAAAAAATTTGAACAGTAGATTATTCACTAAAGTTGGTTTTAAGCCCAGCTTTTCTGGATGAAAGGTCGGATCTTCATCGGAGTTGTGGCTGCAGTGAAACGGATCTAACGATTCATAGCCGTTTCAGCCTAGAAGGAATAAAAAAGAAAACAAATAGTCAAACACATTATTATTAATTATTAAGTACGTAACCTCAGCTTTTTCAAATTTCTTGAGGATTTTGATTCGCTGATTACATTTGATCGCCAATTTTAAAAGTATTTTTGTACTTAAACAAAAATAGTACGATATAAAATCTTAAGCTTTCGCAATTGTTATGATTATGATTATAAGCGACTTTTGGCTTAGACCGCGTCGTAGTTAAACACCCAGACTTAGGCTTGGTCCTAGTCTCTTTTTGACAGTCAAAACGAGAAGTAGAACTTGGCCTTTGCAGTATTGTCGTTCGTGAACCCAAACAAACTGACGTGTCGCAAGACATTGCAGCTTGCATCTTCAGAGTAGTAAACGTCACTGAAAGAAAAAGTGTAAATGACGATATTTATACCAATAGCGATTAGCATGATTAACGGACCTTATATTTCCGTTACCGCTTGACTGACATCGTTATTACTTGGAGTAAGTGTTTGTGTCCTTTCCAAGAAGGTTGATATTTGTTTTAGAGGATATAATACTGGTAGCCAAGATTTGCTGAGTCTTAAACCGTCTTCTCAATTCATATTACATGGATGTTTTTCTAATTCTACGGCTTTGCGAATCAGTCTGGATAAGTAGAAAGGAGTTCTAGCCAACACTTTAGTTTGGTCGAAGTTCAGCGTGTGTCCTTGGTTTTTCACGTGCTCTGCAACTGCTTATTTGGTAACTCTGCGGTGTTTGCAGTCAGCCATATGTTCTTTTACTCTAACTTCAATAGAGCGTCCCGTCTGTCTTATATAACTTGATCCACAGGAACAAGAAATTTTGTAAACTCCGGCATGTTTTAGAGCCCCTTGTTTGTCTTTAGCAAATGTAAACCAGGTGTTTAGGGTATCCTTGGTCGTAAAAACAGTTTTAATATTATATTTCTTTAGCACCCTGTTTATTTTGTCTGTCGAACCCATACAGTAAGGTAAATCAGCGGTGCTAGTAGGAGGTGATAAGTCTTTTTTGACTTTTAGATTTATTGCTCTTCTCCATGCGTTTTGGATCTCTTTAAACCCGTATTTATTTTGTTGAAGGGATTACAACAGTTTTTCCTTTTCTTTTTGTAGATTTTCATTATTTGACACACGTATACTTTTGGCTAAAGTATGCAAAACAGAGTCTCGTATGTTCTAACTCCATAGTAAATTTAATGCTGTTATGTGCAGAGTTTAGATGTTGAAAGAACTGATTTAGTTTATCTTTGCCATAAGGCCATACAACAAACGTATCATCAACATATCTAAACCAAGTTTTTGGTTTTAACTCAACATTTTTCATAATATGTAAATTGGCTATAACTGGAGAGAGCGGTGAACGCAAGGCCGCTCCTTCTACTTGTTTAAACAAGTTGTCTTTATAACTGCAATAAGTGTAAAGTAAAAGAACATATGGCTGACTGCAAACACCGCAGAGTTACTAAATCAGCAGTGGCAGAACACGTGTGGAACCAAGGACACACACTGAACTTTGATTAAACTAAAGTGTTAGCTAGAACTCCTTTCTACTTTCACAGACTAATCCGCGAAGCTGTGGCAATAGAAAAACATCCATGTAATATGAACCGAGAAGACGGTTTAAGACTCAGCAAATCTTGGCTACACTTTTTCTTTCAGTGACATTTACCACTCTGAAGATGCAAGCTGCAATGTCTTGCGAAACGTCATTTTGTTTGGGTACACGAACGACAACACGGCAAAGGCCAAGTTCTAATTCTTGTTTTGACTCTCAAGAAGAGACTAAGACCAAGCCTAAGTCTGGGTGTCTAACTACTACGCAGTCTAAGCCGAAAGCCGCTTATAATCATAAAAATAATACAAAATAAAAAATGAATTCGGCGATAAAACATTTAAACGTTGTCAAGAATTTTGTACACCACAGTAATTGAAAAGACGTACCTAAGCAGTTATTAGAATATTTTGAGTTCTCAGCAATACGCCAATACATCTATTTTGTAATAAAAAAAACTTTTACTTACTGCGAACAAGTATTTATTGCAGCATCCTGGTTTAACTGCACACTACTTAAAAACAATGGTAATACAATGTCTGCACACAATAACTAAAAATTAAGTTGTACCACTGTAAAAACTAAATCACAAGTACAAAATATGATGCTGTATTATCACAGCGTGCATAAGCTGTTTTGTCAAATGCGTTGAAAATATTCTTAAGCTTTGGCAGCGCCGCTGGAGGTGAACTCAACCGTAGCATTTTACAATTATATATATAAGGAGGCGAAAGCGTCGTAATCCCATATGGAGATAGGGTAGTACTAAATACAGATTTGTATTTTGTATGAAAAAAACATGTGATATCATTACCCCTCTACCTTTGCCTGTAAAATGGTGTAACACCTGACCCCTTAAATACGGAAAAAACTTGTGTAACATAATTTGTTCTACCGGATGGATGGGCGTCCTAAAGATATGCGGAGACGAAGAGGATACAAATGCATATATATATATATATATATATATATATGTATTTTTGTAACAAGGTCAGATCCGTTCGTCTTATAAACTGAACAACACTAGATCCGTTTTGTAAGGTGAGATCCGATTTTGGATCTCACCTTGTATCTATGTGTATATAATGTTTTTTTAAGAAGACATTTGATGTAGAGTAAAATTCCAAATTTTTGCCTGGAGCTCACTTTTTACCCTTTTTGGCCAATTTTATACACGAGAAGTTCAACTGTTTAAGCTGAAGAGGGCGCCCTAGTAATTTTATTGTATATAACTTCAATTTAGATTTTAGACTTAAGTCGAGATCCGGTATATTTGGCAACCTGTCGGATCTCGTTTTATATGTGTTTTAAAGCTATTTATACGCAAAGATAGCATTATTTTTATCTTGCATACATTCCTACCGAGTCGATGTGCGTTTAAGTTACACATGTTCACTTAGATAAAACAAAATTGTAATCGAGTTGTTTGTAAAAGTTTATAGGCATTTAGACTAAAAATTACAGTAAAACCTTTCTTCATAAGATAAATTCTACAAGAAGGTTACAAAACTAGTACAAATCACTGGGTTATACATTGAAAAAATTACGTATTTAAAAGTAATTATTAGCGAAAACAATCACTGTTATCTTCACTTTTGTAATTCTCTTCTTGTTTTTTCTTTAGTATCATTTTTCTAAGTAACGAGATTGCTAAGCTGCAATTAATTTGTTATGTTTAAAATTTCTATTTATTGCAATATTTCTTATATTTAAATTCACAGTAGATTTTTGTCGCATATTCGATTCATTGCGGTAATTAAGTTTTTCTTGCATTTTTTAAATGTTCGTTATAAAAAGATTAAAACAGTTTTTACTCCAAAATTATGCTATTAAAACCGCTAATTTTCTTATTACTTTTTTAGTTTGTGAATCTCCAATCCTAATAATAACACCTATTAATTACAAATTATTTCTAAATATTTACAAGTTTACCTTATTTGCTTTGTATATTCACATCTTATTCTTTATAGCTTGTAAGAAATAACATTTACATTTCTCATAAATACATTTCTTTTATTTACTAGCTTTAAAAGCAAAATGTTGTAAACAATCGATATTTTTTAAACTGACTCAGCTCATTCATATTAACGTTTGCTTAAAATCAATGTATTAAAAAAATTAAAAAAGTAAATGATCTATAAAGTTAACTAAAATGTATTTAAAGCAAGTTATAATTACAATTTTTTTAAATAGAGGTAAAAAGCTAAACTCAAATAATAGTTACACTTATAATTTGTTACATAGACACTGACAAACTGGCATAAAATAAATACAGTTTGGACATATAATTTTTAATTGTCATTTTAGGTATTAATGCAGGTATACTACCAACACAAATTTTTAAATTCAGATTATTTATTTTTTGCGTTATTTGTTCTTGTAAAAAGTTTAATGTAATTAAACAGATTGTAGTTGTAGAAAAAGTATAGTGTATAATTCGCAAGGAATGTGTTTTACACATTTTTTCAATAATTATTCTGTGGTAAGATAAATTTTTATTAAGTAGTTGTATTACAACTTCAGGTAGGAAGGGCCAAAAACTCACTTTCGGTAGATTTTTACAGGCGACGTTTCGTAGCGCTGTTGAGCGCACTTCATGATGGTCAATAAAAAAACGGGCCCAAGATGAGCTGTTCGATGAACTAGTCACAAAATTTAAATTCAATAAATGAACAAACCATTACAACTAACTATAAATAAGTTAGATGATGTTTGTCTGTGTAGTGGTTTTCTGTTTGTAATTTGTTATATTTTTATCTCTACACTAACTGTTAATGTCATTGTTTGCTTTATTATTGAATTTTCATTTTGTGACTAGTTCATTGGACAGTTCATCTTGAGCTGGTTTTTTATTGGACATGATGAAATGCGCACAATAACGCCACGAAACGTCGCCTGTAAAAATCTACCAAGTGTGAGTTTTTTGCTTTTCTTACCTGAAGGTGTAACACAATTACTTAATTATTACCAAGAGCAAAAACTTACCAATAAATTTTTATGTTATCTTACTTTTTATTGAGTAATAGACGTGCGTAATAAAATAAAACTCATATAAATGTACGGCATAAATGCAGTCTCAATTTAATAAAAAAAAAACAACAACGGATGCTTTTATTAAATATTTATGTTGGTTTCTGTTTTCAGCGTAGGTATTTTTTCTAATTAACTAATAAAACGAAGTTTTAGAGTTGATGGTGTGTTGAATTACATTTGCTACAGAATTCGCGCGATTTTTGATAACTTAAACATTAAAGCTAAGCTATATAAGAAAAATTATTGTAACACGTATCGGTCAAGATGTTAATCTCTGAAACCAAGATTTCAGAATTTCAGCGGAATCCTTTAGAAAAGTTAAATTTACATTAAATTGTTTTATTAAGCTTGAGTTTATTGCTGCGACTTTAAAATACTTCTTAGTTGTTCACATTATACATTTCTAATTTAATGAGTTTTTACTTTATTGGATTAGATTCATTAGATTTAGAAAGATGGTATTTTGTAACTTTAACGTGGCACCAAAGAAACATTTAGCATTATTTACTGATTTCCACCAAAGTGTAAAAACAAACAACTAACAAACACGCTTTTATTTTTTAGGATGCTCAACACGTGCATGGCATATTTTATGTAATGCCAATCATTTATATTGGTTGTTTAGTTTTAAGCCGAAATAATCATAATACAACTTTCATACAATATTATTGATATTCCAACTTTGCTTAAGAAGAAGAAAACAGGCATATGCATAACAAAATATGTTAAGACAGTTTTACACTTTCTGTTTTTTATACTATTAGAAAATTAATACACAATTAGAGTTGATAACGTTTTTTATAGGAGTGTTGCGGTTGCATAAAAGATTTGCCATTTATGTAAACTCTGTAATTGAGATATAGAAATAAGTCAAAATACTCTAAAAAAAGTTTGTACATACACAAGCTGTTGTATTTTGCACAAATTTACAAATTAACATAACAGCTCTAAAAATTTTTCTAGTTTTACACAAATTTTTAACTATATGTATGTACATGACATAATTCTTTACTAATTATTCAAAAATTGTATTAGTTTTTTAGCTACACAGTATAATAAACTAAAGTTACGATTGTATTTGAAATGTTTTGTACTACAAAAAATATGATTTAAAGCGCTGTGTAAAAGAAATACTGATTTTTGTCAAAAACAATTTATCGTAAAATACCAGTACTTTATTTTGTAAATAATTATATAGGTTAAGGATTTGTAATTGACCATTGACTGTTCTTGATTTGATTATAAGCGATTTTCGTCTAACTTAATAGAACAACCAGACTATTAAACTTTGATGGTTCCTAATAAGTTAAACTTGTCCGTCCGCAACTAACATTTTCAGTTTCATCAATGGCAATTAGCACTCTGAAGTTGCAAGCCTGGATGTCTTCTAAAACGTCAGTTTGTTTGAGTTCACAAACAACAAAGCTGCAAAAGTCAAATACAGCTTTTTTTTTTGGTTGACAAAAATAAACTAGGATCAAACCTATAAATTCAAAGTGGTTTCATTACAACGCGTTCGCTAGTCGCTAATAATCCAAACAAAGAAAAAAAAGGCCAAACACATAATTTACTTTTTAAATTACCTTAACAAAAGCTTTTATATCGACTCTTAAATCATCCGTTTGAGATAACATAAAGCATCTATCTTCTATGTATAAAGTGGAACCACTAGCCGTGGCTTAGTTTACTACAAGATCGAAACTTTGCTAGGCCTGAATTAAGTAAAAATTGAAGTTCTGAGATTATTCGTACATTGAAAATTTTTGAGATCAACAAGTTATATGTTAATTTACAAACTTAAAATGATTTATCAAGTTACTTAAAGTTATTCTTAAAAAAAAATGTAACTGCTCTAATTTCAATGTTTCAGACGTACAGAGCTGGGCAAGTTACTTTCTAAAAGTAGTTAACTACTAACTAAAGTTACTACTATTTAAAAGTAGTGTAAGTTACTAACTACTAACTACCGTAAATCGAAAAGTAGTTAGGTTACTAACTACTCAACAGTTGTATTCTAAAATATAAGTTTTTTTTTCAACTACTTGTAGAAAAAGGAGTTTTGAGACGATTTATGTTATACCACTTTTAGTCATATAAACATAAGTACCTATAGACACTGAATTATTATTACATTAAAGAAGACAAAGTAAATCAATCACGCTCACACGAAAAGAGTAAAACAATTTTAACGTAAGTACTATTATTCTATTATCATGTATATCTATTTTATTAGAAATTCTCAAAAAAAAAATTAATAAAATAAACCTAAACTTAAAAACAGAACTTAAAGTAAAAAACGTATTGTGGTATTTAATATTCATTTCCTTTTCATAAAAGTAGCTTTTCAAAAAGAGCATCAGCCAATGCATTTCTTTTGAGCGAATTTATGAGTGAAAAACGAAAATAATCGCTCGACAGCAGCTGATGGTAAAGGTAAAATTGTACTATATCTAATGAACATTTTTTTAATAATAATAATAATAATAATCTCAAATAGATATATGAATTCTGTTATCTTCCAGGTGTTTTAACAATTCCAGTTCTATTATTCTGCTTTTCTGAGCATGTTCATTCTCAGTATCAGAAGAAATGTGTAACTTTTTAGACAAAGCAGGTTCATCAATATCAAAAAACTTTTGTTGAAGTAATACTTTGCTTACGTTTAGATCAGAGGCATTTAACATTTCGAAACAAATTAGGTTTGCTGCATTTATACAATGTTTTTGAATAATCTTTACATCCATGTTTACTTCTGCGTTACTGTTCATTACTTGAAGGACACGTTTTAACCTGCGAAACTGCAATGCAAGCTGAATAATTGTAGCCATTGTATGTAATTGAAGCCGCTAATAAAGTAGTTTAATTACTAGTAAAGTAGTTAAGCTATTAACAAAGTAGTTTAACTATTTTTGTAGTTAAAATAGGGTAGCTAACTACTTTTTAAATACGATTACACGAAAAAAGTAATTTATTCCAACTACAGTTACATTATTAAATTAAAGTAACTTGAATATATAGAATACAACTATCGTCAACAATAAAGTAGTTAGATTAGTAGCTTAACTACTTTGTAGTTAACTACTGCCCAGCTCTGCAGACGTACAATCATAATTATAACGTTAACAAACTGTAATTTGCTAAAAAAACTATTTTTGGAGAATTGTGGATCTACGCAATTAAGCAATATTTACTTTAATTTTTTTAACAACTTCATTAGTCTAAAGTAAAGAAGACATTTTTTAGACTAAGACTTATAGTTAATTTAGTAACAATTTTTATGAACCTCGTTGGAAACTATTGTATACTTTTTTGATTAAAAAACTAGAAATTTTAGTTCCATTATACGTAAAACATCAACATTTGAAATAAAAATGTCAATAAAAGATATGTGACAAATCAAATAAAGTAAATTAAAAAACAGTGATTTAAAATTTAGGTTTAATTCAAAAAGATTCTTAATATCAAATGTAAGGCTAAAAGTGTCAATGTAGGTACATACATGTAAATGTATTACTCAATTAAACCTTCTTATTTACACTTTTTCTACTATTACAACTACATAAAACACACCAAACCATTATGTCCTAAGTGTCTTTAATCAAAAACTAAAAAAAAACATATTAGCAAACAGAAAAAATCACTATAAAATTTCATGTCGATGTAAACTTGGAAAGTTTGATTTTAAATTGTATTTTACATTACTGAAAACGTTGTAAAATTCAACCTGCTGCTAAGTTGGACAACAAAATTAATTCAAAACGAGAGATAACTTTGTTTAATAGGAAGTAACTTAATACAATATTATAATCAAACTGAACTGAAACTTGTTGCAAGGTCACACAACAGATTCTGTATAATAAGAGGTATATTAATAGAATTAAATTGCGCCGTCATTATTCGTATCTTACTGTAGTTGAATTATGTTCAACGTGAGATCCTAGAAGTTGACAACGCTGCTGGATCTCATGTTCACTCATGTATCTCTAAATAAACAAACATATACGTTGACTTAACTCTTATTCTAAAGGATCTAGTTTTGTAACTGGTTTATCAATTTGCAAAATGTTTTCCCCTCTAAGAGAAAAATGGTTCAGTTGCTTGACATAAACGTATTAAGGCAGAAAAAAAATTCTTATATTTTTTCCTTGTGGCGGATCTCGGGTTGTCATGATTTTCCTCGGATCTAGACTTGATACAGAAACAGATATATATATATATATATATATACTCCGAAAAGTTCAATTCGAGATCCTTAAACTACTACACATTCCGAGATCCATCTTGTAAAATGCAGATAAAATTAAAATTTTGAAAGATGATATAAAATGCACTTATAAATTTACGAAATTATGTTAAAATCTCCAAAATTTCAAAAATTAAACAAAATAATTTAAAATATAGATTACATCATTACGAGGTCCGTAAACAAAGTCGTATTCCGAGATCCATACTGATATACAAAAATATATATAGACGCAGGCGTCGAAATCGAGATCCTTACAATGTTGTCTGTTATTTGGATCTCGCATCGTATGTGTACTACCTATATACATAAGTAAGTAGGTTTAGCACGTTTTGTTTAATTATTATTTAGTTGAATAAGCGATAAGGTTCTTTTTTATTTTCGCTATCAGTAAGTTAAGTAAAATTAGAGGAATGTTTCGCCGCTTCTGCTACTACGACATTTTTTACGCCGTTATAATTTTCTTTATCTAATTGAATTAAAATTAATCAACACAAATCAAAGTAAAAAAAAAATTAGTTTACAAATGTACTGTCATAACTTTTATCTATACAACTGTCTTTTTATGTAACAGGTATTTGAAACTGCCTGTTGTTATTCACATTTTATTCTTTTTGATAATAATTCTTTTCTTTAAAAGAATGATTAAAAAATAGTTATATTTTTATTTTCCGATTTTTGCAGTTAATATTACGGTGTTAAAAAACATATTTTAAAATATATGCTTATATGTGTTTAAAATAATTAGTAAAATATATTCTGTACTATCCAAATGATTTTTGCTGTAAGGTTATAGTTGAACACACTTTTTTTAGTAAAAAGCAAAGATAAGTAGGTACACAAGATATGTATTTATTAAAAAAAATTCAACAGATGTTTTATTTTACATAAAAAGTAAATTAACTGTAAATACTCTATAATACTGGTCGTCTGTATTCATTACAAATTTACGTTGTACAACGTCAATCGAGAAAAAAAGCAATTTTTTCAATGTAGTAAAGTTTTTTTCGAAAACAATAGTTTGAATACATAAAAACTATAATCTACAAACAAGAAAAATAATAACGTTATTCACGTTAAAACGATAATTTACCATTATCATTACAAGTGAATAACTTAAATGGGATATTCGGAATATAATACTAAAACAAAATTTTCTTGATAAAATTGTTAATTTTATGTCCCATACAAACTCTCTAAAATAGCAATTAATTAATTAGTACATCCAAATTTACAAAGGGATTGCGACAAAAAACGCAGAAAAACATTATTCAAAACCGAAAAAGATTTAACAGAAGCTAATCATAAAAAAACATACAACCAAAGCAAAAAGGTACAAAAGTCGCTCGAATATTAGGAGAGCAAGACATCAAGAAACAACTTCATTAGTTACAAACCAAAAACACACTAAACGAAGCAGAAGCTGAAACTATGGAGGATTTAAAAAAATGATGAAACAAATAATGACTGAAATGTCAAAAAATACTAATGAGCTAAAGAATGATATAAGAGAAAAACAAAATAAAAAAAGGAACCAGAATGGAATGAAGAAAGAAGACAACTGAAAATATAAGTAAAACGATTAGAAGAAAAAAAAACAAGAAAGGCGGAGAAAAAAAACATTATTAAAAGAGTTTCTGGAGAATTAAAAATAAACACGCTAGTAATAAGAGCATACAGTACTAGTAATAGTCAAAATGCAAATGTCATTGCCACCGAGATTGATCCATGGGAAAAAAGAAAGAAAATTATGAAGAAAAATGAAATACGAAAATATACATACATCGAACATGATTTAAGACCAAATAAGGAAAAAATACAAAAGGAACTGTGAAGTATCCCAAAGAAACAAAAAATGAATGGTAAAAAACTGGTTTATAAAAAAAAATCATGCATGTTGTATACGTATGGGATATGGAATTGAAAGAAATGATAAAACAACAGGTACAAAAAAATTTGTTTACTGCGCTAGTGTAAAGAAAGATGACAAAAATGCAAAGGAAACGGATATGAAACTGGAAAATTAATAACAAACAATTCAAATAAAAGAAATAACCGAGACAAGAAGGAATTTAACAAGACAAAAAAAATTAATTGTATTGGAAAATCGAAACCTGGAATATAAGAAGTCTAATAACAAAAACACTAGGCCTTAGTGAGACTAAAAGGAAAGTATATAAACAACTAGGAGGCAATTTTAAAAAGAATTTTAAAAATAGAAATAAAGACAGTGAAAGATACAGACCAAACGAAAACGATCCGTATTACATAAAAACAATTTTTGAAGAAACTAGAAGAAGGACTGAAAACATAAGAGGTAGAATAGTTAACCTTAGGGATATGAACAGTAGAGTAGGAAGCTACACAGGTGCAACAGACGTCGTAGAACAGTACGGCGAGCAACGCATAAATGACAATGGCGAAGGACTAATTAATCTCTGCATGCAAAATAACCTCATAATAACAAACACATTTTACAAACATTAAGACATTCACAAATACACGACAGAAGGTCCCAGTAGATAGGAGAAGTCAATTATTGATTATATACTCATTTACCACTTACATAGATATGAAATAACAGAGTCAAGAAGAGGATATGAAATAGGAAGTGATCATCTTGTAATAAGGCAGATACGCATCATAGGCTCAATACAGAACATAATTACAAGTAGTCCAGCAACATACACTGAAACCATAAAAACATATAGGCTTTCAGAACAAGAAGCATCTAACAGATATAGAAAACGGATTGAAATAAAGATGAAAAAGTAGAAGAAAATGTGGTAAAGGACAATACTAGATACTACAAAAGAAGTATGTGGGACAACAAAACTATATCAAGGAAAAAAGCAAATTAGCTGGTGGAATAAAGAAAATAAAAAGAAATACAACTAAAAAGAAAATGTGGAGAACCTACTTAAAGAATAAAACATTCAAATATTACGAAGAATATGAAAACTAACGCATCAAAGTAAAATAGATAGTTAACAATAGAAAACGGGAAAAATAGCAAGAAGAGTAACAAGAGCAATTAAAAATTTAAGAGAAAAATCTAAAGGGCATTACGGAATAACATCTAAAATGATAAAAAATATGGGTGATAGGAGTATTAGCATGTTAAAAGTACTATTCAATAGAATCTGGAATGGTAAAAAAATTCCAGAAGATTGGAAAATGGGAAAATAGTAGCAGTGTATAAAAAAAACGGAATGCGGGAGAATGCAAAAATAATTGAGGTTACTAAGCACAGTAAAAAAAATATAAAAGAATAAAAGAGGTAAGGTTAAGAAAACTAGGAGTGCACATGATGACATATTTATAATAATAAATGAAAATTTGACATTTAAAAATTCATAGCTCCGAAACCACTACTATTCCAAACATGAAATTTTTAATGCTATTTAAGAATAACATCAAATCCAATCCCTAAAATATTTAAAAGATTTCCAGTTGTTAGAAAAAAGTTATGGATATCTAACAACGGGGATTTTTGAAAAATTGATCGGCTTTGCGGGTCTGTATTTTAAAAAATAACAGAAATCTAGGCAAAGTAGAGTTGAAATCAACTAAGTATACGTTAACAAAAAAATGAGTTTTTGATCGTCTCTTTATTCCAAAAACGAAAGTATTTTGAAAATTGGAAAAATTGCTAAAACGGTAGATTAGTTAGAAACTTATATCTAATCCGGATTTAAGTTTAGATTAATACCTAAATTTTTTTAAGATATAGGGTTAACAAAAAAATGTCGGCCTAACCAAATGTCTACGTTATATAGAAGCTGAGATACGAATTTTTGAAAATTGCCAACAAATCAAAATTTTTGAAACTTCAAAAAATTCTTCAGCGGCCGTATTTGATTGTATCAAGCTCAAATTTTTAGAGTTTTTTTTTTCTAATCTACTTTTTAAAAAATTGGCGTTGAAATCAGTGACCCACGCGCACACGCTTTTGTCGAAAAACAATGGATCTGCCCATATTATATTTTACGCAACTAAACGAACCTTTTGGAAAAAGCAGTATTTTTGTAAACCCTAAGCAATGAGGTTTAAGCCGCTTACGTGAATTTTAAACGATTTTTCTTGAGGTATTTGTAAGTGTACTTACAATAAATTAATAAATATTGAAGAAAAAATAAAAGATTTTTCAATTTTACTACTTTTTTTGTTTGAAAATTTAGTGTATACAACATAGGTTATGAAAAAATCAATAAAGAGAATAGTCATCTGTCAAGTGTAATGCACTGTTAATTTAGCGATAATAATTTTGTTCATCTTAGCATAAAACAATAATGAAATGCTGACGTGACCCGGTAAAAAGTATACGTTAAATACAATTTAAATCTTAGATTAAAATTGTATGTTACAAGGTTTACTTATATACAAAACGAAAAAAACGGTATAACACCGACTAAACGAAATCCGTACAGCGTTGATGTTTTTTGAACCTCGCATAGATCGAAGTTTATTTATCTACTTATATATAAAAGCAACATAAGCGCCACCTACAAAGTTAATTCAAGAACGAAACGTATACACATGTATTTTTTTGCTGAAATTCGAGTTCCGCCTAAAACTTCGTTATATAAGTCTTTACACTACGTAGACCTGAAAAACACGTCAAAACGTTCCGAGATCCGGGGTATGGATCTCATGATCTCGGATTCCTTAAGTATATAATGAAAAGGATCTCAGATTCCACCGCCAGGAATATATATATATATATATATATCTGTTTCTGTATCAAGTCTAGATCCGAGGAAAATCATGACAACCCGAGATCCGCCACAAGGAAAAAATATAAGAATTTTTTTTCTGCCTTAATACGTTTATGTCAAGCAACTGAACCATTTTTCCCTCAGAGGGGAAAAGATTTTGCAAATTGATAAACCAGTAACAAAACTAGATCCTTTAGAATAAGAGTTAAGTCAACGTATATGTTTGTTTATTTAGAGATACATGAGTGAACGTGAGATCCAGCAGCGTTGTCAACTTCTGGGATCTCACGTTGAGCAAAATTCAACTACAATAAGATACAAATCATGACGGCGCAAGTTAATTCTATTAATAGACCTCTTATTATACAGAATCTGCTATGTGACCTTGCAACAAGTTTACGTTCAGTGTGATTATAATATTGTATTAAGTTACTTCTTATTAAACAAAGTTATCTTTCGTTTTGAATTAATTTTGTTGTCTAACTTAGCAGCAGGTTGAATTTTACAACGTTTTCAATAGTGGATTTTATTAAAAATTAACGTTAGTACACAAATGTTAATAACTCAAGTTGAAAATAAATACTTATTGTTTTACGTTATAGTAATATAGTAAAAACATTCGAAATATAAAAACTATTAGTTTTGTACTATTAAGATAAGAAAGAAGTCAGTAATGTAAAATACAATTTAAAATCAAACTTTCAAGTTTACATCGATATGAAATTTTATAGTGATTTTTCTGTTTGTTTATATGTTTTTTTTAGTTTTTAATTAAAGACACTTAGGACATAATGGTTTGGTGTGTTTTATGTAGTTGTAATAGTAGAAAAAGTGTAAATAAGAAGGTTTAATTGAGTAATACATTTACATGTATGTACCTACATTGACACTTCCATTAGCCTTACATTTGATATTAAGAATCTTTTTGAATTAAACCTAAATTTTAAATCACTGTTTTTTAATTTACTTTATTTGATTTGTCACATATCTTTTATTGGCATTTTTAAAGTTTATTGATTAAACCATTTAGATAACTTTTTATCTTTATTTTGCACATTATTTTCTTCTACAATTTCTGGCGATAAGTACATACATTGATTTCAAATGTTGATGTTTTACATATAATGGAACTAAAATTTCTAAGTTTTTTAATCGAAAGAACTGTTTATAGTATATTACAACTGATCATAAAGTAAACAATAGTTTCCAACGAGTTTCATAAAAATTGTTACCAAATTAACTAGTCTAAGTCTAAAAATGTCATCTTTACTTTAGATTAATGAAGTTGTTAAAAAAATTAAAGTAAATATTGCTTACTTGCGTAGATCCACAATTATCCAAAAATAGTTTTTTTTAGCAAGTTACAGTATTTTAACATTATAATTATGATTGTATGTTTGAAACATTGAAATTAGAGCAGTTACAATTTTTTTCTAAGGATAACTTCAAGTAACTTGATAAATCATTGTATGTTTGTAAATTAACATATAACTTGTTGATCTCAAAAATTTTCAATGTACGAATAATGTCAGAACTTTAATTATTACGTAATTCTTGATAGCAAACTAAGTCACGGCTAGTAGTTTCACTTTATACATAGAAAATAGATGCTTTATGTTATCTCCAACTGATGATTTAAGAGTCGATATAAAAGCTTTTGTTAAGGTAATTTAAAAAGTACATTATGTGTTTCCTTTTTTGTTTCTTCTTGCAGCTTAGAACGCGTTGTAGTGAAACCATTTTGAATTTATAGGTTTGATCCTAGTTTATTTTTGTCAACCAAAAGAAAAAACTGAACTTGACTTTTGCGCCTTTGTTGTTTGTGAACTCAAACAAACTGACGTTTTAGAAGACATTCCAGCTTGCAACTTCAGAGTGCTAATTGCCATTGATGAAACTGAAAATTTTAGTGATGGACGGACAAGTTTAACTTATTAGGAACCATCAAAGTTTAATAGTCTGGTAGTTCTATTAAGTTAGACGAAAATCATTTATAATCAAATCAAGAATAGTCAATGGTCAATTACAAATCTTTAACCTATACAATTATTTACAAAATAAAGTACTGGTATTTTAAGAGTTTTCAATACCAGACGAATAGTTACTGCTGTATTCGCGGGGGGTTGTCCTATATTCATACAGAAACTATGAAATACCCTCTGTCCGCACCCAGCATAAACTGTAGGAGGGGGTAGTTGATGGATGGAACGTAGACGGCGACACTTTACAGCGATTTTGGCTGTTGTAGCATGTACGCTCGTGCCTGTTTTTGACTAATCTAGAATAGAAAACCATAAACAAAAAATATTTTTGCACAAACCAAGATTTACAACACTTGTTTATAGAAACAGATTTTATATTTATGCTTTAATATAAGCTGGATTTAAATCCAAACATGACCTTAAAATTGCGTTATTTACTTGTATTATATTATAACTTTTTTAAAGTTTAATGTATTTTTGTTGTTATATAAAAGTGCAATAAAGCTTCTTCTTGGTAAAAAATTGAATTTTAGTACTATACATAATTTAGTTTAGACGTAAACAGACACGAGCGTAGCGCCAATTCCGCTATTTCCAGCCGTGGTATTGAAGACTCTTAAGATAAATTCTTTTTGACAAAAATCAATATTTCTTTTACACAGAGCTTTAAATCATATTTTTTGTAGTACAAAACATTTCAAATACAATCGTAACTTCAATTTGTTATACTGTGTAGCTAAAAAAGTAATACAATTTTTGAATAATTAACAAAGAATTATGTCATGTACATACATATAGTTAAATTTTTTTGTAAAACTAGAAAAATTTTTAGAGTTGTTATGATAATTTGTAAATTCGTGCAAAATACAACAGCTTGTGTATGTCCAAACTTTTTTTTAGAGTACTTTGATTTGTTTCTATGTTTCAATTACAGAGTTTACATAAATGGCATATCTTTTATGCAGCCGCAACACTCGTATAAAAAACGTTATGAACTCTAATTGTGTCTTAATTTTTTAATAGTATAACGAATAGAAAGTGTAAAACTGTCTTAACATATTTTGTTACGCATAGGCCTGATTTCTTTTTCCTGAGCAAAGTTGGAATCTCACTTATATTGTATGAACGTTGTATTATGATTATTTCGGCTTAAAACTAAACAACATATATAAATGATGGGCATTACATAAAATATGCCATGCACGTATTGAGCATCCTAAAAAATAAAAGCGTGTTTGTTATTTGTTTGTTTTTACACTTTGGTGGAAATCAGTAAATAATGCCAAATGCTTTTTTGGTGCCACGTTAAAGTTACAAAATACCATCTTTCTAAATCTAATAAATCTAATCCAATAAAGTAAAAACTCATAAAATTAGAAATGTATAATGTGATCAACCAAGAAGTGTTTTAAAGTCGCAGCACTAAACTCAAGCTTAATAAAACAATTTAATGTAAATTTAACTATTCTAAAGGTTTCCGCTGAAATTTTGAGATCTTGGAGAGAGAGATTAACATCTTGACCGTTACGTGTTACAGTATTTTTTTTTATATACCTTAGCTTTAATGTTAAGTTATCAAAAATTGCGCGAATTCTGTAACAAATGTAATTCAACACACCATCAACTTCGTTTTATTAGTTAATTAGGAAAAATACCTACGTTGAAAAAAGAAACCGACATAAATGTTTAATAGAAGAATCCGTGGTTTTTTTTTGGTTAAATTAAAACTGCATTTATGACGTACATTTATATGAGTTTTATTTTAAATTCTTAAACTTTCGCGGTTGATATGTTTATGATTATAAACAACTTTCGGCTTAGACCGCGTCGTAGTAAAACACTCAGACTTAGGCTTGGTCATAGTCTCTTCTTAAGAGCCAAAACAAGAAGTAGAACTTGGCCTTTGCCGTATTGTCGTTCGTGAACCCAAACAAACTGATGTTTTGCAAGACATTGCAGCTTGCATCTTCAGAGTGGTAAATGTCACTGAAAGAAAAAGTATAAAAGACGATATTTATACCAATAGCGATTAGCGTGATTAACGAACGTTATGTTTCCGTTACCGCTTGACTAATTTCGAACGAAGGCCAAGTTCTACTTTATTGTTTTGGCTCTCAAAAAGAGACTATGACCAAGCTTAAGTCTGGGTGTTTTACTACGACGCGGTCTAAGCCGAAAGTCGCTTATAATCATAGTTTTATTTTATCACGCACGTCTATTACTCAGTGAAAAGTGAAAAGATAACATAAACATTTATTAGTAACGTTTTTGTCTTAGTAATAATTAAGTAGTTGTGTTACACCTTCAGGTAGGAGAAGCAAAAAACCATTCCTTAGTAGATTTTTGCAGGCGACGTTTCGTGGCGTTATTGTGCGCATTTCATCATGGCCAATAAAAAACGAGCCCAAGGGGAACTGTCCGATGAACTAGTCACAAACTTAAAATTCAATAAATAAACAAACAATGACATTAACAGTTAGTGTAGAGATAAAAATATAATAAATTACAAACAGAAAACATTTACATAGACAAACATCATCTAACTTATTTATAGTTAGTTCCAATTGTTTATTTATTTATTGAATATTAATTTTGTGACTAGCTTATCGATTAGCTCATCTTGGGTCCGTTTTTTATTGGCCATGATGAAATGCGCTCAATAGCGCTACGAAACGTCGCCTATAAAAATCTACCAAAAGTGACTTTTTTGCCTCTCCTAAATGAAAGTGTAATACAACTACTAAATAAAAATGTATCTTACCACAGAATAATTATTGAAAGAATTTGTAAAACACATTCCTTACGAATTATATGCTATACTTTTTCTACAACTATAATCTGTTTAATTATTAATCAAAGTCAAATTAAACTTTTTACAAGAACAAATAACGCAAAAAATAAATAATCTGAAATTAAAAATTTATGTTGGTAGTATACCTGCAGTAATACCTAAAACGACAATTAAAAATTATATGTCGAAACCAGTCCAAACTGTATTTATTTTATGTCAATTTGTCAGTGTCAATTTAACAAATTATAAGTGTAACTATTATTTGAGTTTTAGCTATTTAATACATTGATTTTAAGCAAACGTTAATATGAATGAGCTGAGTCAGTTTAAAAAATATCGATTGTTTACAACAATTTGCTTTTACAGCTAGTAAATAAAAGAGAAATGTATTTATGAGAAATGTAAATGTTATTTCTTACAAGCTATAAAGAATAAGATGTGAATATGATAAAGCAAATAAGGTAAATTTGTAAATATTTAGAAATAATTTGTAATTAATGGGTGTTATTATTAGGATTGGAGATTCACAAACTAAAAAAATAATAAGAAAATTAGTGGTTTTGATAGCATTGTTTTGGAGTAAAAACTGTTTTAATCTTTTTATAACGAACATTTAGAAAATGCAAGAAAAAGTTAATTACCGCAATGAATGGAATATGCTACAAAAATCTACTGTGAATTTAAATATAAGAAATATTTCAATAAATAGAAATTTTAAACATAACAAATCTATTGCAGCTTAGCAATCTCGTTACTTAGAAAAATGATACTAAAGAAAAAACAAGAAGACGATTACAAAAGTGAAGATAACAGTGATTGTTTTCGGTAATAATTACTTTTAAATACGTAATTTTTTCAATGTATAACCCAGTGATTTGTACTAGTTTTGTAACCATTGATTGTTCTTGTAGAATTTATCTTATGAAGAAAGGTTTTACTGTAATTTTTAGTCTAAATGCTTATAAACTTTCACAAACAACTCGATTACAATTTTGTTTTATCTAAGTGAACATGTGTAACTTAAACGCACATCGACTCGGTAGGAATGTATGCAAGATAAAAATAATGCTATCTTTGCGTATAAATAGCTTTAAAACACATAGAAAACGAGATCCGACAGGTTGCCAAATATACCGGATCTCGACTTAAGTCTATAATCTAAATTGAAGTTATATACAATAAAATTACTAGGGCGCCCTCTTCAGCTTAAACAGTTGAACTGCTCGTGTATAAAATTGGTCAAAAAGGGTAAAAAGTGAGCTCCAGGCAAAAATTTGGAATTTTACTCTACATCAAATGTCTTCTTAAAAAAACATTATATACACATAGATACAAGGTGAGATCCAAAATCGGATCTCACCTTACAAAACGGATCTAGTGTTGTTTAGTTTATAAGACGAACGGATCTGACCTTGTTACAAAAATACATATATATATACGTATACATCTATCCTTGCCGGACCCGCCATATTCTTCAGACCACCTCAGACCTACTGAAACTAATTAACTTATATCTGTATATATTATCAATACGGATTCTATTTAATAATAATAATCTTGTTAAAAGTTGAGGGGTAAACAATTCTTAAAAAAATATTTTTTACTACGTTTAACAAACGTTTTCAAATCCAACACATAACACCGTTTTTTCACACCCTTTTGTATATAATTGACATAGCTTACCAACGTTTTCAGTTCCAGCAATGTTGACAAGCGTACGGGTCTAGTATGATGGTTGTACGTTTACATAAAGTATTTGTTAACGGCAATATAAGAATTGCTGTTGTTAAATAGTTTGTTCAAAAATTGCATGAGTGCAGTTAAAGAATAAAGAAATTATTATTTTTATTGAGGCCAAGTTTAACTATTATTTCACTTGAATAGATTTTTAAAGAGTTTCTTGAGAATTTTACGTGGGACATCAAATTTGAAATAAAACTTAAAAATTATTTTTAAATTGGTTTTACTCTCAATTGATATCCAAGATTTTGTTTACGTTCATATAAGAAACACAAACTTTTAAATAGTATTTTCTTATTGTAACAAATTAAAGTAGTTTAAATTATAAACTAAATAAAATTAAATTGAATTGAAGTTTTGAATATAAAATACACAATGTTTGTAAATATTTTGTCGCCATTGGTGAGTTTTGAAATATCGTTCCCTTCTGTTGTGTTAAAAGTTAAATGTTTTTTCTGTAGTTTGTTGACTAAATGCTATGTTATGGCTATTAAAGTACCTTTTTCGAGTTATGCCAATGGTCGTTGAGTTTCTTAACGTTTTGTCACCTCTCAGAAATTCTTCTATAACTGATGTTGTCCTTTGTTCTCTGTTGTATATTAAATTGGTATCTCATTTAGCTGTTCTTGCGTATTGGTTACGATTGCGGTTGGTCGATCGATTCTTCTTTTTTTTGGGTTTAGATTTTTGTCAATGTCACGAAGTGCATAACCGTTTTTCAGAACAAGTTCTTGACGTGTTGTTTCTTTTGCAACTGCAAATATCAATCGACGTGTGTTTTTTTCCAATAAACTGAATGCGTCAGTTGGTTTTTGATTGTTCGTTTATTTGCACATCTAAGAAATTTTCTAGCACAGCTAAAGACATAAAAACTACATTTAACCTAACTTCATCAACATGCACTTCTTAGTAGTAACTTTGAAAGTACAATGGTTGTTGTCCGATTAAACAATATGAAGAAATTGAACTGATAGTTAATTTTAACAATAACTTGATTGGGCTAGACGTGGTACCATCTACATTGTTAAAGTAATGCTGCTCCTGCTGCGCGGGTATTATTAAAAATTTGATAAATACATTTGTATTGACCGGAAACTTTTTTTTAAAGGCACATACGATTCCAGTATTTAAAAAGGAAGACAAATACGATTTAAATAATTACAGGTTCGTAACATTATTATTCTTAATAAAGAAAAATTTAATAGATTATAACAGTTTAGGTCCGTTTCATATATTTATTTGTAAAAATTATTATTTCTTTCAAAAATAAGTATTCACGTTTTGACGATTGTACAATAATAAATTAGTTGTGTGTATTCGATTTGGTTGAATAGTTCACCAAATTATTTTTTTTATTGGTTAAACATTGGCTGAAAAATGATTATTTACAATGTAATGATAGTAAACAAAAACGCAAAACGGCGAAAACTTGAAAGTACCTTAGCCATTTGAAAATAACAATTTAACGACAGGGACAAAGAAACGATAACCTTCTTGTCTTGTACATAAAAATGTAAAATAAACTCATATTTTTAAATATCAATTTTAAAAATGTATATATTTTATTTAACTTTACTTCTCATTTTAATTTTTGAATAAAATGTTTTTTATTCAAATATAGCAAGATCGACCATTCTAAACATCTAAATCTAAGAATCTTATAAACAGAAATTCGTACTTAACACCAATACCGACAAAAATACAAAACAAAGTTGTTTCTTGCAAAATGCATCTTGCGTTCAAACGTCACCGCATTCAAACTTCTCTACGTTCAAATACCTTTACGTCTATACGTCTCGCGTTCAAAAGTTCCTGCGTTCAATCGTCTTTTCGTTCAAACGTATTGCGATCAAACGCTTGCGTGTAAACAGGCCATTGCGATAAATAACGTATTAATTATAAGAACGGCAAATTTCCAATTTTCTTCCACTTCCATTGTAAACACGATGCTACAGTAGTTGTTAATGTGGTTCACAAACTGATATAAAAGTGGTTCTCTAAAATTTAATATGGTACCGTCTAAAAATGGAACAATTTTTATTTCCTAAAACAGATGCAACAGGCCTTAAAAAGTTCACTAAATAGAATCTCAGTGTAGAATATTATACATAAAACAAACAGATCAAAGCATCCAATGCAGTATTAAAAAATATTAACTACATACTAGACTGGGGCACATAACAATACATCAAATAAAAGTACAATTCATAACAGCAAATACAATAAAGAAAGTGCTAGTCAAAAACACACGCTGATATCCAAAAATTATCAGAAAATCTGTCAACATTATTTACTGAACTTAAAAAGAAAGAATGAGTACTGGTTCAAAAACACATGGAAGGTAACAGCATTGAGCAAACTCGCAGTTACACCGATCGACCAACTACAATTATGACGGATACGATGTTTGGCAATTTTATCAGTATTTGAACATGAACGTCCTAGAAGCTGTACTAGGCAAATCAGTACTCAAAAAAATGCAAATTAGAAACTTTTTACTACTTATGTTTTTACTGTGCTTTTGTTACTTTTGTTAATTTTCTTACTAATACACTCTTGCATATTTTAGCTATGATAAAGAGCATGAAAATTTCTCTATAGCCTCTGCAGTGTCTTTTATCGTTTTTTTATGCTCTGGTATTATGATTATCTCCTATCCTTTTGATATTTTTCTTTCAAGTTAAATAGTTTTGTTAGCATTTCCAGACTTTCGCTATTTCTGTGGTTGTTTGGCCATATCTGCTACTATACTTTTTTTTCACTTGTTTACAACATATATTACTTGTTTCCTTGTGTTTTATGTTTTTTTTATCGTCTTTTCCTTTTTTTGGGGTTTCATGCTTGATCTGAATTAACATTTCATCAAAATACTCCTTACAAGCTTTTACAATGTGTTTTTTTCAGATATTTTTTTATCTTTACTTTCTTACTTAAGTTTTACTTTTTGTATCGTTTTAGCGACACTATAAAATAATTTTTAGTTTCCAAAGCAGTTTGTTCAATTTTCAATCGAGTAATACATCATTTCCTCAAAGATTATTTAGCATAGCTTGCTGTTTCTTTAAAATAAGATAGTACACCTACAAGAATACACACTAATAACCTCTTGTTTTACAAAATGTTACGATTAAACGCGACAGCTCCTTTGATGTATTGTTTGAGATTTTTGGTAATATACTATTTTTACCATTTTTTGTAAATTTGAACTTGACATGTAAGAGTCAAACAAAAATTTGTCATAATATAATTTTGCATTTATTTTTCAGTTTACTAGCGTTTTAACAACTTATTTTTTGTAATTTTTATTTTAATTGTTTAGTTCAGTTTTGCCTTTTGTGTATTTTTTTTGTTTATAATTTTTTTTTAATCAAAAAGTGATTGTAATTATCTCCATATTAGTTTTGTTTATTTCCATTATATTCAAGTGATATATTTGTGAATTTACGCTCAAACTAAAGCTCACTTATGTCAATACCAAAAAACACGTTGTTAATCAACAAAAAACAATTTTTGTTTAAAAGTTGTCATTGTCATAAATTTGCTAGATTTGTTCATATTAATAATTCAAATTTAAAAATAAAATGTATCAGTTATAACAACATTAACATAAATAGTTTTTCAAATTATGGTAATAACTTTTAAACAAAAAAAGCACGTATCGTATTACTACTTTCGGTTAAACATCGTTTGCAAAACCTTAAAATAGTATTAAGAATAAATAACAATGTTGTCACCTTGTGGATTTGGAAACGTCGATTTCATGTATCCGCTTGTATGTAAAGATATACAAATTAAACGGAGCGCCGCCTAACAAAGTTTGCTAGAACTACTTTTGTATATGTGTATATGTGTTACCTCCAAATGAAGCCCACCATCAAATTGAATTTTTTTATTTTTTTGGATATATCACGTCACAATCAGTCTAAATAACAAGAAAACTTAGTCAGACCCAGAGGTGGGTCTGACAACGTAAGATTTGGTCTAGTAACGCCGGTAGAACATATCAAATTGGGACTGTGTAAGCGGTTTTATACGTGTATATATATATATATATATATATATATATATTCCTGGCGGTGGAATCTGAGATCCTTTTCATTATATACTTAAGGAATCCGAGATCATGAGATCCATACCCCGGATCTCGGAACGTTTTGACGTGTTTTTCAGGTCTACGTAGTGTAAAGACTTATATAACGAAGTTTTAGGCGGAACTCGAATTTCAGCAAAAAGAATACATGTGTATACGTTTCGTTCTTGAATTAACTTTGTAGGTGGCGCTTATGTTGCTTTTATATATAAGTAGATAAATAAACTTCGATCTATGCGAGGTCCAAAAAACATCAACGCTGTACGGATTTCGTTTAGTCGGTGTTATACCGTTTTTTTCGTTTTGTATATAAGTAAACCTTGTAACGAACAATTTTAATCTAAGATTTAAATTGTATTTAACGTATACTTTTTACCGGGTCACGTCAGCATTTCATTATTGTTTTATGCTAAGATGAACAAAATTATTATCGCTAAATTAACAGTGCATTACACTTGACAGATGACTATTCTCTTTATTGATTTTTTCATAACCTATGTTGTATACACTAAATTTTCAAACAAAAAAAGTAGTAAAATTGAAAATCTTTTATTTTTCTTCAATATTTATTAATTTATTGTAAGTACACTTACAAATACCTCAAGAAAAATCGTTTAAAATTCACGTAAGCGGCTTAAACCTCATTGCTTAGGGTTTACAAAAATACTGCTTTTTCCAAAAGGTTCGTTTAGTTGCGTAAAATATAATATGGGCAGATCCATTGTTTTTCGACAAAAGCGTGTGCGCGTGGGTCACTGATTTCAACGCCAATTTTTTAAAAAGTAGATTAGAAAAAACTCTAAAAATTTGAGCTTGATACAATCAAATACGGCCGCCGAAGAATTTTTTGAAGTTTCAAAATTTTGATTTGTTGGCAATTTTCAAAATTCGTACCTCAGCTTCTATATAACGTAGACATTTGGTTAGGCCGACATTTTTTTTGTTAACCCTATATCTTAAAAAAAATTAGGTATTAATCTAAACTTAAATCCGGATTAGATATAAGTTTCTAACTAATCTACCGTTTTAGCAATTTTTCCAATTTTCAAAATACTTTCGTTTTTCGAATAAACAGACGATCAAAAAGTGAATCGTTTTCGTAAGGTATAGTTAGTTGATTTCAACTCTACTTTGCCTAGATTTCTGTTATTTTTTTAAAATACAGACCCGCAAAGCCGATCAATTTTTCAAAAATCCCCGTTGTTAGATATCCATAACTTTTTTCTAACAACTGGAAATCTTTTAAATATTTTAGGGATTGGATTTGATGTTATTCTTAAATAGCATTAAAAATTTCATGTTTGGAATAGTAGTGGTTTCTGGAGCTATGAATTTTTAAATGTCAAATTTTCATTTATTATTATAAATATGTCATCATGTGCACTCCTAGTTTTCTTAACCTTACCTCTTTTATTCTTTTATATTTTTTTTACTGTGCTTAGTAACCTCAATTATTTTGCATTCTCCCGCATTCCGTTTTTTATACACTGCTACTATTTTCCCATTTTCCAATCTTCTGGAATTTTTTACCATTCCAGATTCTATTGAATAGTACTTTTAACATGCTAATACTCCTATCACCCATATTTTTACCATTTTAGATGTTATTCCGTAATGCCCTTTAAATTTTTCTCTTAAATTTTTAATTGCTCTTGCTTCTCTTCTTCCTATTTTTCCCGTTTTCTATTGTTAACTATCTATTTTACTTTGATGCGTTAGTTTTCATATTCTTCGTAATATTTGAATGTTTTATTCTTTAAGTAGGTTCTCCACATTTTCTTTTTTAGTTGTATTTCTTTTTTATTTTCTTTATTCCACCAGTTAATTTGCTTTTTTCCTTGATATAGTTTTGTTGTCCCACATACTTCTTTTGTAGTATCTAGTATTGTTCTTTACCACATTTTCTTCTACTTTTTTCGTCTTTATTTCAATCCGTTTTCTATATCTGTTAGATGCTTCTTGTTCTGAAAGCCTATATGTTTTTATGGTTTCAGTGTATGTTGCTGGACTACTTGTAATTATGTTCTGTATTTATGCTGATATTGAGCCTATGATGCGTATCTGCCTTATTACAAGATGATCACTTTCTATTTCATATCCTCTTCTTGACTCTGTTATTTCATATCTATGTGAGTGGTCAATGAGTATATAATCAATAATTGACTTCTCCTGTCTACTGGGACCTTCTGTCGTGTATTTGTGAATGTCTTAATGTTTGTAAAATGTGTTTGTTATTATGAGGTTATTTTGCATGCAGAGATTAATTAGTCCTTCGCCGTTGTCATTTATGCGTTGCTCGCCGTACTGTTCTACGACGTCTGTTGCACCTGTGTAGCTTCCTACTCTACTGTTCATATCCCTAAGGTTAACTATTCTACCTCTTATGTTTTTCAGTCCTTCATCTAGTTTCTCTCAAAATTGTTTTTATGTAATACGGATCGTTTTCGTTTGGTCTGTATCTTTCACTGTCTTTATTTTTATTTTTAAAATGCTTTTTGAAATTGCCTCCTAGTTGTTTATATACTTTCCTTTTAGTCTCACTTACGCCTAGTGTTTTTGTTATTAGACTTCTTACATTCCAGGTTTCGATTTTCCAATACAATTAATTTTTTTTGTCTTGTTAAATTCTTTGCTGTCTCGGTTATTTCTTTTATTTGAATTGTTTGTTATTAATTTTCCAGTTTCATATCCGTTTCCTTTGCATTTTTGCCATCTTTCTTTACACTAGCGCAGTAAACAATTTTTTTGTACCTGTTGTTTTATCATTTCTTTCAATTCCATATCCCATACGTATACAACATGCATGAATTTTTTTTATAAACCACTTTTTCACTCTTTTACCATTCATCTTTTGTTCCCTTGCGATACTTAACAGTTTCTTTTGTATTTTTTGCTTATTTGTTGTTAAACCATGTTTGATGTATGTATATTTTCGTATTTCATTTTTCTTCATAATTTTCTTGCTTTTTTCCCATGGATCAATCTCGGTGGCAATGACATTTGCATTTTGACTATTACTAGTACTGTATGCTCTTATTACTTGCGTGTTTATTTTTAATTCTCCAGAAACTCTTTTTGGTACCTTTTGTTACTTGCTTTCCCTTTATAATACTGTTTTTTTTCTCCGCCTTTCTTGTTTTTTTCTTCTAATCGCTTTACTTATATTTTCAGTTGTCTTCTTTCTTCATTCCATTCTGGTTCCTTTTTTTATTTTGTTTTTTATTTTCTTATATCATTCTTTAGCTCATTAGTATTTTTTGGACATTTTAGTCATCATTTGTTTCATCATTTCTTTTTAAATCCTCCATAGTTTCAGCTTCTGCTTCGTTTAGTGTATTTTTGGTTTGTAACTAATGAAGTTGTTTCTTGATGTCTTGCTCTTCTAATGTTCGAGCGACTTTTGTACCTTTTTGCTTTGCTTGTATGTTTTTTTATGATTAACTTCTGTTAAATCTCTTTCGGTTTTGAATAATGTTTTTCTGCGTTTTTTGTCGCAATCCCTTTGAAAATTTGGATGTACTAATTAATTAATTGCTATTTTAGAGAGTTTGTATGGGACATAAAATTAACAATTTTATCAAGAAAATTTTATTTTAGTGTTATATTCCGAATATCCCATTAAAGTTATTCACTTGTAATGATAATGGTAAATTATCATTTTAATGTGAATAACGTTATTATTTTTCTTGTTTGTAGATTATAGTTTTTGTGTATTCAAACTATTGTTTTCAAAAAAAACTTTACTACATTGAAAAAATTGCTTTTTTTCTCGATATTAAATTTATTGCCAATTAACGCTCCAATACTCCACTAGAAACACATTTTAACAATTCAAGGAAAATAATCTCTTATTATTATATTGCTTAGTAAGAAAGATAAACGCATTCTTCTTTACATCAAAAAACGTGAGAAAAGGATTCAAGGCTAACCATTAAGGATCTCTTTTAGTTGACGTTGTACAACGTAAATTTGTAATGAATACAGACGACCAGTATTATAGAGTATTTACAGTTAATTTACTTTTTATGTAAAATAAAACATCTGTTGAATTTTTTTTTAATAAATACATATCTTGTGTACCTACTTATCTTTACTTTTTACTAAAAAAAAAGTGTGTTCAACTATAACCTTACAGCAAAAATCATTTGGATAGTACAGAATATATTTTACTAATTATTTTAAACACATATAAGCATATATTTTAAAATATTTTTTTAACACCGTAATATTAACTGCAAAAATCGGAAAATAAAAATATAACTATTTTTTTAACATTCTTTTAAAGAAAAAGAATTATTATCAAAAAGAATAAAATGTGAATAACAACAGGCAGTTTCAAATACCTGTTACATAAAAAGACAGTTGTATAGATAAAAGCTATGACAGTACATTTGTAAACTATTTTTTTTTTACTTTGATTTGTGTTGATTAACTTTAGTTCAATTAGATAAAGAAAATTATAATGGCGTAACAAAAATGTCGTAGTAGCAGAAGCGGCGAAACATTCCTGTAATTTTACTTAACTTACTGATAGCGAAAATAAAAAAGAACCTTATCGCTTATTCAACTAAATAATAATTAAACAAAACGTGCTAAACTTACTTACATATATATATAGGTAGTACACATACGATGCGAGATCCAAATAACAGACAACATTGTAAGGATCTCGATTTCGACGCCTGCGTCTATATATATTTTTGTATATTAGTATGGATCTCGGAATACGACTTTTTTTACGGACCTCGTAATGATGTATTCTATATTTTAAATTATTTTGTTTAATTTTTGAAATTTTGGAGATTTTAACATAATTTCGTAAAGTTATAAGTGCATTTTATATCATCTTTCAAAATTTTAATTTTATCTGCATTTTACAAGATGGATCTCGGAATGTGTAGTAGTTTAAGGATCTCGAATTGAACTTTTCGGAGTATATATATATATATATTCATAATTATCTATATAATTTCATCTAGATAATGCACAACACTGGATTTAGTATAGATTGTTATAATGATATAAAGATCAACAATAGTATACTTATTTAACGTTTAACTCAATACTTATTATTTAGAACTTTAACCTATAATCGATCGGTAATACAGATTTCTATAATGTATGATTCTGTAATCATAGTATGTTTTTAGTTTGGCACTTAAAATCGAAAAATTTAATTTTACCGCTCGTTAGTTCTACCTTTTCACTCAAGGTCACGACCCATAAGATCCTTAAAGATATTATATATTCCTGCTATCTATAATTAATTTTAGTGTCACTTTCGACTATGCCATTACTTTTACTGTAGTTTAGAATTATAATTGTGAGTTAAAACTTCCATTTGTATGCAAAATTTTTAAACAATTCGGAAATAGGTATAGCGACCTTTGCAATTACGTTGAAACTCGTAGTATTTACTCAAAATTTCTCTGCCTTGACGTATTTGGTGTAGTAGACGGTAGTAGTCTATTACTATTATATGTAATGCATTGGATTTCAAATATATCACTGCCTAATATGAACCGTAATATTTTTAAAATTTTGTAATTAATTAGTAGCTCAGGGTTTTTGAGCGTATTGATTGCATAGTTAGCAATATTCGATTACGCGCTTTATTTTATTCTTTATATTTGACCAACAAATGTATATATTTGCTAATTGTAAGCATTCTTTTAATCCTAAGCGATTACAAAATTTTGTATAACATTTAGTTTGTCATTGATAATGGTATTACGCAACTACGATATTTCTGTATTTGCATTCTTTAGTTCGCTTTTATAAATGCAGTATTTCCTAATTTATTTATAAACTTCTTGCTGGAATTTGACCATCCTTTGTTGATTCTGATTCTCTTTTTTGGTTCGTTTAATTTTTTATGGTATGTCTGTTTCTGCTGCAAAATGTTTCATATATTTGTCGGTTGCATTAATTTATGATTTTCTTAGACTAACGTGTGCTATCACTTCTTTGGGCCATTTAGTGTCAAACCTATAATCTTTTTTGTGTAAATACGAGCATTCGCTAGTATAAGATCCTTACGTGTTTTACATACCAAAGTAAACTCATACTTTTGTAGTTGTAATGGAATTCTCTTCCCCATGATGTCTTCTTTCTCATAGACATACTTGTTAAATTTCTGTAACCCAAACATTGCCGTCATGAGTTCTTTTTCCATTTAAATTTCTGCTAGTACTTTCGAAATATATGCCACTGGTAGATTATTCTGTATTAAAATTACACTTGTGCTCGTTGACAAAATATCCCCTACGATTGTTGTCGTAATATTGTAAAGAATTTACAAATCCAATAAGGTCAAGCCAATCAACCCAAAATTTGTGCACACTCTCGAAGCAGGTCGAAGATTATTATTTTTTCTTACCATCGGGGAAAAATGTATTAAAGAACGAAATCTTTATAAAAATATATTCAGACAAAGCAACGTAAAAATGACGTTATTTCCTCTCAAAATTGTCGCTATTGGTCTATAGAAAATCAAAACTTTCGGATTTATTGTAGAAGACAATATTACCATAACGTGAATGTGTGGTGTGCCATTTCATATCGTTTTGGCATTATTGAAACTTACTTCATAGATGGACGGTTAAATCAGAACAATTATCTACAACTAGGTACTTGAAAATTTTAGGGAAGATGTGCTGCTGACAGAAAAGCGAAAAATGTATTTCCAGCAAGACGGATGCACATTCAACAGCGCGCGTAGCTGAATGGATAAGTTGAATGTTTGGATAAAAGTGGATACCAAGGAATGGGCTGATTGCGTGGCCTCCAAGATCACCCGACCTCACTATACTAGATTTTGTTTATGAAACGCTGTACACCGAATACAGAACAGTTTCAAACAATTCAAACATCGCATAGTGCGGTGTGCAGAAAACGGTGGAAATTATGTTGAATAAATAATTGATTATAGAACAATGAATGTTATTATTATATTTTATGCATCTAATATGTGAATATGTAAATATAATTTTATTTTGTTGAATTTAAACAATGATGGATTGATCAAACTAGAACTTCCTGAAATATTGTATAGAGCTATTTGTCATTCTAGTCAATTTTTTAAGTACTATTTTATCTACTGTAAACGAGAAAGGTACTTTACCTGAAACGGAAATAGTTCTTGCTCAAGTGTCAAGACCTATGTGATTTTATAAAATCAAAAGTACATTAAAAATAGGCTTTAAACTAAGCAGGACTTAAATACAACAGGTCAAATTAAATTTTAGTTCCACCCACCCCTTGTAACATCAATCCTGGAATACTCTGTATATCGTTACTCCTAATTAAATTAAATTTTTGTGTTTAATAGCCTACGTACAATATAGTCAAGTTATAGTATAAACAAAAACATGCCTTATAAATAAATCCGATTAAGCTAAGTTCCAAGAAAATCGGGTTTTTTAGATCCCCTTAGATTTTTATTGTGATACAAAATATAATATCAATGTCTGTAAAAGAATTTTTTTTGTAATAAAATATACTAGTTACTTTGAAAAACGGAGATTAACTAAAAGGTTAATTAAAACTATTAAAACTGCAGGTTGTTTATTTTAAAATTGTGGATTTTTAGAATCGAAACTACTGATGCTACGTGACAATAGTGCCAAATATAAAAGTTTTATTAAGGAAAATAGGGATAATATCAACAACTTTCGTTAAGATTGCACCTTAACTACCTAGCCTCTTATGATTTGCGCGCACAGATTTTGTATTCGTAAACCAAACCAATCCTATTGTTGATTAAAATTTTATTGTTTATTATCTTTTAATAGTTCTATATTTAAAATAGTAATCGTGACACAGGTGTGAAGATACAAAAATTAATGACTTCCATTAGGAAGTAATAACTATCAAAATTATACGAAAAAACTTTTCACGTTAATAGTACTTCCTAGACTTCTATTTCTAAAGTTTCTATGAAATTACTTCTCTCAAACTTAGATAGGAATAAAACTTTAGATGAAAATTTGGATTCTGTATTAAACAAAACGACCGTGCACTGTTCATATCCGATTAAACAAATTATTTAACCCCCGACAGTTAAATAATATTTTTCATTTGAAATGCAGTTAGAATTTTTCTAAATGCAGTGTCGACGTCGCGTCGGTCGGAAGTAAAAGCTTCGACACGATTCGCATACAAGCGAATCATAAAAATTCTCCAAGGATTATAACAGCATATATAACCACACGTCTGTCTATTAACGTCACATATTTGTACGTATTCTAACAATTTAAACATGACTTGGGCAAATTTAACTTTTAACTTAAATTCCCTTTAAACTTTATCAATTGAATAGGCTTTATTGTTAAACTCCAATTCAGTTAAACTTCAGTATATTAAACGGTGCTGAAGATCTGTTTAACTGTGCCTGTTAAGGCTGCAGTTTATATAAAGTTTCTCTAATAACAAACATTTTCTGTGGTAAATTTCCTCGACTAAAAAAAATTAAATCCGTACTCAACATGTATATATAAACATTATTATATATTTAATGCTAGCCAATAACTCACACTTTAAAGCATTGCGGTTCCATTGGGAACTGGTATCGTATTACATCCAGACTATTTGATAATGAACACTTCTATCTCATTTACATTGTGAGCGTGGGCTCAATTTATGTATGTCCCGTACCAGCAAACTTTACATTATTGCAGACTTTTAATACTATGGTAACCCAATTAGTTTAGTTTATTTACAACATTATATTACACCATAAAAGTAATATAAGAGCATTCGTATGTAATTTATGATGTAATTCTACTAGAGCATCTACTTTTTCTAAAAGTCTAATTAGTAACTTCAACTTTTAAAAGAACTTTGCCTTCGCTTAATTACTAACTTTATTTGAAACCCTATCCATTCACTAGCTTACAGTAAAAGATAGCACCATAACAAGCATTTTAATTATAAAATATATAATTGCCATCGTACCAGCAAGTGCACGTAAAATAATAGCAGAAGCTTTATTTTATGGTACTTTAAAATGCATTCAAGTTTCTAATGAAATAGGTTTTATTTAACAGCAATAAGGTCGTTTCATAAAAATAAAATATTTTTTATAAACTGCATAAATAAGATATGCAATCAGATAAATAAGTAAACACTTTGAAGAACTAAATACATCAAATGTTTCAACTTGCATTTGAATTCTGACTTAATTGAATTAATTTTTGAAAATACGTCACCTAAGTATATTTCTGCGTCTATGCTGTATATATCCCAAGATAAAGTCTTTATAAAATAAATTAAAAATAAGTACCTCTGCAATTCTAATTTCTTGGTCAAATGAAATAGGTCAAGTAAATTGATGCAATTGGTAAAGATTGCTTATTATTTTTTTGTCGAAGATCTTAATACTTTCACTACGACGCTAATGTAATAGCGAAAGCTTCCACAAGTGATACTTGTACTTGTACTTGTAGAGTTCAGATTACTATAAACAAATAGAATGCAGTTAAATTACCAGTAACGTATAACGTTTTTTTATTACTGTTCTTATGAACGTTTTGCAAACAAAAAATATTAATTTAACGTCTTGTTTTGTAGCGGTCATGAGTTAAAAACCTTACAAATTTCTATCCAAATTTTTGTTTTACATTCTTGTTATAAGTGCACAGTTTTTCTATTAATAATTCTAAAAAAACAATCTTTTTCTATAATGTACTTAAGATTCCATTAGTTGCACCGAAAAAAATTCCAGTAGTAATCAAAACAACGTAATCATGAGATGATATTTGCAATACTACTTGTTAGTTTTTTCAATTTGTTTATCAGCCAATAATTAGCTATAATAAAAATCAGAAAATAAAACTGATAACGTTTTTAAAAATAACGTTGAAAAAGCAAGAAAAGTAACAAACTAAAATATAAGTTAGCCTGCGCTATAGTTTTGGTCTACAAAAAACATACAATTAATAATTATAATGCCTAATAGCAAGTTTTCTCTTTTTTACAAACAGTTGTATTGATACAGATCTATTAATACCGATATAAGTAAAACAAGCAAAACAAATATCTGCCTGTATATACATAATAAAGGTTTGTCAAAACTTCTTAACGTAGTCACTGTGCAAGTTAATTAATCGTTGTCCAATGAATCATTTCTTAGAATTGGAAGAACTGAAAACCAAATCTGGTAAAATGTAAAATGTAAAAGAAAATTATGCTGGTGAAAGAACATTTGTTTTGTCGCCAGATGTAGACGTTTTGCTGTGCATCAAATAGTATATTGAAAAACAAATGTCAGAATGAGACTTCTTGCCGCACGAAAACCAGGTTTGCAGACCGACTGAAAAAAGGAAATTTTTAATAAATAAAAATCAAAAAATTGCTTTAGTAATTTTTTTTAATAGAGTTGGCAATTCTGGCATTTGACAACTTATATTTGAAATTTTTGTGTAAGCTTCTGAATTCAATAAAAACGTTTGTGAAAATAGAATCTGAAAGTATGAGTAGTACTCCGCCCGAAGTAAAAAAATTAGCAACTAAAGCTTTACATAATTTGATGTCAACAAAATCCCGTCCGAAATAGGTAAATGAATATAATAATAAACTATTTGTAGAGGCAACAATTGCATCGTTAGAATTAAAATTCATAATCACTGTAGGTACATTAAATTCACCATGCATAAAATTTTATTAAAACTTTGTTCATTTTGTTCTAATTTATAAAGTAACATTTAATAAATATCGAAATTAACTGTAACTTAAAGTAAAATAACTTTCATCAATCAAAAAATAAAGTTGTAGTGTTGTAGTATATTTGGTTACGTTATGGTTTACTGTCAGACATAAATATCATATAAATATATATAATATATTAGATTGCTAAAGCTTATGGGATGCGCAGAAAAACTGTTTATTTATTTATTCAGTTACGTGCGCATGCGCATGTTTCGACCTAACGGTCATCATCAGGCCTCTAAAATTATTAATTAAAGTAAAATCACAACCTTAAAAATTCTTAATAAACTTACAATTAATAAATAAATTAATAAATTAAAATTAAACACTTGTTTACCAAAGTAGATGACATATAAATTAAACAAAATGACAATATAAATTAATCATGAAAGGTATATAAAATAATAATATTATTAACAAGAAAATTAAATAAATATAAAAATAATTTAAATAAAAACAAAAATATTATTTAAGAAAAAGATAATAATTTTCAAAATTAACAACTTCATTTAAACATTCATCTGGGTCTGAGTTTTTATGTTTAACAATTTCTTTTATCTCCAAAAAATTTAATTTTAAACTTTTATTGCAAATATGAAGAATTTTGTAGTTACTTTAATAATCAAAACAATGGTTATATTCTAATATATGATTAGGCCGAAAGAAGATTTATTATTTAAATTAATACCAACATTATTGTTTTTAATGTAAGAAAAATGTTCTGCTATTCTTGTTCGAAATTTACGGCCGGTTTGTCCAATATAAAAAGAGCTACAGCTACCACAATTTAATTTGTAAACACCAGATTTATTCAGAATATCAACTTTATCTTTACTATTGACAAGTAAAGATTTTAAATTAAATTTAGATGAAAAAGAAATATTAATATTATGCTTTTTAAATAAATTTTGAAATTGAAAAGAAGAGCGACCAATGTAAGGAAGAGAAAAATATGTCTTTTTAATGTTATCTGAAAGTGGAGTAAGAGTTGAAATAAGTTTTGTTAATTATATCATTTAGGAATCTAATAAGACTTTCACCATTTTCTAGATCAATTACATTCATCTAAATAGAGTTAATAATTCTGTCAAAATTGGTATGGTATGGTAACAGAGTACCATTATATATATATATATATATATATATATAATGCAGAATCAACTACAATTTCTAATTACACATTGCAATAGTTTTAGTTTTGTAACTACCGTATGCATTTATCTTGGTCAGAAATGTTAATCTTTCGTTTTGCACTTATGGTTGAATATACTTATTATTTATTAGAACGGAGGTTGCTTGAGTTTATCTCTGAAAGAATATATTAACCTAAATCAACATTAAATACATTTAATTGTTTACAAACCAGCAAAAGTTAAACTAAAGAGACATAACCTCCAACAACCGTTTAGTAGTAAACTTTGAAAATGTTTAAAAATATCTCTATTGCGTTGCTTTAGTTAAGTTTTAACATAGTCGACTTTATTTTCAGCTTTTCCACTTTCACTAACATTAAAATATGTATTTAAAAAATTAACGATAAAATGTTAGTAAATGTCAAATCGATGTCAGTTAAACGTAGTTGTGCGCATGCGTACAAACACCCTGTGTAGATTCAATTTGACCCGCATTTTAAATTAAGCTTTGTTCATGTATTTAATATATAAGATATCTATGCTGTCAGATCGGGTTTACAATGTTGCAAACTTAAATTTATTTAATTACTAACGCAGTACGGAAAGAGAGTCTCTTTCCGCATCGTTTACAGTACGGATATAAAGCTACAACAGTCCCAAAATAGAAAAAATAACTTTGACATACGTTCACCCCAGCCATTTTTTAGTGTATGAGGTGTAATGACAAACTCATGTTCCTAAAAAGTCAAAGAAACTCAGCAAAATTGTGTAAAACTAAAGTGTTCATTTAAATGCCTTTGTCAACAAAACCGGCATCTATTAAAAATCTTCTATACGTCTGAATACCATGCAAAAATCCTATGCTACGGATGAAGTCAACAAACAAAGAATTTTTGATATTTTCTGTTTGCTACTACAAACTATAAACCTTTATCTAAACCTTCTCAGTGGTTTTTTGGCAAATTTCTATTAGAAGGTTGTAAACATTTGTTTTGCAAAAGTTTTAGTGCAATCGTTTAACGTTATTTATTCTCCGTTTAAAGTACGAATTGTAAAAATAGCTCCGGCATCGCTTAGAATATAGTTTTGTGTAATTTTTTTAAAATTTTTTTTACTAAAATTTTTAGTAAAATTGGTTATTTTTGATTCATAAGACCTGCAGATAGTATTAAGCAATGAAACTTAATTATAAACACATTAAGTAGTACACTTATCCAGTGCACTTAACTATTGAATACTTAGACACGTGGCATTGAAGTAGTCAGTTGTCTTTGATTTGTTCCCAACGTACATTTCTAGACAGTATATTAAACAACCAACATGTTATAAAAGTATTTTTTAAATTTTGGTACTCTGTTTTAAGCAACTTCTAAGTATTTTAAACAGGGTCGGTAAAGAAGTTTTACATCATTTATATGAACCATCAGCTCACAGCTTACGTTTTTACTTTTTAGATACAAACAACTAATTTATGTTTCTGTAAGCTTCGATTAAATGTCAATTTAATGAACTATAATGTAATTTTGTTTAAATTACTAGTCAAGGTTCTTTCAAATTTAAACTGCTTATTTTGTGTGGCGAAAGCAAGACAATATTTTTTTATTTTGTCCATAGTAAGTAGTAACTGAATAAGTATCTACTGAAGCTAATACAGACTCTTGCAAAAAATCATTATTTATTTTTCTGTTTGCTCAGTACATTGACATAAATAACTTAAAAGTATGCCTGAAACCAAGTTATTGATGAGTCTCAACGTAGTTTGAGGCAGAATTATTCTAGTTAGTTTTGTTTTGTTTTACGCAGTAGTTACATAGGTCAACACAAGTTACTATACTGTCTTTAGTAGTTTATGAAAACCTGCTCCAACATTTGTTGTTCAGCTTAAAACCTGGGCTGTACAGTTAAGTCGGAAACCTTCCTATTCAATTGATAAGTTTGTGTTTTCTTCTATGATTTGTTTGGTTTCTGAATTGCAACTATTTAAATTCTTTTAGAGCTTTTATTCTCATTGTTATCATGTAAGAGTAAAACGTTATCAACCATTTTTTTGTTTGCTTTCTACAGTACGTAACAAATTATTAGTGCATCACATCAAAACCAGACGTCTTACTAGACTTAATCTTCCTCTGGGTTGTTGTCTTTGCTTCATGGTGTGGATATATTCTGCCACAACAATAAATGAATTAACTAGTGTAATCTGATATCTTACTATTTTAAAGTAGTAACATTGAATGTAATGCAGCATATACACATAACAGCGTAGTTTATCACTGTAGCATAGTCAAAACTCAACACAAATTTCTATTTGGCATACTTTTTTCTACATGTACACAAATCAAATTGCGTCCCTACGTAAAACATTTGCCGCTTTCTCTTAGCTTTTTTCTTACAATGGTATAGAGCAGCGTTTCCCAAATTTATCTAAAACGCGAACCCTTTTTGTTAAAAAAAAATTGAATCGGTGATTGCAAAAACAATACATATCCAAATCTACTGTTTTGAGAAAAACAAAAAAACTGTTTCAAGCAAAAAGTAGTAACTTCACATGAAAATAATGTATTGTGACTTTATGCAAGTTTTCACGAGCTACACGATTAAAGTATGAGCTCTGCAATACTGACAACAATAAAATAGTTATTTAAAAAAAAAAAAGAAAGTGGATATGTACCGTTTTTGCACTCATCATTGAATCTAATGAACAGTTATTTTGTGAAAATAGTTTATTACGAAAAAAACAATACATAGCATTAAAAATAAAAAGAACTTTTCGATAATTTAGTTTTCGTTAATTGGTACGGGTTCCTTGTATGCCCTGTCATTTGGTAAACGTGGTGAAACGTTTGCTTTCAAAAGCTTAAACGAATGAGTAGTAAACCCATCAATAAATTTAGAAACGGTGACATACTCAGGAATGGTCGAATCGTATATAAATTGACTATAACTGCTAATAGCAAATGTGTCACTAGCATTTCTGTCAACAGATTTGGAACTTTTTTTGTAAAAGTTTGGCCACCATCTTTTAAAGTCAATAATATCTTTAGTAGTAATAGTTGTAGTATAAAACAAGCACTTTCTTCTTGAATTTCGTATTATTTCTTCATATTCTTCCGGCAAATAAACGCGGTCATGCCTTCTAGTTACCCTCTTTACGCAACCAAAATGTCTGTCGCAGGGTAAAAACGAGTGACCCCGTACAGGAAAATACTGATATATTTTCTTAAAACGTTTACTTGCTATGCCATTAAAAATCTTATTACAGTATTATTGCGATTTTGCCCGGGACATGCATCGGAGAAAATGTGAAGTTCTTGAATATTAGATGATAGTTTATTAAATACATAATCTAGTAAAAAAGAGCAAACTTCATCTGGACCTTTTTTAGCTTGACCCCTCGTAGTAGGTGTAAAAATGTCCTGAATTATCTGTCAAATTATGAATTTGAAATGCAAAAACCCAAAGCTATATAAATTTATAGATGGTGGATGCTGCGGACTAAGTGCAAGAAACGTACAAGCGACGCACATGTATTGTTTTTGCAGTCAACGTCTAATTGTACCACTTCGTATTTTGATAAGAGATAAGGAACATGTGCTGTTCTTGTATTTTATAATAAGTATATGATTTATAAATACTTTGGCTATATTAGTTTAAAATCGCCATTTTGGCGCTTGTACTGTTCTTGCAATCATCGATTCAATTGTTCACGACTCCCTATTTCTCCCCACTTATCACCCAAACCAAAATAGCGACAAAAATAGCCTGCCTAATTTACAAATAGATAACTGATGGTTTCTCAAATTTAATTTAGTTTAAGTTAAGTACATTAAAAAAGTTCAATAATTATTTTAATAATTGCGATCTGTGTCACTAGTAACTAGTAGTACTTCTGCCAGACTAGCATTTACAATTAAAATGAATAATACAAAGTCTACTGCACATTGTACACCGCGACATCTTTGTTTGTGTTTACATCGCAATCCAGCAAACATAGTAGTTTTAGATTTTAACAAATGCACATAATATGCTGATAACACAATATATAAAACAAACCATACGAACGTGATCCAGATATAAATAAAAATATACTTCAATTCATAATATGGAAAATTTATCTTGAGATGTTTTATGTCTGCACTATTTATTTGTTTGCTGAGATACTTTTCCATGATATTCGCAAAAGCGCGTTCTCGAGTTGCGTTGTGGTGAATACGGTATTGAGTAAATATTTTACGACTTGTCAAAAGAAATCATGAAGCCATCAAAGTTACTTCGACATTTAAAAATGCAAACATCTTGATAAAAAAGACAAACCCGTAGAATTCTTTGAAAGAAAGCTAAACGTCCTTCACAAACAGCAAGAAACTTTTTCATTGGCAACTACTACTAATGAAAAAACATTATTAGCAAGTTATAAAGTTGCTTATCGCGTTGACAAAACTAGTAACCCGCACACAATTGCTGAAGATCTGTTTTCCAGCAGCTGTTGAAATGATACATAGAATGTTTGATGAAAAAGAGACTGCAAAGTTAAAAACAATACCCTAAATAACATTATCCAAAGAAGAATTAGTAATATGGCAAAAGATATTCAAGCGCAAGCTATTGCGTAAAAAGCTTTACCTCCTGAAATGGACTATGTTATGAAGACCATGCTTAACGTTTTAAATTCTATTAAAAGAAAAATTTTGCCAACCCATATTTTTTGAAAAATCTACGGTGACATGGGTGCTTTATTTGAAAATCTTCTTTATCATACTAAAGTAAGATGGCTTTCAAGGGGCAACGTCTTAAAAAGAGTATTTCACTTAAAAGCAGAATTTTTAATGTATTTGATAGATGAGAAGTCTCCATATGAAAACCAATTTTCCGATTATATGTGGCTTCTGAAACTAGGTTTCCTTGCTGATATTTTCGAGCAACTAAATATTTTATACAGTAATTTACAAGGTCGTGACATTAATATAATTACAGCCACAGATAAAATTAAGGGATTTATAAGAAAAATCGATTTATGGTCGACTTCACTTGGTAAAAAGCAGCTTGATTAATTCCAGTGCATTCAGAAAATAATAGAAGTCCTAGTCCTAGTAACTTTGAACCAGTTTTTGCAGGCATCCAAGTTACTTTGCTCAATTTAAAACAACAGCTCTGTGATTATTTCCCCGAAGAAATTCAAAACAGTTACGACAGTTACAGATGGATACTGAATCCGTTTGCCTTTCAACATGTTAAATGCCAATAAATATGAAAGAAAAACTTATTGAAATATCCAGTGAAGGAATGTTGAAGCTCAAATTTTTTTCCCATAATCCGGACGAATTTTGGACGAAAAGGATGCAGGAATACCCTCAGTTGGTGACTGAAGCTGTAAAATGTTTGGTTCCATTTGTAACATCATAGTATGTGAGTCAAGTTTCTCGTCGATAACTGCCATTAAAACAAAAGTGAGAAATCGTCTCGTACTAGAAAAAGATATAATTGTTTGTGTTTCAAATACACAACCTAGATTTGGAAAACTAGTTTCCAAAAAAAGACACAAAGGTTAACATTATAATGTTCGAATTTATTTTTCTCTTTAATTTTTACGCAACCCACACTTTGAGAAACAGTGGTATAGAGGACTTTTAACCGCAAAAAAAAATTTACACTCAACACATTGTGTAAAATATAATAGACACGGTCTAACACTACATTTTTAATGTTAGCAAACTCGCGAACCTTCACCCAGAAGTGATTTAATACGACACTGTAGATCTCCTAATTCTCAAAAATTAACAAGACTGAACTTTTTAAAAAGTACTGTATTCCAACTTATACTCAAATTCTATAAATTATTCAAAAACTGTTGCAAGTTGACTTCCTCACAAAAAACAAGAAATTCATTTAAAAACAAATCATACAGTTCTTTAACTATACTCGCAGCATTTCTATATCCCACAGTAAAGCAGACTATCGGCATTTAAAATCAAAATACAGACCAAGTTATCTTTGTTGTTTTTCGTAAAAGTTTAAGTTAAATAATTAATTTTCTTTTTAAAAATAAATAAAACATTTCTTAATTATGGCTTAACAAAAATAATGAAAACAAAAGTGCAAACAGAAGTAAAACTATAAATAAAAATTTGCTTAAATAACCATCTAAAGTTAAATTGAAAGTGTTAGTAGATAAAACCAGACTATCAATTTTGGGTATAATCGACACCGCATCAACCAAAGTCTCAACAATAAAAAAGCCATGTGCGTTTTAGAAAACTAAATTCAAGAAAAGTCAAAAGAAACGGATATAGTATATACAAGTTACCACCAAGTACAAGTTGCGAACAAAACTTCCTACTCTCCAGACGAAGCTATTAAAATCGGTAAAACTTTAATAGTGCAATCGCAGCAGTTATTTTATGTTGTTTTAGTTATATTCCATTTCAAGCTCAATAATAAAGCTTTGTTGTGACAATATCTGGCACCTTTATCATTTAAATACTGTAATTAATCAACTTAGTCCCGTTTCACATGAAACATACGATACGCGCTACGCCGTACGCTCGAGGTAGCGCGTAAAGCGTTTAGATCTTTTCACATGGAGCTGTAATAAAATGCATTTGAAAAAATGAACGCAGACGTTGTTGCCATTGCCGCACCTTTTATCGTCTTGTGGAAGGCAAATGCAGAAAAGCAAAAGGGTACACATGTCAAGCCTAAATTTGATATCAGTTAAACGCGCGACGTTGCATGTGAAAGGATTGTATAGATGCTATGCCATCACGCTCCGCGTAGATACGTGGAGCGCGAGGGCTGAGCGTGTGCTCTCAACGTAAAATTTAACGCGCGCGTGTTCCGTTTGAAAAACGCGCCCATGTGAAACCTTGTATCTCGTACAATGCAAACCTATTTTCAAGCGTAGAGCGTACCGTACGCTTCATGTGAAACGGGACTTAGTTAATTTACAAAAGATTTGAACAAATCCTTATATAAAATTATTTAGCACTTTCTTTTCAAAGTTTAAGAAAAATCTTACTCAAGAAGTTTTGCAGTTTTTATCTCCCTTTGTCTAAACAATGATAGTTCTGTAAGAAGGATACAGTGATTCAAACATACTGTGGATCTTCTTGAGTTATATCATTTTTAATTTAAATGTAAATAATGGTAAATTGACTGTTAGATTATTGCTAAATATGTTCTGTTTTTAATATTACTGACTGATTTTTTAGTTAAGAAAACGGCTTTTCAAAATTCCTAAATGGCCTATTGTTTGTTTACATCTTTACCTGCTGTTTTACTGAAAAATTCGTCGTTATTTAATTAGTCTTCACCAAGACTCTTTTAAACGCTGTTATTTATGAACAAAGTATGTGCATTTATAAACATTTTTATACAGTATTTGTAGCATAACCTCATCAATTACTACTTTGTATTCATTACTCTAAAATCTGTATTTAATTCCAGCGTTAGTTCTACATACAATAACTAATTTTTTCTGGAGATTTTTACGTTACTTACTTTCTGTATTGTCTCAGCTGTTATTTACCAACATGGAATCTAAATCGAAGAAAACCGTTCATTACGAAGCCAGAAATATTATTAAAAATGCTGTAGACAGAGTAGTTTCAGAGGTACATTATTGTCAATGCCGGTGTATCATATGGTTTTGTTAATAATGGCCTTTTCATCTTTAAACCTAAAACCAAGTCTAGTGACTATCACCACGGTATAAACCATAGTTACTTCATGCAGTGGAAGGAATAACAACTCGACAATAATTCGAAAATAATAAGATTTACAAGAAATAAAATGCGTAAAGCAGAACTAATAATGTTAGTGACACAGTTTAATTATACAAAAACATATTATTTAGACGAACTCCTTAAAAAACACGGTCATATAGTGTTGTTTGCCATCTTACCTCTGCGACTTAAATCTGATTGAGTTGGTATGAAGTAAAACATAACACCGCTATTACTAATGTTACACAGAGTGGTCTGGAGATAGAAACCTTAGTGAGAAATGCATTTTCTGAGACTTAGCCCAAGAAATGTGGCAATGTGATGAACTGCTGGATGTAACTGCGGAAAACCTGTCGTTTATGGCGAACACTGGATCATCCGACAATGAAAGTTGTAATGGAGAAAACGAGTGGTTGAAATGATTGATTTTTTACAATTGTCTTTTTCGATATGAATAAGTAATTTTTAGAATTACTTTTAGAAATATGTAATTATTATATTTTGTAATGTTCTATTTTATAAAGGTAAATATGTAATTACAATTTATCTTAATAATTATTAAAGCCATAAAGTGTTTTTCTGAAATAATCTCAAACAAGGTCTAGTGATTATCAACACGGGTAACCTATGAATGATTTAAACTTCCCACTAAAATACTTTTCATTTTGAGTGTACCTTTAAAATTAAAGTGACACCAGCCACGCTTCTCCAAGGACTTTGTTTACACTGCAAAAGCTTTTGTTAATATAGATAGGTGATGCAATGCGTAATAAACCAGATTAACAATACAAATCATTAAAATTTATCAACAAAAAAATAAATAACAAACTAAGTGCAGTTATCATTCGATAAGTGACGATATAAATTAACGCTTCTTTGATTTTTTATTTAAAATTTAATGTCAAATTGCTAAGTTAATAAAATTAAAGTTCGACACAATAATATAAATACGAATTGTTTGTAAGATTTCCGCCAATTACGCCGCTTTTTTCAATTATGGCTTAAACTTTGGTTAAAGTATATCATAATAAATTATTACTTAATGAGTAAACTCAGTTTAATTTTATAATAGTGTCATATCATTGATCATTGGTTATGTACTAATCAATAATATGACAGAAGTTTGAAATTAAACGTAGTTTACTTAAACATCTACATTATAATGGAATAGTAATTTTAAATAAACCTTGTTTTAGTTATATAAATTACCACCAGACCAACTTTAATTTTATCCTTAAAATGCAGATTAAAAATTTCAATGCTATTAGGTTTAATTTAAAACCAGTTAAGATTAAAAAAAAGAAAAGATCACAAAAAATTACTTTTGAATTACACACTTTGTCGATTTATATTTTACAAAAACAGACTGAAAAGAGATTTGATAAAAAGGTCATCAAAATAAAATATATTTTGAATAAAGATGATTTACTTTTAACGTTTCAAGGTTAACAAGTATTATTAACTTACTGAAAATATTTTTTTTCATGTTTTTGAATATACATACATAGTATATATGTAGTATAGATTTATTGGTTACTTGGCAAAAGCAAACGATCGCTAAATTTTTTGCTGTAGTAGCAAATGCTTCGGTTTGGTTGCTATTTTAGCGTATAAGTTTTTGCGAGCATTCTGTGTTTGAGGGGTATGATATATTACCACCGAACATAACCCGCGCGACATTGAGATAGATTCATGTGATAGGATATACGACCGTTGGGTTTTATAAAAAATATACGAATAAAATTTATATGGTATCTTTGGTGTCACCTTTATACTGCCTTGTGCCACCAATAACTTTAAGAAAAATAAATAAAAATTAAAGTTATATGTATATACCCATTCATACATGTGGTTCAACAAGAACGCTAGCACTAATATTAGTTTCTCGTAATTTTAATTGAACAGTATGTACATAAAGAAATGAGAGTTCATATTTACTAGAAATAAATCAATACTTTTAATGATAAAGAAAATCAATCAGAAAAAAAAAACTTTATTTTAGTTTGTGCCATAACTAAACAACGTTATTATCAGAGAATACAGGTTTGGCAATATAGAACAACAAACATATTACCAGCCACAGATAAATCTAATTAAGTTAGATTAATTACGTGGGCTGCAGATCTGAGAATTTCTGCGTTGGCCAAGTTATAAGCATGTGAATGTAGTATAGTATCTAGAGCAATTGCAAATATAACATGACAAATGCAAACTGTTTATAAAGTACAAGGGCGGATACTCGTAATAGATGTCTTGCAACGGATAGTTTTGATACTTGCAAGCCCTTTAATTGTTACATAATGTAAAGATTAATATGCGATATATTGTCCATGGAATAAACTTAAATGTTCTTACACTATAAATTTATTCCTCTGTAAAAGCACAAGTGTATAACTTTGCTATTAGTTAGTTATCGAATAAAATTTGATTTGCAAATTAATAAAAAAGCAAGAATCTAATGTATTTTACTGTGAACAAACAGCCAAAATTAAAGTAAATACAAAACTGCGCCCGGGAGATATTGTGCCAAGTATCCACGAAATACTTTAAAAATATTTAAATCAAAAATTAGTTAAACATATTTAGAATAAAGTAATCGATAACTTTCATCTTAAACATGTTTATCTGACATGTTTAAACGAAATCTTTTTTTTAAACCTTTGTTCAGTTACTTCTATTTGGCGGGGCAATGAAACCACTTCTGGTAGCTTTAAGCGTTGACTTCATTAAACCATTATTTATTAAAAATTTCATTAAAAATGGTACAACATTTTTTTATGAAAAAATTACAAAACACGTTAACTTTTCTTTGCATGCAGTTACACAATAACTATAGACATTCCAAAAGTACACTCAACAACACAACATTTACATTAAACATTAATTATAATATGTTAAGTAATTAAAATTTAAAAGACACACAATGTATTCATACAAACAATGAATTAAACTCTTCTAACAATATTTAAAGTCAAGGTAAATGGATAATAATAACAGATAAAATTAACTATTGGGGTTCCTTGCATTACCTATTTGATTTTTGAAATTAAATTTTTATAAATACTACTTAAGTTCTGTGTAACTGTATTAAAATTTACATGATTACTATATTTAGTTATGTAGATTATTTCTGATATTAATTTTTTTTGGTATTTACTTTCCACGTTCAAAATTATTGGGTTATTCATATCAAAATTATGTCCTGTATCTGGGTGGTGTTAAGATAAGACTGACTCTCCTTTTTTATTAATCGTTTTTTGTTTAATTTGGCCCACATAGCATTTGTAGCACACCATGCAATCGATTTTATATATGTATAACATTATGTTTGTTTAGTAAGTAGATTTTATCTTTTATATTGGTGTACAGCATGTTGTAAATATTATTTTTGTGTAGTTATGTGGGTATCTAAGGTTTTAAGAATAAGAATTAGGTTTTCAGTTAGACCAGGTGCATTGATCATTTTGACCTAAGTTACAATAGAGCAATAGACTGGTTCACAGTTTACATATGTACAGTAGTGTGATTATAAGGGGCAACACTACCTGCTTAGCAATAAAATTTATTGTATTACAAAAATTCACTGGTATTGGTCAAAACCGTATTAGACCATTAATCCTGTATATTAGTTTATGACTCCTAATAGCTCTTTTCAGCACAAAATAAAATTTCTTAATTCTTGTTTGTACCGTGAAAGCGTGAACATTACGAAAACTTGGAAAAGTTGAAATGATTATCGGAAGAACAAAAAAATATAATGATAGCTTTCAAGAATGATTGTAAAGCGTATCACTTCGATTGTTAGACGATTTTTGAAAAAATATTCCGAAACAGGCTTTACAAAAAATAAAACACGTTATAATCAATAAAGGAAGACAACGGTCCGAGATGATTGAATGCTACAATGTTAGTATCTACAAAATCAAACTTTCAAGGATCACGTAATTGCATTTTCCAGGATGATTTTACTGTGTCGTCGAACAAAAATTCTGTATTCTAAATCTTTATATATTTTTATAACTATGTAATGGAGTATTTTTGGTCTTTAATTACATATAAATTGATGGTATTTTTTGGGAATTAGACCTTAGCTGAGAACTACTTTTATAACTTCAATGGTAAAAATCGCCTGACGTGGCCAGGTAATAGCCCAGATTTTAATCCAATAGAAAATTGTTGGTTTGTGGTTTCCAAAAAAAAAAAATCGAGAAAAAACCAAAAACGAAGACTGCATTAAAAGAGGATCTTTTTTCGGTATGAACGGAAGCGCTCGATTTAGAATATTTGCAAAATTTAGTTGTTACGTCCTTGTAAATATCCTTCTCAATTTCTCATCGGCCTCTCATTTTGATCTGTTGCCCTCTTTTACAGTTTGTTGATTAGTGTAAGGTATTAGGTTATCAACCCCGACCGTAACGGTACTTGAAAGGGACAGCTTTGGTCGGTACGTGAAGGTAAGCAAGAGTAGCAAACCAACGACCGAGGACACTGAGGTTTGATCTGTCTAAAGGTGAACATAACTTTGAGTAATAAAGCATTTTAAATAAAGACGGTTGTTTATTAATTTATTAATAACGGTACCTAACTTTGGCGATATCTAACATTGGCGACGAGGTGAAGTAAAGTGACTTAAAACATTTAATACAGCGGGTGTAACGCGTGATTTATTACTGGCAGAAGTTAAAGTGTCGGGTTCTATTGAAAATGGCGGGATTAATTGGAGTTATCGAGCGATTTAGTCATGTAGGCAACGATTGGTCAGTGTATCAAGAGAGACTCGAACAATTCCTGGAAGCCAACGGAATAGAAGACGTAGGCGGATTAAAGAGAAGATGTGCGGTTTTAATAAGTCAGCTGACAGCAGAAACTTACAAATTGTTGAGAGACTTATCGTATCCACATAAACCTAGTGAAAGTACGTACAAGAATTTGTGCGAAATAATGACAAAACATTTCAGCCCAAAAATCAGTGTTTCGGGAACGCGCGGAATTTTACAACGCGATGCAAAAGGCTGATGAAGCAATCACTGAGTGGCATGCGCGAATAAAAAACCTAGCGATAAATTGCAAATTTGTAAACTTGGACAAAGTATTGCGCGATAAATTCGTCACAGGCTTAGTGAAAGGGTCGATTTTAGACAAACTGTGTGAACAAAAGTTTAAGGAGACGTCGACTTTAGAAAGCGTGGTGGAAGTGGCGCTATCCAAGGAAGCAAGTTTAGCGTCCAGCGCTAAGCCGACGGCAAGTGTCAATTGGGCTCAAAACAGCGGCAAACCACGAGAAAAGGCACAACGAAACCAATCAAGCAGCCAGAGCGGAAAGCAGTGCGACAGTTGCGGTAAAATTCATTTACAAAATCAAACTTGTAAGCAAAAAAAAGTAAAATGTTTTAAATGTAAGACAATAGGTCACTATGCAAACAAATGTCCGAAAAATATTAAACAGGCAGGTAGCAACTTTGTTGATGTTACAGATCATGAGGTAGAGGAACTAACTCTTTTTAATATTAAGACAAATGTAGATAATCCAATTAAGGTAACTGTAAAAATTAATAGTAGGATTTTAGAAATGTAGGTCGATAGTGGAGCCGGTGTAAGTTTAATTTCAAATGAGTTATTTACAAACAAATTCAATGATTGTAGCTTAAAACCCAGCAAGGTGATCTTAAAAGAATACACAGGCAAAACTACCGTACCGGCGGGGTACTTTACTGCTAAAGTGGAGTACAAAAATGAAATCAAAGAGGTTAATTTTCATGTTGTCGAAAGTGGTGGACCACCATTATTAGGTAGAGACTGGTTACAAGCATTTAATTTGGTACTGACAAAATTGGGGAACAATGAGAGGAACATTTATTTTGCTAAAACCATTAAGTTAGAACAAATCTTAAAGGAGTACGAAACCCTATTTGACAACACGTATAAGTATGACACGGTTCATTTAAATTTAAAACCTGATGCTAAACCAATTTTTTGCAAACCGAGACCAATTCCTTTCGCGTATAAGGAAAAAGTAGAAAACGAATTAGATACGTTGCAAAGGGACGGCGTAATTGAACCTGTAGAAACAAGCGATTGGGGAACACCTTTAGTTCCGGTTTTAAAACCCGACGGCTCCATACGTTTGTGCGCGGATTATAAAACTACCGTGAATAAATATGTGGTTGAGGTTCGATATCCTTTGCCACGCGTAGAGGAAATTCTGGCAATATTGCAAGGGGGTATTAGTTTTAGCAAAATCGATTTAAGCATGGCGTACGCTCAATTAGTATTAGATGAGGAGAGCCAAAAAGTTCTTGAGTGGAGTACTCATAGAGGTATATTTAAAGTACGGAGACTACCATTTGGTATTTCTCCAGCGAGCGCGATTTTTCAAAAGAAAATCGAACAATTATTGCAGGGAATACCGGGGGTAGCGAACTTCTTAGACGACATAATAATCACCGGAAAAGATGAAAGAACGCATTTAGAGAATTTAGAGGAAGTTTTCAAACGTTTGTCTGAAGCCGGGTTAAAAATTAAACGCGGCAAATGCAAATTCTTTAAATCCGAAATAACTTACTTAGGGCACGTAATAACTAAAGAAGGGATTAGGAAGTCGCAGGAAAGAATAGAAGCAATTTTAAAATCTCCGGTGCCAACTAATGCAAAGCAGGTAAAAGCGTTAGCAGATATGGTCAATTATTACGCCAGGTTCGTTCCGGGATTATCGCAAACAATGAAACCATTGTACGATCTTTTAAAAAAGAACGCAAAATTTGTGTGGGACGCACGGTGCGAAAAAGCGTTAAATACAATAAAGAAGGAAATCGTTTCCGCTAAAATCTTATCGCATTTTAATTCGGAACTACCCATTATTGTTACTAGCGACGCATCTCAAGACGGTATAGGGGCATCTTTGTGCCATCGTTATCCTAACGGGCAGGAGCGACCGGTAGCTTTCGTTTCGAGAACGTATGCACCAGCAGAAAAAAATTACTCTGTTATTGATAAAGAGGCATTAGGGATATATTTTGCGGTCAAGAAATTTCAAAATTATTTATTGGGGCAAAAATTTATCCTACGAACGGATCATCAACCATTAATCGCGATTTTCGGTAAAAAAAAATAAGGGCATCCCTAAAATAGCTGCAAGTCGATTGCAAAGATGGGCTATTTTTTTGTCTGGTTTCAATTACACGATTGAATACATTAAGGGACAAAACAATGCCATAGCCGATACTATGTCGCGACTACCGTTACAGAATTTGGAAAAAGATGTGTCGGAAGGTTTGACGTATTTGAATTTCATTGAACCGGAAAACACGCCGGTTGACAGTAGTCTAGTGAGAACGGAATCGGATAAAGATCCTATAATTAAAAGAATAATTAAGTTAGTTATTAAAGGGTGGCCAGAGTCAGTTAACCAAGATTTGGAACTAAAACCATATTTTGTGCGGAAGAACGAATTAACCGTAGTTAGGGGATGTTTAATGTGGGGATACAGGGTAGTCATTCCGAAGCGCATTAGATCAACCTTGTTAAACGAATTACATGCAGGACACCAGGGCATAGTTCAGATGAAACCCGTGGCACGCTCATACATATGGTGGCCCAACTTAGATAAAGAAATAGAAACTATTACAAAAGCATGCATTCCGTGTTTGAAGACGCGATCAGATCCACCAAAAGCTGATTTAATACCGTGGACTAAATCATCTCGAGTAGGAGAGCGTGTACATATAGATTTTTTAGATTTTAACAATAACGTTTACCTAATTGTCTTGGACAGTTACAGTAAATGGGTGGATGTGCACGATATGAACAATAACGCGAGTGCAAAGAAAACAATTCATAAATTAAGGGCAACATTTACTAGTTTGGGGATACCAGAACTTAGTAAGTAAATTAGTAAGTAAACAAATGAAAAAATTTTTAGAGATGAATGGAATAAAACAGATCACAACACCAACGTTTTATCCCGCTACGAACGGTGCGGCAGAAAACGCCGTAAAAACCTTTAAAAAAGCCTTAAAAGCGGCTATTTCAGATGATAGGAATGGTGGGGTTGAGATAAACACATTAATTAGTAGATTTCTTTTAATATATAGAAGTACGGTACATAGCACAACGGATGTATCACCAGCAAAGCTTTTTTTAGGTAGGGAATTAAGAACGCGGTTAGATTTAATACGTCCGAAACCGGGGGAAATTACGATCTCAAAAGGGAGGATACACGCAAACAATTCAAAATTGGAGATAAAGTTATGGCGCGAGACTATAGAACACCTAACAAAAAACTTTGGGTGCCCGCGATAATTAAAGAACGTTTAGGAGAGAGGACATACGTATGCGAAGTAAGGAAAACTAAGCAATCGTGGAAAAGACATTTAAATCAATTAATTAAACGTATACAAAATAACAGTACAGAAGTAGGTGATCAAACGCAAATATGACCACGGTATATGCGACGTCTTATAGGGAAATCGAATTCCGCAGATAATCAGACAAATTTGGGGGAAAATAATACTGAACCAGATTCACCCAATAATGATGGTTGTGTACAAGTTCGCAGAAGTGAACGAACACGATCAGTTCCAAAACGTTATGGCAATACTGTGTAAATAGCATCTAATGACAAGTGTAGGTTAAGAATCGATTATAAGATAAGTACCTATGTAAGAGAAAAGTAAACATTTTTGAAGCTTATTTAGTATTGTAAAAGATAGGTCACATTCTTAAAAGGGAGGTGTAAGGTATTGGGTTATCAACCCCGACCGTAACGGTACTTGAAAGGGGCAGCTTTGGTCGGTACGTGAAGGTAAGCAAGGGTAGCAAGCCAACGACCGAGGACACTGAGGTTTGATCTGTCTAAATGTGAACATAACTTTAAGTAATAAAGCATTTTAAATAAAGACGGTTGTTTATTAATTTATTAATAACGGTACCTAACTTTGGCGATATCTAACAATTAGTGATGTTATCAAGTTGAACACTTGATATAGTCTTTTCATAACTTATGATCGAGCCTCCTGTTTTGTTACGCTTCTTGTGTTTCCCACTTTTCCACGTATCGTAATCTACAGAACTTATATATTGTAAATATTATGTGATTAAACTCCGTTTTACTAATAATTTAAGTCCCGAGGCTGACTCATAATAAAGAATCCATATGATTTTTGGAAAGTGCCAACCTTAAACGATATGTGTCAAAACTTCATGACGATCCGAGCATTATTAATTATTTTTATTTATTAAATGATAATATTTTTTTAGAGTTAATGATGTATTTATTTATTTATGATAAACTTACAAGCTTTCAATCTTGAGCTAAGTTCTTCGACCGTAAAAAAATATTATGTTTCATAGTTAAACGTTTATATCTAAAATTCATTTTGAATTTGTGGTGATAAGAATGAAACAGTTGTTGGCGTTTTCATTGTATTTTTAAGATGATTTGTTAGTAGTGGATCAAGTTTAAGTAAAGACATTGAATAATCATATCAGACATTCAACCTTTGGTTGGGTTTTTATGCAAGAGATGGCGAACGTGTTTTGCTTGTCTAGATCATAACCGTCACGTCGTTGACAATTAGCACTGATTTTTCTTCGTAGCGTTATGCTCGCGCCTATCTAACGTTTAAAGCGATAAGACACGTCCTTCTTCACAATCATTTGTAAACATAAACCTTTTACAAATTACATTGCACATAAAACAAAACACACTTTTTCTTTCTAGTGTTAGTCAATAACTAAAAATTATAAGATTTTTTTTATATATTTCTAACTATATAAATAAAAAATGAAAAAACACTTTTTATGTACAATGTAAGTACTAAATTTCAAATTTACATCATAAAGCTTACATTTTTAATCTAAAACTGAAAATCAAATAGTAAACTAAAAACTAAGGACGCTAAAACTTTTACTTTACTTTTAAATCGTTTGACATCTTGATACTATCTGGCGATTAGTTAAAATACTTAGGTGGTAAAACGTTAACTGATTTTTGGCATTTTTAATATGAAGGAATACATCCGCGAGAGCTGAGGCTCTTTGATACAGCCTAGCTAGAATAAACATATTAAGCTAGATGTTTTAAATTGCATTAAAAGATTACTAGTTTTAGGATATTTTTTTTCTTTACAGGATTGCAAAAAACCTAATTTCGTAATTTTATATTTTGTACGTTGGCAAAATTATTACGATACAGGCAGTGCAAATCAGAAATAATATGAGTACAAAGACTCTCTCTCTGTTCTTGCTTACTACCCTCCAAACTTTTTCACATATTTTAAAAAAAACGACAGTGATTTAACGCCATTTAGTTACTGTGATTATACTCGTAAAACTTTGAAACCATTTTTTTGTTTTGTTTTTTTTTTCCAACCAGATTTATAGAATAATGAAACGACCAATCCTAATTTTGAGTTAATTTTAGTAAATATTTTAAGAATTGATAAAACAATTTTGTAGGTTATTAAATAAGAAATTTACTACACAAAACCCAAACTCAATCGGTTAAGAAATACTCTCGAAAAATAAATTAGAAGTTTTACATTGTGCAAAATTATGTTGGGAATTGTATTGCTTTAATTTAAAAAACAATTACGTGCATTTACAATCTCAAGTTATTTTTATCTGTAAACGCTATGATTGTGCACGTATTAATTGTCATCATTCGGAGAAAGGTAGTGATAAGCGCTGACCTATATAAATGAACGCGTAAATACTAGACGACCTTGAGCGTAATATTAAGTCGAATGTCATTCATTTTAGAATTATGCGCTGCTATTAGAAGTGCCTAGTATAATAGTATATTGTACGCCACTGTAAGTACCGTTGCGACTTGTGTTGGCCTCTCGCCATCTATCCCTGTTAGACCCCAACTAGTCCGGTTACAAGTCTTATATGATCAAGTCAATGGTAAAGATAATAAGTTTTTGATATTTGAGAAAAATTTTGTATCATCAGGTACTTCATACAACCTAATAGCTGATGCCATATATTTAGCCATTGTTCTTTTTGATGATGTGAACTAGTTTCATGGCTAATCAATTCATCTTTTACTTCGATTTATTAAAACCAGATGTTGCAAAAGATGATTGCGTAGCGGAATTTAATGTAGTAAACAGTAAGCGACAAAAGCAGCATGCTACATTATTTGTTGGTGAATATAATAATCCAAAACGATTAATTTTTTGTTCCTTCTGCATCGACCCGTCGAAAATATCAAGATTTTAGCATTAAACGATTAGCTGGTGTTGCTAATAAATTTACACTGGATTTGTTCTAAACCGTGGAACTTCTGATGTAGTTGGGTCTCCATCTATAGAGTCTTGTATTTGTTGTGGTATCGCATACAATTTTAGTAGCAGTAGAACTACAGGCTGAATCTGATTCTAACTTTTTTTTTTACTTTACTTTACTTCTTCATATTTTTTTATCTTCTGTGTTTTGCGATTTTTGAGTTAAATATGATTCCATTATTATTCTGGATTTCTAAGCTTCCTTTCCTATAGTTTTCTTTTCTGATGTCTGTTAAGTTATGTACTAGCATTAACACGCAAAATGTAAAAACGAGAACTTACTTTATTGCAAATTGCAAACAATGTAATAATGAAATTTGACTATTGTCTATTGTCTCTTCAATTATTTTATTAAACATTGTTTACAATTTCACTCATACATAATTCACTGAATAATAGAAACGTCTAGATGTTTTGTGTCAACGCTCAACATCCGACTTTGCTTCCTTATCGCACTTGACGTGACTCATAAGCTTTTGAACTTTCCGGCTAGCACCACATAGTTCAATTGCTCAATGTAATCGAGGCGATAGCGGATGGCTGAATAAAAGCTTTAAAATAACAAGCGTGATCTGTACGTGCATTTTTTTAAAAAAAATTATTAATTTGAAGTATATTTCTCAGAAATCAATCACCAAATTTAAAAAAATAACAATTTTCCGCATAATCTTGTCTGTCTTGGAAACCGGCGCTCCCTGCGTGTGGCGCCCGGGGCATAATAGACCCCCTTTACAAGTTTTCATGATGCTACTTTGGAATTTTTTAAAGAAATACAAAAAAGGAATTTATTGTGTTGTTTAAACACTTTTCTAAAACCGTTTCAGTAAAGCAATGGTTTAATAAATGTTATGAAAACTTTGCTATATTAAAAGCAACCGTCAAACGTTGGCCTACTGAATTTCAATATCGCCGTACAAGCACCGATGATGATTCACAATCTCACAAGTCGTTACGATAGAAAAATACCACTGCCTAATTGCAGACTTTAAAAAATGCTCCAGGGAACAAGATAATAAATGTACGCTACTAAACTTACATGTAAAAATGTAAATATTACTCTAAAGTCACCAAAAGTTGTCTAAATAACACATCAGAACAATCGCCCTAAAGTAAATTAGACGGACCCCTTTCGAATAATACAATTCTGAAGATGAGCTTACTAAAAGCTCGAAACGTCTAAATAATTTTAATATATTTTTATAAATATTATTGGTTGACATAATATTAATTTTAATAATATATAAAAACCTATAACAATGTATCCTATTAACAATTCTTATACAGGGTGTATGTGAAATACGACTACAAACTCAAGGACTAGTTTCCTTGTTGTCTTATATAAAAATTTTTCCTTTAAAGATTTAGTCTAAAGTGGCCCAGTTTTAGGATATTTCCAATTAAAGTTTTCAGGCCGGTTCTGACTATCTAAACAAATAGAAATTGACTGTTCATTGTAATTATGCGGTAAATGGCGGACAAATGCAATTAAATCCGCGAAATGTATTGATGTATTGTGTATTTTCTTTACTTTTCCAGCATATAAAAAATAAATGGTTAATAAAATGATTAAAGCAGATACTAATGTTCATTTCTTTGCATACTGACCGAGGTTAACAAAATGTACTTTGTGTACAGATTCTAGTGTACTTGAAAAGAATGTGTAGAATAGTAATTTTAACCACAGTAATTTAACAACGCTTTATCCGATAACATTATGTTGTGTTTATTTTTATTTTTGTTGTCAGCAAATTGCTGAGAAAAAATTTACACTTCTTAGAACAGTTTATTATTATTCGTATAGTGTCAACAAGTTTGGAAACTTAATTAATTTAGGATTTATTTTGCTAAAAATGTTGATTTTTTTTAAATGTTGTAATGGAACTTTCATTTTGACATTTTTTGCTTGTATTTATGCTCTAATTTCACCTGCTAAAATAACCTGTTAATAAGATATACTCTATAGAGTTTCTTAACCTATAATATTATTACTATATATAATAAAGTTGGGGCCTAAATTGTCTCTCTTAGTAAAAATTGCCCTTATTTTTTTAGCAACAGTATAAATTTTAAGTCATAATTGAATTGTTTTTATATCTAAAATGATTTTTAATTTTAATAAATTTACATTTAGTTGGTTTTTATTTTTTATATCTTCCAATATTTTTTTTTAAATTAATTTCAATATCTAAACAATCCCCACATCTAATAAAAACTAGTTTACTTATTTCCACCCAGAATAGTGGAAAATTGTTGTTAGCCAAACGCAACTCACAGCTGTAGTTTCTAAGCAGTAATAAGATTAAAGTAGTAAAGTGAAACCATCCTTAAACAATAAAAATCACAATGTACAACTACTGTCAAATCAAAGCAGATTTGTCGTATTCTAATACTGAATTAATTTCCACCATTTTTAATAATCACGTTTACACATTTGGATTACTATTTTTTAGTCGCTTAACTATACTGACTTAAATACTTGTTTCTTTTGAATATTTTTTTGCTTAAATACGTAATAAAAAAAACAGTAAACTATTAAATTTAATAAAGTGCTTAATTCCTTACAAAGCAGATACTAGCTAATGATAAATTGTACCTTACATAAAATTGTAGTATTATTTTTCAACCAAAGATTAAAAATATTTTATGCATCTGGCTTCCTCTTAATTTCTTTTTAAAGAAACCTGTGTTTTCCGAAACATAAATTAAAAATTGTCAGTGTGAATATATAAAAACAAACAAAACGATAGATAACCACAAGAAGTATAAATTGAGTTACACGAAAAGAGTATTATATTTAACTGTAAAGAAAAATATGATTGAAAAAAATCTGTACAAATAGTTAAACTAATAAATGCAAAAATAAGCAAATAATATTACCTGTAATGCCTACTAAAAATATTAACACATTCAAAAACTTTTCTTGCTAGATAATCTACTAAAAATAATTTCTCGAAAAATATGATATACACAAACATCAGAGTGATCTCCATATTTTACAACGAAACTGAAAAAATAGCAACAAAACAATAATTGTTTTGTTTTAGAATTATTCTAAAGATTTCCCATACTCGCTGACGAGACGTTATTAACATTTGAGCCGTCTAAGTGATATTCGCCGGAGCGCTGTGTAACACCACGCACGAGATTTGCATAAATTTTTTAGGCGATAATTAGTTAAACAAATAAATAAATTTTAAAAATTTTCTCGTTGATTGAATTATATATAATTACATGACTACCAACACTGTAGTTTGGCAAATTAAGAATTTCAGGTTTTGATCGTTTATTAAAATTTGTTTGTGGAGTAGTAAATGTATAAGCATCAACGTTTATAATTCACGATAACGTTGTCTTATACAAATATTACATACGCAGTATTTTAATTAAGATGTAAACGATAGATTATGATTTGCCGCTAGAGACCCCGCTAGATGGTCTAGCGATTAGGTTTAGGTTTACAACATTACCTGATTTGTACTTTTTCTTACAATAAGTAAAAACTACAACAGTAGACTATGAATTTCTTGTAAATACAGTAACCTTATTTTGTTACATTACGCATTAACGGGTTTATATTTCTATTTTGTAGTTTTGGGTAGTAATTCAATTTTCGCTTTCGGGCTATGGAGGTTTCCGCATCAATAGGAAAAAGTATACATAGGGTATACAGTATACTCTTCCGGAACCAAAAAAGTTTTCGTTATATGCAGACTTCCGTATCAAAGAGGTTGCCTATTGACAGATTTCACGTATTATACTATAAAAAAAAATGAGTAGTCATTAAAGAAAGAAGTAAATTCTTCCTATGTTATTAATTAATTGTATTTATAGCCGTTATATAATAATAAAAATAAGTTAATCAAAATTAAAACTATAATACAAAAATTATAATACTTTGGTGTTTTAATTAATTGTCACAAATTTAGACATTTATATTAAAGAAAGACTTATTCGAAACATGTAATCGGTTTTTGTACCTTAACTTAAACTAGTTGGTTGGAAAATAACACCGATGTCACATAATTCTTCTAAATGGGATAATATGGATTACACAATCGTTTTGTTACAAAGAATACATGTAAACGTAACGTAATAGAAGAGACAAAGAAGCTTTTAGTTGAAATTAATCGTTTTTAATTAAATCTATTAAAAAATTTAATTTACAGAAGTATTCATGTTGGCCAGATATCTTTCCTTTGTAAAAAATCTGCATACATTAAAAATCATTTTATGCTTCAACTAATTACACAGTTAATTTTTTTAATTATAATAAAACATTTTATTATCCGAAACAAGTATACTAATTTACATCTCATAAATACACAAACATAATCGATGCGTTTCGAGTATATACTGAATAAATTATGTGCACATATAGCTATTTATTTATTATGTAAAAAACACTTTCCATTAAAAACAGTACTAATACCTCGTAATTAGTCAGTGTAAATAAATAATTAAAACGTAAAACAGATACAAATATCTAACAACGTATGAGTAACACGTAATGTATAATAGATTTTCAATTACAAAAATTTTAACTAATTAAATAACTTGATAACGAAGCGAGAGTTCCTTAAAACTTCAAAAACAAAATGAAAATGTTTTGAGTTAAAGGCTAGAACACCGTATTAAAATTATCAAAGCGAGATTTGCGGCTCAACCACAACATAGAACAGCAAGAAGTTTCAAACTTATTTCCGAGCATCAGGCCAAAAACATCCCTTCAAAATTAAAATGCTTAAGGCTAAACTCATCTGGACGCAACGTTATGTTAACTTTGTAGTTAAATCAGCATGGCGTAATTAAAGTTTAACGAATCTAATGACAAAGACTTGCTTACTGCGCCAGCACTGTTTATTAAGACGTTATCATGTATAAAATCGAAGCGGTTAAAAAATAAAATTAGAAATTAGGGTTATATCTTGAAAATTAAGATAAACAACCTTCCTAATAGCTTCGCAATTACTTGGAAAATCCTTAATAGAGTTTTATTTTCTCTGTACGATGTTTTCGCCTCATTCACCCTTCTCTTGTTTTCTGGATCGACTTTCATTAAACTAAAATGACGTAGTACCTCAATACGAGCGAAATGGATAATATACTTGATAAAAGATGCTATTTCGGAATCGTAAAGCTCTTTGATAGACCTCCAAAGATTCCTTAATGGCTCAAGAAAATTCTCCGCACTTATGCTGATTGCTATCTGTAAGTTATATCTATTATTACAGAGAAAATCATATAAAGTCAGTTTTGCATGGTGCTAAGATTATTATACGTAATTACTATACACTATTTTATCATTAACAAATATTTTTTACAGACTATTTGTACACAACCTAGTAGTAGAAGCTTAATCCATAAAATGGTATGTACATGAATACTAATAATGTCAGAAAAGGTATTTCTAAGAGACAAAGATACAGAATATTATGTAATTATAATTTTTTTAATCCCCTTACGGCCAATCTAATTAGATTAGACTGCAGTGCAGACACTCAATGTGTACTTACTACTCATCATTTATCAAAACAGAAAGATACTGTACAGAATATTAATGGACTGATTGGAACTTGTGTTTGTAATTGTTTGTCTACATACAGATAGCCTCTAGAGATTGCATCAGAAAATTGAATTTCTAAAATTAAAAGAAGCTATTGTATTCACGCTTTTTTAACTTTATAAACAAAATGTCTTTTTCAATTTTTACAAAGGTTTTTCTACTGCTACAACACATTTGTCAGATTGTTGGCCATGCCGCAGTGTTGTATCGATCAATATTCTGCTTTAGACTGTTCTAAAGCGCATGAAATTACAGAAGCGAATGAATTAATAAACCAAATGTAGAGAGATCGATACTTATTAAAATATGTTTTTTTTATTTGTTTAAACAATAAAACTATTTACATCACCTTGTACAAGATCAATGTGTAATTATAATTATGCAAATAGCATAACAATGAAAAATTTCATCAATTTCTATCGAAAAGCTGCTAATAAAGATTCGAAGGAACTTAATCCATCGAATCTGTAACAAGAAGAGTTGTTTAGAAGGAAAATTGTTTTAATTAGTAACATCAATGTCACGTAAAACAACCCCGATGGTTATTTAGAAGTAAACCCCCACATTTCAATTTTCCGACTCACTAATTGGCGAGGTAGCCGACATTGGTAATTACACAAAGTAAAAGACTATAGATAAAATCAGTTCGGTTCGGTAAGCAAAATATCAAGCAAAAGCTAGTTTAGTTTTTATGACAAAGAAATGTCTTCAGACACTGCCACTTATTGTACTTCTTTAATAGGTAGTTATTGGCACTTAAACAATTTTGAGTTTTACAAAGAATCGACGTTTACAATTTTATCTTTTCCAAACTCTCCAATTTTCAAAAATAAATATTTATTTTTAAAAAAACTAGAAAGAAATAATATGAAAAATGTTTTGTTTCCAAATAAATTGCATATGTACATAGTCACATTAAAACGAAATTGTGCTCAACAAAACATGAATTTGCTACAAAGGATAATTTAAAAAATTTCCCTTTTTAGAAACTATGTACATAAACAATTTTAATATAAATGGCGTAATTAACGTATTGACTATTTTACATAAATATGTTCAACATAGAACAGTTACTTAGCGAGTTTTATGAAAAAACCTTGAAGAAAATTGAAAAAACTAATCAGTATATGTATACATGGTGATTTACGGAATTGGGCGGTTGTATTAAACGATATCTTAAACTAAAATAATTGGAACGTTGTGAAACTTCGTCTCATACCGGAAATAGTCTAAAACTTTTTTATCTTAAATGTAACCTTGTATATTTTTATTTTTTTTGTATTCTGCATGAAAAATCAGATGGGGTTTAATTATATTTTCCTATGTCTAAACCTAAACGGTTTTGAGAAAAACATAAATATTTATATTCTTGGAATTGATATTCCAATATCAAGTGACTTAATAGCACTAAAAAAATGAAGATGCATATACTTGTTCATAAGACAATATTTACAAATCTTTTACTACTTTGATTAAATTGATTTTCTTTATTATTTATTTATTTATTTATTTGTTATATTACATTATAATTTTTTTTTTAAATAGAACGGTTTAAAAGTTATTGTCCATAAATGGATTATTAATTAATTGCAATTGGTTGTATTATAAATTATTATGTTACGATAATAGCAGGCAGTGATGCTATGACATAAAGCATAACAAATCAAAAAAACTGGTGTGGTCACCACACGACTTTCCTATAAAGAATGATGAACGAATGTCTACATTTTTTTTAAGGTTATGTTGTCATAAAACCATTTTTAAGTTAAGTATTATTTCCTATCATGCTATAATTTTTTTAAAATTTTTCTCATCGATTTCGTTAAGATCATATCGACTAACCCTTATATTTGTACGCCTCGATATTACTTACCCCTTAAGTAAATCAGTAAAAAAAAATCGTGGCAGGCAGGATTCGAAACTATATTATATTTGTGAATTCATTTTAAATTACAAATTAAATATAGTTTTCACACCATTCGATTAATTTTAAATTAAAAATTAAATATCTGATAAAAGGTTAAATGTTAGAAATTTTTTAATTTGAATAAATTGGTAAAAAGAATTATCTATAAGAAACTGTAAAAATAATTCGAATAATTTACATACGAACAAAAATGATATTATTATTATTATTATTCTTCTAGTTTCTCACCGTAGTGGTGTTTGTAAGCCATGTGACGGACCGGGGCCAAGTCACATGTCTGTCTATTGCATGAACTTTCTGACTATTGTTGTTGTTTTTAGAATTACTGCTTATTGTATGTTGGTATGAATGTATAGTGGGAGATCTATTGTTTTTAAGTGTTGCTTGAATGATTTTGTTGTTATACCTGTCACAGACATTATAATTGGTACTATTGTTATTTTTTCTTGTTTCCATACTTCTTTAATTTCTGTTGCAAGAGGTGTGTATTTTTCGATCTTTTGGGTTTCTTTTTGGACTATGTTGCTGTCGTTGGGTATGGCAATATCTATAATGTATGTATGCTTTTGTGTTTTATTTAATAGTGTGATATCAGGTCTATTGCATATTATCGTTTTATCTGTGTGTAGTGTTCTATCCCAGTATAGTTTACAGTTTCCGTTTTCTAGTATAGTTTCGGGTGTGTATCTGTAATATGGTGTTTGTGTTTGTATTAAGCCGTATTTAAGTGCAAGTTCTTGATAGATGATTTTTGCTGCTGTGTTGTGTCTATCGGTGTAGTCTGTTCCTGCTAGTAGTTTACAACTTCCTGTTATGTGTTCTATTTTTTCTGGGTATTAGTGGCATTTTCGGCATGTGTCTGTCTCAATTTTTTATTTTATTGAGTACTTCTTGTAGTGTCTTGTGGCTACTACTTTATCTTGTATGGTTAGTACAAATCTTTCTGTCTCTGGAAAAAGTTGAGCTTTCAGTCATTTGTATGACAGTTGTGTGTCTATTTGTGGGTTTTGCATTATGATGCCATGTAATGTTTTTCTTGCCCAAATGTCTTTTTTGTGTTGTATTATGTTTCTTTCGGTGTTTTCTTGAATGTCATTTTGGTGTAGGTTGAGCGGGGTGCATCGTTTGTCTGCTTTTGTGCTGGCTTGATGTAACGAGGTGTTTTTGTTTATGAAATATTTTTTTAAGTTTTGTATTTGTGTGTTGTGTAATGTTTGTATATCTACGAGTCCTCTTCCCCCTTCTTTCCTGGTTATTGTAATTCTTTCAATGCATGAGTTTGGATGCAGTTTGCGATGTTCTGTTAATTTTGTTCTGTTAACTCGGTTTAACTCTGTTAGATCCGTGTCTGACCATTTGACGATGCCAAATGAGTATGTCAAGAGTGGAATCGCGTATGTATTGACTGCCTTAATGATGTTTTTGGCGTTAAGTTTTGATTTAAGCACAAGTGTAAGCCTTTGCTTGTATTTCTTTTTAAGTTGTTGTTTAATGTGCGAGTGATTTAAGCTGGTGTTTTGTTCAAAACCGAGATATTTGTATGTCTCCTGTGGTTCTAGATTTTCAAATGCTTCATTGTTTAGTGTTTCTGTAACGTTCTGTTGTTTGTATTTTCCTTTTTCTATGTGCAGCATTTTGCATTTGTTGATGCCAAACTCCATGCATGTGTCTTGTGTGAATTCTTTTGTTATTTGTAGTAGTGATTGCATTTGTGTTTTGTTTGAGGCGAATATCTTTATATCGTCCATATATAATAAGTGATTTATTGTGTGTTGTGGATTATTTTGATGTTTTATCTTAAAACCGTATGTTGTCTTGTTTAGTGTATTTGAGAGGGGGTTTAGGCATAAACAAAACCATAGTGCGCTGAGTGAGTCACCTTGGAAGATTCCTCTGTTGATTTTTATGTCTTTTATTTCTATTTGTTGTTCATATGTTTTTAGCTGTATTGTCGTTCTCCATGTCTGCATGATTGTGTGTAAGAAGTTTTGAATGTGTGCGTCTATTTTATATATTTCTAAAATTTTTATAAGCCAACTGTGTGGGATTGAGTCGAATGCTTTCTTATAATCTATATAGCATGTGATAATGTTTCGTTGTTGCTTCTCTGCTTGTTTCATAATGACGTTGTCTATGATTACTTGTTCTTTGCATCCTTGACTGTTTTTACGACATCCCTTTTGTTCTTCTGTAAGTATGTGATTTTCTATTAAGTGTTTTTCTATTTTCTGTGTAATCAATGCTGTAATTATTTTGTATAGTGTTGGCAGGCATGTGATCGGTCTATAGTTAGCTGGATTTTGTGTGTCTTGGTTTTTTGGTATTATGTATGTTTTTCCTTGTGTTAAAAACGGTGGCATACTCTGTGGTTCTAGTATGATTTTGTTAATTTGTATTGTTAGGTGTTGGTATATAGATGTAAATTGTTTGTACCAGAAATTGTGTATGTGGTCTATTCCAGGAGCCTTCCAGTTCTGTGTTTTTTGTATAGTGTTTCTGAGTTCTTCTATTGTGATTATATGGTCCGTATGTATAGGTAAGCTTGAATGTTTTTTCTGTTCTTCTGTGATCCATTGGGCTGTTTCTTTGTGTTGCTTTGGATGTGACCATATATTTTCCCAGAAATGTTTTATTTCATCTGTGCTTGGTGGTATTATTTGTATTTTTTCATGTCTTTCTAGGCTTTTGTAGAATAGTTTTTCGTTTCTGTTAAATTGTATGTTTTGTGTTTTTCTTTTGTTTGATTCATTGTATCTTTTTAATCTTGTCGTATACAGTGCTAGTTTTTGTTTTAGTGTGTCTAACGCTTCTGTTGGTGTTTCTTTGCTGTTACTGTGATTTATAATGTGCCGTATATGTTTTGTAATTTGTTTGGTATGGTTTCCTTTGCAATATTGTGTTAACCTTCCTAAGTCTTTTTCTTATGTTGTTTATTTTGTTTTCAAGTCTGATTTGCCATTTTGGTTTTGATTGTTTTCTTTCATGACTTGTTCTGTTTTGTGTGAGTTGTTTATTTTGTGTTATAACCGTAATTGCAGCGATGTAGACTAATTGATGTATATCTTCTATCGTGCTTGTGTTATGTAGGTGTTTTTCTATTAGTGTATTAACTGTGTTGATGATGGTATTTGTATCTTTTTGTATATTAGTTTTGGTAGTGGTAATCTGTTTTCTGGGTTGATTCTTGTCCATTTGATTATGTTTGTTTGTAATTCATCGTTTATTCTATCAATAGTGTTTGTATTTGTAAATCTTGGTGTTTGTGTGTGCGGGGTTTTGTTTAGTAGAGTTGATGTTGCAGGTGTTTCTGGGAGTTCTGTGTTTTGTATTGTTGTTGTTGTGGTTTGTAATGATGTTTGGAAATTGTTTTGTCTTGTATTTTTTCCGTCCAGTTCTGTGGCTATTTCTTCTTTGATGTTCTGAATATCCTCATCTGTAAGTCTTTTGTTTGTAAGAATTACTCGTTTTTGATCGACTAGCCTCTGCGGTGTAATTATGTTAGTTAATTCTGGATATGTTTCTGTGAATAAATTATAAAGTTGTGGTCGGTATCCTATTGAAATTTGTTCTAACTGTGTGGCGGTGTAGTAGCAGCGCATGACAGTAATGTTCATTTCTCGTGTCCATGTCATGCGTTGCCGGGGTTTTCCCTCCTTTGTGGTTATCTTTAAATTAGACAAAACACGTTCGGTGGGTTCATTGTTCGTAGCCGGGCCATTAATAATTTGATCGGGCTGTTCATTCCTGCGTCGTCCCCGATCTTGACGACGCACGTCCGAGGCTTTTATATTGGTAGTAACCTCTGTACACACCAGGGGATGGTTAATCTTATTGGTGGTTAGCTAGGGTCCGCGTGCTCGCTGCGCACGTAAGGTAACATACTTCCCCTTATTATTATTATTATTATTATTATTATTATTATTATTATTATTATTATTATTATTATTATTATTATTATTATTATTATTATTATTATAAGAATTATTATTATTCTTTATTGTTGTTTAATACTCACTCAGTATACAAACGTCATATACAAAAAGAAATGAAATAAAATTATTATAATATTATAGTAATATAGTATACGGACACTTGCTGACAATGTATTTTTTTAGTTCTTTTTTAAATTTTGTTGTAGACTGTATACTTTTAAGATTTTTTGGTAGATTGTTATAATAACTAATTCCTTTAGTTTAAGGACTATTTTTATATTTTGCTGTTCTACAATGGTTAACAAAAATATTTTTTTTGTTTGTGTATCATATAGGTGAACATCTTTATTTAACCTTCGGATTACCAAGCAATTTTTGAAGCGCCGATTACCAAGTGGGGTCTGAGCTAAATGGTCACTTAAATTAAAATTTAATATTTGATCACTATAGTTTAGGTTATTACTGATTATACAATAGTCTAGTCTAGTCTTTGCATTTAGATAAATTCGAGTATGTATTGTAACCATATTAGTCATATTGTGTGATTCAATAATATACTTGCCAATTTCAAAACACACCCCTATGGTTCAATTACAACAGCAGAAAAGAATACAGGAATTTCCTATTCTTCTACTTCTGATTGCACAATTACAAATTTATTTCCGTACAAACACTGAAAGAAAATGACAAAGAAAACCGCATACAGTTTTGCAAAATGATCGTAGTTAATATACAGACCCCTAATTTTTTAAATCAAATTATTTTAACAGATGAAGCTAAATTTACACACAAGCCTGTATTTAATAGAAAAAAATTTTATATGTGGACACATAAAAATCTAAAATGTAATAAATAAAAAGCGTTCCAAATAAATTTAGTTTCAATGCGTTTACAACGTTGATCGACAATAAAGTTCATTTTTTTAATTAATAACAAACCTTTAAATTCCGAAAAGCACTTGAAAATTTTGCAATGTTATAACTGCATTTCACAAAAATTTGCCATTGGAAATCTTTATCGAAATTGCTGGTATCAATTGGATGGAGTTCCAGCTCATACTTCAAACAATGTTACTACATTATTAAAAGAAATGTACAATGATCTACGGGGGAAAGATCAAAAGTCTAGTTTATCAAACACCGGTAAATACAAAAGCATAATTACGACATCGATTAGAAAAAACTTTAAAATCGTTCAATTTATATAAAATTTTATAGAAACTTTTTTGTACAAAATCATCTGTAGAACAGCATAAAATTATAAAAACAGTATTAAACTACAGGGCCTTCATTAAAACCCATTTCCCACGTGATCTAAGAGTTGAGCATCAACATTATTTTAGGTTGGTAGTGTGACAAACGTTTAGTAACATTATTTGACATTCTCGTTTGACGTTTTGTTTACATCGAGTATTATTTTTCATCGTTTTCTTTATTCTCTATATTCATATTTTGAAACATTTATTATCATAACTACTCAGCACTATTTGTGTTTTCTCTGAGTAAGTACTGAATAACAGCTGTAATTTTGTAATTTTTTAAATTTTATGTTAATAGAATTTCACGATGTTTACCGCTGAACAAGACACGATCATTGTAATGCCCATTTTCGAAGTGGTACTCGCAATCCCGATGGAACTTGGTCGTATTTTCTTCAAAGTTGCATCGATCAATTCAAGGAACATTTCCCAGAAACAAACTTTACTTATGATGCTTTCCGACAACGTAAACAAGTTCTAGTTAATCGATTTTTAAATAAGAATTGCATTTGTAAGGGGAAATCTACAAAGAGGCCTACTGTACTTACTGCACCTGTTGTTGAAGACATTCGCAATCGCATGGAACAAAGTCCTAATAAATCGGTGGCAAAATTATCTGCGGCAACAGGTATAAAATCATTTTAAGTTCTACTTTTTTAAGATACAAACATTTCATTTTTAGGATTGTCAGTAGGAACTTGCCACAAAGCATTAAAAAAGAATCTTTCAATGACTCCGTACAAGGTTACGGTTTATCAAGAATTACGTGCTCTTGACTTCTTGCAGCGTGTTCAATTTTGTGAATGGTTTAATGAACATTTAAATAACGATGACCTATTGGATTTAAATTTCTTTACGGACGAAGCATGGTTTCATTTAAGTGGATATGTAAATAGCCAAAATTATCGCACTTGTGCAACCGAAAATCCACACACTTTTGTGGAAACAACATTGCATCCTTTGAAAGTTGGTGCATGGATTGCAATGTCAAGGAGAAGGATAATTGGACCAATATTTTTTTACAATACTGTAAACGCAGATCGTTATCGTGATATTTTGGGTCAATTTTTTGAGCAGTTAGACGACAACGAACTTCAATTTGGTTACTTTCAACAAGATAATGCAACGGCTCATACTACTCTAGCTACAATTGAGTTTATTCAACAATTCTACAACGAAAGAATAATAAGCCAAGGGTGGTATCCTACACGGTCTCCAGATTTTACGCCACTAGATTTTTAACTTTACGGACATTTAAAAAACACAATATATAAGAATCAACTGCACAATATTGAAGACTTGGAAAATATTAAAGTTGATGAGCTTTGTAATGTGTTCGAAAATTTAAAAAGAAGAGTTAACACAAGTATCGCAGCTGAAGGACAACATTTTGAACATCGATTATAAATTTCAAATAATTGTTATTACCAATTTTTATTTTAAATAAACAGGTATTGTTGTTAATGTGTTACTGTTTTTAATTAATTACTTAACCTTAATTTAAAGGTTACAAATCAAATTTTTCATTTAGTAATTTTTTTTTACGTTATACCAATCCAAGTAATGTTGGTTGCCTAACATATATGTCACGTGGGATCCAATCATTTATGAAGGCCCTGTAGTTGTATTTCCCAAAAAAAGCATTTTAATCAAAGTAGTAAAATAATTGTAAATAAAGCCTTCTAAACCAGTATGTGCAATTTCACTTTTTTAGTGTTATTAATTTACTTGTTATTCTATTGTACTGAAAAAATACAAAAATTCATTTTTTCTTAAAAACGTTTAGGTTTAGACATAAAACATTAAAATAAAACTTTGTCTAATTTTTTCTGTAGAATAGAAAAATGCAAAAATATACAGGGCGTTACATTTAAAATAAAGAAGTTTTAGACTACTTCCGGAATGATCGGAAATGTCACATCGTTGCAATTTTTTTAGTTTAATGAAGCATGTATCATATGTGTATTAACTTTAAGAACATTTAGTCGTTCTCCATATATGTCTAACCTCCCCGTTCCGTAAATGTACATGCTTATGTAAAATTTTAAATCTATAAACAACATCTACTTACTTTGTTACATTAAAATTGCAACAATGAGTGAAAATTTTGTGGCCAAACTTGGCAAGAAGATTTAGCTATTGACAGGTAGTAAATAATTAAAATTTTATTTAAATGGATCAAGTGGTAATATCTGACGTTTCATTTATGTTTCTATTACTCCATTATCATATGTATTTTGTGCAAGTCTTGGTTAATTTTAATATTATTCTCTTGTGGTTCTTCTGTTTAACGTGATTTGAGAGTGCGATTATGCCTAGATTGCGACAGCGTAAAAATTACCACCAATTGAGTGAATTCGACAGAGATTGGTTTACGTAAAAATAGTTTTTTCTACAGAGAAATTGCAAATCCTCTTAACCAGAACCAATCCACTATCATACGCTGTTATCAAGCATGGACTAGAAAAAATCAAAGTCGTCTTAGACAAGGAGTTGAGGGGAGTAAAGAAATGAGGTGCAGAATTGCCATCTTCAACTTTGGTCATAACAGACCGATTTTGCAGTATCAGATAAATCGTCAGTTTACCGTCAAATCAATGAAATGAAAGTCAAACAAAGACGAGACAATGTTAAATTTTCTGTTGAGCAGCATGTGTACCACATTGTGAGGATTATGGTATGGGGTGCTATAGCCTATGGGAGTAAGTCTCGTTTAGCATTCATCCGAGACAATATGAACGGCCGGCGATATGCTAACGAGGCGGTTGAGCAGTTGAAAAATCCACCACCTGCTGAAATCGATGCCATGAAGAGTGAGGTAGTGTGAAACCAATAGGGAGGTTAAACAAATTATTAAATAAAAATTGTGTTCATATTTGCTCCTTTTCTATAAAATTTTAATTATTTACTACCTCTGAATAGCTAAACGTCCCTGTCAAGTTTGGTCACAAAATTCCCAACCGTTCGTAGTGTTGCAATTTCAATGCCACAGAATATATTTAATTATGCATTGGTTATTAAAAATAAATAATAATAATAAAATATTAAAATAAAAATAAGATTTCAAATAAGTTTTACATATAGACAAATCCAGATCATTATGCAAGAATTAACATGCTTTAGAATACAACCTATTTATACAGCTTAATAAAAAGTAGTAAACAATTTCTTAGTTTGGTTAATCTATTAAGCTTTACAAACAGAATCAAAAACGATCATTAGTAAAATAGAAGAAGCACCACTAACCGTATCTATAAATACCCATCTATGTAGTGAGTAAAATAAATTTTAGTTTCAATGTATACTCTAAAATGTTTAAAAAGTTATATTCAACGAAAACAAAAACCAAACACACTTTAATTTTAAATATAATTCTGTAATTTATATAGATGGAATAGAGAGCCTTAGAATACCTATAATAATAATGCAATGTATTAAAGAAACATGAGAATGAATATATTAAAACGTTAGATTACGTGTAGGCAACATCAACCCCAAACTATAAAAAACAAAAATGTATTAAATCCAGTTAGCTGTTATTATGTCCGCATCAGCGAGAACTATAATTATTCCAAGCAATCTTTAGAGCAAATTGGAAGTCCGTATTCTGACTTCATTAAATGTTCGCAATCGTATTCGATTGAACAATGTATACACTGGATCTCATTAGGCTCTATTAAATGCCCTTCAATTAATACAACCCTAGATATGTAACGCTTGAATTATTGTACATCCCGTACAAGAATAACTTCTATGAGCAGTCATGTATTATACCATATTATTAGGTTAATTCTGTAGAAAAAAAGATTATCATGGTCCTTATATAACCACATACGAACATATTACAAGCAAAAAACGACGTAATACAATGTCTAAATTAAAATATACTTATTTAACATTGGAGTGAAAATAAACGATAATTTATAGTATGTATTTATATCAACGCCGTACTGAGAAGTATATTGCAAATTCCATTGCTAGAATTCGCTTGATTACTTACACACACTAAAGTGAATTTCAACTACTTTAACATAACTTGATTAAAAGTTAAATATATAAAGATATATTATATCATAACGTTAAAGTAACTAAGTTAAAGTTTTGATTATCTTATTCTCCACAAACATTGTCCTTAAAGATAAAAAATCATTGAAATAAACATTACGCGACTTATGCAAATTAGAAATTATATACCACTGCGTTTTAAATAAATTAATGTCCAAAATAAATAGATTTATTTAAAACTTCTTAGAACTTTATAAGAAAATGTTCTTTATTGTGTTTTTTAATAGTTTCTTGTAGATTTTTTCAAACTTCCACTAATCTGAAACAGTACTTATTTTATATAATATAATATATAACATAATATAATATATAATATAATATATAATATAATATATAATATAATATATAATATAATATATAATATAATATTTGATATAATATATAATATAATATATAATATAATATATAATATAATAAAAGAATAATAACAAAACCTTTTATATTTTAGTTAAACATAACAATAAATATGTCAGATAAACGTGTACATGTAATTGAAATAATGTATTCTTATAGAAATTGACTTTTAAAAAAGACGAAAGTAGTATAATAAGATTCTATTCCAAACTATGAAAACACAGTATTTGGTAGTTGATCATTGCAATTTTTGACCTGTATTTGCAGAATACTATATCATCACTAAAAACCGGATTTTTACTATTTAGCAATTTTTTGCCATAAACCTAATTTTTGTGTATATTGCCATTAATTTCCTGCTTAATTGAGAAACAGTAGTCTAGAAAGTAGAAAAAAATGAAAATCATATTTACTTAATTGCTACATATTAGTACTTAAATGTATTGGAATGGGAATTGCTGTAGTTTGAGTTTCTCATAAGTCACTACAGCATAGCTCATTAATGAGATAAGTATAAGAACGAAAATAATGATTACTATAATTTTAGAATTTACTGACAGACGACAACATTAAAACTGATTTAGTTTTCTTTAAAACACTTTTGTCTTTAGAGAAACCGGGGGCGTGCTTAAACAAAGGTATATCCATTGTAGAAGATGTACAAAATAAAATCTACTCTCAGGTGACAAAGAATAAAATTGTTGATTATTTTAAAAAAGAACGTTAGTTACGGTATTCAAGAAGTCTTGCTGGGGATTCTGGAATTGTAGATTATTTTAAACTATAATGTAGAAAAATAATACACATTTGTTGCCATTTTTGTGTTTTTTGCCATGTTTGTTTTTTTTTCATTTTTGTTCCATGAATCTGGTCTTTAATCGTCACAGGTTTCAATATTAAAACAAAGCACTAAAAGCAAGCGTTTTACGGTGTTTTCTGCACATGCACAATTTTTGCTGTTACCTCATTTGATAGATACTAACAGTTTCTAATTCTAATCTCTGCTTAATGTAATGTAATTTGAACGTTTTTTCCTAAATGAATGGTTTACTAATAATAGCCTTTTATGTAGATACCATTCATAAACCTTTAGACAAACAGCTGAATGTTATTACACCAATACGAGCTGGTTCTACAATCATGCTATAAAACTCAGCTTAGTTATATTAGTTTAGCTTTAAAATGTTGTCATATTATTAGTTAGGATCAAACTAACACCAATAATATGACATGCTATTATTGGTTAGCATAAAACTAACAACCAATAATATGACTATTTTAAACGTAAACTAAGTATAACTAATCTTTAAACCATGACTGTAGAACCGGCCCTTAGTCAAAGGTACAATACCGTAGTTATAGTGCTAATACATAAATGTGACCTTTAATGCTGCTCTGCCCGATAATTTAATAACATATGGTAGTAGTACGTTAAGCCACAAAAAAAATGACAAAGCGTTTTGTTTTTCTATAGAAAAATGTCTTGATGCTATCAAATCTATATGCCGAATATAGAAAAAAATCATAAAAAGGAGGGCGAACGTAAATACCAATTGAAATTTGAATACTCTTTAAATGTTTTGCTGCTATGTTTTTTTCAATATTAAATATTACAATTATGTACCGTTTATATATTGTTCAATTGTGATTTAACCATCAACAAGCTACATATATTACTAAATAAGACAGTCTTAGCTACAACTCGGCAAAAAAAAATTTAAAACACCTTTGTCTTTTATGACGTCACCGACTTTTTTTTTAACTGCCCGCTACATACAACTCTTTAGGTGTATTCTTCTAAAGCGTTTGAAGTACTTTTAACCTTTATACAGTTTTAGTAAAGTTATAATACGAAATTCTTGCATGAAATCTATAAAACCAGTCTGACCTAGTAGACTGTTAAATTCAAAATTCTCTAAAATAAACAATTGGTTATTAAGCAAACTTAACATAACTGCGTCTTTTATTTTACGTTTCAAACTACCTAAAGAAGTTAATTTTGTTTAATGTTAACCATCCCCAAATGGAGTATATTAAGGAACTAGTAGATATGCTACAAGTCTATTTTGAGTCCCGATATAATTGCTCTCAACCGCCGTAAGTTCAAAAAATGGAAGCAACGCTTAGGAAAAACTAAATCTACAATAAAAGTGAAACAATTAGACGTGTACTTACTAAACGTCGAAGAAAGACCATAAACCTCGATTCGTAAAATTGCACGTAACACTAACGCATCTAATAGCGTGGTTCACCATGTTTTATTAAAGCATAAATTACATCTTCAAAAAGTGCGTTACATCTTAGCTATTAATTTAATAATTTCGTTTTAATCATTCAAAAAAACCATAATTCCATTGACGATTCTGTGACGAATGTACTTTTACACACAATGAAATATTTAATCGAAACAAACATTGTCGCTGTTTAGTCTTAATATGTCGACACACTAACAGTCGAACGTTGTAACTAGTGATTTAACAGCACGTCTTGACGAACTGCTACTGATTGTAAGGCAAAATGTGTTTTTTCATCAGAATATTGGTCCTGCCCATAAATATTACGACAAACTGTTTGAGCAGAACTGAGTAAGTACTAACGATCTAACTAAATGGATGTACATGACAGACAAAACGCTCAATTAAAGTTAGAGTAAAAGAACATCTAGGTAACTGTAAACAGAAGAGTAACAAAATCAGCGGTGGCCGAACACACGTGAAAAACGTCAGTTGGCAACGATCAAGTTCAACTCATTTTTTTGGCTCACAAAGAAAAACTAAGACTAAGCCTTATAAAGTGTGAGGATCCATCACGATTGGTTTAAGCCGAAAGTCGCTTATAATCTAAAATTAAAATTACCTCTATTGCTAAATCAGCAGCAGCCACAAGTAAAGTGTAAATACTACCCAACAAAAAAGAACAAATTTAGTTAAATAAGTATGCAGCTTGTGCCTCTCTAAATTGTCAAAAACACACCTACAACAAGTATTTGATTTAAATGTAATAATTAAAGTAACACATCTTTTTAACTTTAAAATAAGTTTGACAAATTACGTATATGCCAAAAAATATATTAAATTACCAAATTAAAATGTTTTCAAAATCTTTGAAGTAGTTAAAAATTCACATAAATATTCAGTTTTAAAGCATTCTTAAAAAATGTAAGATGCATTAGAAGTATATAAAACTAATTGCAAAGACTGCAACCAAGTATATGTTGAATAAACCAAAACAGAAAAACTTGATTGCTATGACAGTTTATTGTTGCTTAAAGATAAAGCTTATTTAATAAATAATGACTAAGTAACATTCACAAATAGTCAAGTTCTATAAAACGTAAACACAAATACTATGAATAAGTTAATTAATAAACATATTTTCATTTATTTTTATTACTAAAGATGATAATTTAATAAAAGCTTTTGTTATATTTCGTTATTTGTCCTGTATCGTTTGATGCATTAAAGTTTTAGCAAGTTTATGGAAAGCAAATGTTTTGCACACGCATTAGTAAGTAGTTTACGCAGTGCTTTTTTTTAAACTGGCCATAGAATTTTATATGTGTATTTCTGAACTGACTGAACTGACTCGTAGGATTCTGCACGTTAGTTTTTAAACTCTCTATATGGTTAATTAAAAACTAATTCATATAAAATCACACTCAATAATGTCCCTTAAAATTAATGTAGAAATTTGTTTAAATTTTAATTGAAAGAGTACCTTACAAGAAGTTGAAAAATTTACATGTAAAATCCTATGACCAGTTTTGAAAAAAAGCACTGTATAGACAAACATTGTTTCTACAAAAAAATGTAACATGCAAGAAACTTGTTTAATTTTTAGTAAAATTTAAACTAAATACGATCTAAAAAGCAAAATGTAAAATTAAATTTATCTTTTAATTAATTGAATTAAATAACATATAATAGAGTCCAAGACAAAGTTTAATGTGCGTCAGCAGTGACAAAAGGAAACTAAATGTGATAAATATCTTCATAAACGCTGATTCTAGTTAAAATTAAACGACTTACACAAAGAAAATAAAACTTCTTGCAAATGTCGTATTAAATTAGCATTTACTTTTAAATAAAATTACTGCAGATCTCGTGGAAGCCTGCATGCACATTTGCATTAATGTTGCAGGCTAGTAACTGCTTCATTTCAAGTCTAGTCGAGCAATTTCCGTTTCATTCGAACTTAATTTAGGCAATTCAAAAATCTTGAACCAAATAAACGTAGTATGTAAATAAAACATAAAACATACCAATTAATGACTGTTATAGTACCGAGAAAATTAAATAAGAAAGGAACATTAAGTAAACATAGTCTTACTTAGAAAACATCTTTACTTCGAATAATAAACAGCAACGTACATTTGGTGGAAACAAAGTTTTATTACAACAATGCGAGGTCTGCAATAAACCAGAAAATTAAAGGGAAACAAAATATTACGACGGACACAATGTACAACAATCTACACACCCGATAAGCAGCTGAGGGTTGTTACAACGTCACACTAGAAGATACATTATTACGCAACCCTTAGCAAGGCTCTTGTTAGAGGAGTCGGCATTAATTGTTCATTGTTTTAATTGGAATCTGGAGTTTCTCACAAGATAGGTCATGAAAACTTTTAAGTGTGTTCATTTTAGCTAATGAAACAAAATTACACACATAACAGAATGGGTAGTAGTTGCAAGAATTACATTACGACATAACTTATATTTTAAATATAATTCAAAGACATCCATCACTTAAAATGCCACAAAATTTTACTATTGTAAAATAATTTCTCGTATACATTAACGTTGTCGTTTATATTTAAATATAGAGGAAAGAAAATGAAATGCGAATTTAGATGATGGTTTTTTGTGTCTGAAACAAGCAGTTCAGGAATGAGAAAGGGATTAGATACTCCAGTGAAATTCGATTTTCATCTGGAGCCCACAGCTCTGTAGAAGACAGTTCTTATCTGAGACCGTCGAGAAAAGACGCAATCAACAATTGTGTTCCATTGTCTGTGGCAACGGGAGATTGCACATTCAGATAGTTACAACAAGAGTCCCCCTTCTAGATTAAAAAAAGTACTTCCATTTTGTACAGCCAATTTTTGATTAACACAATTATTCCATATTAATTCTTTATTCACAAACACTAAACGTCTATTTTAAATAACAAAAATTATAAAGCAAATTAATATAACTGTTATAATGAGTTTAAAGTTTTTGTAATGTCTTAAAAGGATTTCCAATATTTTAAATTAAAACATCAAATAATGCGCCTTTCCTGCGAATAATGATGTCATAAAACGCTCTCGGGTTCAGTTTTATAACAGTTTCTAAAAGCTCGCATGCTTAGAAATAAAAATGTGTACACTTTAGAAGTACATAATTGTTAACCAAGTGCTAAAGGTGTTGAATGCTAGATAGACTTCACATAAGAATTTCTATTAACAACAAAATAATTTACAATGCAGTGATTTAAGAAATTTTAAAATATGTCGTCCTAATGTCGCAGTATAAAAATGAATTATTACATATACACACTTTCCAAACTTAAAACCTGAAGCAATATAAAGCAAAAGAATACGTTTTGTAAATCAGATTAGAAAAATCCTTTTGCAAAACCAATAGCGGATAACTGAAACGTTAATAACAAAATGCAAGTTTTTGAAGAAAATATTGAAGAAATTAAAAAATAGTAATTTACCTTTGACTTGGGAAAATCGCTATTGGGTTTATTTGATGATGGATACTGAGTATAAACAAACTACTTTATGACATTCCTTTTTTTTGTCATTAAAAATATCTACTTCACATTCTTTAAAAAGTATAAATTAACTGATGAGGACAAAAATAGACGCCAAATAATATATAGATATTTAGGTATTACCTAGTTGTACCACAGTAAACATTTTATAGTATAAAAATCATATTTGTCTGAATAACGGTTTTTATTTATTTTACTAGTTCTATAGCTTTAGTAACGGCAAACTGAAATAACCCGTCTCACTCTGTAGTCCCGAGTTAAAAGGCGAATTAAAAATAATATGAAGGAATTAAACGCTAAATTTAAATTCTCATTATATAAATAACAATTCAAAATAATACAATCTGCATTTTATTAATAAAGTATTTTTCCAGTATTTTATAATTAAAAATTCCTCTCATATAAATATTAAAAATTTAATTATGCATACTTTTGATGTTTCAAAATATAAGAGAAAACTTATTGACAATCCGATCAAAAGTCAAAAAATGAGAGAAGTAACTAGTTAAGACATTTATGGGATTACATAAAGTACAGAGAGCGATAGAAGCATTGGTAATTTTATTCTATATTAGATCAAGAAAGCGATAGTGATAAAAATGCACGTTGCATATGTTTAAAACAGAATCTAATCGCTTTAAAATAGCATAGCGTATTCATACTAATGTATATTATCCAAGGTTGTTACAAAATAATCTGTCAAATACTATATACTATTAAGACTAGACAAAATTAAATGCCTCAAAACATTTAATAAAAAATTTCTATTTTTATGATGTAGCGTACTTGGGATAGCACAACATTACATACCGTCTAAAAGTAATTATTAAAAAAAAATTGAGCATCACATTAAATGTAGACTTGTCATGTACCGGGTGTTGCGTTTTAGACAGTTTTCAAATATATTGCACTCCACGTAAGAAACCAGACCAAAGTGCCTTAAAACGAAAAATTTTCAAAATCACTCTGTAGCCGAGAAACTAAGAAATCCATGACAAATTTAACACCGGAACATTGTATTTTGTTAAAAAGTAGCACTAAAGCAAAAACCGCAACACTATATCTAATAATAATTCCAATATCCCTAAAAAGTCTTGAAAATGAGACATCCGGTACAGGTAAAAATTTACTAACATTTTGAATTATTAAAAATTGTATTTTACAATAACAATAGGAGGAATAAAATCAATTAAACTTAAATCTGTTAGAAAAATAACGCGAACATAATACTAGACAGATAACAGTACAAGGTAATATTTACACATGAATATAGGACAACAATCACATGCTTACATTGAACCTCAAATTATAATTTGTTACCGATTTTATTTAAGTCAACCAAATTTTATCAAGCTTATTGGTTGGCATATTTGAAAAAAGTAAAAAAAATTCTTCAAATATGCTATGGCAATTATATCGAACTTACAACTTTTCTACAAATGATTTAATTTAGTTTTATTCTACCATTTTTTTAAATAACTGTTATATATTATGTAATTGTTTAGAGTATATTAATTATATACAAGATGTGATGTTTTTACCGTTTATCACGAATGTATATCAATTATATTTCACGTAAAAGTAAAGAAATAAAATGTAGTTATAAACCATAAACACCCACAAGTACTTTTCTGTGATTCATTTGTGGTATAAAAACTTTAAATAAACATTATTATTGTGTATATCAAAAAACTGTTATCTCAAGATGTATACCAAATTTCTTGTTTATGCAGTTTAGACTAGATTGGTGAAAATGGTCATTCTATCATCACATGCCTTTCATAACACGACAACTCTAAGTATGCTTCAGAGGTTCTTTATTAGATTGTCCTATGCTTGTTTTCTAGTTAATCGATTTCTTTACTATTTATTTAGAGATGTCTTAGTCCACGAGTTGATTACGTAACTCTTTAAAAAATCTTTTTTTGTTGCTTGTTCCAAATTGATTCATGATGAAACCGATTACAAAAGCTGGCAAAACGTTGGCTTTTTCAGTTACAACAATAACACGGTTCAAACCCGGAAAACCATCTAATTTTAATATAAATGAAATCTTCAATAAAAAATAACATTACAAAAATAAATATATTTTATGTTTTTTTTTTGTTTCTTTTATAGTGTACTAAATTGTAAGACTAAAAAATTCAAGTTTTGCATTAGTTTAATTTAATATGTATCGCTAATTCAACATTAACAAAAAATCACGAGAAAATGTTCTAACTAATTTACATTTTCTATAGGATAAAAAAGCTAACTTTTTGATTTGTGGCTTCAGTCATAAAGCGTCAAAACTAAGGTATCTATTAAAAACTTATATTAAACTACAGCATCCAAATTATATAATATGCCAATAATACACATTACAGCTAAAATTTTTGTTTGAATTGTGTATGCAACATGTATAAATTTAATATAAAACAGTTATGACATAAACGCAGACATATTTAAACTCAAGATTAATTTTTACTGCAGATAATTAATTGCCTTTTTTGTGGGAAATCTTTCATAAAATTTGTAGTAGCGTACGCACTGTTACTATACTATACTGGTGCATTAAATAACTTAACAAATGTTCACAAAAAATATTTGGTAAAAATACACAAAACGATTTTGCGAACATCGTGTTTATACAAAAACAGTTACATGCCATAAAAAATAAAATAAATAATTCCTAAATAATTGTGTAGGAGGTATATAAGGGCATGTTAGTCATTGCGACTATCACTAATGTAATCACAATACAATAATTCCTGGTATTTTCTGTATATATTTTAATCTTAAAACAATTTTATATTAGAATTTTATTTGTTTGTTTTAATTTCAAAAACTGGTATTGTAAGCTAAAATTAGTACCACATTAAAGATAAAAATTTGCTTAAAAATTTTTTCTTAATATACGTAACTGTTCAAATCACTTACAAAACCTTTGCAATGACACAAACTCTAATATTTTAATAATTTTATTAATATCGCAAAATATTAACTTAAACTTCTACAGTACTATAGTATTTTCACTTGTAATGCATTTACAGGATTTTCTTTGTTTGGCAATTATTTATGATTCAACCACATGTAAACCAAATTCAAAAAAAATGCTGCAATTCTGCGTTTAATCATCAGCACACGTATGTTATTATCAGAAAATCACTTATTTGATATTTTATTACACTTTTTTCACTTCTCATTCTTTTTCAGATTAAACTTTATACGTCGATAAGAAATACTAATTAAATCAACTTTCAATTGAAATTAATATTAAAATTTACTTGCTTTTATTTCACGTTTAAAGCAGTTTAATTATCCTAACAATAAATAATGTAGATTGAATAAAAATCTTGAATGTTTTGTGCTGGAATCTTAATAAACAAAGTTTCGAATTTATGAAGCACAGCGGGCTAAATAATCAATCTCAATTTTAATTAAGATATCTATTAGGTATCGATTGTATTTAGTACAAACTTTTTCTTGTTATTTTTAGACAGTTATTGGTAAACTCATATTTTGATTCTCCCTCACAAATTTAACAAAAATAGAATTTGGCATATACTGTGGTTTTTATCATAACAACTTTTGCTTGAGGGTCGAATTTATTAAATCACATTGCAACCAACCCGAACTGATTTATAAAAGTGGCGAATTTTAATTTGTGTCGCATGTCAAACCGTGGTATTTTACCTTAAACTAGATACTGTTTCAATGCTAACCGTATATTAAATGTTTCTAACTTGACGTTTACGTGGTCTTTTTGATGTTGTTTTATAATAACTTTCCTTTATCCGCCCGAATTTCCATAACAGTTTTTAAAAAGAGTAAAACCAATTAATTTAGTTAATTTCAATTAAAGAGTGTAAACAATATTTTAATGTATTATAAAAACTAAAAGTCTTGTAAACTAAATGTAAATTTATTTTAAAAATGTTAATTATTATTAAAAAACAAATTTCACTGTAACAATGTGAATACTATATCAAAATTTAATTTTAATCGTAAATATATATTCTTTTTATATGTAAGTACTCTGTAATATGTTCTTTTCTGCTTTTATTTTTTACAAAAAATGTTGTTTTTTTTTGTTTAATTTGAATAAACCTTTACAAGTTTATTTTTTTGGGAATGTTAGATGAAATGTTGCTAACAAGTGATATAACAAATAAAAGATTTTTCGAGTAAATGGTGAATTTATTCAATTAAAATCTCAGAAGCTTTCAAACGGAATCTACGAAAATTATTACTGAAAATATATAGACGTCTTTCAAGATCTCGTGAACTGTGGCGCTGTAGTTTGTATATGTCAAAATATTGTTATAATCCGTCTTAAAAACATTCGCCGGTACATTTTTCTAACCTATCTCTGCTTTTATCGTTGGATTTGTTGTTAATAAGTCTTTAGGTATTATTATAAATAAATTAATTTTTATTTAATAACTAAACATCTTAATATTTTTAATTTTTATTTACGTGAGTGCCTTTTAAATAGACTAACGTTTTTGGAATTCAGATAGATTTGTCAAATTTTTGACTTTTAGTATATTAATTCCAATTTTCGACTCAAGATCACAGTTCACGACATAATGAAATGCCTCTAACTGAGGTAACTAGAAAAAACAAATGGCCAGAGAGTGCATTTTAATAGAAAGTTTAATCAGAAATTGACAGATAACTAGGCATCAGATAGCTCGTAGTTATTGTCTCGGTTAAATTTGTTGGAAAATTTAATAACTTCAATGGCTTCTGTAAACTTTCTAGAATGCCAGTTTTTGCTGTTAGCAAATGTTTTAGTTTTTTAGGCGTTTAGGTTATAGAGAATGTCTAGTGCACATTCATCAATAGCAGACCTAGTAGAGTGAAGTAACGAAAGATGTATTTTGTATTTTTTCAGTCTAGTATCAGTAGTTCCTCCAATGTATACCTTGCCACAAGCCCATGAAACTTTGTATACTCTATAGGTACCTTTATCTTTTACAAAATTCAATTTTTGATTTTTATAATAGTATTATAAGCAACTTTTATATTTCTTGAGTATTCTTCCAATTTTGTCACTTACGTTAGCAACAAAAGGTAGACTAGTTTCATGTCATAGTTATATCATCCGCTAAAGTAGGTATTTTCTTTAGTCAAAGAATATTTTTAATTTACCCATGTTAAAACTGTTTCTTCTAAAATGTTCTTAAGGTAATGTTCTTCTTGTAAATTATCAAGATGACAAATTATCACAGCACGGTTTCTGAGCTGGGTGATAATTAAACATTTTTTTAAACGTGTTTTTGATCACAATTGATTCAAAAGTTTATTGCACATTGCTGCTAAACAAATTAAAAACTTTAAAAATACAACGTATGGCAAAAACTTATTTTTTGTTCTTTGCATCTTTTATTAATTCATTTGTGTTCAATTTTATCACTATTTAAACACCATTTGTTATCGTTAAATGTTTTTTTTATATTACGTAACATTAACGGTGAACATTTTGATAATGTTTTAGACATGTTTAATAACAATACCATCAACTTATTTGAACAGTTGTTTAACAACTTCATTCTTCTTGTTTAATGATGAATATTATAAACAAATAAATAGTGTAGCAATAAGATCAAGATTTTTTCTATCTATTGCAAATTATTTTATGAAGCATTTTCAAAAAGAAGCTTGAAAATGTGCATTCAAAAAATTAAAATCTTTGCAGGTTGATCATATTTTTGCAATCTGTTCCTATGGTAAAGATGAACTAGAAATTTTTGTTTAAAAAAAAGCAAATAGGACTTTAATATATTCAGCTTATAGAAAGCCAACACATACAGATCAATATATAAACACAAAAAACACGTTTTTTCCTAGTTTATGAGAAGATGAACCTTTTATAGTTACCTTATGCAACGATTTTGCAATTCTTTTTCAAAATTTCAGAAATTTTCAAAATGTTAAAAGACACATTTATATAAAGAAAAATGTAAAAAAAATATTTAAATGCCTAAAAAGACATCTTTGAAAATATAAGTAGGTACTAACTACATGTTACAGTAGTACTTTTAGTTATTAAATTTTTAAGTACTTTTTTAAGATTCGTATACATATGCGAGCTCAAACAATTAAAAATTGCTTTTTTGTGCTGCCCTCATTGAAAGTACGAATATTCGTTCGTTATTGTAGTTACGTAATAGCGAAAAACTCACGAGTTGTGAAGTAGAAAATTGAAATCTACGTAAAACTATCCTTTAAAAGTCAATTATTATTTAAGTGTGTGTCTGGTAGAAAATCTTTTTAAAAGTTCTGAAATATAATTAAAATTTGAAAAAAAAAAGTTTTAAAAATTCCATAAATGTATACATTAAAGTATTATATGTACCAACATTAAATTTATGGTGTTTTCATTGTAGCCTTTTTTAAATTTTTGCAAAAATTTCACAAAGAACAGGACAAACAACAATGCATGTTACTCTCCTCAAAAGCTTAACTTTTGACACCTTTTGCATAAATTACTATTAACTGTTTTGTCTAAGATATAAACTAAGTTGATAATTTCATTAAATAGCTTTTGAAATTACAGTAAGTAGCCATGTTTTAAAGACTTTTTCAGATCAATAGTAAAAAAAGCTAGAAAACATAGTTTTTCATCTTAATTATACAGGTTGTATCATCAACACATGTGTTAATTTAAACACGGATTACAGTTAGCTAAATTAATAATTTTCATTCTTTATTTAAAGCTTTCTAAATTTATTTAAAACTACCAACATGTTACATACTAAAATCTATACCCGCCTGTGGTTAGGATCAAAAAGTTTCTGTTGTGATCGAAACGAAATATTACCAAGAAAGTCACATTGGTATAAAAAAGATAATGTCACATTTATTATTTCGAGAATCCTGTAAACGTCCGTTAAAATAATCTTTCACCCGATGAAGCAGTGATCGATTATTTATTATCACTGTAGCAGTATCTTCAATGCAATTCCTTATTTGTTCATTAGTTGACCTAAACAACATACACCAATAGCTTCATGTAACTAAGTTAAGCCATAAGTTTCAGACCACTATTCTTAAAAAGTATTGTTTGGCTGATTTATTGCTATCAAACAATTTTCTGCAAGAAGCACCATCACGCAAATACCATAAATTTGCCCTACTTCTTAAAAGCACGTCCTGTAGCAAATTGATAAAAACTTTAAAAAAAAATGCAAATATTGATCACCATTGAGACGACGCGACGTAGTAAAACACGAAGTTCAATTAGTTGACCATTCAAAATATTAGCCCATACGTTTACGGAAAATTCTTGCTGAAAATTATGTACTTGAATTTTCAATAGCTTCACCATACAGCAGGACAATATCTTGAAAAATTGGAGATTTTTAAGAATAATAACTATCTTGACATAAATAATAAATTGTTATGACTGGATATGACATAACAACAATAATGAAAAGTCCCATAGTGTTTTGAAAAATGGTTTAGTTTAAACACCAAACGACTCCCTTTATTCAACAATATTTTTTTAAAATGCCAAAATTCAAAATTGCTCAGTGAATGAATTTATTTTATTAGTATGGTATGCAACCAACCGTGCACTGCGTGCGCGTATATGACATGTAGGAAGTGGGGAACTAGAATTTCCACAATATAATATTATATTAAAGCTGAGTATAGAATGGTAACAACGCTCAAAAGCAAATAAAACGAAATAATTAAAATTTAAGCAAGTTTATTTCCACCCCTTAACATTGGTCCTTCGAGCCGGATCTTGACAGGAAAAGGCACCCGTAATTAAGAAGTTAAAAACGCTACCTGTAAGAACTGGAAAACCAAAAATTAGCCAATTTCGACAATCACGAGGTCACGTAAGTCGTTCCTTTTTATTATCACTTATCACTAATGCCAAATCCAAAAATGTCCGAAGATTTAAAATCATTAAATTACAAACGCGGTGCGATAAAATCCCAATTAACATTTTTTAAAAAATTTGTTGAAAGTATAAATGATTTAGACATTAACGAAATTATTGTAGATAACTTCAAATTAAAAATTGTTAAAATTACCGAATTATTTGAATCTTATGAATCAGTGCAATCACAAATTGAAGAAATTTCCGATTATGACGCAACTTGCATGACCGAAAGAGAAAAAACTCAAAATTTATATTACGAAACTATGGATCAGGCTATGATAATTATCAGTAGATTAAAAGAAATGCCAGTTAATGCGGTTTCTAATTTGCCAAAAACTCATACAAATTCAATTCGTTTACCAAAATTAGATTTACCAAAGTTTAACGGTAAATTTATTAATTGGTTATCTTTTTCATGATAGCTTTCTAGATTAGTCGACGAAAACCCGGAATTAATGCCTAGTCAAAAATTATTTTATTTGAAGGTTTCACTCGCAGACGACCCTTTATCAGTTATTGCAAATATCGAAACGACCGACGTAAACTATCCTATCGCATGGGCACAATTGTGTGAACGGTATAATAATAAAAGGCGTATTATTAATAATCACATTAACGAAATTATAAATTTGCCTCACGTTACTAAAGATTGTCTCATTAACTTAAGAACTTTAATTGACAAACTCGAAAATCATATACAGTGTCTTAATACGTTAGGACAAAACATTAATTCATGGGATGCAATTTTAATTTCTTTAGTTTTAAACAAATTAGATAAAACTTTAATTATACGTTGGGAAACCAAGCTAAATTCTGAATTTACTAGTGATCAACTTCCTACTTATAATTATTTCAAATGTTTCTTGAATGAACAATACGCGATTATGGAATCAATTTCATTAAGAGTAAAAGATGCAAAAGGGAAACACGAAAATAAATATTTTGAATTAAAAAGAACCCAAAATTTTGCGTCGTTAACTAATCAAGTTAAAATAAAATGCAAATTGTGTAGTGATCATCATTTCATTTCGAGTTGTACAACATTTTTAGATTTATCTCCTATAAAACGAATCGAAAAGGTAAAAGAATTAAAACTTTGTTTAAATTGTTTACGCGAAGGTCATTTTGTACAAGTATGCCGTTCGACTACATGTAGATCGTGTAATCGCAGACATCACACATTATTACACGTTAACCTTCAAAATTCTGTTAAAACTAATACTCAAACGGATACTCAAACGTCAATAACTACTGAACCTAGGGATGCATCTTCGGACTCAATTAAACCTGTAAATTTGTCTTCGTTAACTCATTCGATTCCCTATCATGTTTTGTTATCTACCGCAAAAATTAATGTAATTAGTACAAACGGAACGTTAGTTACTTTAAGAGTATTGTTAGATTCAGGAGCGCAATCCAATTTTATTACTGCAAAGGCTCAGAAACTTTTAAATTTGTCTCTACAACCATCAGAAATTATTGTAACAGGTATAAACGGAAAAACGTTAAAAATCGATCACAAGGTATCTTTATCAATCATGTCAAGAGTTAATGACTTTAAGGTTAATTTAGAATGTTTTGTAATTCCTAAAATAGTTAACTTATTACCACAAGTTTTAATTGATAGCTCAAAATTAGACATTCCACCAAATATACAATTAGCGGATGACAGTTTTTATAAACCCGGAGAAATAGATATGCTTATAGGTGCATCATTATTTTGGAAATTGTTAGCTATCGGACAAATTCATGGCGATTCGGGAATTACTTATCAAAAAACAAAATTAGGATGGTTAGTAGTAGGAGAATATAAACAAATCAAATCTAAATCGACAACAGCTTTACTTTCTCTTAATAAATTACACCACGATTTACAAAACTATTGGAAAATCGACGAAATTGACATAAAGCAAACGGTTCTAACACCCGAAGAAATTTTCAGAACAACATTTTAAAGACACAACGCATAGAAATAGTGAAGGGCGGTTTGTTGTAAAATACCCATTTAAAACATCCGAAGAACGTTTAGGTAGCTCTTACGACATTGCAAAAACCCGATTCAATAATTTAGAAAACAAATTTTTGAAGAATAAGGCATTTCAATTAGATTATATAACGGTTATGAATGAATCTATAAATAAAAACCAGATGTCATTAGCAAACAAAGAAAGTAATGATTTTTTTCTTCCCCATCATCATGTTTATAAAGATTCAACTACTACAAAAATTAGAATAGTTTTTGACGGTTCTTGTCATTTAAACGACGGACTTCCTATAAACGCAATACAAGGCACAGGACCCACATTGCAAAACGACTTGTTTTCAATAATCACTCGTTTTAGGACACACTCTTACGTATTAACCGCAGATATATTTCAAATGTACAAACAAATCGAAATAAATCCAGTTCAAAGAAAATTTCAAAAAATTTTATGGCGCGATTCTACTGATATCCCTTTGCAAATATACGAACTAAACACAGAGACATTTGGAATGACCTCCGCTCCTTATTTAGCTATACGTTGTTTGTTTGAATTAGCAAAATTAAATGAAAGTATGTACCCAAGGGAAGCTGATATCAATAAATCAGACTTTTACGTCGATGATGTACTTACCGGTTGTTCAACTATTAAAGGTTTAACTAAGATAAAAGGAAACTTAAAATTGATTTTATCACAAGGAAAGTTCAAGTTACATAAATTTAAAAGTAATGTCCCTATTCTTAATGATGAATTACACACAGATGATATGCAAATACCAAACTATAACAGTAAAACTTTAGGCGTATATTGGAATAACAACTTAGATACAATTTCTTATACATTTACTTCAATGAACAAACACGATCGAGTCACTAAACGAATTATACTTTCCGAAATTTCACAATTGTTTGACCCTAGTGGTTTATTAGCTCCAATTTTTGTGATTCCAAAAATTATTTTGCAAGAACTATGGAAGTTAAAATTAGATTGGGACGAGTCAATTCCAATTAACTTGCATACCCAATGGTTACAGTTACGAAATGACTTACCTAACGTTAACAAATTATTTATTCCAAGATCAGTTATTTTACCGAATGCATCGAAATTTGAAATTTACGGATTCTCGGATGCTTCTGAAAAGGGTTACGGGGCGTGCGTATTTATAAAATCAATTGAAAATAACGGAACTTCTTGTACTAACCTAATCGCAGCCAAAGCTAAGATAGCACCCATCAGATGTGTGACTATGCCGCGTCTTGAATTATTAGCAGCAGTATTGCTAACCCAGTTAATGACAAAATTAGAAGGTGTACTTAAACCAAAATTTGACAAAAAGTTTATTGGACCGACTCGACTATTGTTCTTAGTTGGATTAATTCTATGCCAACAAGGTTTTCGACATTTGTAGCTAACAGAATTTCATACATTCAAATCATTCAAACAGTACCTATTGGAGACATGTTTCTAGTCATGATAACCCCGCTGACATTGCTTCAAGAGGCACTTTACCTTCTACCTTAAAAAATCTACAATTGTGGTGGCATGGTCCCGAATGGTTAAATCAAAATGATCAGTTGTGGCCCAATAGTAAATTTAAAGTAAAGGATTCTTTACCGGAATTAAAACGTTCTCAATTGGTGTACTTTATTTCTAAAGAATTATATTTTCCTATTGAAAATTATTCTGACTTAAATAAATTGAAGCGTTTAGTAGCTTATATACTACGATTTAAAAATAATTGTCAAGCAAAGGAATCTAAACAGTTAGGATTACTATCGGGATTAGAATTATCAAACGCATTAAAGGTGTTAGTAAAAATTACACAATTAACGCACTTTTCGGATGATCATAGTTTTCTTAAGAAAAATTTAAATCTTTCAAAAAATAGTTCGCTGTTATCTCTTAATGCATTCTTAGACAATGATGAAATAATAAGAGTAGGAGGAAGATTGCAGTTTTCAGAATTTTCCTTTGAAAAAAGACATCCTATGTTATTGCCAAAAGGCGCGCACTTAACGAAATTAATTTTTGAACATGAACATAAACGATTATTGCATGCAGGGCCTAATATGTTGTTAAGTCACGTAAGGCAATTTTTCTGGCCAATTTCTGGCAGAAACACAGCTAAGGCTGTAGTTCGTAATTGTATAAAGTGTTTTAGATTTAATCCAAAAGTTTCCAACCCGATTATGGGAAATTTACCGAAAAATAGAACCACAATTATGCCCCCTTTTTATACAGTAGGAATAGATTACGCCGGACCTTTACTAATTAAAGATAGACAAGGAAGGGGTTGCAAAAAAATTAAGTGTTATTTAGCCTTGTTTATTTGTTTCACAACAAAATGTGTTCATTTGGAACCGGTTACGTCCCTTTCTACAGATAGCTTTATCGCGGCTTTAAGAAGATTCGTCTCGCGAAGGGGAAAGCCGCTACACATATATAGTGACAATGGCACTAATTTTAAAGGGGCTAACACTGAAATTCGGCAATTATACAAATTTTTAAATATAAATTCAAATGAATTGTCAAACAAAATTGAAAATGAAGGTATTAATTGGCATTTCATTCCCACGAATTCGCCCCATATGGGAGGTTTATGGGAATCAAATATTAAAAGTGCCAAGTTCTATTTAAAAAAGGTCATGCAAAATTGCTCTCTAACATATGAAGATATGTGCACTGTTTTAAGTCAAATTGAGGGCATTTTAAATTCTCGTCCTTTAACCCCTCTTTCCTCTGACCCAAACGACTTACAGGCCTTAACACCCGCTCATTTTTTAATTGGCCGCACGTTTACTAATTTGGCTGATCCAGGTGTAACTGACATTCCCGTAACCAGATTGAGTCGATTTCAACATCTCCAGCAGCTAACTCAACATTTTTGGAATCGCTGGCAGAAAGAATATATATCTGGGTTACAGCAAAGATTTAAATGGAAGAAAAATCACAAAAACATCGAAGTTGGAACCCTAGTTCTGATTAAAGAAGACAACTTACCACCAGGAAGTTGGCGACTAGGAAGAATTCATGCAGTTCATCCCGGCGAAGACGGTGTTGTGCGTGTTGTGACCGTAAAGTGCAATTAAGTAAAATTGTATAAAAATGGAAAAGAAGCATTTTTTGTTTATTTAATGTTTTCATGATTATATTTACTTTGTTGTTTTTGTGCAGAAGCACTCACTTTTAATTAATTAAGTTTATATGAATTTTCTTTAAATATTTAGAAATATTTCAAGGTGGGGAGTATGAATGAATTTATTTTATTAGTATGGTATGCAACCAACCGTGCACTGCGTGCGCGTATATGACATGTAGGAAGTGGGGAACTAGAATTTCCACAATATAATATTATATTAAAGCTGAGTATAGAATGGTAACAACGCTCAAAAGCAAATAAAACGAAATAATTAAAATTTAAGCAAGTTTATTTCCACCCCTTAACACTCAGCTTGGCAAGTTTATCTATAGCGGAATCTATACTAACTTTAGAATGTCTTCCGGGTTTGGACCGTGTCATAGTTGCAACCGAAGCTGCCAACGTTTCGCCCACTTTCGTAAGAGGCTTCATCAGGACGTGAGATAAATCGCAAAACTCAAACAAGCAATCGAAATCTAACTAAGAACTTCTCAAAAGTTAGGTTATCCACTTGTAAAACAAGCCATAACCTAAACTATGAAAAGGTAAGAAAGAAAACGATAACGTAGTGGTTCTTTGTTAGATTTTCGTTTGCTTTTTCAGGTTATCGTTGGCAGCTTCGGTTGCAACTATGACACGGTCCAAACCCGGAAGACATTCTAATGTTAGTATAGATTCCGGCCGTGGAAGCCTTCGCTATTACATTAACAATCTCTACGGAGAGAATATTTCTTCTAAAACCTCCGTATTTTCCAAACTTCGCCACAAACTCGTCAAACTTTTGTGCAATTTAACCTTTCTTAGTCGCTGTCGTGACCACAACATCATTCCTGCATTCCTCCAAATTAAGTTCCACATTCAGACACGTTCTTCTAAAAACATCCTACACCGTGCTAGTCTAGCGTTGATACGCGAACGGATTAAGCAAACTAGGCGAGAGTTAGACACCATTTCGAAACAACTCTTTTATCTTCATCTTGAGTTGGCCAACACTCTATCCCCGGATGTTTGGAAATTCTTTGACAACATTACTTACCAGCAGTCTGATACCACTCTACGACTAACCACTGAAGGTCATCTCAAAAATTTTCAATTATTGGAATCCAAGAATCGTAAAGTTTCTTCTACTACTAACTCAGTAAAGACGGTTGTCAATTTATCTAGTTTGGTTCTCACTTCAGAACAGGAATCGGTGCTCTCTAAGGGTTTGAATTTTGCGGTTGCTCCCAAAAGTATTCCTAAAGAAGATATTCTATGTGCTGTTGAGTCTTCTATAAGACATCTTCCTCGTCACATCTCAGATCCCATTCGTATTAACACTGGCAAAATCCTTGAATCATCTAAAATTCCTAATTCCAACATTTCTAAGTCGGAAGAGTCAGCTCTAAAAAGTCTTCGTAAGAACACTTATATTATTGTTCTTCCAGCCGACAAAGGCAACGCCACTGTAGTTTTGAACCAAATTGATTATGTTACGAAAATCAATTCTATTTTGTCTGAGGAAACTGACGCTCTTCTAACCCATAACCCCACTTCGAGGATTGAACGCGAGTTTAGCCAAATCATCAAATCTTCCAATCTACCTCCTGAAACTAAACGTGGACTTACCCCATCAGATTCTAAACCACCTCGTCTATACGGACTTCCCAAAATTCACAAAGAAGGTATTCCTTTTCGACCTATCGTTAGTACTATCCAATCTCCTACTTACAAGCTAACCAAGTTCTTGTCCAACATTCTTTGCGAGTTTACAGGTAAAACCTCTTCTCACACCCTCAACTCTCAGCATTTTATTCAACGTCGAGAAACTATAAAACTTGAACCCCAAGATCTTCTAGTGAGCTTTGATGTTACTTGACTTTTTACTAAAGTTCCTATTAAGGATTCGCTTATTATCATCAAGCAGATTCTGTCTCAACATGGCAAGGACTTGAGTTTGGTTCCTCTCATTGAAAAGTGTCTATCCTCTACTTACTTCCAATTTGATAATAAGTTTTACGAACAAGTTTCTGGTGCTGCTATGGGTTCTCCTCTATCACCTGTTGTAGCTAACATTTTTATGGAATCCTTTGAAACGGTTGCCTTGAAATCATCAATATTAAAACCTAAAGTGTGGTTTAGATATGTTGACGACACGTTTATTGTTTGGTCTCATGGTCATCTTGAATTGTCTACGTTTCTTGATCATCTTAACAATCAACACTTCGATATCAAATTTACTATGGAAATCGAAAGTAATGGTTCACTTCCATTTCTTGACGTTCTTGTGACTCGTAAGCCCAACGGACTTCTAGGCCATTCTGTTTATCGCAAACCCACCCATACGGACAGATACCTTCATGCTTCGTCTCATCATCATCCTGCACAGAAACGTTCTGTTATTGAATCTTTGGTCCATCGTGCCTTTTCTATTTGTCAACCTGAGAATCTAGACTCAGAACTCCGTCATCTTACTAGAACCTTAGTGAACAATGGTTATGTAAAGCGAGATATTCATAGAGTTATTAATCGTCGTTTACATCCACTTACTCGATTACCTAAGGACATTTCTACTCCCGAATTCAACCCGAAATTGGCCTTTTTACCCTACATTCACAAGGTTACAGATCAAATAGGGAAACTCCTTCGTAAGAATGGTATTAAACCCATATTCAACTCGACAGGCAAAATCTCTCAGATTCTTCCTTCTCCCAAAGACAAATTTCCTACACTTTCATCTCAAGGTGTATACCAAATTCTCTGTTCTTGTGGTTTAGTCTACATTGGTGAAACCGGTCGTTCCGTCATTACTCGCATTTCAGAACATGATCGTTGTATAAGGAAAAGGTATACTTCCAAGTCTGCGGTCGCTGAACATCATTTTACTACAGGTCACAAGATAGATTTTGATAATGTTACGTTGATTGCCAAATCTCCATTCTTTTTCAACAGGAAATTCCGAGAAAGCATAGAAATCATCAAACACCCCAATAACTTCAATCGCGATCATGGTTTCGAACATTTATCAAAAACACACCCCCTAACAACCGTAACCCAATCAGGGTCGACCTTAATCATCCGTGACTATTCTTTTCCTTTAAATACGGAGACTATTTCTTCTTAAGTCACTTCTACGGAGTTTAGAATCTGGCTTGGTTCACAGGTTGATTACCTAACTCGGTAGTGGTTCTTTGTTAGATTTTCGTTTGCTTTTTCAGGTTATCGTTTTCTTTCTTACCTTTTCATAGTTTAGGTTATGGCTTGTTTTACAAGTGGATAACCTAACTTTTGAGAAGTTCTTAGTTAGATTTCGATTGCTTGTTTGAGTTTTGCGATTTATCTCACGCCCTGATGAAACCCCTTACGTAAGTGGGCGAAACGTTGGCAGCTTCGATTGCAACTATGACACAGTTCATCTATAGGTTAAACCTAATACGCATATTTCTGATACACCTTGTATATATAAATTGCTTTTAAATTCATTGTTTACTCACCGTATGATGTCAGCAAGCAATTTAAGATAGCGTCGTACTTGTGCAATAACGCAATGTCGTATTTTTAAAAGTTGGTTTATCATGAACTTTATCAGTGGATATTATAGAGGTCAAATTCTGTACGTTAACCGAAAGATCTAATTTACTATCGTAATAAATATTTCTTTTTTGGATCACTCACAAAATAGTAAAAACTTCAAAATTATAACAAATAATGTGTGGATAAATAAATTCAAACGATTGTGACAACCAAGTGAAGACTTAAGATTAATTATAAAAATAAAATTGTATCTACGAAAAATAAAACATATTCGTTCTAATGCGCATTTAAATTACTACATGTTGTAATTATCCGGCTTTTAAAACTTAATCAGACTCGGGATAAAGTTAAGATTAAAGACCGTTTTTAAGTAGAATAGTTTGAAATAATGTAGGTGGTAGAATTTTAATTGCAATTTCAGGTGTAGATACGCGTCAGAGAAGTTATACTGCAAAGTATATTTTTTTTCCCAAGATCTATTTCCACGTTTAATAGCAAAGAAACGCTTAACGAATGTTAGTCATAAGACGAGTTTTGTCCGGAAAACATTTCCGTGCAACCTAAACTCTTCACGAACTCATATCGAGATAAATGGTGCTATCATAAGTAGGTTTCACGTTATACGAGCTGGTGCATTAGCACCGCTAAATTGCACATCTAGGGATAATAAAGCTAAAGAAAATGTATACCGTGGTTGGAATGTATCTGAGTGTATTAATGCATTATAAATTTAAATTTGCGTGTAATTAATTACTAAAGAAGTTATTTCTGTTTAGTTAGATACTCTGTAATCCTGCATGATGTGGCCTAATCCTGCTGTAACGCATCTCTAAGCCGAACCGACCGATAAGCGATGGCCGCCTCATTTCACACTTGAGCTGGTCCGTACTCGCCCGGACTCTACGCTTCAATAAACTCGGGCTGATTGGATAAATCATTGTACCTACTATTGGTTCCACAAATATAACTCCCGAACTGAATTGATAAAGTCTACATCTTGTCTACCACTTGATTGAAAAATAAACGATCTTATCGTACAAAAAACCAAAATTATTTTAAATTCCGAACGAATCTTGAGTTGTACAATCAATAAAATTATATTTGAGCATATTAGCGATCAACAACAATACAAGAAAATCACTTGAGATACAACTACAAAGAAACTTATTAAATTGCTCCTAAAGCTGTTCAATATTTAAAATTTAATTCGAAATTGCAAATCTTTTCGTTTCTTCATAATATTAAAATATATTGTTCATATCAATTACGGTTTACTCCAACAACATAAATTCCAACAGTTTTCCATTTTCAAATAAACATAAATTTACTATTTCCAAATACCAAACATGCTAAAAATTAGATTACTAGACTTTCAAATATTCCATCGTACATCTTAAATAATATAAAATATGATTGATGGCGGATCTCTTAAGCACCAAGTATGACAAAAATTGATGTATAAAAAACTCAACATAACGTGTAACATTTAAGCACTAGAAATGACATACGAACCTAACAAAAGGTCTTATCGTTGTAATAAATATCGGCGTGACGTTATTAAACCAAACGATGAACGCTATCATTGCGTTATGGGGAGCACAGATTGCATCGAATAACCTGTCAAGTATTTATGCTGGAATCGACCCTTTGTAAAACACCAAAAATTCTAATAAAATACCGCGATTAACAACGACAAAACGCCCTTATAAAAGTAAATATGATGGCATTAAGGCATAATATGTGAGCTGTGTTGTGATAAGGGTTCTCTTTTAGCTGCGCAATATCAAAATAAACGACAACAGTTGTACGTTCCTTAATATATAACCCTTTTCATAAGAAAATTCCCAACGCCCTGCTATTATTAAATTTGTAAAAAGTAAAAATCAATACATGTAATTTGTAATAGTATAAAATAAAAAATACTAGTAAATTATCTTCAAGTTTGAAGAGCAATTAAAACATGTACTAATGAATGCAATGCATTTTAGCAACTTTTATCGACTTCATTAAAGAAACCGTCAAGCTAGTAGAAAACTTTAAATTACACCGCAGTTATGTAATAATTAATAAAACAAACATTTAAAATAATTCAAAATTTTGAGTCTACATTTTCTATACTACATTGTTAATTTGAATGTTTAGTTGTATTTATTTAATATCAAAAAAATTCACATTAAATAACTGTTTATTTTATAGAAACTGTTGCTCTGGTTTATTTAATAATTTAAAACCACGGTAAAATTAGCTCTTCTAACTTATGTAACAAATTAGTAAGACTATAAGATCTAGGAAATCGAAAAAAAATATTATTAAGAATTTATGAGCTTTAGTTAAAGCAGCAGGTAATAACAATTCTAAATAACGAATACTAATATTCTAACGCAAATTTCTTATTAATAATAGTAGTTTTCACAAGCTTATATAAACAACTAGAGCTACATATTGCTTAAAAAGTATTTATGTTAATTAAACTAAAGCATAAGACCAGACAAAAGTATTATCCATATTATAAATAGTAGTACGTAATCATCCAACTCCAGGCAAGAAAAAGAAGAAAAACCATTCACTGCATGTTGCGTGGTGTTGTAAATTTGCATTCTGGTTTGGTAACATCTAAACTGGATACTATGATATTATGTGTTAGCAACAAAGCGTATTTTTATGTAATGCCACTAAATACGTGAGTTTTGTTTTAAACAAGCTACTAAATTACGAGTTAGGTTAGGAATAAGAATAATATGCAGTAGAGTAAGTAATTACTTACATTTTTTGAAATATGTTTATACACGCAATTTGTTTGTTGTGTTACACACTATGCATAAAATATGACGTTTTAATAAGCTGGAAAATAAGTCTAAGGAGATGAAGCAAATCATCTTAATAAACAATATCTGGCGGTTATAATACAAGAATGGTTTACAAGAAAAACAGCTCCAGATGCATGGTGTAATATTACGACAGCGACAAAACTACCCTTAGCGCGGTCTCACACTGACGTTTTTCAAGCGGAGCGGGTCGGGTCGACTTGTTTAACCCGAAATTATTTTTGTTCTCGCATAACGCGGTTTACCCGCTAAAGAGATAATGATTTTTCATTTCATCATATAATATTTCAACTCGATGCGATTCAACTCAAAGCGTTTTGACATCAGTGAAGTTGCATATTAGCATTACTCGTAAGAAGCGTTAGTTCTGGATACTACTAATATGATAATACGTCTTGTACTAAGAAATTGTAGGTTTTGTTCATATATTTTATTAGTTTAAATTTTAATATAATCTAAGACCTGTCGTCCAGATGTAGCATTTTTGCGAAAAAACGCTTTCAAAGTACCATGTGTCTCCTTGTCATTGCGAGAACGACACAAATGATTTTAAGCAGTAGTAACTCGTTTTATCCTTTGGTTGGCCAAAATTTTATAATAAAATTTGTCATAAGAAACAGAAACTTTTGGAAAATAATCTTATAGTTTTAGTTTTTAAAGAATGCACATATGCTGATAACACAAGATATAAAACAAACCATGCGAACGTGATCCAAGCATACATAAAAATATACTTCAATTCGTAATATAGAAAACTTATCTTGAGATGTTTTATGTCTGCTCTATTTATTTGTTTGCTAAGTTATATGTATTTTAATCATTTTTATTTCACCACTCTTTTCTATAAGTTTTTATTTTAATTGTATATCTTATTCTATAGATTGCTACATTTGTTGATCAAAAATTATAAAAATTAATATTTGCGACAAACTGCGTAAACCACAGTCTTAATTTGTATTATGCTAAGTAGGTTACCTGCAAGCGTTTCGCCCGCTAGTGTGAGAGCTCCCATTGAAAAACACAAAATAGATTCTAGCGGGCAGTCCGACCCGCTCCGCTCAAAATTGAACTCGGGCAGATCACGGCATGTCCTCCGCTTGCACGCCCTTGTGTGTGAGAGACTTCATTTGTCCTAATACTTTTAATATCTTATGGCCCGACCCGACCCGCTCCGCTTGGCTTGAAAAACGTCAATTTAAAGGTTCAAATTGTACCAACAGGGAGGCAACTGTAAAGATTATTTGCTTTATAAATTTGTTAAGATTAGAAAAAGGATCCATATTAAAGTAAAGTTTATCTAGCGCTTTGAGAAAGGTGTTTGAATCCTTCAAATGTAGGAGATGGCGAAAGAATTGTGAAATGTGAATTTCAACACAGATACTAATAACCTTAGTACTGTTTACAATAATTACAAAAATGTAATGAGCTCAAAAATTTTCACTTATCTTGCATGCCAACATTTTTCTTTATAATTATTGTTCTTTGATCTTGTGTGATGTTAGTGAGCTCGTTCTTTACATGTTATTTTTAAGTATCACATCTTTTATGTGTTTTCCTGTTTTGTTTTCATTGTTAAATTTTTACGACTGTGTTGGCGGATCATTCGTTTATTCGTTTAAAAAGTTTGTTTGTTCACCTGAGTTGTATTTACGTTTTGTTAATTTTGTTTTTTTCATTTATTAAACATAGAGGCCTGATGAAGTGGACACACAGGTTCACGAAACGTCGCCTACAAAAAACACTGTAAGTTGTGTTTTCTTTCGCCATCTCCTACATTTGGGTTGGATTCAAACACCTTTCTCAAATATATCAATTAGGAGGTTACATAATTTCATCATAACTTTATCTAGCGCCTTTGTTTAGTATTAATAGCAAATGAAGTTACGAAATCGGTAAATTTTTATCCCAGTTGAAACAAGTAGCACCATCCAGTAACAACGTGGTAAATCTTAAAGGTTGACAGGAAGATAACGCAGCCAAAAGATTTAGTAAAAGGGCGAAGCCAATTAGTAGATTGTGTACTGAGAGGGTTTGAGAACTTAAGCAATCACAAAAAAGCATTTTAGGAAATAAGTCAAAATTGCGTACAATTAAGAAGGAGAGAAGAAGGTTATAAAAATCCCAACGCAAAACAAAAACGGGGAGGTACTTACTGAACAACTTATTTTACTGACTCACGAAAGGATTTACTTACGCGCTGACTTTTTTTTTATTTACTCGCGAAAGAAGCTACTTACGGGCGGTTATTTTTCTTACCAGCGAATTTAACGGGCTTCAATTTAAAACTCTTGGTTGTTTCAAACTTATTTTTCTTTTACTGTTAAGAGATGTTTGTAATATAATTTGGGTAATTTTATTTTTGCTTTATGTCAGATAGATTAACTTGAATTTTACGTTTCGGGTAAAGTTTGTTACTTGATTGTGAACCTGCGTCCACTCAAGACCCAGCAAGTGGCGGTAATTGGTTTGCAATTAAGAAACAGGTGCCATATAAAAAAGTAATAAATTCAGTTAAATTTATTTGGATAGGCGTTTGTAATTTTATTTGATTATTGTACGATATATGCGATAACTTAAGATACTGTCTAACGCGAGAAATTTGAGAATAATTATCTAAAATTAATATTAACGTTTAAACACATTTCTTTTATTGTTGCAAACTAAGAGAGCAAATTTATTTTTTTTTGGTTTTTTTATCTCCACTTGTAAACTTTTACCGCTGAAAAGGTGTGGAAATGTAGCTCAAATCATAATCTCAGAAGATGTTGAACTGTGAATCATTGGTAAATCTGATAATCGTTTTTACTTTCCTATAAGGAAAGTATAGCGATCGCAATTTTTTTCAAAAATTAACTTTGCATAATTATATCTTTCAAGGCCTTCTGAATCAAAACAAAATGTATTTTTGACAAAAAAATTTTGAGTGTCTGTGTGTATCTGCCATTTTTAACAGTTTTTTCTTATATAGTTTTGTGCGTATGTAAATAATTCCAATTATCTACAGTTTACTAACCGGAGAGAAGTTAGCCATAACTTTCCAGTCATAGATTTTGCAAACTTTAACACCGGACTGAATTTGAAAAAATGGGAGGGACTCCTTTCTAGTTTTTATGCGTCCTTATGTAAAAATGTATGTAGAATACGATTCCAATATAAAAATTTAAATAAAAAGTGATCTTTTTAGAAAAATTTGAGAAAAACCGTACCAAGTCGAGAGTAAATCGACGTAACGAGAAGTTATTTAGTGTTTAATTTGAAAAAATGGGAGGGACTCCTTTCTAGTTTTTATGTTGTCTTATGTAAAAATGTATGTAGAATACGATTTCAATATAAAAATTTAAATAAAAAGTGATCTTTTTAGAAAAAATTTCAGAAAAACCGTACCAAGTCGAGAGTAAATCGACGTAACGAGAAGTTATTTAGTGTTTAATTTGAAAAAATGGGGGGACTCCATTCTAGTTTTTATGTTTTCTTATGTAAACATGTGTGTAAAATACGAATCCAATATAAAAATTTAAATAAAAAGTGATCTTTTTAATGAAATTTTATTTAAAACCGTGCAGGGTCGGGAATATGTAATAATAATGCAACGAGTTTTGATAAATTTGTAAAAATTAGCAGTACTGCCTTTTGGGTTTGCATTTTAAATATAAATTAAAATATATTTTTTAAGTTTGTGACAGTTATTAAAATGATAATATAACAACTGTCGCGCTTTCCCTCTGTCCGATATATCAGTCCGGTGTTAAAGTTTGCAAAATCTATGGCTGGAAAGTTATGGCTAACTTCTCTCCGGTAGTTTACTAGATATTCGAGTTCTGCCTGCGACAATTTTTTAAGAAAAAAATTGCATAATCTTGAAGAAAAAGCAAGATACGTTAAAAATAACAATTTTTCTCTATATTCTTTTGACATGTTTATACATACACGGAGTGCTGCATCTTGTACCCATGATAACTCTCGAACCATAAGTCCTAGTAACTTGAAATTTGATATGAAGCTGGCTTTTCGTATTCTCTCGATTTTATCAAAAGATGGGTATGATAAAGAAAACGGAAGTGAGTGTATCTGCCATTTTTAACAGTTTTTCTTATATAAATTTGTACTTATGTAAATAATTCGAATTATTTTTACAGTTTCTTATATAGATAATTCTTTCTAACAATTTATTTGAATAAAAAATTTCCTAACATTAACAGTATTAGATATTTTATTTATAATTTAAAATGAATTTAAAGAAATAATACAGGTTCGAATCTTGCCTGCAACGATTTTTTTTAGAAAAAAATTCTATATCTTGAAGGAAAAGCAAGACACTTAAAAAATAATTTTTACTAAAGAAAAAGCAATATTGAGGCGCACAAATATAAAATTTATTCGATACATATCACTTCAAAATGGTTTTATGACAACATAACCTTAAAAAAATATGTGGACATTCCTCCATCAGTCCTCATAGGAAACACCTTTTTTTATTGTGTTGTTCAAAACGCATGCCCAGTTGTTAGCATATAGAAAAACAATTACCAGGAATCGCGCAATATAAATTGTTTATTTAATTATCGCATTCTTTATTAAACCAGATCGTATTTAATCAAAGAGTGGCAAAATTTCTGGAAGCACCACTTTTGCTCTAACATTTATTGTGATTAAAAAAAATTAACATTTGTCAGTAAACTCTCAACCACGCCAAAGCCACCAGAAAATGACAGTCAGCCGACGCGAATCTTAATTTTTTGACCTTTCCCTGCCTAATATGCTTGTAAACAAAATTCTATTAATGTGGGTTTTGCAAAAGTAACATTCTGCCTTGAAAAGGTTTCAATGTGTCAAATAAAGTTAAATTTTCTGAGAATTTTGTTGTTTGCTTTGTGTTTTTTACCATACATCGCTTGGAAAAAAAACCTAAGTGTTACTGACACAACCCCAAACACTTTCTAATACATTGTTTAAAACAAAGCTTAGATTTAAGAAAATAAATTAAACTAACTTTTCTGTCCGCCAGTTATAATACGTACATATGTAATTTTCTTTCCTTGCATCAAGGGCAGCAAAACAACATAAGTAATTCATTCATTATTTATGTGCGAATGCGAAATGTCATCTAATGTTGTATTAGCGGTAACTTAGTACCTTTTAGCTAATTTTTTCAAATAACTGTAATTTTTAGAGATAATAATAAATATAAGTCTACGTGCATGTATGTATTTTTTTAGTTTATTAAAACACTGTCTATACACATTCTTGGTTCATTTACCTAACAATAGAGAGTATTGATCTGATAATTTAAGCTAAAAAATTAAGAATGTAATGTTAAATATATATGAAAAAAATTTACAGTTTTTACACATTAACGACAACACATTGATTTTATTATCTAATGATCCCATATAATATATATATGAGATCTTGTACAGACAATGTAAACAAAAATTTTAGCAAAAATGCACATAAATGGGACTTTTTTTTTATATAGTGTATCTGGCTACACATAGAGTATTGAAATGTATACCAGACAAGAAAATGATGACAAAATTTTAAGTAAACCCAACCATGGTGCGTTGCCCAACGTTGTTATGCATTTGGAAAAAAATGTTCCGAGAAACTAACATAGTATGAAAACACAAATTTTCAAATTTTTTAAATTGCTGAAACTTATTTTTTTTAAATGACACCCTCGATTTCTTTCAGCTGTTTCTAATGTAGTTTTTAATTTTCTATTGATTTGCTCTAGAACTTTTCAGTTAGTCGTAAAAAAATACTTTTTAATGCCAAGGTTGATTTTTTTATGTATGTTTTTAGGTTCACAAATAAGTTGTTATTGTAAAAACAGCTTTGTTGTTGTATTCGTGGTAGTAAACAGTGAAAAATATCTATATAAGAAGAAAAAAAACATGTGCCGAAGTTTAAAAAAAATCTAACTCTATAGGATGGTTTAAAAAAAGCACAAGAGTCATACAAAATGAAACTTTTTGTTACCGAATTAAACGTACTAGCTCAAATAGAAATCAATTCCGAAAGTAATTACAGAATGGCAGAACAAAACAAAATTTAAACTTGTATTTAAATAAAACGTTAAAATTCAGCTACATAACTTACAATGGATTAACAAACTGATGAATATTGAAGAATTACATTTAAAAAATTTATCTATTTACTGTAAAACAAGATCAAAGGCTACTTTTATAGTTGTACCTGACTGTAGCCTATAAATAATGTATAATACTTCATTCTTTGCACTAAATTCAAGTTTGGTGGTAGTTAATTAACGTATACGGCTAAAAGTTATTAAGGATTATACTCGTCGATCATTTTAATTTATAAAAAGTGTGTTGGTAACATTGGTATTTAGCTTGTTTGTTGCATTTTACTTGATAATGTATTTAATTCATTGTATTCCAACTAATTATATTTATACCAACATCGGATCTTGTTTTCATTTTGATATTTCCATTGTTGTATTATTTTTTTTCGAAAGCTGTACTATCTAAATATTTTTGTAATTATCACCTGAAGTTTTGATATATCTAACATTGTGATATCATCATTTTGGCGTACGTTTAAAAGTTTATGAAGTTTATGAAGTTTAGTATTAGCTTATATTTAGTATATATCAAAAACTTAAGGTCAATCAATAAACTAATATATTTTGTTTTCCGCGATAAAATAGTGTTTCCACGTGTGCTATTGTCTTTAGAATGACAGCTTTTTTTTTTTGTTTATCTGTCACGCTATTTATAAGAGATACTGTTGCAAGTTTAGAGAAGAAGCGACAAAGTAATTATTAAACATGACAAATTTATAACTGTTTGTCAAATTTATAATTAACGTACATTTTTGTTCATTTATCATCTAATTCATATACACAGCATTTTTTTGTATAATGCAGATTTTAAAACTTTACGTTCACGTTCTTTTTAAACTAAAATTTAAATCAAATAATTTATTTTGTAAATTACTCGACAATTAAAACCTACTTCAGTTCTATCTACCGTAATATCCTGTAACCGATTTTAACTGTTTGCAAAATAGCCCTAGCAGTGATTCTTAATCAGGAGATCGCGGTCCACTAGAGGGACTACATAGCTTTTTAAGAAGCAACGAAAATATTATTAGCACGTCCCGGCAGAAGCCAGAAAATAAAATTTTAAATCTACAGAAACCACGATACTAAAAAGTCCACCGAAAACTAAAGTTCTTTAACGATTTAAAAAGGTAGAATTTTTGCGATATTTAATGACATATAAGACATGCATACATATAGTATATATACATATATGTGATTTCTTTAAATTTTATTATAGGTATTTAGAATGGTAAGGATATTTTACCGATCGAATGCTAGGAGGAGAAACAAAACGACGACTTCAATTACTGTCTGAGATCGGTAAATGTCTTTAACGTTCGTGATGCTGATGACGTCTTTTCCGAGATTGATCTTATTAAAGCACTTAAATAATACATATTCATAACGGTTATTAGCTTCTAACGGGTGGTCGAGATTATTAGCCAGCCACGTGGCTTTGTTTACTTTTTAAGGGATATTTACTGCGTTACAGGGTCACGTGGTTTGAGAATAATCTCGATCACTGCACATCAAGTTGCCGTAATGTCAATTTTTGTATTGCATTTTAAAAAACACAGATAAAAATAACATTAGAAAACAGGAAAATTTTTCTTTATTGAAGTTTTTGATGGTAATTGTTTTCTTGAAGAAAAAGAATGTGGGATATCAGTAACCAGTGCTTATACAAAACAAGAGTTTATTGAGTTTTAGTTTGAATTCCAGACAAAAAATTTCTTTCATACAAATTAAATTCGGTTTTAACATTAGTATATTAGGTAAACATACCCATTAATTCTTTAGATAATAATGATATTATGAATTAAAATAGAAAACTACCTCACACGAATACATATACAGCGATCATTCGTTGTAATTAACTATCGTAATGAGAAATGAGAAAGGTACAATTGAAGCTTCGCCATGTAAAATAACTGAATATTTAAAATTCAGTAATACTGCTGGTTACGCGGGTCACGCGTTTCGAGAAAATTTACTACATTGTTTGCTAATAAAAGTGAAGTTCTCCTTGCACTGAAAAATCAGGAAGGTTAGAAGTCTTCAAATGTGCAGAAGAGAAGATTAAATTTGCAAAAAAAATTTCATAGTGAATAATAAAAAGAATTTTCAAAAGCATCCATCTCAATGTGTAATCAAGAAGACAAAGAAGACTTGATATGTATACTAAAATGTCACTGTAAACATTTTAGTATACATATTTGATGTCGAGTCCACATAGGTTACTAATTGCATCAATAAAGATCATCCAGAAGAGTGTTTCATTTTTTCAGAAGTTATTAATACGTAGTCTTTAACTTCTGCCTTCAAAAATAAGCTTCCTTTAGCAATTGGCAGTTGTACTTTCAAGATTTATGTTAATAAATAAATTATAAATTGTTACTTAAAAGTTATTATAATAATTCGTCAACTTTGAATAAATTTACATACTAATCTATAACCGGCGATTTAAGCAAAAACGAATGTTATAAAGAAGAATAGTCAAGTCGTTGCCAAAGATGATAGTGCGTCATCGCCGTACAAATTTAGACAACCATTATTCGAATAAAAAAAGAAAACTATAAATGCAACCGAAATAACACCATTTTTGTTTGTGTTATGAATAAATCGCTCAATTCGCTTCATCGTTGTTTGTGTAATTAACCTAATTATTCATCTGATTAAGTTATATTTTTTGTTTAATTATAAAAAATGTATGAAAAACAACTGTTTAAGAAATAGTGGTAACTTACTATTTGGATTAAAAGCAATTAGCTTTGCCAACATTAGAAATTTAGTAAATTTTAGCTTTTTACCAGCAACTACATTTTAAAGTAAAGTTAATTTTCTGGCAACGACTATAACACGTTTTTCGTACTAGTGCGATGTTGCCACTGATCTCTATAATAATATGGATAGCTGTTGTCTGCCATTGACGCCTTTAGAGAAGTCATCAGCGTCATTCATTACTGACAGGAACTAAAATATAGCGCTAACCATACTTTTCTGTGACTGTTTAATTGTCACTGCAATTGTCAAGTATTAATATTTTTGTAAGATATTTTCTAAATAGATTAGTATGTTAAAAAATTAAAAATTGTTTCATCGCATCAGTAGTAACTTGTGCTTTGAATTCTTATTTTAATATGTATGTTATTTTTTTTAATTTTCTTGATTTCTTCGCAATTCTCAGTTAAGCGTTCAATTGTTAAATATAAGAGTGAGTTAAGCATTTGTTATTAATTCTTAAGCAAGTTAAAATGACTGTTTAACTAAGTTGTTTATTGTATAATGTTATCTAAACTAATTAAAATTAAGTAAAGTCATTAAACTTCACAAAGTTTTATGCAATTCCGTAAATGTTTACGCAATTTCATAAAACTTTTTAAATTATGTTCCTTCAACAAAATGAATTATCATATTTTTGTTTTGTTTTGGAAAATAGCGGTACCTACAGTTGTAATGTAATAAAGTAAAATTCGTTCATTTCATTTCGTCGCGCTGTCTTCTACGCAGTGTAAGCCCATATTTTAGTTTTTTTCTCATAAGTATCAGCTATGCATATTATTATAGAGATCAGTAGACTTTGCCTTAATTTACATTATGTGTTGATAAAAATTCATCCATGCTTTTCAAAAAAATAAGCAAAATTGATTGTAAGGTTATAATTTAGATTTATGTGACGATCAAATTAATGATCCCTTCTTATACGAGGTAGGGTCAGAAGCAACTACTTCAATTTTTTGCGATGTTTCGTGTTCTAGATGAACACTTCATCAGGCCCGCTCCTTTATTGTAAGAGACACGCATTTTTAATTATTTTATAAACATAAATAAACAAAATGTAACGTAATGTAAAACTTTCGAAATTTGAGTAAATTTTGAACAAACTAACGCTGTTATAATTATAAAATTCAATAAAAAAATTCTTTAATTTTAGTAACTAACTAATAAATAAATAATTATAAAATGAAGTATAACAAGGTTAAAAAATTACTTGCCACTGAGTCAAAAAAAGAGTTATAGCCGGTTGCACAAGTCTGGTTAATTGGCGATTTACTAATCGTCGATTAAAGATAATGGTTGATTAACATTCGATTGCGTTGCACAAAACAATTTCATCTATGATTAACGGTCCATTAGTTGATTAACTGCTAGTCAACTTGACAACCGCGCGTTGTAATGTCAGTTTATGAAACAAAAATGACTACCAAAAAGGAGGTTATTTACAAATATTTACTTAAATCAAGAAAGAAACGTTAATAAATATTGTAGTAAAGTGAGTATTACAATGGCATTACTATATTATTCACGTTTTCTTATAAATAGTTATATTATCATTATGGAAAATATTGCTTCTGTATCGATAGCTAAGTTTTATTTTATGTTTACCGATAACAAATTTCTCATTCTACAAAATTTCTTGCTTAATTCCTTTTATCTTTTACTTTAGATAACAATATAAAGGAGTAACTGGCTAAAGGATTTATAGTTGAAAATAAATGTTCGGTGTCAACAAGCATCACCAACGAATATAATGCATTGACTAAAATAGGCCTCCGAACAGCAAAATACCTGAAACTTTGTTTGTATATATGAAACTGAAGATAAAACAGATCTATGAAGCAGAACATGTAAGATAAGTCTTAAAAGTTGTACTATGTATGATGAAAAAATCTGTTTCTCGTGGAGTTTTCAACCTCTTAATAACTGCCGATCAGGAGGTTTTGCTGGCGAACATTGCATACCAAAGTGAGCCACCTAGAAATTGCTTTGAATTGCTTTACAGCTTACTATTTTGGTAAATTGGGAGATAATTACAATGACATCTAATATTAATTTGTATCCTTAGTAAAAATGGGCAAATGAGAATCATTATATGTGGCTGAACTTCAACCTGTATTATCTCGTATTCTTGTCTTTCGCACACTCCTATTTACTGCAGAACCTTTGTCAACTCCTCCCGAGTTATTTATAAGAAAAATTTCAAAAGCAAAAAATTATAATCTGTGAATTACTGAAAGAAGTAATACTATTTAAGTTTTAAGAAAATATAAAGCACAGTATTAATTTTATAAATAAAAAATTACAATAAATTATGTTGTTTTTATACATTTTGCATATGAAGAACTGTTGCAATTAATGTTGTGCTAATTAAGAGTTTGCAACCATATTGCAAGCAAGGAAATCTTCTCTGCAAAATTCCAAAGAACCTTTCTATGGTATTACTTGTCATAATATGTGCTATGCTTTATGCTACTTCACTGGCATTTGCTAAATGTAAGCAGATGAGTATTACATGGATTCACTATCACCTAATAGGTAACCGTTGCCATATCTTCCGATGCAAAATTCAACCGGAAGAAGAGATTTATTGAAAATAATACTGTTGTGTACTGATCCTGGCTAATAAACAATAAAATGCATTAATTTTAAGTCAGCATTGCAAATCGCTTGAACATTAATGCTAAAATATCCTTTTCTGTTGTGATACGATTCAGCATTTAGTCTATCGGGTGATTGTATATGCACGTGTGCAATCAACAGCTCCCACAACACATAAAAAACCAGAAATGCGAGAGAACCATTATTTTATTTCCATTAACTTTTTGGTAGTTCTAGACATCTTTATATATTGATGGGAGAGCCTGACCATTTCATTTATGATATGCTGAATAGAGCAATAATATTTGTATTCTTAGATCAATGGATTAGTTTCGATAACTTGTTGGTTCGATTCTATCTTAGTTGCATGTACCAAGTTTATTATGGGGGCCTTATTTAATCGAAACCTCTTCTTGAAATCAATGTCATCTAAAAATTCAAAAGGATTTTCTTTATCTCGTATAAACCTTATGCTGCGAAGCTGTCTTCAAAGCTACTCGAGGAAGAAGACGACAAATGGAACAACATAATTATTTTTGTTTAATAATTATTTTTTTAATAATCTTGTACTAAACGAAACTTGAATTAAACGTAGCTTTAATTTATTACTTAGTTTTGACTGTAAATCATGAACTTTTTATTATTGAAAAACTTTAATTGTAGGTTAATCAGCCAAATATCTCTAATTAGATAATCTTTTGTTAACAAGAGTTTAATCGGAGATTAAAGTTTTGTGCAACGCAAAATATAGTTAATTGACCGTTAATCTCTGATTAACGTCGACTTCAATTAAATATTTAATTGACCGTTAATGGCTCGTTAAACTACAAGTAAGAGATAATCATACTTTAATCAAAGATTAAACTCCAATTAACGGTCAATTATCTTTTGTGCAACCCGCTATTAAAGTTAAATAAAACATTTAATTAAAAACACGAAATTTTTCACGTCACATCGTGCACATTGACGAACGTACAACAAATTTCAATTTTTGGTACTGATTTATGACAAGGTGAAAGGTTCCTTATAGGAAAAGAATTTTTGTTTGGTAACGGTAGATAATACTAAATTAAACAATCAATTATAAAATAACCACACTAACTATAATTCTTTTTACAAATGCTGTAAACAGAACAACCTCTAGTTTAAGTTATATTTAAGTTAGTTAATTAAGTAAGGTAATTAAGTTAGTTAAGATTAGAACATAAGTTAGATAGTTTGTACGTATTAGTTTATAGTTTTTATGTTCATTTTTTTCATGTTCGTCCAAAATTTATTCAAATTTCTAACGTTTATTGATGTTTGTTAGTCATGTAATTATACATTTTGTTTATTTATGTTGCTAAAATAATTAAAAATGTGTGTCTTGCAATAAACAAGCGAGCCTGATGAAGTGTTCATCTAGAACACGAAATGTCGCAAAAAACTGAAGAAGTTGGTTCTGTCCCTACCTCCTATAAGAAGGTATCATTAATTTGATCATCACAGAAATATAAGTATAAAATCTTAAGCTTTCGCGATTGTTATGTTTATGACTATAAGCGACTTTCGGCTTAGACTGCGTCGTAGTTAAACACCCAGGCTTAGACTTGGTCCTAGTCTCTTTGGCTCTTAAGGAGAGACTAGGACCAAGCCTAAGTCTGGGTGTTTAACTACGACGCGGTCTAAGCCGAAAGTCGCTTCTAATCATAAGAAATATAGGTCATTACCAGGAGACGTACCGTTCTATGAATGTTATAGTAAGCCAATCCAATGTAAATTTTTTACTCCCAATTTTGGATGCAAAAAGACCGTAGCGCATCTATTGGTTGCATCCAAAATTTATAAAACTCTAGTTTTAGGATGCTAACAGCAGATGTCACTAAGAAAACATTTATTTAAAAAGCAACCTGTTAAATCTGCATAACGTATATCGTTAATTGGTTGATATGGTTTTATATATTTAAAAATAATATATATTAAAATATAAACCAAACATAACCAACTTTTTGTAGAATACAGATTGTAAAATCTTGGTAAAATCTATTCTTTAATCAAATAGGAGAGTAGGTAAGACATGTTGGAAAATAAATGTGTTGACAAAAATTGTGAGAATTCAAAAAGGAAAATGCCAGAAATAAAATTTCATCGGTTTCGATTAGATAAACGTGACAGTTCAAGATTAGCAAATGGACTGAACGTTGCGGTAAGTGAAATTGAATTTTTTTTAACTCAAAAAAATTTAAGTTGATATGTTAATACGTTTTCTGCCCTATACGATGAACTTTCTGTTCAATCGATTCTCTTGATTGTATTAATCTCTCGATTATTATTCTTTTCATTGTTCAATTATTTCTATTAATAGTTATAATTTACCTAAACACAATATGTTAAATTACTTGTCTAATTTGTGAATCTCGTCAGTAAAATGTAAATAGTGTATCAAAATATTTTATTACAGAGGATCATCTTCTATGTGAAAAATGAAGACTTTACTAGAAGTCTTTCAAGATCTCGTGAACTGTGGCGCTGTAATCAGTTTATGTCAAAATGTAGCTATCATCCGTCTTACAAATATTCGCCGTAACATTTTTGCTAATGTATAATTGTTTTTGTCGTTGTTTTTGTAATTAACAAGTCTTCATTACTACTTATTTTTATTTAATATGGTATGAACTTACGTTTTTGAGATGCACTTAGACTTGTCAAATTTTCAATTTTTAGTTTATTAATTCCGATTTTCTACTCAAGGTGACATAATGACATAATGAAATGCCTCTACACAATTTTTCAAATTGAACCATTTTCCAAAATGTTGAATCTTCCAGAAGATTTAAATGTAAAGAGTATTTCTATGTATTAAAATTGATAAGAAACCATGGATTTGATTTTTTCAAACTTCAGCATCAAGAGACAAAAAGATGGTACGTAAACCAAGCTTATAAATGTAGCGATTATTATATATTATGTTTTTCACAGACTGGAGTTGATTTTGAAGTTAAAACAAGATAATCTTGAACTATTACAAAACCTACTCCAACATTTACTATTAACAACTAGAAAAGAAAAGTGTCGGATCAGATGTTAAAATAATAATAGATACCGAATGCAATAAGAATAAGAGCACAAAGTGCTTTTTGTCGACATTAAGTTAAGTTAAGTTTTTATTATATAAGATTTTTATAAATAATATATTTAACTAATTACCTACTTATAATGGCGTATCTTACATTTAGGTTTGTGTCCATAGTTAATTTTAAAGAAAGTTCATATAAGCGATATCTATCGGCGACTAATGTATTCAAGTATTGGGATTTGAGTAATTCTATTACATTGGCTTACTATAACATTTATATACAATGGTTCTAGTTAGAATTTAGGTGTGTTATTAATACTTATTTGGTTTATAATTAATTATTATTTATAAATTATAGCTTTCATAACGTGTTCAGCAACTTTATATTGTCTTAGTTACTTGCAATATGCTTAAAGTTGGTGTTAAAAGTAAAGTTCTTCATCTTTAAACACATGAAGTGATAGCAAACGTTTTAGAAATTAAGAAACAAGAAACTGCCAACTTCAAGGAACAATTAATGGTAGCAAAAAAAAATATCTGAATTTTCATACAGAACCATGCGAAAAGAGGCTGCAAAAGTACGTTCAGGTGTATCACCAAAAAACAATCGTTTACGACATGAATTAAAACCAACTTTTATTGAAGGTCAACTAAAAACAATTCGTACCATTGTGTGTGGTTTTTACATTATCGAAAAGCACCAACATTAAAAGGAAATCTTAATAAATTGAAGATTTCTACGGTTGATTTTGAGGGAGATTTGACAACCTTACACAAAGTCTTAAAGAGTACAGGTTTTAAGTAAGTATTAATTGTATATTAAATACACCATTTAATTTAATTGTTTAATATGGAAAAAAACTCAGGATAAACAAAATGTTTTATTAGAATTACAAGATATATGATTAAAGTGTATCACTTATTTAAATCAATTGACAAAGTATGGAAAACATGGTAGACCTATAATTTTTACTGACGAGAGCTAATACATGCTAGCCACACGATACCAAAAAGTTGGTCAGATGACAGTAACAAAAGTCTTATAAAACCGATTTCTAACGGTAATCGATTAATTATGATTTGCGCATTTGTTTACTTTAATTAGAACGTCCTATTTTCTTGCACGTGCTGGTACTGATGAAGAATTGCATCTCATTTCAAGTGAATATAACAATTTCAGTATCAGCTATTTGAAGATACTTTTAGTTCTGCATTATTTTATGAGAAACTTTTTCTTTACGTCAAAATAAAAATAATCTAAGAGTTTTGTTTTAACTTTATTCATTATTACTTACTGTTCTTTTTCCAGATAAATTTTAATCAAAACCTAATCGACATGGTATATAACTCTATAAACTTAAAATTTATATGAAATATAGTCGCTTCTTAAATATTACAGTTGATAGTTGAAGTGCAAACATATTAAACATTATTAATGATTAAAAAAAATAATAAATTTTATAAACTTGTAAATATCCCGCCATCTATTGTAAAATGTATCAATTGTTGGAAAAGTATAATCATACCAACTCGATTTTATCTACACCACTGGAATGAGTCTGATGTCATCATTCGCGCAGTTTCGTTTAGTTCTTCTTGTTTGGCTGCACATTTTAAAGAGATCATTTTTTGATACTATTTTACATGTTATCTCAAATAGTATTTGATACACAAAACATTATAATTTAGCTTATTTAAACCCATTGTCGATAATTCGCCTACTTTCAAATACATACAACTTTAAAAACTAATTTTTAACTGATGTATCCCAAAATTTTTTACAATTACTTAATTTTGTAATAAAATGTTAAACGAAATTTTAGAAATTTTAAATTTAGTTTGCAAACAAAAAAATTGTATTAATTGAAAATTGAAAGTGTTGTTTGTATTTATTTTAGGAACGTGAAAATGATATAGGTTATAATAAATTGTTCGTTTATTATATTGTAACGTTTAATCTGTTTAAGTTCCCCTAAAATTATCTGAATAAAAAAAGAAAATAAATGTAAGAATTGAACACGATCAACTACACACCAAAAAAAATTAAACATGCCAAAGTGTAACATCGTTCTTTCAACTTTATTATTTTAATCCACAAAAACATTTTATCAAATAATAAATCTGTTTACTGTTAATTGTATTTAATGTTCATTTACACCTTAATGATGTTATTGTTAATTGTATTTAGCTTCAGTTATTTTTTTAAAGTCTGTAAAACTACCTACACAAACAACAGAAAAGTTATAGCTTTTCATTAATTTGCAAATAGCAAATAAATCACAAACAATGTTTTTGTTTTTGATACAAAATTAATATATTTATAATAATAACAGAACAATAAATACTAAAAAATTGTGACTATGCTACAAAACACTCATTGCTTTGGAATACAACGTATTTATTTAAAAATGCAACAACAGTCATCAATAAGCAACATTTTAAAGACAATTCATTTGTGCAAAACATGAAGAAAGCAATATGTATTTAGAAAACAAAACTTTCAAATTCGCTGGACATTACGTTCATGTCATGTATCTTGTTTCTATCTTTAGAAAATAACTTGTATGTATTTACAATAACATAATTTTAAAGTAAACGACCATTTAAGTGCTCTTTTTATATAAAGGTATATTTTTTTGTTTGGATAAAAAGGTATCTTTATCAGTAAATCGGTCACGCATCTTACAAGGCGACAATGTTCACAGTTGGCACTCCTATAAGCCAATCCTCACATGCTCGCCATAAATAGAGTCTAGCTAACTTTTATTAGAATTTTGATATAGGTGTGCCACACTGATATGCATTGTAACTAAGCCTCCGGAGAGTATTATAAAAACAAAATGAAATAAAATGCAGACAAACGGTCTGCAATTGTTGCAATGTAAGAGAAATAGCTAAATTTTCCAAATAACATTAAATACATTTTGTATTTGTACGGAATAAAAAAAATTATTAGTCTTCATTAAACACGATATGGATTTTATTATTATTTTACCAAACCGCTGTTTATACCAAACTGAGAAAATGAAAGTATTGATTTGTTGAAATAAATTTAAAATATATACAAAAGTTTCATAAATTGATTTATGATACATCTTTTAAACCATTTTTCACGAGAGATAATAATTCATTCAAACACAATATAATGCCAAACGCAAATATTAATTAATAAATGATTTTACAGTAACGCGGTATTAAACGATGTTTGGCAAATAAGTTTTACGTCAAATGAACGACCGTTTGTTGCGGTTTCTTGTTAAATTAATTACTAATTAGTACAAATCTGGGAACTCTGCATCTGTATCTGTTCTATTGTACATTTAATGCTTAGATGTTAAGTTTGATATTCTCTGTGCATTAAGACGATGGAAATGTTATTACACAGGTGGGTTTTGAAACAAGATAATTCTACACGTTTCTATAATTAAATAAATAATTTTGCATTTCGATTTAAGAAATTGAAACTTTGATGCATGATCTAATCTAAATAGAAGTTATCCGTTTAATTACACGGTTGTTAAATTAATTAATTAATAGCGGCTAACCGTAAGTCCTTGTAAAGCAAGAGGGTTCAGGTTGTAAGTTTGAAACTTGTTGAAACGGTCCTAGTTATCGAATGACTGCAGATGGCAATTAGGACAAGTTTAGGGGGACTTCGAGGTAATAGAAGATACTCTAATGTACTGATTACGTAATTAGAATGTCATCCTTAATCGCCCTTGTTTTTGGTTTTCGTAAAAACCAGAGACTATTACCAAATACAAATTATAGTAAGTGCTTATATTTTAATTACGAGCATAAACGTACGAATAGATGATTGGGTATTCACAAGCCAAGTGTAAATAGAAAAAATATTTGACACAACCTAAACTAACTGCGTTTGTGAACAATTTGGTTATGCTTGGATGTTTCATTATTTAGACTTGATTGAAATATTAGTTCTTATTGAAACTAAACTTCCACGTCGTATAATTTGTGAATTATTAACATTTTGAATACCTCGCTTACTTATAAGACTGTAATATTTTTTTAAATAGCGCAGACGATATATTGAATTCCGCTCCTTCGCCATCAAAAATATGCTATAGTAAAATTGATTTTGAAGTAATTATAAATGCAACCTACAAATTCAATAATATAAATTACTATCCCTCGATATGACAGTGTAATTTTTTTTGTTAAATAATAATAGTGGAATTGTGGTTCTTCAAAACAAGCCTAAAAGCTGCAACATCTAAGCAATATAAAAAATTCCGTATTTCTATAGAAAACTTTCGTGAAAATCTTATTATTTATACTTTTACTTTCCTATAAGAAAATGTATTCTTGACAAAAAAATTTTAAGTGTACCCACGATAACTCGCGAACTAAAAGTCCTAGTAACTTAAAATTTGGTATGTAGCTGGATTTTCATATTTTCTCTGTTCTATCAAAAGATGGGTCTGATAAAAACAACCGGAAGTGGGCGTATCCGTCATTTTTAACAGTTTTTCTGATATAATTTTGTAAGTATGTAAATTATTTGAATTATTTTTAGAGTTCCTTGTAGAGATAATTCTTCCTAACAATTTATTAAAATTAATTTTTTTTCTAACATTAACAGTTTATTAGATATTTGATTTATAATTTAAAGTGAATTCCATATATAATCTAGGTTCGAATCCTGTCTGCTATGATTTTTTTTAATGCTACGCTAATATTTATGACAAATTTAAGCAAATGCATTTGTTATTTATTTTTGTAATTGTCACACTTTCTTTATTACTCGATAACCACAATACCCTAGTGCCTAAAAAATTTTCAGTGTTATAATTTTTTGACAAAACTTAGCAAAAACTAAATTTCAAAAAATAAAAACTAACAATTATTGTTAGGCAAATAAAAAATCATCTTATAAGACCCAAATGTGATACAATTTTGTGTATTTTTTTTGTACTCTCTTAGAAAATTTGATATAAATTTTTTTTTTAGTTTGATATTTTAAAAATATGATTTTCAAATTTCGATTTTTGTTCAAAAATGCACTCAAAAAAAATTATAGATCGAACACTGCAACAAACTAATAATTTTATCTTTTTACTTTTGTTATTAATTTATTACTAAATTATTAAAACATGTGGAACTGCTCATAGAAGAATGGTAACTGGTAAAAAAAATAGTTAAAAATAAATGTTTATTTTACACTATTATGCAAAGAAAATCCACACCCACAGTAATTTTTCTTATTTATTCAAAAACTCAATAAAACTATAAATTTTAGTTTCTTTACAACAAAGCAATAGTTTTACTGATATTTTGCTAATAAAAAATCAATTCAAAAACAAAAAACACGAAAGTATTTTAAAAAGGTGTGCATTTACGTCAAAGTTCATTTGATAGGCTAAAATTTTATTTAAAAAGTAAAGACAACAAACATGTAACTCCTCAAAATTATTGAATATTTTTAGAATGTACTATTTAGACCATAAACGTGCTCCCACATCATTTTCTAGAATTTCTCTACAATATTGTACAACAGAATTTGATAGTTCCGAGAAAGCTTCGATTGAACGAAAATTCGGATAAACGGGAAAATACGTACTTTCATAACTCAGACTCAGAATGTTGTCACATTACAACAGACCTATTACAACAAACGAATGCATCACAACACTCTACATGAATATATTTTTTATTTTACATGAATGAGCCGCATTTTGGAAAAGTAAAGTAGCCGTAAAAAATTGTAGTGAAATACAATAGTACAGTGAAAAATTTTTACAGTCCATGCATCCGCATGACTTACTGCATAAAAACAGTATGAAATATTGTAATACAGAAAGTATTTCGGTGTTTCCAAAATAACGGAATTCAGTTAACAGGGACTGTACTGTAGATTCCCTTATATTTCAGTCATAATAAACGACTATAGTAATGTTTAACTTATTAAAATAAAACGACATTTTTCAATACTCCTCTGTTAATTTAAACAGTTTAGCGGTTGGGTTACTGGCGGACTTCACCTAATTACACGGAAGATTACTATTTTATCAGTTTCACTATGGCTTTGTCTTGCATTACAAACAGTGAGTGCTAATTTTCGTTTTGCCAAGTCCTATCCTTTTCTACAGGCCACACGCAAATTTTGACTTGACTTTTTTCTTTTTCAAAAATTCTATAATTTACATTTGTGTATTTTTCAGTTGTTTAGTTTCTTATCTGATTAACTAGATACGACTTATTAAAAGTAGTTTTTACTAAATGCATTTTAAATCACATCTGTGATTCCCTATAGATATGTATTTCCAGGATCGAAAAATCGACACTCCAATCAATGTTTTAACTGCAAAATATTTGTTCATAGCATTCTATATTACTGTACCAAAATTGTTGATATAGTTTAATAAATCTACACTGTATTGGTGCTTGGGAGGCGCCATGCGACTCCTTATGTATGTAAAGTTGACACGAGCAATTAAAGGTTAAATAAGAATTTATGAGGCTAGCCCTCAGCCATTTTGATCTAATATATGGTGTTGTTATTACTTTTAATTGCGTGTGGCTGGCCTCCTCAATGTAGAATATAATAGAATTCATTAATTACATACAATTCCAACTACTTCTACAAATACCAAGTTCATACTTCAAGAGATTTTATTATTTATTCAAGTATGTTCGCATTGTTTAGACCACACGGTAAGATGTGTAACTCCCTGTAAGTTATTGAGTTAACTGCTGGCTTAGAAACTCATCTACAGTTAACTCGAATATTTTAAATAAGTAATACCACAGCATAATCGGTCCTTTAAACCGGATTAATAAATTCATTGCAAATCGATTTAATCAAAAATAAAAGCAAGCAAAACCCGTGACTACACAACGGTACAACCGCAAGAAAAAAGCCGACCGTCACAGCTGCCCAGACAAGTCGTAAACGCTTCTTCTTGTTTACCAAGGGTACGATAAACACGTAACTGATCCACTGCATCCTTTTCAACTTAACAAAGAACGGCGTGGCGTCACAACGAATGTTAAGTGTATTTCTCTATTATCCTTAACTACATTCCTTATTGTCGCCTAGAACGATGTCAAATTCAGAATTCATCAAAATTGTTTTAAAAAGCTAAACATCACGCGTGGTGGTTTAAAAACTCACTACCCTAAAAAACGTAAATAACACTTCAACTATTACAAATTTACAAAAACGTGTAAATCAATTTGAACCTTTGTTAGATTTATTTGAGATAATTCAATGTGAAATTGAACTGCTAGTTAAAGATATTGATAAAAATCTGAAAGAACGCGAAGATATTCAAAATTCTTATTATGATTTAATGACACAAGCAGCAAATTATGCAATAAAGGCAGATATTAATAAAATTTCTGTTAGTTCACAAGGGCAAACGAGTAGGGTAAACAATTTTCAATTTCCGAGAATAGAACTACCACATTTCAACGGTAATTTTACGATGTGGCGACAACTTGCCCACAGTTTTACCTTTATTGTACATAACAATATCTGATTGCCAAAAATTCAATTATCTTCGCTCTAGTTTAAAAGGTAAACCCGCTAATATAATTCGGGCCTTAGACACTACAGACTTAAATGATAAAACGGCATGGAAATCTTTGTGTTCACGATATAATAACAAAAGAAAAATTATAAATAACCACGTAAATGCAATTTTAGATTCAAACAACGTTACAAAAGATTTTCATGCAAAAATTAGGAAATTCATGGATAACCTGCAAAACCATATGCATCTTTAAAATCTCTTAGTCAGCCTACTAATCAATAGAATGCAATAATTATCCCAATCGGTCTAAACAAATTAGATTTTAAAACTATTAGAGAATGGGAAGCATACATAAATGATAATGATACATCAAATGAAAACGTTCCAAGTTACTGTAAATTGAAAAACTTTTTAGAAATACGTCAGTGTTCTCGATGCAATTATTTCACGGTCAGTTTCCTTTGCTAAAGTCGAAGTTAAAAAACCATTTAAGGTATACGCTACTACAAACGAACCTAGTTGTTAAAATTATAACAAACCTTATTCATTACAAAATTGTATATTGTGTATCATTTTTGAACTTAAATTTGATTAATAAGATTAAAAAAATAAAAGTTTAAGAGCATGTATTAATTGTTTACGAAAAGGTCACCTTGTTGAGGAATGTCGCTCAAGCAGAAGTAGGGTATGTCACAAAAAACATAACACGCTGTTACACATAGATAATGTAAAATCATGTAACAGTAATGTAATAAATATTCTTTAATCTCAAAATCACAAAACACAAGAAACTGTTTTAGTTAATGTGGTCAATACAAATGGTAAAATCAATTGCTTGCGATGCCTTTTAGATTCAGGCTCACAATCACATTTCATAACTCAGCGTGCTTGCGACTTCAGTGGATTAAATCTGTTCCCCACAAGTTTATCCGTGATTGGTATAAATCAAAACGTATCATCTATGAAATTCCAGACTAATTTAGAAATTCAGTCTCGATGTAGTAATTTTAAAACAAATATAAACTGTTTCGCCATACCGACTATTTATAGTTAAATTCCTAGTTATACAATAAATGTCGACTGTTTTAACATGCCTTTAAACATCAAACTAGCATAACCTTGGTTTAATCAATTTAGTGCGACCGACATGCTTAACAAAAATGGTATGTTTTGGAACATCTTATGCGTAGGCGTAATTAAAAATTGAAATGGTGTCGATTTTCATAAAACAAAGTTTGGTTAAGTAGAATCAGGAGAAATGAATTTTTCAGGCTCTTCTATCACGTTTCTTTTTTTTTCATTAAATAATTTACAAAACGAACTACAAAAATTTTGGAAGGTTAATGAAATTGATAGTAAGTCCCCTTTTTTCACTCCCGAACAGGAATATTGTGAAACCTATCTTAAGTAAACAACGAAGCACGCAGACGGTAGCTTTATAGTACGGTTACCACTTAAAGGTATCTTAGAGCATAGCGAAATCTAGATTTATTTCTCTTGAAAGAAAATTTCGAACTAATTCAAATTTAAAAAAAACATGTAGGTACATCAATAAATTGTATCAATTATTACAAATCTCAAAATCACAAAGTATTCAAACAATCATAAAAACTTATTTTTTCTCTCCCATCATGCAGTTTTTAAAGAGTATAGTGAAACAAGCAAACTTCGTATAATTTCTGACGGATCTTGCAAACTAGAAGTAGGTTTGTCTATAAACGCGTTACAATTTGTAGGATAATCTACTTTCAATTTTTAACTTTCGTAGCTAACCGTGTTGACAAATACCTCATTTTGAATCAAGTAAAATCGAGTAACAACCCTGCCGATCTTATTTCACGTCAATTCAATTAGTAAATTTAGATTTGTGGTGGAAAGGTAATATGTGGTTGACTAGCAGCAAACCTCCAACACAGCTTGTAGAATGTTTAAAGTTAAATCAATTGCCCGAGTTAAAAAAGATCACTAAGTCATACAGTTTAGCAACTCAAGATAACCAAAACCATTGAAAATGTAGCTCCCTGGTTTGGTAGCTCGGTCGGAAAAAGAAAAAAAACAAAAAGTATTTGGTGGTGAATCAATAAAGAAAACTTAACTTACAGTACGGAGTTCTGGTGACGTGAATTGATATTTAATAACTATAGTAATTTACGTAACAAGCGTCGAAAGTACAGCATAGCATAACAAACGTTATTGCGACGCAAGGCCGCTTTACATGTGAGTAAATTATGCTATGACACTTTCAACAAAAGTAACGTACATTATTTTTTGTGTTGCCTTATGTACAATTTAATCTGTTTAGAAAAAAATTTAAATAAAACTTTAACAGCGTTTTTTTCAATGTTAACTAAATTTTAGGTTTCTTTAAATGACTTTTCCACCTATCGCGTAATAATTGATTTTGATTATTTCGAACACGTGTATTTCTGGTTTTTTCATTTTGCCACACTAGAGCTTTTTTCGTCCATTACGTAACTACACTAACCAACAAATATTAATGTTTGCGATGATGGCAGCACAAAAAAACTATTTACAGTAAGTGCGGTGATGATCGGCTATGCACAATTATGAACAGGACATGAATTACATGTAATGAGATAAACAGAAAAGGGATCAGATACAGGATTAAATTTATGAACTATTAATTGGCGGTTATGCAAATGTATTTAATCGTAAATCCCAGAGAATCAGGTACGTAGCAAAGGTTGTTGTTAGTTGGATAGTTAAAGGAACAGGTTTCTCGAACGGTTCGAGAGTCAACGGATGTAGAAAGACAGATCATATAAGCAGCGGTGTCGTTCTTTTATAACCGTCCTGGTCACGCTTGGTCGAGTGGGAAAATAATCGTGGCGGCACGAGTACGATAACGAGACTGGAAGATGCTATGCATCCAAAGCTCATGCATATTTGCGAAAATTATTACCTAATTTTAGAAACAAATACGACACATATAAATTTTGTTACAACAGCATGGATATTAAGATATTTGAAAAACTCTGTAATTCAAAAAACTGAAAGATTAAAGGGTCCTTTCACTTGTAAAACTAACTACATTATAACAAGTCCGATCGTTTTCCAACGAATATCACGCATTATTAAAAAACACGCATTATCATCCAAAATTGTATTTTGTCCTTAACGCCTTTGTTCAGTTACACCCAGGAAAAGACCAAGTAGTTCGGGTTGTTAGTGTCAATTGCGCAAACGGAGTGTTTAAAAAACCCGTGGTGAAATTTTGCTTATAAGTGATGATTAAACAACTTGTTATAAATAATTACTTTGCTATTCATCCCTTCATATAATGTGCAAGTAATTTATTTAGTTAGGTAAATTATTTTTATTTGTTGTATATTTGCAAGCTTTCAAGGTGAACGGCATGTTACATTTTATATGTACGATTTATTTACGAAAACGCCCGAGTGTATAAAGACAGTTCTGCATATTTTTTAGGTAATTTTATGTATTACAGTAAGTTAGTAAATATATTTTCAATATACCACAATGAAAACATATGTATTCCGTACTTGTTTATGAGCTATGAAAGGTCATCTTTCCCGTGCACTGCAAATTTTTTTTCCCGTGCTCCATTGGTCAACTTTTAAGAATAACATTACACTAGTGACTTTAATTGTAGGTAACAATACTAACGACTAATTTTATAACAATAACTTTTAGATACTTCAGCTAGAGTTAATTCTTTCCTAAAGCATAGTTTCAAGGTAATTTAACAGTTTTCGGTCTTATTCGGGTCTTATAAGATTTTTACGGAAATCAAATTTTCGCGCCATGAAATTAATGTTGGCGATTTGCATTTTTACACTAAATTTTTGACATCTGTCAAAATCTTTATTTGTTTTCAAAGTTGAACCACATTCTTTATTGTAAAATTTTTGTAGTACATTCTATTTCAAGCTTACTGGATCGAGTGAGATGTAAGATATAAGTATTCCTTGTAAACAGACAATTATGGCACATGGCTTTTTAGGAATGTATATAGTAGAAGAAGAACTAACCGAACAGCTTTTATTTTGAACAATAAATTAATTAAATGTAACATTACTGGTACAATTTGAATTGTTACTGATATTTACAGTTTAGTCGAACTCTCCGATTTGCTTTTGTCTGACGTGTCGACATGCTGCATAAATACCAAATACCAAAAATACCTGTACGAAAATGGTTAGTATTACTATCGGAAGGAACATTTTTTACATATAAGTCAAACACAAACCTTTGTCAATAACTATTTCTCATCTGAAGCTTCACAAATGAATTTGGTTACTTGTTCCGCTGTTAATACTTTGGCTTTTTTAGGTACGTAACCAACACGTTGACGTTTGAGAAATGCGATTGTTTGTGGAAATCTGTACGAATAAATTCATCAGTGTATAAGTAAAAAATAGAAGTATTATGCAAGTATACTCTGTGAATTGTACTTACTTGCTAATGTCGACAATTTCTTTAATAGATAAACAACTTTTTATCATAGAGAATCGACTCTATAAGGTAGATGGTATCATAAGTTTAGCTTTCTCCCACAAATAAACAAGGAAAACATCATCACTCACAGACTTTACATTTTTTTGTTCGCGCCATTCAAAGAACAAGCGATATTCTTTTTCATAACTGTCTCGAGATTTTTTAGAAAGTAATTCTGCTCGTACTTCTGCTGCTTGCTGAGTAATATTTTCTGGTATTTCAAAATTATGTTCTACAGAATTCATCTTTTAAAATATTGGCCCACGTCAAAACAAATATGCATGAACTTTTCAATGCATTCTAGATATGCATTGTTTTAATGAAGGGCGATTCAGACATATGTATTTTAATTTTTATATGTTTTATTCTAGTTTTATAGACAGGTATAATGAAAAATGTCGTTCATTACACGGCAGAAAGGGCTTTTCCCGTTCTCGCAAGCTCGCACGGGAAAAGCCTTCTTTCAAGCCTAGTAATGAAATATACTATTCTTAGAGTGTACACGTGTTCGTTTATCAAAATTCCCGTACTGGTTTACGCTCATCTACAACTAACTCGAATATTGTAAATAAACAACTTAAAATTTGCAATAATGAAATAGTAATTAAACATAAAAAATAAATACTAAAATTTATTCATTTTTCTTGTCGTTTTTAACATTTAATATATTAAAAAAGTTTAAAAAGCAACTTTTAATTAATTTGTTCATTTTTGACTAAGTTTTTTCAAGTTAAAAGCAAATAAATGAACTAATTACACAATATAAAATACATTAGATTTTAATGATTTACTAGTATTAAGGCGCGCATATTTAACAATTAAAACCGGTATCATTAAGGATAAATTCTTTACTAAAAGAACACAGACAACTGTTGCAATGACGTTATCTGATATAAAAACTCTAAAATATTTTGAAGTAACGTCTAACAAACATTTTCTTTGAAAAATATGGAATTTATTATTTATCCATAAACTACGTACGGTTAGTACTGTTAGTATCCATGTCAATAAGTCTCATATTCGAAAATGATTGAAAGAGAACAAGCTGAATTGGTTTATTAGTGGCTTCCTAATTCTATTTACAAGAAGTTCAAACTAAAACCACAGTAAACTCGATAAACTTGTTTTTGTAAATATTAATTTAATAATTGCTCTTGTTTTTGGTTTAAATATTAATTTGCACATAAAGAAACAAAATCAATTTAAAAATTTTGATTTCAGTGAAACGTAATTATCAAATTATCAAAAGTAATAATGTGTATTTGAATGAGAAAAAACTTTTCCTACAATTTTAACGACAATAATGTTGCCGAGAAACAGTAAAAGGTTTTCGATAAATTCCAGTCGTGTGGTCAAAGTCATTAAGAACAAACATCAAAGTAGCACGAGACCATCACGGAACAATATCCAGTAGAAAGTATAGGGATGAGAAATACCCTCATTTAAGCGAAACACTCACCTTCCGCCCACCAGCAACGACTCTCCATCGCGTAACACCAATCGAAAATAGTCTGTGTGTGTATCATTTCCCATAAAGTGATTCATGTCATCTTCTGCTCCTGAAATAATAATATTAACATTAATCATTACGAAAAAATAACAAAAAAAAACTGTACAATTTAAACAAAATCATGATTTATGTCATTATAAATGCATTAAAAATATAGAATGGCAATAGGTTTCATATGCTTTAGTAATTTTTAATATTAAACTCGTGAATACTAAAACCAATTATTCTATTCGTAAGAATATGAATAAATCACAATAATAGTTTAGTTAATATAATACAGACAAGAAGTAAGTGTTAAAAAACAATGGCAATTCATTCACTACGTATTGTCAGAAATTCTAATAGACGCAATACTCTTGCGTAATAATAATAATATAAATTATTATTGTAAAGAACCAGTTCAGCTTTCATTTTGCATTTCAACTTTATTATTAACATTTGCTTTCCTACGATAATACATGTTAAATATGCATTAACGCAAAAGCATAAACCAAATAGAAAGATTAAAAAAAAGATAGTTATTATGAATAAGACAAATCAAATATAAAAATGTGCCAGAAAACCAAATTCCTCAAATTTGAGTTTTAAAACCCAATTGGCTCGTTTTTATAACCCTTATTAAAACATTTAAAAAACAACATAATTATAGCATAAACTATTAAACTAAAACGTGTTTTAAGTGTTTAAGAATTTTTGTATAAGAATTGTAAAATAACTACGATAAAAGTAGAAAACGTCCAGTAATTCTTCGAAAATGTAACAAATAAAACAACAAAAAACAAAATTTGGTCTGGATTTTCCTTTTTATTGATATCTATGAATCTGCAACGACTAGAGGGTACCGACTAACCCTTGGGAATTCTACGGTAGCCAGTGATAAATGGTTCTAGAGTGTGACACGAGAATTGGCTACAGAAAAACTAAGATAAAGATTAAAATAAGATAAACGAAGGGAATTACTTAAAAATTACCGAAATAAATTAACCTTTAAAACAGCATAAAATCGTTTAAAAGTCATGTACGGTTTAAACCCTTAATTTTTTACAACACTTATCCTAGAGCAATTTACAGGAAGGGTACGCATGAAAAGCGTAGAGAGGTGTGGAAACTTGATCGAAGCAATTTTTATCAGACCACAAAATCGTTTACGCTATTACAACGGCCAGCAGCACATTTGTAATGATAGTAGTATGTGGTTTGATACAGAATGATATGGGTCCCGTAGTATTAGAATTTATTTTATTACTATCCTATATATTTAACGTTCCTGTTTAGTAGCCAAGACGGCGCATATAAAAAGATCTAAAAAAATATACGTCAATTGCATTACATAACAATTAACCCTTCACATTTTTGATTATTTTTGGTGTTTCATTCTCTCGTTACATTTTTATTTATAAACGAATAGAAAGCTCAACACCGATTGCCCGGATAAAAACAGTTGCAATTCGTTACGAGTAGGTGTAACGCTGAATATTGCTAATTTAATTTTTAAAACGTTTTGTGCCTATCTAATAATAACTGACGTTTGCTTTGGATAAATGTTACAAACATACGTTACAAATAAATACATTATAGTTTTGTAATTACTATTTATAACATAATCTTAACAAATATCACGTAGGTAATTATAGTAATGGAGGTGAGTAAAAACGCAAGCAAATGGTAAAAAGATAAGTTTGTTGTAATTAAAAATGGCATAGAAAACCTAGACAATTACTTTTTTATTTCTCCGTGGTAGAATAAAGTTTTATTGGAAGACACAGATAAATCGTTCTGTTTTCTACTGTGTTTGATTTTTACGAAACAAATTGTTCCATATAAAATTTCTACCCAAACACATTTATCTCATGCTAATAAAAGCAATTTTAGATTCCACCAAAACCTAAAAAATTATAGCACTCAGTGATGTTTCAATCATTGCAGTACAAATAACTAGAAACAGTTTTTAATTAAAACATAGATACATACTATATGTGTAGATATATAAATTTATAATTTAAGTTTTATTTTTGACCTATGAATTATTTTATAATATAAAATGTAAATAACAGTAACAACAGTGGTACCTTTTAGAAAAATAAAAGTCCTAAGAATACTCTAACAATTGAATATCTTAAAGGTAAATGCTACTAAGCAAGAAAGATTTAAATTTTAGTCATTAACAATAAAGGAATTCGTTAATACAATGTTAATCTTACATCTATCGCGCTAACTATTTTGTTTGAGAATTCTAACAAATGGATTTAAACGCGCTATGTGGAATTATTTAAATTAGGATGTAAAATAGAGAGAAAGGTGGATAGAATACGTGATGAGAGTTTTATGTTGAATAAAACGGCGAGAGTGATTAATTACTGCAATAGTTCTTAGGACATGTATCTATTACAGTAAGCTATTTCAATCATCCTGACAAATTGTATTAAAGCAAGCTCATACTATGTCGTTTAGAAAAGTCGATACTATCAGAATGTTTTATGCTTCTTTTATATTTTAAACCAGCAAACAATTTATTTTGTTTACATGTAATTTTGTTTTATACTTTAAAAACACAGATAGCTTATATTATTTCGAGGTTCGTAAAAGCGCAACGTGAATGAGTTTAAGTACATTACTAAATCCCGTTACACCCTAAATTAGTAATGCACAAGCGCTACTCGAGAGAAAGCTACTGCAGTTTCTAATTACATTACTTATTAATTAGTAATACAAATTACATCAATCTAGTGCATGAACAAATGCAGGGAAACATGGTTTGCATCCGAAAACAGTCTCGAATCCTCTCTCTATTTATAGTTGTAAGAGGGTGCGATGGTATTGAGGTTTCTCGAGAGTCTCGTTTCATTCCCTACGTGCAAAAGCACTACTAAACAAACACCACGACGTATATATACCGTAAAGAAAAAAGATCAGAACGTCTTTTGACGAATATTGGTTACCATTACGTTTTCACCTTATTCCCTCATACACCAAATATTCCGTTAAAAAAATATAAGAAATGATATGCGCATTTGGATTTCTTGAAATTTAGAATTCAACTTTTATAGTACTAAAGTGTGTTTTGAACCTTATTATTTTTATTCTTACAAATTTAAGCTAGGTATTTTTCCTCGTTTAAAACTGAAAACGCAGGTAAAGATATCTATTAAAATATATTCAATTTCTCAGTCACGGTTTTAAATTAATAAATGTTTATAAGTGTGTATAACATACTCAGTTAAGAATAACTGCTTTATGCTGAACATGATTATGTTATTAACCTCATGCATAAATATATTATTGTTATAATAAATAAAATAAACAGTGCAACTAAAGATATAAAAATTCGACTTTCATTTTCTCTCTGGTGGTATTTTCACATTTGCATTAAAATTATTTAGCTTTTCACGTTGTATATTCAAAACTTATTTGAATTACGCAAGTAAAAATCAGCTTGTCAACGTTTCCACCTCTATAGCAATTTTCAAATTACTATTTCTACATAGTAAATTTACGCTACGAGATATTTCGTTATATTTATTATATTTTATCACCAAATATTAAAATTTAATCATGCAGATCAAGTTATAAAAGATGGTTATGCGACGGCGCAAATACATTATTTTTCTAAATCACGTAGTTTAGGTATTATACATTGTCATGGACCGTGGCGCTATAATCGTATTTTTCCGGAAATTCGCTACTATGCAACCTACAAGTATCTAATTATTTTATAATTGTCAGTACTTCTAATTTAAAAGTTCACTGTAAGTAAAATTTTTAAGGTTTTTTAGGTTACGATTTTTCTGTTTGTAGGAGTTTTTGAAACAATGACTTTGAATAAAAGTTATTTATAGTCAGGAACGTAAAATTATAGATAACGTTTATGAATTTATGTTAACTGAAAAAGAACAAGAACAGCTTTCGATTCGAAAAAGAAATTATACGACCCATTATTTATACTTATGCTAACATTTATCATAAGAGGCTAACAATGCAGGCGGTATTTCAAGAGTTATAAAAAAAAGTCAACATTGCCCTTCAAGGAAAATTATCTTCCTTCCTTTAGAAAACTTATACGAAAAACTCAAGATAACCACACGCAATTAATAGAAAAAGTAAGCACGTATTGAGTTTTTGAGAAAGTTGAAACAGTATAAAGAAAAAGAAAAAAACATTGAGTATTGGAATGGAACATATTTGCAAAGCTCACATACAGTTTCAAAGAGTTGGGATGAAGGCAGTGACAAGTGTTTAAAGTCGCCTGTTGCAAAAGATCAACGTTTAATAATTCTCCATGGTGGAGGCCAAAAAATATTTGTTCGAAATTGTTTATTAATGTTTAAGTCTGGACTCAAAACATGTGATTAACACGGTAATTTTACAAAACGGTTAACTTCTCCCTACATTGAATCAAACTCAGTGTTAGTGTTAGACAATGCTGCATATTATAACGTTTGTTTGAATAATACGAAAAAAAAGTTGAGTTGTATGCTACGATTCAAATAAACTAACCACAGCATAAAATTATGTAGTTGATAAATTATTATCGGAACGTGAATATGTTGTTTTAAGATTGCCCCTTTACCATCAAGAAGAAAAAATATGGGCACTAATGAAAAATCATGTAGCTGCACACAATACAACATATAAGCTAAGTCATGTTTTACAGTTGGCAGAAAATACATCTCAAGAACCGATGCACCCGAATAGCAAAGTGTATGTAATCATGGGGACAATGTAGAAGCAGAATACCTTGACAGGGAAGTTGTGAGTGACAGTGTTCCCAAATTTATTATTGACATTGATGAATCTGAAACGAATGACGATGAAGAATCAGATTATTAAACAACTTATTTTAGCATTATGTAAGTAATCTAGAACATTGATAACTAGTATTTTCACTTCTAAATTTTCTTCTAATCATAACTTTTGTATGAAAATTTCGAATTTCCAAATAGATGATTAAAAAATCTTCATGGTAAAACCAATTGTATTAAATTATACAAAACTTGTATTTGTGTGTAAGCACATATTAAGTTCTTTCAAAACTGGAAAACTTTGTAGCCAAGAGTAGGAACTGTTACGATAAACCGTTGACATACCTAAATAAGCAAATTGATTAGCAGGGTACATTTTTTGGTTGCTTACTCTTACGTATTTAGTTTAGATTGTTATAATGATATAAAGATGAACAATAGTATGCTTATTTAAAGTTTGTGTAACTCAATATTTATTAAATATTTAAAACTTTAACCTATGATCGATCAATAATTCATATTTCTATAATGTATGTTTCTGTGATCATATCATGTGTTTAGTTTGGCATTTAATTCGAAAATCTTAACTTTACCGTTTGTAAGTTCTACCTTTTCACGTAAGGTCACGGACCATAAGATCTTGAAAGACTAATAGCTCTGCGTATATCTCGTGAAATAGGTGCTGCATTAAATATGAAATACTTAATATTACCTCTAAATACGGCAACAAAGAAAATTAAATTATATAAATTAGTTTTTAAAGTAGGCAAATTTAAAGCAAAAACTCATCAATTGCCACTCATAGCATGTGAACGCAATTGTTTTTGGTTTTATCGTTGATTGTTTTATTCATTCATTTCTCACTAACAGTATTTCTCTAGTTTCTCAATGAATTTTTCTCAAATACACATAACCATAAAAAATCGCTTTTAGTTTTCAAGCAGGTTTATTTTAATTTTTTATAATTTGAGCAATTTTACAAAATTTAAATTTAGACTTTTTATTAATTTTTTTTGTGTCGATATTACCACTTCCTATAGATGTTACAATCGATTGTAACAAAATCTCACTTTATAAAGCTATACTTTCGAATTTTTTACGATATGAATTTGAGAATTATCACGTTCCTACATTTTTTTTAAATGCTGACTTTCACTTTGCATTACAGAATCTTAAAAACTATACATTTTTATACATATTATTTTTTTAAGAAGTTTTAACCTAAACAAAAAATAGATTAAACTGGAATTAATAACACAAAATAAATTCAATGTTAAAAATAACATGTAAATGGCTTTAAGAATAGAAACGTTTCCATCCTTATAGCCATTTACATACTATTATTTATACATAGTAAATTTATACTATGAAATGGCTCTGTCTTCTCATGTTAAAGATGACCTCCATTTAACTTAACAATAGCCGCGACGATATCTAAGGTTTTTATGTACGTTGTCGAAAATTTCCGGTAAATTGTATTTTTTAATAAAATAGAATACAATGCTACAATTTTTTAAGCATAAACTCTAATTTCCCAAAAACGATTCGTCAATTCACAAAGTAAACTTGCTAAGCCAAGCATATCTAGTTTTTCAGGAGATGATTTAAACTTTATAAAAACTATTATTAACCAAGGGGTTGCAATTTGTAAAACCCGCATTCTTTCTTCCAACAATCATTTCTAAAATTTAAAAACAAACATAAACGTGGTTTTCAATTTTTTATTAATATTTTCTAAGAAAATGTTTTTTTCTTGGACTTAGCGGCATTTTTTAAGCTCATCATAATAATCATGATAGTCGTCCTTCAAAGTAGTTTAGAGATCTATAAACTTTCTAATTTTAGTATTAAGCCTCTCTAAATGAAGCAGATCTAGCTTATCTATAAGATATGTCTTATCTGTAGGACTTCGCTTTTAGGGTAAAATTTGTCAATCCCCAGAAAATCGTAATTTATAGTGAACGTCACCACCACTTAACAGCTCGTATATCAACAACCTAAAAACATTAACGACACAAAATTTTATTTTTCCTGGACGCATACTTTTGAAAAATTCAACCTTCAAAAACATGTGATTTAATTACGACACGTCATAACTCGTTAGTTTCATACGGGTTTTTGGCATATAGACTCATAATCTGCTGGTATATTAATTGATTTATCTTTGAGCTCTCTCCATTGTGCTGTGAATGTAGTTCGCCTAAATTTGTGGGTGCCCGGCCTCTAAAGACTTTTGTGTAATAGTTATTTTGGAGCTCATAGTTATATTAAGTAAAGCATCGATATACAGAACGATTTTAACTTTTTCACTGTTTTCACTATCAATGAAAGATGATATTTTGTCTTAAATAAATTTTGAACAAATGGAGGCAAACTCTTCAGCGTTAAGTCTACCTTCAACTTCACTCTAAATATATCAGAATCCGTCATTGTTAAGTAAATTGTAAAAGCAAAAGTTATGTACAAGTTTGGTATTATTATACAAACTCGAATTTTTTGATTTAGGTGCCATTAGAACTGCCTGTAAATCCATTGTGAAGACAAGCCTTTTATTTTTTCCTTGCTTCATTTTTTGGCTATATGCAAATTAAACTCTTCTTCTGAAACCTGTCCTTTTTTAAAACCTGTGCATTTCTCGCATGTGCGTTTTTTACATTTGTGCCAGTCATTAGCGTAAAATCTATAAAAGCTACTTTTTGATTGCCAGTCTGGTAAAAGACACTTGCTTGTTTGTAAAAGCCCTACAATAATGAAACTCCATTTTAGAAACAGAATTTACAAATTTTATCAGTGCTGTATTTACTCTGTCAAACGGTTTACTAGTTTCTGTTTTGTAAGTGTTATTCTATTGCTTGAATCTACCAGCCTGTTTTTGTTGTTTCCAACTCATTCTGTCTATAGCTAAAGTGTTAAGAAACATTACACAACATTCTTACGGTTAATCGCAACTATTGACACTATGTTGTTAATGAAGCTCTTTTTCTCCCCACAAGTTACACTCCAGAAATATTTAAATAACTGTTTTCTTTCTTTTTCTGTAATAGAACTACATTTCGATTTCATCGCACGAGAAGTTTTTTTTAGTATCGTATACCCATTTATTTTCTTTTTGCACTCTACCAAGGTATTTATAGCCTTTTTCCGTAAGTTGCTTGTTTTTTTCTGAGGACCACGCAGTTTTATCAACCTCATACATTTTTTAGTATTACCCTTTTTTAGTTACTTATTTAAATCGGAGTGTTCTGAATATGGAACCAAACTAAATCAACAGCACTCTCATCACTAATCTGGTCTGTAGCTGTTTCATTTTCCGGATTTTTAAAGTAATTCTAAGGCTTCTGTAGATATGTCTAATGGATAAGTACTATTATTACTATTCATTTCTCAACTGTCGCCAAATTAGAACAGTCAATATATTGAATATTTTACTGTTAGTACGTTTACAATTTAATACATGTGTTTACTGAAACGTTTTTAAAGATATATTATATGTAAATAAACGTTGAGAAATTATAAAATCACATAAAACAAGTTCTTCGAGACTACGCAATGAAAAAGCATTTGAGTTACAGCAGATGAGGGAAACTCTACTAAAGAAAGTGGAAGGTGTTACAAATGTCCTCAAATAAGAAAACAAAAAATCTATAATTATATGCAATATATACAAGAAATTTATTTGTGAAGATCACCGAAAACTAACCACGTAAATAAGGCGCATGTACGCCTGTACGATGAATGGTTGATATTTGAAACATTTCGATTACTTTTTATTTTCAATTTTGTTCTTATTAGTACTACCATTCTGCTACTTTGTTTTTTTGAAAGTAGTTTTGTTTATTTTTCTATGTCCTGTGAAAGATTTTGCGTTGCGGAAAAGATCAAAACGTAAGTAATAATTGTCAAATAGTTGCAGTGGTTTTCAACTAAATACACATAAGTATATAACACTTTAACATACCACTAACAGCCGTTTTTGTGTTCAACATTACTGCAGTGGTGCTTTAAACCCCAATATGTTTTCATGCTCGTTTCTAATTTTTAAAACAAAAGAATAACAAAAACTTAATTTTTACTTATATTCATAAAAACGTAATTAATACTGTTCTTTGTTAAAGTCCTTTAGGTTAGTACCAAAATTTATACGCAGTTAAAACTGAGGTTGCTTCGGTTTACCTGCAAGGCTATGTATACATGCGCTAATATAGTAGTTGAATTGTAGTTCCAATAAAAAAAACATTTTATCAACATAATCAGCGACGAAATGAAAATCCGAAATAATACTAATGACACTTTGGTTTTGAAAAATATTAGCAAGTTACGCGCTATTTACTAATCTTTTTGACGCAAACGCATTGAGCTTAAAGTTTTTTTGAAAATGATCAAATAAGCAGCAAGAATTAAATTTACTTAGCACAAGTCAATACTAGAGGTTATTGAAAATGATGAGTCATCAGCGCGAGACTGATTGATCCACATAGAGTTTGTATTAAAATTGTGTAAACTGAGCTACGGCAATCAAACTCAATAAATGCACGAATGGAGTATGATTGATATTTTATTTTTCATTTTCCCTCTACCTAATAGATACATATAAAAATTCCAATGTGGCATTCATCTGACAGAAAGCTAACAATAAGTTACAAACCTCAAGTATTGGTATTTGGAATAAAATCAATTGATATACTTATTATTGCAAGCAGTAATAATAATCACTCACTTACGAAAATAAAGTTAGCAATTTTTGTATAGGAAAAGATCAATTTTATGTAATGCATTCATAGGATATCATCAATATGATTGTAATAACTATATATATATAACGCTACTTATTGGGCACGACTTCATTCCGATTGACTGTAAAACTATTCTATAATCTAACACATGTACCACACATAACTTGAAATAACTTTCAACAAGAGACATCAGCTGGTTTTAGAGACTTCAAGCAGTTGTTTTAGTTTCAGAATCCGTTTTATTACACCTTGTACAATGAATAATTTATATAGATATAGTTACCAATATACTATTTTTATTAGTGGTTTAAGTTGCTCTTTTACTGCGATTGTTTTTACTGAGATTGCTGTCTCAAGAGGTTTAAAACATAATTGTAGTTCATAACTATTATTTCCCTAGACGGCTTAGAATTGATTGATTGATTTTCGCCACTAATAGAGTATTAATGATAGACAGACGTGAACGTCACATAACGTAGATGACGATAAATTGCCTGAATTAAATAGTATACAGTGGCACCAACCATCAATCATCTTATATTAAAAGTCGAACATATCCTGTAAAATTTAATTACATCACTAAAAATTATTCAAGTTTTTATTTTTTTAAAAATAACATACTGCACAAAAACTTATTTGCGTTGTAATAATTTCACTCAATTAAATTTTATAATGTTATTGTTCTTTATGAATCATTTACATTATTACTATATTGTTTATAATGTTTAAAGTTTATTCAGTTTCACGTACAATAAACTTTACTTAAATACCGATGCGTTAAAAATACTTTCACCCTGCAATAATATTTAAAAAAATAATTGTACATTAAGTGCTTAAACACAAATTATTAATTATTTTAGTCACCTGGATTTGAAATATGTAGGTGAAAGCTGTTTGATGAATTTTCATGTTTAAATCGAATAGCAATAACAGATACAGTAAGCAAACTACAAGAGATTGGAAGTGCTTTGCATATAAATTAATTTAGCAAAGCCATTAATGTATGTAATGTCATGATAGAGTAGAATGTGCTGTCAGTACAATCCACGTAAATACTACATGATTGATTTCTAGATGTTTGCTCTATAAATATATCCAGATAAATACTTTACACGGAATAGAATTGACAGATAGGAGTATCCAAATATTTGAGCAGTAAATGAAGAGAAAATTTATGTAGTATTCAATATATGCATAAGCCGACAAAAAAACTGAAAAAAAAAACTGTACCAAAAAATTCACTGCAGTATATAATTAAATTTAAAAAAAACCCCATGTTAACGTATTGTTGTAATTGGAAATTTTAACTCTTGAACAACGGCACATGTGTAAGACGTCTGGTTTGCCTTAGGATACATCTGTCTCTTTGGAAGATTGTTCTATTACGACAAATTGCATTCGCAACCCCACCGCCACTTTATGCTCTGCGTATATTCTAAGAAGTAAATTGAAAATTTATATTGCTGTTGTGCATTTATGCAAATTGCAAAGATACCATGAAACATTTATTACATTGGATGTATTTACTTTTCACATAATTCTGTACTTAAACTTGTTTATAAAAACATTAATTTAAATACGTTAAAACACGGTTTACCATGAACGAAAAACTGCAATTGCACATTAAAACGACTAAAATGAAAATATTTTCTATAGAAACAAAAGTTATTAAATTTTGTATAAGATTATAGCATATGTAAATAGTAGTTAACCTGACTTCGAAAAATCCTGAAACGGTTGTAACAAAAAATAAAGTTTGCAATAAAGTAGTTAAAATAATTTAAAGAAAAAGTCTGCAAACTTACAGAAAGACATACATCTAAACTAATTGGTAACTAGAAAAGAAATATAAAAGCCTTACTAAACTAAACTGTTACTAAATAAAATTTAAAATATTTATTTTAAATTAGAAATACAATCCAAATGTCAAGATAACGTTCTGCGTTTACGGTATTGTAAGAAAATATTTGACCGATTTAACATCCATATAGTGATGGGCGATATATCGTTGTTGATCGCTAAAATATCAGCGACTAATAAAAATACAAAACCAGTTACCGGTGATTCTGTAACCACTGCCGGATTATACTGCAAATTATTAACTTTTTCATTGTTTGCGTTGTCAAAATTTTTTTACCACCTTTTTTTTGTTACGAGTTACAAGTGATATCGGTGGCTTCTAAAAATAACAGTGACTTAAAAGTAACCGTCGGCAATTCACCGGTGATCAAAAAGTAGCCGATAAGCCCATCACTAATCCATACGTTAACGTTCAAAGATTGTAATCGTAGTTTTCATAAGAGAACGTAGACTTTCGAGCCCAAATACGATAATTCTGAGTTTTTGCATATCTACATAGTATAGAAAGTTATATGCAACATATTATATCGCTATTTAAGCGTTGATTAAACCATTAACTAAATTGTACGCGCTGCCGGAAGTTGACAGCACGTAGTTCTTAATAAACCGTGTAACCTTGTTCTTTTTAATGATTTATAGCAAGATCTTACAATTCTAAAAGCTGAATGCTTTTAATTAAAAATTGAACACTGGTGCTATTAATATAAAATTGCGGAAGGAAAAAGAGTATGGGTAGGGTACAGAAAAATGGAGATAGACGGAGACATATACATATGGAACGACAAGGATAGGGGACTGTGCAGAGAAAGAGTAGAGAAAGTGGGGAACCAAAAGGCAAAAAACTAAAGGGCAAAGGGGGGGTGGTAAAGGAGGGAAAGTTGACGAAACGGCAAAGAAAAGGAATAATGAGAGATGGAAATGGAAAAGAAAAAAAAGGGAGAGAAAAAAATAAAGTAAGGATGAAGCACAGGGGGAGATGAGTGAGCTGAGAGTACTGTTTTGGAACGTAGCGGGAATAAAAACAAGGAACAGGATTTTTGGAAGTACATCAAGGGACAGGATGTAGTGGGATTACAGAAGACATGGATAGAAGAAAAAGAATGGGAGTGGTGGGATAAAGAGTTGCCGGAGGAATTTGAGTGGGTGGTGCAACTTTCAGAAAGAGAAAAGAAAAAAGGAAGAGCAAAGGGAGGTATAATAACGGGAATAAGAAAAAAATGGTTGAACCAGGAAAAATAGGAGAAAGTGCAACAAAGAAGAGGAGTTGTAGAAAGGAACATGCAGTGGAGAAAAACAAAAATAAAAGTGGTGACGGTTTATAGCAGTAGAATGAAAGAGACAAGGAAAAACATAGAAGAGATGATAGAAGAGAGGGAAGAGGGATTGATAATAGTAGGAGGGGACTTCAACGCAAGAATAGGGGAAGAGGGGGGAATACAAGAAAGAAAAGGGACGGGAAAGAGACAAACAAAGGACAAGGTGATAAATAAAGAGGGAGAGGAACTGCTGGAATTGTGCAACAAAAAGGGTGGGAAATAATGAACGGGAACAGAGAAGAAGATGGAAAGGGGGAATTTACGTACATAGGATGAAGGGGAGAACCAATAATAGATTTTGTAATGACAAATGAAGAGGCTGCAGAAAAGGTAAAGACATTTAAGGTGGGAGAAAGAGTAGAGTCAGACCATCAACCACTGGAATTGACAATGGAAGGAAGGGAAAGAGAAGAGAGAGGGGAAGAGGAGAAGTACATAACTAAAAAAAGTGGACAGAAGAGAGTATAAAAAGATATAAAGAGAGAATAGGTAAAACGGTATGGATAGGGAAGGAAGTACAAGAAAGTGTAGAGGAAAGGAGAGAGATGAGGGGGAAAGCAAGAGAGAGAGTCAGAGTTAGAAAATGGAAGGGGAGAAACTGGATGGAAGAAATGGTGGGATAAGGAATGCAAGGAAGCAAAGAAAAGGCAAGAAGAGCATTAAGACAGTGGAAAAAAGGGAAGAAAGAAAAAGAAGAATACAAAGAAGCAGTAAAATATACAAAAAAACATGCGACAGAAAGAAGGAGGAAAACAAAAAGAAACAAGAAGAGCAGATTAAAGGAATAAAAACGGAAGAAGATGTATGAAAGTACCTAAAGAAGCAGAGGAAAAAAACAGGACGACAAAGGGAATAAAAATTAAAGAATGGGAGATATATTTTCGGAACCTGTTGGGAGGGGAAGAACAAAAGCAGGAAAAAGAAAAAAGGAAAGACGCGGTAGTAAGACAAGAAGAAGGAGATAGGGATAGAATAAGTGAGGAAGAAGTAATAGAGGCGATAAAGAATATAAAAAAAGGAAAGGCGACAGGAGAAGATGGGATACAAGAAGAAGAGTGGATATACGGGGGAGAAAATGTAGCAAAAAAGATGACGGAAATAATAAACAAAATATGGAAAGGGGAAGGATTCCCAGAGAGATGGAGAGAGGGAATAATATGCCCAATACATAAAAAAGGCGAAAAAAAGAAAGTCGAGAATTATAGAGGGGTAACATTACTGAGCTCGGCATACAAATTGTACGCGACAATACTGCAAGAAAGATTACAGAAGGAAATAGAGGAAAGAAGTTTGGTACCAGACGGACAAGCGGGATTCAGAAAAGGAAGAAGGGCGATAGACAACATATATATAATGAAACACTTAGTAAATAAAGAACTAGAAAAAAAAGAGGGAAAATGGTAGCACTATTCGTAGACCTAAAAGCTGCTTTTGACAAAGTGAATAGGGAAAAGCTGTGGGAATATATGAAAAAATCAATAAAAGATTAATACAAAGAATAGAGGAAATATACGAAGAAACGAGAAGCAGGGTTAAAGTGAATGGGGAAGAGAGCGAGAAATTCACAACAAAGAGGGGGTTGAGGCAGGGATGCCTACTGAGCCCAAGCCTGTTCTCGGTATATACGCGGGATCTGGAAGAGACAATGAGAGGACAACAGACAGGAGGGATAGTGGTAGGGAAAGCTAAGGTATGGTCGTTGGCGTATGCGGATGACATAGTGCTGGTGGCTAAGGAGGAAAAGGAAATGAAAGAGATGATGAAAACGCTAGAAAAATATATGAAAAAAAAAGAAATGGAAGTAAACACGGAGAAAACAAAGATAATGATATTTAGAAAAGGAGGGGGAAAAGAAAAGAGAGAAGTGGAGATGGAGTGATGAGAAAGTTCAACAAGTGAAGGAATTTACATACCTGGGCTACACGATGAAACAGGATAATAAAGAGGAGAACACATAAAGGAAAGGGTGAAGAAAGGAAACAGGCTAATAAGACAAGTATGGGGTGTGGGGAAAGAATATTCAAGATGGATATAGAAAAAAGAAAATTGCTGTTCGAAAAAAAGGGGGTGGTAATGTATGGAGCGGAAATATGGGGCTGGAAGGAGTGGAGGGAGGTAGAGGGGCTACAGGAAAAATACTGGAGATGGGTGTTAGGATTGGACAGGGATACACCAGGGTATATTGTGAGAGAGGAGGTTCAGATAGAAAAAATAAGGATTGAGACAGGAAAAAGAGCAATAAAATACGAGGAAGAAATGAGGGAAAGAACAGATTGCAAAATTCTGCAAGAATGTTGGAAAGAGATAAAGGGAGGGAAAGTGAAGTACGGGCAGGAGGGCAGAAAAGAGTATTACAAAAGAAACGGGTACGCGAGTGAAGAAGTGGAGAGATTAAGAGAAGAGGGGGTAGGGACAAGAGAAGAAATAATAAGGAGAGATAGAGACATCGAAAAACAAGAAAGATGGACAAAGATAAAAGAGAGCAGATATAATAGGAATTATAAAGATATCAAGGGTGAAGGGGTGCCGGAATAATTAAAAGACAGTGAGATTAAAAGCAACAAAAGGAAAAAAATGGTGGCAAGGTTCAGATGTGGCAACGAGGAGTTAGGGAACAAATATTGGAAGGAAAAACCAGAAAAGTTGTGCAGGCTATGTGGAGAAGAAACGGAAGACCTGGACCACATGAGAAAGAGATGCAGGGAACTAAGAGAAGAGGTGATGAAAACAGTGGATATCTTAAATGAAAACGGAAAAGGAGCGGAATGGATGGAGGAAGTATGGAGCAGGAGGAAAAAGTTAAGGGGGGAGATGGGATAAGAAAATGTAGTATAGTATATGTATAGACAACACGACCAAATTTGTAAGCCAAATGGCAACGAATAAAGTTAAACTTATAAAATTACCAAAATTAAATTATCTCAAAATTACAGCATTTACCCGCAGACAACACAAATCTTGCTGAATAATTATGATAAAAAATAAGGAAAACGACAAAAAAATATAAAAGACACTCAATGTAAACAAAACGTCAGAATGATCTTTAAGAATGTTACTAAATGGTAACACTATTAACCTAAAGCAATGTTGATGCAAGCCTCATAGATCAAGTGAGAAACGGGTATTAGTGAACTCTCTGTAGCAACGGAAAACACTAAAAGGCTAAGAATATCGTTTATAAATTAAAATGTAGTGCAAATTTGACAAACCAGTTATAAAATATACAAAAATATCAATGTGTATTGAAATCAAACTACTAACAGTATATATTGACTATATATTACGACTTGCAGGTTTAGTTCTTATAAAAACCAATTATACATTCAAGTTTGAACGACAAAATTTCTTTATGATACTACTTTCCTCTCAGTAGCTAGACTTTACATATTTTTTGTCTGCATACATCTCAGTGTTGTTTTCCAATTGTATACTTTCAATACTTGCTTGGCGTTATCTTCAATATTGTTTATCCATCGTTTGTCTTGGTCGCCCTTTCCCCTTAGACAAACTTAGAATAAAACACGCAGGCAAAAAAATAGTAGTATATTATATAACAACGTTGAGAAATGTAATATTATAACCGTAGCAACAACACGCGAGGAGATTATTAAAACCCATATTTTAACAAATTAGTTTGTTAAATAATTTAAGTTCTTCAAATAGCCATAAATAAATAATAATATATTCATTATTAACTACTATTCTATAAAATATTATTTACCTGCGGTAGTGTTACTTCACAACATACTATACGTAATAATGAAATATAATTTCCGCTTATTAAAATCACGGATAATGTTATCAGTCGGGTAATATTATCACTTTATTAAAGAAGTATGCTATTACATAGAAAAAACATCGTTTATAGTAATCATGATTTCAGTTTAAGTTATCAATTTTCTTCAGGTTTATTGTTTGTATATGTTGTACGCAATTGACGAATTCGGACAATGACCGAAATTTATACCCAGAACGCGTTGTGGACTTTGTAACATGTTCAGATCGCATTGTGGGTATATTTATTAGCATAGTTTCGGCCACTGAGCGAAGCGTTCTACTCACAACGCGTTTTGGGTAAACTAACAAAATCCACTACTCGATTTAAGAAAACTCGCATTATGTTTTGTATTGCAAGAACAAATAAAAATAAAATCGTCTTATTTGAACTTGTTTATTTGGTAAAAGATATTCTATAATGTGGTAACTAAATATGTATTGCGTATTTATATCGATCTCACTGAAAAAATATGCTCTTATTACTCTGAAATGATTGAGAAATAAACTGTGAATCAGCTTGTAAGAGCTCATTTCTTGAAAATAATCGCTGTAGTGGCCCATTTTCGGTATTCAGCGTGTATAACCCGTCATTATTAACATCGGTAACAACCGCCAATACATTTCTTGGAGTAAGGCGGCCTCTGTCAACATCTGGAATTTTTATCAAAATATTAGTGCCTTCTGGCAATAGAGAAAAACGTTGATTTGACTCTTGTAGCATCTTAGCGGCTTGAATTTTCATTTTTTATGTGATTCTTCTCGCTCATTTAGAATTATTTTATTTCTTTCGAGCATTTCAGGTTTTAAATTGTCATTGGCCGTCATAATACCGTTGTTGTTTACTAAAAGTTCACTTTCATTACCATCTTGATCATTTACATTTTCTGTACTTTGTGACGTTTCTTTTAAGTTTACTCCATCCTCTACGTTACCGTCTTGATTATCTTGATTTTCTATACTTTTTATGACATCTTCCATGTCTTCTTCGGTTTGTAAGTTATTTACAATATTATTTGGTAAATCTGCGTCGCCTAAACCGTTTATTTGCCTAGTACCAAACATAGCTTTATAGGGGCTTCTTCCGATTCCTCTATGAAATGATCTATTTTTTCTTGATTGTATAAATCTTAACCCCTCCGACCACTTCATGTCATTATTTTCTTCAACCCAGGTAACTAACATGTCACGGACGTCCTGGTTAGCTCTCTCAACAGAGCCTTGGCTCTGTGAATGCCTTGGTCGACCGTGAACAATTTTAAGACCCGGCCAAAGAGTAGCAAGTTCCGTAATAACTGAGTTGGCTCGCGACCATTATTGCTCTGTAGTATAAATGGCGAACTTACCAAACAGAAGATGTCGACTAAATTGTAGACAACTTCTTCTGCGGTTTTTGTTTTAAGCGGTCGCAAAAATAAGAATTTTGTTAAGTGTTCCTGATAATTTAATATAAATTTGAAGGGACCATCCGGCTCTGTTTGCATGTCGATCAGGTCGACCTAAAATTATATCAGTTTACTAATGTTGACTAGGTAGGTATCAAAGTGACAGTTTACGTCGTTTTTTGACATTAGGTAACGTGATATTTTTCAAAACTGTCATATCACAGTTAATGTAAAGTACAATATAGTTTGACTCATCAATAAACAGGTCGCGACAATATGGCCGCCGGTTAAATAAGTCACAAGTAAGTGCGCGTGAGTGTAACATCGAATTAAATTCGCAAAGATAATGTTTTGTCCTTTAACAAACACATTAGTTAGCATAAGATACAAAATACTGTACATGTTAGCCAACTTAATATCTGTTTGTTTTGCATGTTATATATTTAAGATAGTTAGTGACTTTGCGTACTAATGTTACTGTACCTGAAACGGCGACAACTCTCAGTTTGAAACAAATTATGATTGTTTGATTAGTCTTTTCATAACTGGTTACGTAAATATGTCATGGTTACGATTATTAACAGCTGTCAGAAATAAAATTATGTATGTATCACGGGAATTAATGGGTCTCAATTACTTCATAATTTCATTGATACATAAATAACTATTACGTTTAAATTTACCTGGCATCTAGAGTTCATATACTTGGAAATTATCGGCTTTACAACCAAACCTTTTTTTGGAATTTTTTTCTTTAACTGACATGCTTTACAGTTTCGAAGATATAAATTTATTACTTCTCGAATAATGTTTACGTATTTTTTCTTCAATTCATGTTCCATACCTAACAAAAATATAATTTTTATTTTAAAATCGGTTAGCGACAATAAGTAAAAAGTCATACCTTTTTCTCTTTTATGACCAGTATTTATGTGAGCTGCATGAATAATATCGAATAACTGATCAAAGGAAACATAAAATCTAATATCATCATTATCAGTGTATCTTTTGGCTATTAATTTTTCATCTTGTCCAATATTCAGCAAATCGTATCTTTTTAATCTTCGGTATTGTTTAGATGAAAGTGAATTTAATAATCTTTGTGTTTCCTTAACCTCACTTAACAGTAATTTATAGTCAGCTTCCAAAAGAAGTGTAGATCTATTATTCGATTCTACATAAAGTTTTTTTAAACTAGCTTCGAATTGTTCTTTTATATTTACACTAACTTTCACTCTCAAAAACGACCTTCGTCGTTAAATAGAGTAGTGGATCTTGTTAACTTGCACAAAACGCGTTGTGAGTGGTACGCTTCGCTCAGTGGCCGAAACATTGTGAATAAATTTACCCACAATGCGATCTGAGCATATTATAAAGTCCACAACGCGTTCTGGGTATAAATTTCGGTCATTGTCCGAATTCGTCAATTGCGTACAACATATACATGAATAATGTACTCTTTTGCATACATTTTTTAGCTGAATTTTCACAATATGCTTGTTTAGAGTGAAAAGTTTAATCATTGTACCCTAAAAATATTTATTTTGCATATTTAGCTTCATTTTTGCAGTGTTATTTATTAATTTATTCAATATTTTGATTGATCTACGTAACATTACATCATTTAAACATGTATAAATATGTTATATTCGAAAATTAACTTGGAAAGCATGTGCGTTCTTAGAATAATCGAATAACAACTTAATTTAACTACGTCTTATGTTATAACGTATTACGTATTTATTTTTAATGTAAGTAAAATACTGAAAAAAAAAATTGTAGTGAATTAAACATCATAACGTTATTTTTAATTTATTTTTATTAACGGTGTTAATGAACTATTTAATGCTATAGGTCCGTAATGTTCGATTTATTTAGCACAAAATATCGATTTTGTTAAACGTTTTATGAAAATTTGTATCTTGACATTTTTTGCTTGTATTGACGGTATGATTTCACTTTCTAAATTAACAACATGTTAATCAGATACACGCTGTATGTATTTACTATTTTCTAACTAATAATTATAATTATTTGCTTTTTTTAAATTTCGGATATTGTTATCATTCGGTTGTTGTTATCAAAAACCCTACATGATTCTATTAAACGGCGTGAACTGTAAAATATTTCGGAAAATCATGAAAACAAACAACAATTAATAAGTTGGAAGTGAATGATAAACAAGTAATTATGATCAAAGATATTATAGTAAATAAATATAACAGTGTCAACAAAATCAAGAAAATACCTAATCACAACATACGCCAAACAAAAACGCCAGTTATTGTGCGATAACGGATAACTTAATGTGACACAAACACTATAATTTAATAACATATTGCAATGAAATACGTAATCAATTAAACTAAAAGAACAATAGCCGACTTATACCGAGTGGTGACTTGGTAAACGCGGCATAGGAATTTCAATGCTAAATCTTTAATGTTGAATTATTTGCTTCTGTAATTATTTTAGAAAAAAACTGTAAACTAATATTTTGTAGAAAAAAAATACTGCATCTATCCATACTATTGTTTACAATCAAAGTTGTATTTTTAAAAATCTGGGTCGCACTGGAATTAAAAACAAACAAGAGCATTTGTTTACATACGATGTTCTGTTTTACGTTTATGATTTATTATTAAATTATGTTCTCCTTAAAATGTATTCAACGCAAGAAAAAGTGGAAATGGTAAAGTGGTTTTATGTTGGAAAATAGTACTGGTCAAATAAGTGCCATGTTTAGTGTAAAACAGCCAAATCAATGGAAAACAATGACAAATCAAAATTATCTGACAAACTAAATGAAACATAAAATAGCAAAAAGAAGACCAAGGAGGAGATGGAACAAGAAAATGGCGAGAAAGAAGAATAAAGCTGACGAGAGGCTAAACCACTGGCACAAGACAAGAAAGCATAGGTTCAGTTGTTACGCATATAATAATTACACAGTAAGAAAGGTGGAAACTAACGTGAGTGAAGCTAAGTAAATGAATGCGAGTAAAATGTATGAACATTAGGAATGGTAAGAGTAATAGAAATGAACTGGAAAAAGAAGAAAACATTTAGTGAGGTGCAAATAAAGTTAGACAAATAATAACTGTATAAAAAAGTTGTTTAATCAGAATAAGTAAGTTTAATTTACTTGGTAGTTAGAATGTAAATTGTTTTAATTAAACGTTGACATAATAAAAATTTAAATAACTAAATAATAGAACAAATGCAAAAAATTGTATTAACAACCCTTATATAAACAGAAAGGTTTTCTGTTTATCAGATGCACATAAATCTGTATGTTTCAGTATTGTTAATATCAAAATTCCTTATTCTAGTATTTTGCAGCGTTGCAACAATAATACAAAAAACTTTTGAAAACATTTTAAACAGTATTGACAAGTGTTAGAAATAAGTGAAACGAAAAGACGTCATAGAAAAATACAAGCAAATATTTGAAACAAATAAATGGAAAACTTGTATTACATAGTTTTTGTTATATTCGTTTAAACTTCGTTTTATGCATTGAAATAAAGGAAGTAATGTAATATAGTATTCGGCTGTTTTTAAAAAGTATGGTGACCTACTTACATAAAGTATATTTTGAAAACACAAAGAGAACAGACATATTAAAAAACTTTAAATGCTAAAAGTTCAAGTTAATATGAATTTAAAATTTGAATTTTAAGTAAGGTATATTTACATTAAAAAATTTAATAAAGGTTTTGAGATAAATTAATAAGATTTAATTACTGGTTACTTACTTTACGAAGTTAGTAAATACAGTAAAATAAATGATAATGCCATCGTTTGAGATTTTCTATACTCTACTTTGGTTTGTTAATAACTTACAAACTTCGAATAATAAAAGAATAAATACAGTTAAACTTAGAAAAGCATACATAAATAATTCCACATAGAATTTGTTTTTCAAACTCATAAATAATTTAATAAAATCTTAGTAAACATAAAATTTTCGTCGTTACGGTATAATATAAAACAATCATTTCTAGAACTTAATAAAAGCACAAAAAAGTAGAAAAAGTCTATTGAATAAACGTTTACTTTTGTAAGAAACATTTAGATTCACACCGTTAGGTCTAAAAGATTTAACATTCATTACTACGAATTCCATTATCAAAGTACACTAAAATGAAAACTTGACGGTAAATGGAAAATTTTGATTTTCGCATTTTGCATAGGAAATGACTGTGGTTTTAAATCTTATCAATTTTTGTAATATGGATTATTAAAACATAAAATATACACTATTGTTAATGTAAAAAATGATTTTAGGTTATTTTCTTTTACGCTAGTACGTATTTACTGCAATATAAGTTTGCCAGCTTAGTGAAATCATTTTTACGATAGTCTTATAAAGCAGAAATAGTACATATTTTCAGGCAATTAACAATACACAATAGATTCATATCTAGATCCCTTCTATATTTCACGTTCATGTCAAAAAGTGTTTGTTTTTTACACTGATATCCCAAAACATCGACCGTTATAAAAACAAATGTTACATTTTGTGGCCTTAGACGTAGCCTTTGCTAAAGAATTGCAGAAAAAGCAGCGTCTTTTGAACCTGTTAACTTAAATATTGAATATTTGTTTAGGTACTCGTTGCAAATACTGGCCATTACAAACAATTAGTTTCTATAGGTACAATATATACACTACCGGCCATAAATGAGGGATCACCGGTCCATCTATTCATTATTCTGTCTTTCTACCTGTTTTTATGATCGTAATAAAATAAAAACTTCTGTATTTGTTTGTAAACAATAATAAACTGTTAATTATAGAATTATTGTATATTACAGAAGAAAACATTTCAAGTAAAACATAAAAAAAAAATCTTGTCGCAAGCAGTTTGTGGTCACAGCTGCTGTTTACATATTCTTTCATAAATGTTTAGTTAAGTTGGTTTACACCATTTTATTACTGTAATAGCTATAATAATACATTATTTATGCCATTAGTATACTATTCCCTATATTAGCTACGAAATATTAGTCTACATTTAAAAATTGCGAAAGCAGGTGCTGAAACGTGCGTTCCGCGTGAAAATTATAAAAAAAATAGTTTAAAAAAATCAATCATCCCAAAACGAACCGAACTAAGTCCGGGAACACGTCGCGTCACTTTACATAAAGAAAGTAATTCCTTGCGAAAGTACGTTTCTTTTTAAATATACTTGCTGTATAGCAGTTTTGTGCAATTTTTGTAGTGATCCCTGACTTTTGGCCGGTAGTGTAACTAACGGTTCGTCTATATTTTTATAATAAACGTCATTTTTCGTTAGATGTATTTAATTTAGTCTGACGGTAATAATGTTATCTAGACACGTCAGTTTTCATAGAAGTTTAAACTTAATAAGTAGATAAACTACTTTATATTTTCTGATAACTACAATAGCATACTGTCGTAAAGTGACTGTTACAATGACGACAATTGTAATGCGAGTAAGTTTGCGAGAGTTACAAATAGGAATTAAAACACGTTCTTCATACTGCTTTTTCTATTTTGCTTTAAATTACAATATTGGCTAATCAAAATTTTAATATATATAATATATAACAGCAATTTTGATATATTATAGTTGATAACAGTAATAAGCATCTGCCTACTTTCTAATTTGAAATTTGAAAATCCTTGTTATTTATATTATTATGCTGATGATTTTAACATTGACTAAAGCCAATACGTTGACCTGAGAGCTTATATTTGCTACAAACACAATAATCACTACTTTCGATTGCAAAAGTTGCACTTTGCTATGTTTTTCCAAAAAAACAGTTACACATTGTATATGCAAAATTGAGATACTTTTTTCTATAATTGTAGTTTTATTAAATTCTTAAAATAAAATTTAAACGTTTTTGAAAATAAATAAAATTTGATTTATTGCAATAACTTTCATTTTATTTTAAATGCATATTTTTTCTTATTTATTGAGAGTAAAACCTGTAGACATGTCTAAAACTTTTTTCAAATTTAGTATGCCAAGTAGACAAGTAATTTGATCCGTCTAAAAAATAAACAGTTTTTTTATGATTTTCGGATAACGATTATATGTTACCGCTCAACGGTATTGAAAATATCAGCTTTTTATTCGTCTCATTGAATTTGTAAGAAATACGAGAAAGAAAGGTACATTTGGTGTAATTTGTAAACGACCTGTTACGTGATATGCGTACTACCCGATGTTACCGTTGCAGTAACATTTTTATTATTAATTAAATTACTATTAATAGAGCTAACTAACTAATCCTTTATTGTTACAGTTATTACTAACAACATGAATTTGGCAAAACATGAAAAGTTTGAAAAAAAGCATGGTGATAGTCAAACACGTAAAATTATCGCCAATTTTGTGGCTTTTATAAAGAGGTTATAACAGCAACTGGTATATCTGAAAAGATGTACGAAACAACTGTAAAGGAATCTAAGACTACTGATGATGCTGACACATCAACTTCTTTATCGACTCCAAGAAGAAACGACCTAAGAAAAAGAGATCGCAGTTATAGAGGAAGAAACATGTTAGTACGACGCACATCAATGATTTTCATATTGAGAAGAAACACAGATCAAACACGAGAACAAATGATCCAGGATCAAACTTAGTTTGGTACTAAATTTTAGTTCGATTGCATAATAGTATATTCAGTATTAAGCACAGTAACGGTTTTTTACCGGTCGAAGACAATGTTTGGAAACTGGGCGAATCGAAGTCCTCAATGTTGTCTAAGACCGGTGAGCTGTTAAGGGGGCGATCGCTGCAGTTTATCTCGATAGATAACACCACATATAAAGAAAGTATTAACATTGCGACTGGAAAACTCGTTAAAAACTGAAAATTATGAATTAGTAATAACGTTGTTTTAAAAAGCAAATGTTAGTTTAGGTAATGACAAAGTTCTACATCAAACCTACTTCTACTTAACGAGTATTTTACAATTGAAATCAGTTCAAATTGAATTTTGATTTCATCCAATTATAATTATATTACTTTAATATCTAAGTTAAACAATAACAAGCATTATGTGAAAGTATAAGCTTTGAAATTATTACCATACGTTTTATTTGTATCCGCGAAATATTTATTTTTGCAATAGTTATAATAGTATAAACGGTATAAAATATACAATATAGTCTTATTCATTTTATTTGTATTTCTATCTTTATATGCGCCCATCTATAACGTAAACAACTGATAAATACGTATAGAAGAATGGTTTATACCAAGTTTACAGAAGCTAGCCAGGAAAACAAAATCGTATCAATTACATTTTTTTGTAAATTTTCCGCTGTTCAACATACATTCAAAATCTAAAAGTAAAAGTTTAGTTACAATTACACTAGATCTATAAACTAAAACTTTAAAAGTGTAGTTATAGAAGTACAAATTTGCATTTTGTGTATAATAACGTACATCTTTAAATAAATTGAAAACAGAAATCGTAAGACGCTTTATTCTTTTTGTAAGTAGGCTTTCCAAAAAAAAAATTATTGTAGAGCAAATGCGTTATTTGATGATCCTTGCGTAGATCTCAAAACTCGTACATGCAGTGCGATAGCTAGATATTTTATGCGATGAAACGATTTATAGATCGAACTAAAAACGTCGACCAGTAATCGCCATTTTAATTGTTTTGATTGCTTCTTTCCGTTTACTTATTTGTTCTTATTATCGTTTCTCAAGTCTATTAATAAAACTACAACCAGTTTTTTTTTAAAACTCCGGTGTCTGTATTGACTTACAAGTAAGTAAAATATTTCTTGTGATCGATTTTTGTTACGATTCAAGTTTGATTACAGCATGTCTGATGAATGCGAAATTAGTGCTGCTGCAACTTCGGCTACGAAAAGAGGCACATAGCCTAAAGAATCTAGGACAATAGTATGGAATGTTTATTCCTATTTTAAAGAAAGAAATGAGAAAGGTAATTGTTAGGTTATGCATTACATACATTCAATAATTTACTTTTATTTTGTAAAGGCAATCTTATTGATACGGTTGTTCAAGCAACAGGAGTTTCACAAGGTACTGTAGTACGTATTGTGCGAGAAGGCAAGTTAATTGAAACTGGCGAACAAACTACATTTAAATCAGAGAGAAAATAATTTCATAAGGCATCTCCTAAATCAACTGTAGACAATACGCAAGTCTCACACTTTTCATTTTGTTCATAATTCGATAAAATTAATCTTCCTAGAATACAAGTCATTTGCAGAAAAATTAAAAAAAAATTTATTAACAGAGTTATAAGCAAAACAATTTTGTTATTAATGCTAGGCTAGAAAACGTACCTAATAAGGAGACTACCAATGTGACGTCAGTAGCGTGCAACTTCAGTCTGTGCTTCATTCAAAACTGTTTATCTAGATCGAAATCATTCACCCTCTTAACATCTATAAGATGTTTTTACACTTTCTTCGTATGTCTACTAATTTCATAAATTTTATATTTGGCCTAACTTAAGCTAAAACGGTTTTTTTCCAATAACAAATGATTGAAGTAGAAGCTGATTCCTCCGACCGAGACATTTAATATCCTTAATTGTATTGTTGTTTTCAATAATTTTGCTTATGACTGAATAGGTTTTAGTCGCACTTTGTATTCAGGCAAACGCGTCCACAAACAATACATATAATAGCTTCTTTTTTCACCTGGACGTATCCTACGGACAAATCTCCATAATTTTTTCTTTTATTTTAAAAATAGTGTAGATTATATAAAACATGCCCTTGACTTCAATGTCGTTCCCGGCTCATATAAACAATGGTATTTTGTGTTTCAATAAAGAGGGTATTGTCAAAAATGACTTTTTTGCACGAATCAATTAAATTAATATTTGTAACCCGTATCGTAAACCGTAGGTACGTAGACTATAGAAGTTGATCTTTGAGACAAAATTTTCTCAATGTTTTCACTTGTATGTATGTAAAGTTTATGATTCAGTTTTTCTTTTAATTAATTCTATTACACAAGATAATAAAAGTGCGAGAAAATATTTAGTTGTTTCTGAGAAAAATGTGTAAAATGGACTGTTTTTATGACACCTTCGCACATTTTTTGGTGCTTGAATCTTTGTCGGGTTTTACTGTATCCTTCAATAAGTATAAATGCATATTTAGAGAATTTGCGTTGATTGTAAAATAGAAGTGTGTCTAAATATTATAGTTATCTTATAAATTTAAGTTTACCAAACTGTTGAAATACCAGAAAAACTGGACGTAAAATGAATAAGTTCATATAACATTTATATATCAATACGTGGTAAAATTGTATCTGTCAGCTTTTTGAAACACCGTTTTAATGTTGCAGATTAGAAACAATACTAAAAGAATAAGTAAATGAAACTATTTACGAGCCTTCCTTAATGCAAGTACGCAAATTAAATATTTTAGCGAGCTACTGACGTCAAGCCAATTAAAAACGTTTTACTTTGCGCGTAAAATATTTAAACTGTTTATGGATATTTTCAAGCCGTTAAGTGATATTTTCCAAAAATTCTTTCGTTGGTCTAATGTGACTTAGTATTTTTACATTTTTGAGTTGTAAAACACAGTTATAAAATTTTTGGGACTTCCCTATTGTGCTAAACAAATTATACGAAGAATTGTTTACAATTTCCATCTTACTGATGGACGAACGCCTACTTTGAAGCCTATTTCCGAGAAAATCAAGGATGACGATACCATTGGCTTTTCTGGCAAAGAAACTTCATTAAGAAATATCCAATATCCAAGGGTAAACGGTTAATTATCGTACATGCTGGTGGTAATGATGGTTTTGTCAATAATGCACTATTGATATTTAAATCTGGTCAAAAAAGTGGAGACTACCATGATGAAATGAATTTTAACAATTATAATCGTTGGTTGAAACATCAATTAATTCCCAATCTTTCCAAAAATTCTGTAGTGGTTATGGATAATGCCAGTTACCATAATGTTTTGGCAGTTAAAACTCCCAATTTTAATAATAGAAAAGCAGACATGAAATTGTGGCTAAATGAACGTGGTATTACGTACGAAGAAAAATCTACAAAAGCGGAACTGTATAATTTAATACTAATAAATAAGCCGATCAATAAGCAATACTCGATTGATTCATTATTTGCTAAACATGGACATACTGTATGTCGATTACCATCTTATCACCCAGAATTAAACCCTATAGAAAAAATTTGGGGTATTATTAAGAATTGGGTTTGAACTAGAAACATCACGTTTAAGTTAAACGAGGTGGAGTCTTTGGTAATAGAAAAAATTGCTAGTGTAGGTGCAAAGGAATGGTCACAAGTATGTCGACACGTCCAAGAAATTCAAGAAGGGTATATACAAAAAGAACATGTAATAGACACTTATTGTGAATCGTTAACCTTTAATGTCAACGACTCATCAGATGAAGACTCGTGTGGCTGGTCTGATGAGGATGAGGAAAAGCAAGATTAATATCGTTCACATCTTTACTGTGCATTTCACAAGTCATTATCGGAATAAACGAGGACCATTAGTAGATCGATTTAAATAAATAAATATAAACTTATGTGATGTATTTGGTTTAGAATGTTTTACTTATTTTATTATTATAAGTATATAAATGATATGTTATAAAAATTTTAAATTTGGTTGAAATATATTTAACTGCATTTCTATTTTTTTATGGTGAATGAACAATTAAGTCTTGAAGGATGTGCTTTTTGCTTATTTTTGCAAAATTAAAAGGAAAGATTCTTGCATGTTAAAACTTTCAAATTTATTCTTTCTTTTCATTTGGTATAGTCACACAAGTAAGTATCCTTTTTTAAATCAATCGGCCAATTAATGAGTTCGTAATAACTGCATTCATTCGTTCAAAATCTTTTTAAGATGACAAGCTTTTAATTGTTCGTTTCTAATGGCCGGTTGCACCAACATGACTTAAACTTAAGCAAAGCTCAAAAACTTAGATACAATTGTTAAAACCATAGCAACGATTGTTTTTAAGTATTGCTTAAGTTTAAGTCGTGTTGGTCCAACCGGCCCTTAGTTTTCGTTTTATTTAAAAAAAAGTACTGTTTTCTACATTCTCTAATATGTATAGGTTTTTTTGTAACTTAAAAGTTGATTCAAGCATTGAGTACTTTGCGCACAATGTCGATGCAGCTAGTTCACTTGGTAAATGAAAAAAGTAAGTCGGAGCTTCCTTTCATATTTTACACTTGTTTGGACTTAATTTTTGTTGGTGTTACTTTAACATAAATAACAACGAAGTATTAACACAATTACAAATTAAAATTACATTTATTTTAGTTACCTTGTATAAATTATAGCATACACGCACCATGTATAAAAGTAGTCAACTTTTTCATAGTGGATTGTAGCAAATCAGCTGATCGTTCTCGCGCAGCTTGGGATCAAACAATAACGCGTTCACTCTATTTATTGTGGTGATAAAAATCTTTTAAATTGGAATAATTTTTATTTGCGCTCAGCTACCTAATTAGAACCTTAAATTATTAATATTTATATACGGTGGCGGGTTTTCCATTAGATCATTCGGTCAATGACACTCCAAAAAAATACTAAAAAATTGCCAAATTTGTAACGTTTCATTTCGATTATTCCAAATATAGATAATCTGACTTTAAATATAAACTTTTATTAAGTAAGAATGCGTTTTTAAAGTTTTAATATAAAATAGTATATTAAAATATAAGTTACAGAAGGCAAAATATTCAAACACGCGTTCAGGTTTTTGGATAAGTGTTTGAATAGCCTTCTGCAACGAATGTTTTATACTATTTTCTCTATTTCGGTCGATATTTACATTATTTATTAAATTTAAAATGTCCATTATTTTCCAGCAGGGAAATTTTTATTAGAATTTTTGTGTTGGCAACGGTGATACATATTTGACTAGACATATTTGACACATTTACCTAGTTTTCTGCTGTCATTTGGTGGCAATTAGAAATCAGGATGTAAAACTTAGAAAATAAAAGTTACCAAAAATCATTAAAGAATAGACTTCATTCTAACACTAAAATGCGTGCGTGAAAGAGTAATTTTAAAACCGAAATAGAGAAATGATTTTTTACAGCATTGACCAGCCGCCAGTGATTAATTTTTAGTTTATATTAAATTCCATCTGTACATTTTTTTAAATTTAAAATGCCTTCTCAAAATTTTATACATACTGTATTTTGAACTTTTTAAATAACGTGTTGTCATTAAATAGGACTAAAACGATACAAGAAAATAAAAACAGTAGAATTAAGCTTAAAATAATAAAATCATAAATTAAGGAAATATAAAATTATAATAAACACATTTGCACCTAAAGCAGGATTCCCATCTATGCAATTCGTTGCTTCAACATGCAACTTTTTGAGATTTTTATGTTTTGTTGAGAATGAGTAGAATTGCACTCGTATTCACACTTATGCAACTTTACACATTTATCGTAACGCTCGTGAGTTATTTTGGTTTTATGCAACCTAATGTCTGGTTAGTTACATTTTACGAATGTACGTATCATCTATATAATCTTTAAAAACTTCCTATATGGATTTTGAAGAAATGTGTTTTCTTGCAATAATAATTGGCGCTGCCTCTTTACTATTGCATACAACAAATGAAAAGAGATGGTGGGTTAAACCATAGTTAAAACGAAAACACAATGGTAACCTACATTTAGTAAATAATGAGTTGGATCAAGATCTTGAGAGTTTAAAAATTTTTTTAAGAATGGATTAAATCACGTTCGAGAGATTATTGGAATTAGTTAGGTCAGATATTCAGAAACAAGACACCTTCTTTCGTGAATTAATAGCAGCTAAAGATTAGATAATTACGCTAAGATATTTAGCTACTGGCAAAACCTATAAAAGTCTACATTATTCATCTCGAGTTGGACATTCAACAATTTCGAAAGTAGTTACTGAAGTAGTAGTGGTTAACTATTGCACAAGAATTTGAAGAAAACTGGAACTTGCCATATACTCTTTGAGCAATGCATGGTAAACATTTTCTAATTCAAGCATCTCGTGACGTGTGATATTTTAATTATAAAGGAAGCCATAGCATTGTTTTATTAGCTCTAGTAGAAGCTAATTATAAATTCTTATATGTGGATGTTGGTCGAAATAGAAGGATATCTGATGGAGGTATATACAGAAGTAGAAACCATCATCAGCAATAACTACAAATAAGTTGAATTTTCCTGAAGATAGACCACTTCCAGGTCGAATCACACCTGTACTATTTATAATAGTAGCATATGCAGCGTTTTCTCTAAGTAATCATACACTGAAACGATTTCCATCCAAAAACTTAACTTGGCCTCAACGAATTTATAATTATAGATTAAGCCGAGCAAGACGCGTAGTTGAAAATGCATTTGGCATCTTGACCAACCGATGTAGAGTATTAGTCCGATTAATTTAAAACCTGCCAAAGCTCAATTCATAACACTAACCTGTGTATTCCTATACAATTATTTAAAAACTAAATGTCCTGAAACATATAGAATGAAATATGAAAATGATATTAATCGTCGATTTGTTTTTAAATATGGTTTAAGCCGGCAAGCTGGAAATAGAAGTAAACAATCAGCTCTAGACAACAGATGAGAATTCTTGGTATATGTTAACAGTAATCAGGGAGCGGTTCCATGGCAAAATAACTTAGCATAATTAAAACTAAGTTCTTTTTGATATGTACATGTAGCCCTAAGCACAATTTATAAATGGATTTATAATCTTTTGTTGCTGAAACACTTTTTTATAAAAAGAAAATGTTTATTATGTAGTGATAAAAGTATATTTGTTTGAAATTAATTATTATTAAGTAATGCTTCTTCTTCCTTCTGCGTGTCCAGTATCATATTAAATATTTTACGTTTGACACCTCGTATGTTATGTACGTTTTTTATTTTGGAAAGCTCTGTTGCAATTGCTGTTCCAAATACAATTAAATCGGCATCGCCTTCTGATGTAGTTGATGTATTTCTGCTGGAAATTGTCTTTGTGGCAGTACTAATTAATTCAAAAAACTCTGTCTTTTCATAAGAGTTTCTTTCTCTTCTTTTTGTAACTTGTGTTGATCTTCCAGATGATGCCGGTGTAGGCAACTACATATTACTCTCTTGCAATTGATCAATTGTACCATCAAATATAACCTCCCCTTCGGATTTATCGTGATCTGTTTGTTGCATTACCATTTTTTCGGGGATATTTAGCTGATCGTAACACCATAATTCTGGCTTATACAATTCCGAGGTCCCAACACCACTAGTTTCACTTGCCTTTACCTAATGAAGAATTGAGTACGGAGGTTATGAATTTTTTGTTTTATGTTCTCCACAGAAATACATTGCGATGGGTGGAGGTGTAATACTCTCATAAAACTTACAAAAAAAAAATTGTGTGTGTCAGCTCCGACGCACGACTGGAGTTTACTCCTTAAGTTCGATAGTCTAACCAGACGCAAAAAGAGTTTATTTACCAACTTTAAGAAAATTGATGAAAAAATGTTTTTATAAACATTTTTTTTTTAAATTATTATAATTAATTTTTTATTTAAAATATAATATTATCTTAATAATTAACAAAAATGGTTATAAAAGGATAATTATGTCACTAAATCTTTTACGTACAATAATAAATAGTACATGAAAATTATTTAAATAAGCTAAAAAATAACTTTTTGAAAGAAAATTTTATGAAAACATTATTATAATGAAAAAATATTGTCGATTTTTCTGATAATATTATCGAATTATTGACTACAATTGTTAATATTTAAAAATTATTTATAAAATAAATCATAATAACCTGGAAGAATTTATAGACATCGACAAAAAAAATAATTTTTGGTTAGGTAAGAAATTTTCTATTTTATGTGGATGCGCTCGATAATTCATATTGGGTTAATTATCTAATTTTATGTGTTGTTCTCAAATATATATTTATATGAACTACATCGATAATTATTAAAATATTTAATAAATACAAATTGCACATGCTCATACATATAATACATGAATTATAACGTACTTTGCAGCCACGTGTTTGTTAGATGTTCCGGCAATATCATCTACACCTCTTTCTGCCATAGTTATTTAAAAATACTTTCAGTTCACTTTAGCGGAACACAATGATAAAGATTAAAACTTCACAATAACAATATTAATTATTGATATTTATAATAAAAACAGCAATATAAGTATGTCGACACTAGAAAGTTGCGCGACATAGGATGCGCACCAAAAACGTAACGAGGTCATTCATCGATAGATTTTACTGCTCACATTTTTCTCAAACCGGGCCCCTTATATATGCAAATCGATTCTTAAGGAGTAAACTCCAAAAAATACTAGGTACGTTGTCGGTGCCTTAGACACTATCATACAATTTATAACGGTAGTTGGCAGTAAAGGCGAAAAAAAAAATTATCGATCTGATCCAAGTGGTTAAGCGTCGTGCGACAATTCATTTGAAATTATTTTTAAGCAAAAGAAACAAAAAAAAGGGTTCTCTCGATATCAATAACCCAATCTACTTACTAATGGGTACGTTACCTCGTGCATTAATTTTTCGTGTCTTTAACAGGTATTTAGAGAGGCGACAACTTCATCTAACAAAAAAAATCTAACATGTGAAAGAGAATAGTAAGTTAATTTAATTACTTGCGGACTATTGTATTGCTGACAGCTACGAAGAAGGAACTCCCTATACCAGCTAAAGAATACGAGCAAACTTTCTGCTATTAAAATGTTATGACTCCCTCGCCTCCTCCTTACTGTAGAGATCTAATACTACATTTTAAAACAATTGGTGGTTATTAGCTCGATAGTCTCACAGTAGCATAATTATAGCATTATTTAATCATTATAATAATAAAGTGTGCTAGGTAACACTATCGGGTACCGTTTCAGTCAACACGCTTAATCCGAGTAATTGTCTTGTTGAAGACATACAAAAAAGGTAAGATCAATTCCTAGAGCATCGGCAAGACACTACCTTCTTGGTACCATCAGGTAACATCTTGGATCTGATAAAATAATTATGCAGCTCTGACAGAACTGCCCACTCCAAATGGTGGATACCTTTAGTCTTGGCCTAGTATTGATCCCTAGCCCCTAAACTTATAGTAATGAGGGTTACTGTATAACTAGAATTTTAATGTTTACCCCAAATATAATTATGGGTAATAAAAAACTTTTAAATTTTTACTTTCTATACATCTTTACAACGTTCACGTTCACTTTCTCTCTGGTGATAACCCAGAAAATGTTTTGCCAAAAACCCGCCAAAATATAATAATATAATAATTTTTAATACTGCAATAGCTGTAACCAACACTACCTACAAATAATGCTCAATATTTTTAAAGTGTTACATCACTACCGATGAGTTGCTTGCGCCTAAAAACTAGTAAATCAAATATACCGTCTTGAAAACAACGTAGTAACTAGGAGGCAATGATCTAGTAGTGCAAAAACAAAAAAGAATACGTAGTCCAGTATTATTTGTTTTTGTTTTGTAAACCGGACATATTTCATACGATCATATTTAAGTAAACTGTCAATTTATTTCATGGTTTAATTCATCAAAATATTGCTCTGCTATTATATTTAATACCGGACTATGTCATTTAATACCGGAACAAAACGGTTATGCAATCGAAATATTATCTGAACCTCTGTATAGTACGGTATGTATTACAATGTAGTCCCGTACTAAAATTTAGTACTAAACTAAAAAATGTTTATGCAATTAAATTCGGCATTTTAATACCGTACTAAACGTTTTTGCAATCGACCCAAAAAAAAAACTTAACTGCTTAATAGTATTCATCGAAATTTAAACATTTAATTAACGAGAGATTTATCTTTATGTTTGAAAAGATTTAATGGTCTTTTTATGCACAAACTCAGAAATGTCCCTTTTTAAGCATCAACCTGTGTCTTTTATGTTCTGATAGAACCTCTCTCCTTGTTCTTCGCTAATTTGAACAAGATTGTCGAGAAAAAAAATAAGATTGGCATGCAAAAAGTAAATTTTGATGCTCATATTACATCCTAAATTGTGAAGCTTTTCCAGCATATTTTTCACGATTTTTTTATAATCTTATGATTTCTCAAACAGTTGTTCATTACACTTTTAAAAAAAATCCAGATGCTTCCTTTTCAGGAACATTATTTTCAATTAAACTTTCCAAAATTTTCTAATTTAGAGACCATTTAAACCATCTTCTTTTCTAAGTCAGATAAACCGAGAAATTTACTGCAACAATACTAAATGTAGGTTCCTTTATTATACCTAAAATTTGATATGCAATAGAGGAAATAGTATATTAGATAGTTGTTATGTATACTATTGTTTTCTGAAATCGTCTAAATTGAGTATATTTTTATGAAATTAATAACTTAAAATGCCCAAATTGTTCTACTAATTGTAATGTATAAATATAAGATCGCAGTCACCAAGAAACTAGTGAAAACAAATAATAATATTTCCAAAGTGTCAAAGCACAAACACGTTTTTTTTGTATAAATTACTAAAAATATTGGAAGAAAGTGTTGAAGTACAATGTTTTTCAAAGGTGGAGAAAAAAAAATAATGTAAAGTAGCTGCTCGAAAATGTGCTGTTAGCAAATTTTTATTTGCAGTCAAAGCAATTAAACGCATCCACTCTGTGGTCGAAATATTCTATGCTAAAGGCAACGTTGATTTTAAGAGAAAACGCTAGCATTGCAAAGTTTAATAAATTGATTGCGTTTTTAAAACGTCAAAATGTTGCTTATTCCCCCAAAAAATCCAAAACTTTAAACCGAAAACAAGTTTGCCGTTTTCTTTTGGAGGATTGATAAAGAAGCTGTATTAATAAAGGTAGATTATGATTTTTCACACTAAATATGATTTTATTAGCTTAATTGCACAATTAATGTCTTAGATTGCCCCAATATTTGGTGTATTTGGTGCTTGCCGTTGTGATGAATTATGTAAAATGGTTGTTGAAGACGTCAAACAGGAAGGTTCTATTTTAATAATTAATATACCAGATTTGAAAAATATTATGCACCTTTTGCGTAACAGAAAATTGGAAGAAATTGGTCCTATTAAAATTGATAAAAATTATGTTATTTTAAGAAAGCCCAATACACCTCAACGTTGGCTTTTTGTAAATTACCGAAATGGAAAATTCAAGCAGTGGGAATTCACTCATTATCAAAAATGCCTGGTTTAGTGGCAAAATATAATATATATAATAGATAACCCAAAATCAATGCAGGCGGAGAGTTTTTATCTTCAAAACATGGAGGATGGAGGTTGTCAGCAGTGGCTGAAGGTTATGTGACAAATCTGCTAAAAGTAAAATTGAAATTGTTAATAAGATAGACACATCTACTGCCTGCTTAGAATCACCAATGACAAGTTCTATAATACTCCATCAACCTCTGCTTCAATACAAATCTCTTCGAATTGTTACCAATCAGCAATGAATATTTCTCATAATAATTTACCAGCGTCTACTTTAATAGAAAACTTAAAGTCTTCATTGGCTTGCATACATTTTAGTAACATCAGTAATTTAATGTTTGATTTTTTGGTTACGTTCTTGGTTTTTTGTTTATATTATAATAAATGTATGTAAATCATATGTGTGTTTAATAGTGTTGATTTTAGGCGTAGAATACATGTGGTAATTTTTTATTTATATAGTATATTCCTTCAGTAAACTTTCATGTAGAATATTTTTTTATCCCGGTGTAAGATTGTGCCTTACAGAGGACTTTCTTGTAACAAGCTCAGCCGCATATAGTGAAAAGCTCAAGTCTCGTACTAAATCATTGAGTTCAGATTAAGTACATTTCTGCGGCATTAAAGTATTTTCCAATTAATAACATTCGTCTTCCGTAACCTCATGAACATCTGCTTCACTGGAAAATGTAAATTTTATAACTTCTGGTGGATGCTACAGGTAGATTATTGTTGTTGTATTGAGAATTCACGTATCGGATGTATTGAATTTATTGAATACACAATCTAAAATTAAAGTCGATGTAAGTAAACTAAATTAAACAATAAAAAATTTAAAACCAAAAGATGACTAGCAAGAAAATTACAATTAAAAAACATGATTTTAAACTAAATTGAACCCTTTAATGTTATGCCATTTTTTTTGTCATAATACCATAAATGGCATTTTACTACTATAATGTATTTAGAAAGTCGCGATGGAAAGCTCTGCCAGATGTCCGTACATTATGCAAAGTCTACTATGGAACTGAAAACAAATTAAAATAATACCAAAATCCTCGAAATCATAATTCAAAGATTGTGATATGGAAGGAAGCGTAAAACCACAATCTTGATCAAAATTTTCTTAGCAGTTTGAAACAATATATGTAATAAGAGCCTAAATTTGTTCACCAAAGATTTGAACTGAACTACTTAAAATAAAGTTCTCCGATGGTACACTGACAAGCAACAATACTTAAAAGTAATAATATCACTATTACAAAATAACACTAAAGTAAAAAAAAATGTAATACCAGTAAAAAAAATTGAGGAAAACGTAAATATTTTTAGACAAATATAACGACTCTGAAAAAATTAACCGGCAAATAACTGTGTCACGAAAATTTTGATTATAAAAGTGTGTTGCTATTTTTTATTCGATTCGTAATTTTTTATAGTTCGCTAAACATGGAAATTTAGACTTAAATATTTATATCTGTCTTCTAAAATTTATTTTATACTAAAATATCGCTATAAAACAATGTTAGCTTTATTCAAACCATCCCTCCAGTTAAAATAATATACTGTTTACCATTGGGCTGTTCTCAAATTAGTTTTTATCACTTTTTTTTCTTTGATAATTACTATCACTTTAAGCTTACTCTATAGTCCATTTAAACTTTATCAAAAAAATTTATCAAAAAACCAAGAAACTTATTATACAACAAACTGTTCCGGACTTTAAAGATGTCCAGTGACGAAAGCTCATGTTGTGTGATAACAACAGGGGAAAATTGTATTAGGAATGCAACCCGTGGAAACCTAAATTCTACTATAAGAAACTTATTGCTTCGCTTATTAGCTATTGTACACTGTATACGACATGGTTAAAAACAGTGAGTACATATAATTTTGTAATTATAAGATTTATCGTTTACCGAGTACCATTTATACAGCAACATATAACTTTAAACAAGTTCTCAAAAATTTTAAAAGACAACACTATTTTTAATTTTTTGAAAACGGTTATTAACATTTAACAACATTTAGTTTTGTTAGTAGTTTATGAACCAATACCTAATTATTATAAATAATATTTTTTTAAATGGTACAAGAATCAGTTCTTACCAAATTTAAAAAACAATATATTATTCTTATAGATAATGCAAATCATCATACTAGGTTATTCCGAAAAAATGCCAAATCAGAATTACAAAACTGACTACAACAAACAAACTTCCCAGTAATGTGTTAAACAAATTTGTTAGAAATTGTTTTAATCTATTGTTTATATAAGGTGGAATCTTCAGACGATAGTGACATTCATTATGCCAGGGAATAAAAAATGCAACATACATATGTATATCACAAAACCAAGTCGTATTGTAAAATCATTTCATTAATTGGAGATAGTAAATAAGTCATATTTAGCAATAAGTTTTTATAACTGCTTTGTGAATGTGTGAAACCTACAAGTATTATTATTCAATGTAGGTATTTATATTTCACCAAATATATATTTTAATATATAACCGGTAAATTTTATATCAATTTGTGAATATATATTCCGCTATTCCTAACTAATTGGGACCGAACACTATTTTCGTTTTCGCGAGAAATCGAAATAGGCGTATTTCATAAATAATATCAACTTATTGACTTGTTAAAGGATAAATTAAGTGCGGAGACCTTCGACAATTCATACTATAGTATAAATAGAGCCATATACTGTAAGTAACCAGCTTTCATTCCGATTTAACTTTTTTGTATAACAATTAATGTATGTTTTTTCACAAACGTTTTTTTAGTTTCCCTGTTTTTAAATTAAAAATATTGGCATTTTTTCTGAATCCTGTTCGAAATAAGCGGTTTTTCGGAATAGCAGGACTCTACTGTATGTATAATTGTTTTGCGAGTATGCAACACCATACGGTAGTGTTGGATAGATACTATATGTATTTTACGAGATTCGTTTGAAGATTCCGATCCCAATAAACATAATAAATTTAACGAAAAATTTCTAGAGTATAGGAATCTATGTCACAACACACGTAACTGTCACCTTGCTCACAGAAAACACTTTTGTCATAGCGCCCACTCTAACTTTTGGTCATAACGCCCACCCTCGTCACAACGCCTTCTACTGATTCTGGTCACAACGCCTACCACTGCTTCTAGTCACAACAGCTACCTTGGTCACACTTTAGTGACAAAAGTTAGTCATAGTTAGTTAGTCATAACGCTCGCTCTTACTTTTAGTCATAAAATCATATAAGCGTCTGACGCATTGTTTGAAAGCTTTAGTTGAAACTACTAATTACGACTTTTGACTTTATTCAATATGAATTAAGAGAATCTATCTTATATTCTAAACATCTTTATCTTTACCGAAAAGCTATTTATTCCTCGAAACTGTAAATTAAGTGATTATATTCTTTCTTGCAACTGTATTAAAGCCCTAAAAAAAGTGCAATGCATCAGAAGTGCATAAACCATTATACCTTTAAATTTATAATAAAGTCACAAAGTCTTTAGGTTTTCTTATAAGTTATAACCAATAGTAAACACAAATGAAACAGTAGTTACTAATATTTGAAAAAAATTATGGCATTTGTATCAAAATATTATAAAAACAGATAACTTTGGTCTAATTTTGCATTGATGATCAATACGGACATTGTGAATATTATGGTCAACCAGCATCGGATGGTGTTGTGACCAAAGTGGCCGTTGTGAAAAACGCTAGGCCACATATATTTGATCACTAAACATAAATTATTTGAGCTTAGTCGAGAAACAGTTACATCAACCTAGAACCCTCAGATTCAGATTACCATTTATTTTGATTTTTGCAAAACTCCTAATTGTAAAACTTACCCTAATAAGGATAAAATCTCACTTCTATAAAAAAATATAGAATACCAACAAATAGCAAAAAGTCAGCATTGAATAAAACTTATTCTTTGCAGAAAAAATTTATTTTACACAAAATCTCAAAATAACTTATATTAAAGAACAGCTTTATAAAATAAATATTTTCAAAAAAGGAATGTGTCTTTAAGAGTAACCGATACAGAGGGAGGGAATCAAAACTATAAAACCTACATTGTTATTTTTGATTTATTATGGTATAAACTACCTTTTTTACTTTCCTATAAGGAAAGTATAGCGATCGCAATTTTTTTTCAAAAAATTTTTTTTGAAGAATTTTACGTTTCAAGGTCTCCTGAATTAGAAAAACGTATTTTTGACAAAAAAATTTTGGGTGTCTGGTATGTGTGTGTGTGTGTGTCTGTGTGTAACGTTGTACCCACGATAACTCTCGAACCAAAAGTCCGAGTAACTTGAAATTTGGTATGGAGCTGGCTTTTTTCTCTCGGTTCTATCAAAAGATGGGTCTGATAAAAAAACCGGAAGTGGGTGTATCCGCCATTTAACAGTTTTTCTTATATAATTTTGTACGAATGTAAATTATTCGAATTATTTTTATAGTTTCTTATCGAGACAATACTTCCTAACAATTTATTCAAATAAAATTTTTTTCTATCATTAACAGTTTATTAGATATTTAATTTATAATTTAAAGTGAATTTCATTATATAATCTAGATTCCAATCCTGCCTGCGACGATTTAAAAAAAAGTATTTTTTTTTGCATTTTTTTACGTTTCAAGGTCTCCTAAATCAGAAAAAAATATTTTTGATAAAAAAATGTTGGGTGTCTGTGTTTGTGTCTGTCTGAGTGTAACGATGTAGCCACGATAACTCTCGAACCAAAAGTCCTAGTAACTTGAAATTTGGTATAGAGCTGGATTTTCATATTCTCTCGACTTTATCAAAACATAGATCTGATAAAGATACCGGAAGTAAGTGTATCCGCCATTTTGAACAGTTTTTCTTATATAATTTTGTACGAATGTAAATTATTCGAATTATTTTTACAGTTTCTTATAAAGATAATTCTTCCTAACAATTTATTCAAATAAATTTTTTTCTAACATTAACAGTTTATTAGATATTTAATTTATAATTTAAAGTGATTTCCATTATATAATCTAGGTTCCAATCCTGCCTGCGCCGATTTTTTTTAGAAAAAATAAATAGCCGGTTGCACAAAAGTCTGGTTAATTGGCAATTTACTAATCGTTTTTAATACAAACATATCATTTCAAAGTGGTTTTATGACAACATAACCTTATAAAAATACATTTCTTCATCATTCCTTATAGGAAAGTCGTGTGGTGGCCACACCAATTTTTTTTATTGTTGCGTACCTTCGCATTGATTTTATTATCGTAAACATTTCGAAATTGCTTACGCACTTTTAAAAGGTAATTGTTAGCTTTAATGTTAGTCAAAACTGTTCTAACTTCAAATACTACGGAAACGTGTTACCGGTCTACCTCGTATTCTGTTTATCAAAACAGATATTACCAAAACCCAACATTATTTAACTATTACTATTACCTTAAATTAAAGATATATTAAAAAATTATAATACTATTAGACAGTTTCCATGTTATTTAAATGAATAATCAAATGTTTTTGCTTTGGAGTTTTTAATGTCAAAAATGCATTACACTTACAACTACCAATTGCTATTGATGTACATACGTCGGATGAAACTGTACCGGAAAAACCGTACGCGTAAAACTTTAAAGAAATAACCGTCTAAGTAAAACCATGTAGAATCGCAATTGTGACCGGTCTTCTTTAGATATCCCCAAATAGTTGTTCTGAAAAACTGTCGTAAACCATAAATGCATTTTCGGCAATGAATAAACATCTTCGATTGAATCATAAAATATAAAAAACAATGCATTTCCGAGACAAAGCATTTCGACAACAATCATTTTTCCATAAGAGGTTATAGTAACTATATTTTTTACACGAGAATAAACTATCGCGCTAATTTTACATTCAATGCTAAAGTTATAGAGATAATATATAACCCAACTATTGTAATTAGTCACCCTATTCTTGCATCTCAACGGTATCATTAATTAGAGACAACTGTAATTACGCAAATACCGTACGTGGATCCTTTTAATAACATAATTTTCAAAATGTATAAACTTTATAAATAACTAGTTTTATTTGCACTGCATAAAAGTTCATGTAACTTTTTGAATATATAAATAACGAAAAAATGTTTCAAAATCTTCCAAAGCTTACGATATTCATTTATCAAATTAATATCTACACGAAAACTTGCATTTACAGCTATCAAATATGTTTATAAGCGAATACCAGTTACGTAATATGTAGTGTGTAGTTTCTAAGTTCTAGTGAACAAGAAAATATTAGGCAAAAATCTTTTTAAATATCTAATGGTTTTTCATAATAACTAATTCATAAGAATATACAAATAAAAGAACCAAATACTTTTTCGATTTCAAAAGTGAATTTTAGATATGGACTGTAACTGTTAAAGAGGTGTAAAGCGTTATCAATTTCTGTTTCAGGAATACATGTAATGATATCATCAACATAACATAATAAAAATGTCGATGTGAATGTCATTTTGTTTTTTATATGTCTGAGTAAATTATAGTAACACTAACCTTATAACTAAAGAGCGGAAGTTGTGGCAGTAAAAATCTTCAAAAATTGAGCCATAAATTGCATATAAAATTTTCCAAAATTGCATTAAAAACTATGAAAATTGCAGTATAAAAGATAATAAAATGAAATCAATAGCAGACTTCTTTTTAAATCGGAGAGAGAGGAAAGTTCTACCCTAGCTCTATTTCATTTTAACGGCATTGCAACATCAGCACTTTCAATTACCCTAAACTAACTAGAATTTTTGTAAATGTCCCTAAATAAATGTCATTCTTGACAACAAACTTTCAACAAAACAAAACAATAACCTAACTTTTAATTGTTTTACTTTTGAAAAACACTCGAAGTCTGAAAAAAAAACCAAAACAAACTTGAATAAACACAAAAGCAAGGGTCACGTTATGGGTCACATGTACAAAGTTATAACTTTCGATTATGACTATAACTAGTGATGGACACAGTTGAATGTTTAAATAATTAAATTATCATTGAAAAAATTAAATGTATTTCATAATCATATGCAATATGTATATAATACACTCTGAACTATATAATTAAGCATTACTCAAATAATATACAACAAATTCTTGTTGTTAACTCGGTTAGTAATAATTAAAATAAAATAACTATCACTAGAATTATCGTTAAAATAACAACTATAAAAACTCCATCTCCGAACAATATTAACTGTTCAGATTCATTACGTATTATAAGTTTGAATCGAATACATAATCGAATTCTTTAGTCGAGTGAAATACCGAATTGTTTCGAACATATCTTATTCAATGTTGGTGTAATAAAAACAAAAATGATCAATAGACTTCAATTATTCCAATGAATAGTCAAACCATTTATTAAGAATTCAAATAATAGTAATAATATAAACTATGTAGATAATTTCCATTAATTCCATTGGAATTATCCAACTGCATTTACAATTAAAAGTTAGGTTATTGTCCTCATTGTCCTTGATTTTTTGCAAAGCAGGTACACCACCCCCAACGTTTATTTAGGGATATGTAAAAAAATCTAGTTGTTTTAGGATGTTGTAGATGTTAACGTGGCAGTGCCGGTAAAATGAAATAGAGCTAGGGTAGAACTTTCCTCTCTCTCCGATTTAAAAAGAAGTCTGCTATTATTGGTGTATGTGTTTTGTATTCGTATAGATTATTTTCCAATTATTTACATAAAGTTTACTGTTAGTGCTATATGTTTTAATTTACGTATTTACTTGTAATTGATGCAGTTAACTTAAGCATCTTAATTAGTGCAAAACGTCTCAAAACTATCAAAAACTTTATAGAATTGAAAATTAAAAATGCCGATAAATAACATAATATCTCATTTGTAAGTTACGATATGGTAACACGCGTTAAAAGCATAACAAAACTTTAAGATCAGGTGATTATGATCATACCACCGTTCGTTTAAATGAGTTAGACAATGTTGCATTTGATAAAACTGCACAAGTCTGGAGTTCCATTGTTTTTATTTATTTCTTGAAACATAGTGTATATTCATTTATTGTAGAATCAGTATTATTCACCTGATGACCATTGGAGATACTCTAGTAATCGGAACGTAGTGTATACTGCATATTTATTTATTTAAAAAAAATAACTACAATGGAAGTCCAGAATCGTGCTCTTTATTACCGTTGTTGCCAAGAAACCCGGGAAAAAACTTAAAGTTAAAATACGTCTAAATGTAGAATTTAGTTGTAATTTAATTTTTTTTTATTAAACTGCAAGAAATTTGCATTATTGTTGAAAATTGCTGAAAAATCGCAATAACACTCAAAATTGCAAAAATTGCAAAAAATTGCAAATGCCACAACTTCCGCTCTTTACTTATAACTAACCCTAATACTAAAAGCACTTACAGTAAAATAATAAATGTTTCAAATCTAACAAATAAAATCATCCCGATTTTAAAAACAACATTTAAATAACAATATGCAATAAAAACACTATTTACAACATGCGGTACAGTAAAATTCATGATAAAACAAACATATAAAAAAAACACGATGTTGTATGCAAACTACACTGTACTAAATGCAATGTATGTTATATTAGTCAAACAAAACAATAACTAAAAAATCGAATTAACAACCATAAATTTAAAAAAAGATTAGTTTCAAAAATGTTATACATTAACATACATAAAAACGGTGTTAATTTCAAAAACGACACTAAAAATCAGTGCAATATTTATAATTTAATTTTAAAAATTGCAAGATGATTTTTATACATGAATTTTGTTTCATATTCAATTTTCGTATATTAGTCTTATCATACTTTATGTCGTGCAATAATTTTTGAATTTACAGTTACTTGTCTATTGTCTGTTAAACGTTCATGTCCTTGGTTTTCTTTGTATTCATATTTAAATTTTATTCACTGATTTTTTCATATTTGTACAACTAAAACAATTGTGCAAAACTTGTCGTATGCTTGTCAGACCAGTGGACTGTTCCACTCAATAAAATTTCTAGTAAGTCCTTAGTTTCGATGTCCCTCTTAAAAAAATGTGTTGTGATGTAAGTGTGTTATGTTGTTCACTTACTGTTTAATAAATTTTCAGTGGTCTAATAAAGTACACGGTTGAGGCACAAAACGTAGACATAAAGAAAAATTAGACCGGTTTTTATATTGCCACTTCTACGTAAAGAGAAAACACTCATCAATTGTTAAGATACCTATAGATATCAAAACATACAAATATAAATGCGACGTCTCAATTTTGACGTTTGTGATTTATAATTTTACAAAAAACAAAAAAATGTAATACACCACTTTTTAATTTCAATAATTGTACGATCAGTATAATAAATTGTTAATAGAATGTAATTAAAATAATGTTTAAATTGTGAAGAAAGTATGATCTGTTAGTTTGTTGCAATTAAAATTCGACACTCATGGTTCCACATGCTCGCATACGCTCGCGCTTGGAATTTTCCACTCGAATTTTAATTAAATCTTGTTAAAGAATATATTATTCCGAGTAAATAAAAATTTGCAAATTGATAAGGCAATTATTGATCTAATTCAATAAATTAATAAATACAATGTCGGTGTCTATTTTCAAATAAAATAAGTATAAACAAACAAAACAACCCCTTAATTGTAGAAGTATAAAATACAAAAAAACAGTAAAACTGACCACAACAAACCAAATAACAAAACGTGTTAAAACACATAAAATGCAGATAAACACTATATTTTTTAATTACGGCGAAATCAAACATATTTTAAAAATTGGGCTTTCAGTTTTAATTGATTATAAACAATAGAAATACACTAATTCATTTTAATAGTACAAAATAAAAGCATTTCGCATAGATTTTGTGTAAAATGCTTAAACACAATAATTGTCAGTGACAGTATTGTGTAGAAAGATCTTAATAAAAATATTTCTACAACTACACTCAAGACGCTTTATAAAAGCACTTCGATTTACTCAGAAAAGACAATTAATTTCTTACAAGAACGGAATTACTATTAATGGAAAGCTGTTTAACAGAAAACAAATATTATAACTTCACAGTTTCGATTTTACGTTAAAATCGACTTGAAAATTAATTTCTTAGACTAATCTAATAAAGTAAAGAAAATTAATGATACTAATATTAAATTAACCCACATCCTTAAATTAATTCTAAGATTAGATGATCGTAAATGTGTAAATTATTTTGATAAACAGCACTTACATTGTACAAAAGCGTAAGTTAAAGGGTTAACGTTAAAATTTATGATATTCAAAAGTTACTTTGATTAAATATCGTTATAGGATATTACAGCGAATGTATTCAGATCGATGATTATATATAAAAGATTTATTATTTTGGAGCGCATTTGTGATCATTCTCATAATTGGTTTAGCGCGAGGGTCGCTGGCAGATATTAATAGCAACAAAACAAGCGAGTGTCTTCTTGGTATCTCAACTGTAATTAATCAAGAAAACATAATGAAATACACAATATTACCCTTACGTTTACATATGCCATTGTATTTATTAAATCAAAACTAAATAGTTTCAATTTTTTCAACAAACAAGTACATTTATAAATACAGTGCTTAAATGGAACAAGAAATTAAAAAGAATACTTATCGTTAAATTTTTTTTTGTATGCTATAACTAACACTCGTTGCTCAAGGAAATAAAATTATCCCGTATTCGTAGTTCCTCATCTCATTTTCTTAAGTTAATTAACAAGTTAAGTCAGTAAAGCGTAATGAAGACCATCTTAAAACCTAATGTTTAAATTAATTCTGGTAGTATTCATTACAAATTGTAGATAATAATTCCCCTTTAGTTGATTGCATTGTAGTTACTTAATTTTTACAACTGTATTTTCCTGATATAATTTCAAAACTTCAATAATAAATGTTAAATATTTACCAAAATAAAAGTGTTTAGTTAATAATTGATTTGAAAGGAATGCATGTTTATTCTTTCTTTTTAAGCAGTTGTAAACATGTATATATAATTTTAAAATAGAGTATATTAAATGCTACAAATTAAAAGTATTTGTTTAATTTATATAAACAATTACATTTTATCTAATCACAGTTTAGTGTGTAGGTACAGTTTCACTTATAGCACAATACTCTCTCTTGCCTTCTAATTAAGCAGTGACAAACTTAGTTGGTAAAGAACGAATTTCAATTAAAGATAAGATAAAGCTTTCAAATGAAACAGAGATTAAGGAAAGCGTCTAATTCATGAACCCCAATGGCGAGCAAGAGTTAATTTCAATGTGTAGATGGGGCGGCAATACGAATTCAACTAATTACTAGTAACTAGCAGGCGGTTGAAGCGATAAACTCCTCATTAGCAAACAAGGTTCTTGTAGATTTCAGAATACTTTAGAAACGAAACCACGAACGAAAAACAAAATTAAAACAGTAAATAGTAGTAACAGTAAAAAATAATGTTCTAAAAACTATTTTTTATATTATATATAAATATATTATTATTATTATTATTAATAACTTTACATTGCAACTGTAAAAAAACGACTTCAATTTCCTGATTGTGTTTCTAAAATTCTTTTTAAATTGATGAAGGGTAGAATACAGTATATAAGCTAAAGGAATTTGATGAACAAACGGTTGTAAATTATCATTAATAAAAGGGAAGTTAAAGGGCGTTCGTCCATGTGTAACAGTATTTAAAAGTGCAAGAAACCGACTAAAGATAAATGAATAAATAGTACGTTGTAAAGCAGCTAAGTAACAGCAAGCAAAAAAAATTTTTAGTAAGCATACAACAAACACAATAAAATTCAGAACTCGAATTATTTAAATAATCCCAACGCAATTAATACTAACATAAAAAAGATATGCAATATTTAAAAATTACCACTTAAAATGAAAATTTACTGCACTAACGAAAACAAACGAGATTATAAAACGAGATAGAAAATATATGTTAACCTCAACAACAAATTTTCTAATCTCTCTAGCACATAAAGTCAATTACACTTTACATCATTTAACAATACTTTTGGGACTGTCAGTCGTCACAAAAGATAATATTCGCTGGCAATTTTCATTTCAAACATTTGATAAATATTTTAAAACAAACTTTTATTTATTTTTTCCCAACAACCAAAAAATATAAAAGTTTGAATAGTACTTGCTTTTAGACCATGAAAAAACAATAATATAAAATACAACTAGAAAATAATAAGATAAATATTTAAGTATGAATTTTGTATTGTATCATCTGTAAACGTTTTTTAAATCTTTATTAAAACGTAAACTGATTTCGTATTCCAAATAAATTATTAAATTAACTTTAGTAGTAAAATTTGTCTTACCGCATCAACAGGTTAGTCACGCGTCAGCTTACCTAAAATTAAAAATATATATTAACATTATACCTAGTGTTGCTAGTTCTTAGTATTTAATACATACCTAATGAATTAATTACTCATCTTTTCAATTTAAAATATTGTGTATCAATAAAGTATAATATCAGATTGCAAGTAGAATCAATAACTGCGAAATCAATTTTGGATGTAATAGTTAATTACTGATTACAGTTAATTTAAGTGCAATTATAAATTTTAAATTATGATGAAACTAAAATTGATTTCAATTGAATTGCAACTACAAGTACAGTCGGCGCAATCCAAGTGTAAACGCTGTATGGTTGTCATGTTGTTTTTCACTGAAATGAACTCTTGAAAGTCCAGCTTCAGCCAGTAGCGTTACAAAAAACTATTTGACAATAATTTTTAGGAGCTCTCGAATTTGAATACGACTAACGACTGATGCAAAGTTTAAATTACAGCATCGATTTTTAGCGTTCACATTTTGGTTTCGTCAACTGTACCAACGTAAAAAAATTTCAATAATAAATACATAGTAATATGTTAAACGTTTCAACTAAACCAGTAATAATTACTTGTATTAAATGTATTCGAATAATCTGCTATTATGCTGAAAACCTATTCTCAAGTTCCTTCGAATCTTACAAAACATTTTATTGCTAAAGGAAACGGTGCTATTCTTGAATAATCGATACCATTTTTGTAAGTAGGTTCAAATTGAACTTGGCAATGTTGCATTTTTTGTAACTTTTATTGGTGTCTAGTATCATAAGTTGATGCCTAGCTAAAATTGATGTCACTAATATTTTGAGAGAAAATTGACTTGAGTCAAAAGGCAAGTGGTCGCATTAGAAAACTGTCAAGCATTTAAAATCTATTAAAAATTGTATCTGTATGCGATACTAAAGGTCTACTTGCAATATAATAAGCAAATAGACAATTTTTTAAGTAGATAATACAAAACATCTATGTAATAATTAATTTAAGCATTTATTATTCTTTGACTTATTTTTATTCCGTCAGCTAACTTTGAATTTAACTGATATTAAAAACTTCGCATCGTCTCTTTTTGTACCTGTTTGTTATAAAATAAAAAAATTTATATCTCGAAACAATAAATTGTAATTGTCTGAATAAATACATTTTTTAAAGTAAAACAGAAGGTAAACAAGCGAAAACATATTTGGTTACAAAATTATTTAAAATAGATGTACATGACACCAAATTATTTAAAACCAACATACATTAAGTAAAATATTCACTTAAAAAACATCGATGCATTGTAGAATGCAGACAATTATTCCTGAATTAAACTCCAGCTGAGCTAAACATTTCAATTTTATAAAACTTTTTCAATAACATTTAAATGAGTTCTTTAAACATTTTTGTTGGAACAAATTTTGTTTGTTACCCGTCGAAGAAAGAAAAGGATTGTCTAAAAAAACAAATTTATATTTTCTTATAAATTCATACAACGTGTTTGTACATATCTTAGATTTTTTATGGAATTTAGTTGACAACGCCATTAAAGCAAAGCACCCTTCCGTGAAACGAGTCACATTATCATTACGCCCGCGATACGTTGTAAGAATTGCGGGCATCCATCCAAGGAACGTTCTTTACCGTTACGCCGTTTAAAATATTTTAAGGTTTACTGTTACGCAAAAAAATTAGAAGGTTTAACCCTACAAGAAGCGTCTTAGCAGGACATTAGTTTAATATAAAGAAGCTTCATTTCCCTTCTAAGTCTAAACAATTTTACAAATAAGAATTTTAAATTTTATTTTTCGTAAAGAATAATAAAACGTTTGCATTAAAACATAACGCCTAATTTAATTAAAAAAATAACCCGCCGTATGATTTATTAAACCAGTTCATATTTCTAATTACTATCATTTATATATTTTAAGAACGACACAAAAACTTAAAAAAATCGCATAAATATGTAACAATTAAAGTAATTTAAATTTTCACATAACAATATAATCACATTTCGAATTAAATAAAAATAAAACATACAGAATTTACATAGAAAACGTTTTAAAAAAGGAATCAGAATAATAAAATGAAATATTAGTAAAAGTTTGAGATTTTGTTTATATATTCATGTTTTAACAGTTTACATTTTGTTTTAATCAAAAACTATTACCTGAATCTTCATTTATAAAAGGTCAAAACATATTTTTAATATAGAATTAGAAATTTTTAACCCTGTTAATTTTTCACAGCCAATTTCTAGTCAGTTGCAGAGACAAACTATAGTTTCACGTAGAAGTGACATTCGCTTGAAAATAAATAACGCATTCATCCGGGCAACAAAGTTTTATACTGAATATTCCTAAAAACAATGGATAAAACATTCCTTCTGAAACCGACAGAAACAGCAACACGCAAGATATTGCGAGAAGAGATTGTCATGATACTGTGGTAAAAAGAAACGTCTGTCACTTACAACCTCTTATTAAACAACACGTCTGTCAAAAAAATCTAGCGTTTTAAATAATTCTTATAGAGTTGAAATTTACCACCGCCATCGCTCCCTCCAGCAAAGTAACAAACTGTTCTCGTAGGAATAAAAACTTCTCAATTCCAGACAAGAAAATTAATTTCAAGTTTGCTAACTTCTTTCGTATTTTACATTATTTGATTAAAAGAAAACTTAAATATATTCGACTACACGAAATAAATAATTATACAGGTACGATGGCAATTGAAAGCGTTTATATAAAATAAGAAATTTGAAAAACAAAAAGTATTTTTAAAATATAAAGTAATTGAATTAATAATTTAAGTTTCTATAAATTATAATATAATAATAATTCAGTTTTAATTAATTTATATTAAACATTTTCATTTTATTAAAACTTCAACTTTTATATCAAAGTCTTAAATGCTGAGACTCACAGAACAGAAAACAAATAAAAAATTAATAATACAAACGTTTCATAATTAATTGCTTATATTAACAGTAACAACGTGCGCACTCTATGAAGTCGCTGTTACCATTGATTTTTAAGTGTTTTCACAAACATTTGGAACAGATGTTGTTAATGGTTACACACGCATCGGCTTATATGTCATACTACGCAGTTGCAATTACAAATTTTTAAAGCAAAATATTTATTTATAAATAGAACATTAAAATAAAACTAAAATACATTGTATGGTTATTTCAAGATCTTATTAAAACTAAACTAAAAACATAAAGTATCACAAATGCATATATGTATTCGTATTATAAAAATTTGTAGTACTATAGGATTAAAAGTAAAATATTACTTGTTAAAACCAAGTTTAAAGTATTAATGTTTTCAATTTTATAACAATCTTAACTAAATACGCAATAATCAACCAAAAAATAAAATGCGCTAATCGATTTCTTTAGACTATTTTACCATTGCACTGTAACAATTTCTGCGTTTGTAACAAAGTTTTCTTATTTTTCAAAAATATAAATATCCAAATAATATCTTTCGTATAACAAAAAACCATATATTCTTAAATCTTTTCGTAAGAAAATTACAATAAGATGAAAATTAAGAAGAAGTGATATTATTCCCTTTTTTGTTTTAAAGCGTAAAATAAAAAGAGCAGTGGTTTATAAAAAATAATTATTTAATTTAATTCTAAAGAATATAGTAGTGTCATAATAAACTACTACAGTGCACTACGCTTAATAGAATATTCAATATTTAAAAAAAGTATTTGTTGGTTAGAAATTACATAACAGCATATATGTCATTAACAATTTGTTAAATTAGAAGATGAAATTATAAGCAAAAAATTTAAAACAAAAGTTCTAAAAGAAATTTAAAAAATTTAAAATTGAGCCCAATAAATCAAAAATTACGAACCTGTTGTTGACATCGTTTATAAAAAGAAATCAGAAATAATGTTATCACAGAACAAAAAGCTAAATTACACTGCCACTCTTTCAAAGTACACTAAAAATAAAAAGTAACATTGGTCAGTTAAAATACGTATAAGAATAAATAAATAAATACATGACGATGATTACACTTTTCACTCACAGTACAGCTACGCAATTCATGCAAAAAAATTATTATTCATGGGTAACTTTGTTCTCCTAATAATTATTAACTATTTAGTTCTAATTAACCTTACAGTAGGAGAAGCAAATGACTCACAACTTAGTTGCAGTTATTTCGTGAAGCTATTGTGTGTACTTCATTACGACCAATAAAAACAGGTCAAAGACGAGCTGTCACGAATTTAAAAATAAAAGATAAGATAAATTGCATGTATAATAGAAACAAACCTAAATAAATGGATAACATAAACCGAATTTGTTATTACTATAAACGTTTTTTCTTTGTAGTGTAGCATACGTCCGACCCGTTCCTTAATAAACTGATAACATTACCCGATATTAACATCGTTTGTTTTCAATTTTAACAGAATTTTTTAAATATATTTTCCACCTGTCGCATACTCATTCTAATATAACAATTTACTTTGAACACTTAATTTTATGCCGATTATTTCTAGTTTTCATTTTGCCACCCTAGAGCTTTTTTCGCCTAGTACGTAACTACACTAACGCCACCGAACCTGTGTTTGAAGAACCCATGGATCAAGAATGGACGGTGGCTACCAACAAGAGGAAGAGTCCCGCCGTCCTCAAGACGCTGGAAGCCGCGCACGCCACCGAGACGACTTGCAGGAATAGAATCCTTCATAATCTACGGTAAGGCAATACTACGGTAAGGCAATGCAAACCCTACGCAAATCAAACGTAGATGTTTCCTGAGCGAAGACTACCCGGAACGGAGTCAATATCCACGTCGCCACCCCCGAAGACTTTCGGAGTGCGACGTACGTGCTAGAAGTGCTGTTGACGGCCGTCATCAGAAGGATGCCATTATGCGACACGTCGATCGACGACACCGCCGCCTACCTTCGTCGCAAAGGTATTGTTGTAATTAGGATAGCCCGTATGATTTCAGGACGGTCTAAGCGACCAACGCCGTTCCTCCTGGTACAGGTCAAAAGAACCCAGCAAGCGAAGACGATCTTCGATATTACCGATATCGGAGTCGTCGAAGTCCGCGTCGAGACTCCGCACCCTAGAGGCGACATCGGGCAGTGCTACCGGTGCCAACGCTTCGGACACTCCGCGAGAGGGTGTCGAAGAATCCCTCGATACATCCAGTGCCTGGGTTCCACTTCAGTTACGAGTGCCCGAAGAAGCGAAAAGACGGTCCGGACGTGCTGCAACTGCAGGAACGACCACCCGGCGAACTACAACATTTCCAAACCCAGAAAAGACCACGTCATGCCGCAAAACTACCGTCCAATCAACTTACTTAGGTAAGTTATTGGAAAAAATAACCCTCACCCGATTACAGGTCGATACCAATCAAATCATCCCCCATTCGGTTTTGGCAAAAAAATTCAACGATCCACCAAGCCGTCGTGGAGCAGATCACCGACGTTTTCAACTACCGCGACGCCACCGGCGGCGTTTTCCTCGACATCGAGAAGGCGTTCGACAAGGTCTGGTATCGCGGTCTGCTCCACAAGATGCACCGTCTAAGCATCAGCGTTTCCATGATCCAACTCATCGGTTCCATCCTCAACGAACGCTCGTTTGCGATAAAATAGAAGCCGGCGTTCCTCAAGGATCTACACTATCTCCACTTCTATAAAACATCTTCACCGCAGACATCCCAAAAATCGACTGACTCACGTACACCTTTTATGCCGACGATATCGCCGTCTTGATAACATCCCGCTCACCCGCTCTAGCCGAGAGAAATCTTCAAATTGCTCTCACCTCGCTAGACAACTGGTACGACGACTGGCAAATAAAAGTCAATTCTACAAAAAACGCCGCCGTCCTCTTCAACCGAAAGAACATCAAACCCACAAGCCGCCTCCAGATCAAAGGCAACGACGTCCCTTGGGTGAACGAAACCAAATATCTTGGCTTCATTCTAGACAAGAAATGGCGATGAAAATACCACATCACCCAGAAGCCCGCCTCTTCTAACGACCTACTGGTTGTTATATGCGAAGCTGTGCCACAACAGCCAACTCAACATCGGCAACAAACTACCTATAGGACGAGCATCCGCCCATCCATGACGTACGCAACACAAGTATGGTTCTACGCTGCCAAAACTCACACCGCCAGGATCCAAAGCATCCAAAACAAGATCCTCAGAATTATCGCAAACGTCCCCTGGTTCGTCCGAACAGACCGGCTCCATCAAGAACTCGACATCCCAAAGATCGCCAATTTTGTCCGCCAATCCGCAGCTGCGCTCCATGCAAATCTCGCGGCCCATCCCAATTCCCTCGTCCGGCGGCTTTAGGACAACGCAGAGATGACATGCCTAGACTTAAGCGGCCTAAGTATGTCACCCTAGATTAGATTTAGAATGAAATGTTTAATTCAGGGGAAAAGTTTGAAACCAAAGAAGAAACTCAGAGGTGGAAAACCGATCCAACGGGGCTATTTAAGCATATATTGTTACCACATAAGATTCAACTTTAAAAATGTACGCATTGAAAAAGCAATAAACATGTATGGAATTGAAATTGAATCTCACGATTAACCGTGATTATATATCGCTCAACAAAGGGACACTATTCTTCAAGTAATTCCGAGTACGTGATAGGTTCACAGTATGGCATTAATTAATTCTTATTCGTTTGTTGCATTCCAATAGCATGTAATGTCTTTAACTTAAAAAAAAGATAAACGCTGTTCTTAAATTTTCTGTTAATGAAACGAGATGTTTCAATACATATAATTGTAATTTATTTTCTAAATTACAATTAATTTTTATTTCGTTCAGATTTTATGTTTATAGAACTTCTTTTTGTTTTTTGGTAGAATATATTTTTTATACTTCGGGTCTATAATCAAAGTTATTATAGCATCCATTTGGGTGCTATAATATAACTTTCATTTTTTTTTCATTATAGCACCCAAACTTTAATTACTCAAGGTTGGTCACATCGTTAAAATTGATATATATGTAATTAAATCTTTTATTTAAAGATTTAATAAAAATAAGAATTTGAACAAGTTTACAATAAACTTTATTTAGAGTTCCCTAACCTTACGTAAATAAGAACTGAATACAATCGTTTTAGTAACGCTTATATAAGGTATGATTAAATAATTGAAAAGTAGAAATAGATTAATAAACAATTAAAACATAAACAACATAATGAGCGATTGTTGGTATTTCGAAGGTTGATTGACTTGAGTCGAAAGTTGTTGAGGATGACATAATTACTCTCCCCTTAGTTCAAAGCGTCCTCGCTTTGCAATTGTGCGATTGATAGATTTGGGTACAGCTTCGATGTGGTCTGCAGTGGGATGTATTTTTCTTCTTTTCGTTGTATAAAGAGTTTCCTAATTCTATGTATAAAATATTTCTTAAAGATAAATGTTATTATGATTATTACAATCAATATTATTATTATTATTGAAGTTACAGAGATGTGGATGAGATGAGTAACTGGATCTAGTGTTAATTTAGAATCCAATTCTTTTGCTTCTTTTTGTATTTGATTAAAGTTATCTAAATGTTTCTGCTTAAATTTTATAACATTTTTAGTGTTTACGTATACATTTTCTATTTTGGTATTACATAAGTAAAGTTACTGTATGCATTATTGAAAGTTTTGTGATCAATTACAATTTTACAATTAATTTGAGATGATACTAATACACTAGAGTTCACATTGGTTTGACTTGATGATTTCATACATGATTCTATAACCTCAATATTAGATTTGGTTACAATTAATATTTTCTTATTATGTAATTGTTTAATTACTTGATAATTGTTGATGGCACTTATAAATTTACACTTTCTGAGATCTTTAATAGAACATTCACTAAGTTCGGGATCTTTTATGCACAAAATTTCTTCTTCAATATGAGCACATTCTTCTTCGGTCCATAATTCACCTTTTTCTCCAAGTAGACGATATTTCATGGGTGGTACCAAAATGATGTTTTGATTGTTAGGTATTGGATAAATTCTTTGGTATAGGTATGGAATTTGTTCTAGGATAGGTATGTACAGCACACATGTAATCGTGTTTTCGATTGAAATTATTTTAAATTTCGTAAATTCTATTATTCTAAATAAATGTTTTGAATCTAAATTTAATAATTCATCCTTTTGATATATTAATTCTAAGTGATTTAGAATTTGAGATAATTCATTAGCTGAGATTATTTCTAAATTTGAAATGTCATTAAAGGCTAAGGTTATTGTTCTTTGAATTTTTTGAAGTATTACTAGTAGTTTTTCTGCAAGATGAATGTTATATTGAATTGCTACATAATTTTCAAATTTCTGATCAGTTTCATTTATGGCTTTTAGAGATGTATTAATATTTTCTTGAATTATTAATAGGTCGTTTGTGTAACGGTTTGTAATATGATTTGCAAATGATGAAAATTTATCTACTTGTTTTATAACTTTTTCTTGGTTTTTGAAAAGCTTATCTAAATTTGAATTAATTTCTTGTAGATCATTTTGATCCAAATTTCCAGTTATAAATCGTATAGCTGAACCTAATCCATTAAAAATTGATCGTTTAGATTTATGGTTAAATTTGGCTAGTTCATGTTCTATTTGTATCATAAAATTGTTTAAAATTTTAAATGAATTTTTATTTTTATCTCCTAATTGTACTTCTAAAATGTAACTTTGTGATAAAAGATTTTTATAACTAGATTCTATCTCCGTAATATTAATGTAAAAATAAAATTTATGATAATGATTTAGTAATTTAATATATCCTAATTCTTCTAAGTAGTATCCATTATGATCTATTTGTTGAATTTGAAGGCCCAGGGTGATTCCCAGGAGGATCGTTCTGTAAACAAAAATTTCTTCTTATTCTTTTTATTTTTCTAGTGTGGATATTGGCTGGTAATTTTGATCTGTCTCTCAGACCATAAATTTTGTTATTCTTAATTGCAATGACATTTACCTTGTCGTAACTTGGGTCTGTTTTTCTTATTTTTGGTTTTTTTAAAATAAAGTATGGGTTCTGTTAGCGTTGGTGTCTCCTTTTTATTTTCGTTACGTTTGTCTAGATTTTTGATTCTTTTTTCCATTTGTTTATTATAAAGCTGTTCATAAAACGGTAATAGTTCTGTTTTTCTTTTGTCATTATATGATTCATAAACGGCAGTATCTAAATCAATTTCGTGAGCGTTTAAGTTATCATAAGGTCCATATAGTAAACTAAAAGGGGTAAATTTTGTTACAGAATGTACAGATTGATTGTAAATTAAGATTGCTGAAATCATTAAATTTTGGGGACTTTCGTTTGAATTTTCAATTTTTAAGTTTCTAATTTTCTCGATTATTGTTGAATGGAATCTTTCTATTGGTGAGTTTGAGTTGGGGTTGTAATTTGTTGTAAAATGTAAGTCTATTTTGAATAATTTACAAAATTCTTGAAATACACTATTTTTAAATTCTTTGCCTTCGTCACATACGATTTTTTTCGGATAATTGTGATGTGCGAAATAATGTCTTAATTTGTTAAGTACTGTTATACTAGTGGTGTCTGTTATAAAATATGATTGAGCGTATCTAGAAAATAGATCAATTATTGTAATAAATTTTGCACCGTCAAAGCTAAAAATGTCGATATGAATTATATCAAATGGTTTTTTTGCTAACATGGGTCCTGAAAATTTTATATCGTAAGGTCGTCTTTCGTACTTACTTTGCATACACGTTTCGCAGTTGTTGATTGTTTTATTAATTTTTGTTTTCATATCAGGCCAATATACTTTATTTCTTAAATGTTCGTACGTTTCATTGATTCCATTATGATTGTTTGCGTGGTATTCTTCAATTCTTCTTGTTTGATCTTCTGGTTTTTCTACGTCTTCGCACCAAATGTTGCATTTAATTAGTTGTACTTTTTCGTTCAGGTTATTTTTGCAAAATTCTTGAAAAGGAATTTCTATTTCATTATCTTTAAAATGAATTCCGTATAAATTTTTGGGGTTTATTATTTCTGAAAACATTTTTGTTAAATTATCTTTTTCTTGGCCTCTTCTAATTGTTACTTCGTATTGGTGTCTTTTGAATGGCTTAGTATGTTTAATTTCGTAATTATCTCCTAACTTTATAATAATTCTGTTAACAAATAAATTTAAAGGTTTTTCTGAAATTGGGAGATTAAATACAGGATTTTCTATTGCTGTGTGCACTGTATTGTTTTCGGTTTCTTTTGATGCTTCGTTTAGAATTTCGTCCATTTCTACATTTGTTAGGTCGTTTTGATCTATTTGTGGTAATATTGATAATAAATCTAAGTCTTCGGTTATGTTTTCGCGAGTATTTATTTCTATGCGTGATAATGCATCGGCAACTAGATTATCTTTACCTTTCTTGTACTGTACGGTGTAATTGAATTCTTCTAATCTTAGTCTCCATTTAACTAGTCTTGAATTTGCATCCTTTATTGAAAATAACCAAACTAAAGGTTTATGATCCGTTTCAATTGTGAAATGTCTTCCGTATAAATAAGGACGAAAATGTTTTGTTGAATCTACGATGGCTAGTAATTCTCTCTCTATTGTGGAATAATTCTTTTCCGCAGAATTTAAGGTTCTTGAAAAATACGCAATGGGGCGGTTATTCTGTGATAAAACGCTTCCTATTGCTACATTGCTGGCATCTGTGATTAAATGAAATGGTTTCATAAAATCTGGGTATGATAAAATTGGAGCATTCATTAATAATTCTTTACATTTGTGAAAAGCTTCCAAATAATTGTAGTCATCTGTGTTTATTTTTGCACCTTTTTTTAAACATTTTGTAAACGGTGATACAACTTTAGCAAAATTTGAGATGAATCTTCTGTAATATCCAGTTAATCCTAAAAATGCTTTTATCTCCTTTATTGTTTTTGGCAGTGGGTATTCTTGGATTGCTTTTATTTTTAAAGGATTTGGTTTCACACCTTCTGGAGTGATGACGTGACCTAAAAATGCAACTTCCTTGCACAAGAATTCAGATTTATCTAGTTGTATTTTTAAATTAAATTCTTTAAGTTTATCAAAAATATTTCTAATATGGATTAAATGATCGTGTAAAGATTTTGAAAAAATTACAACGTCGTCCATGTAAACAAAACAACACTTGTACAAGTATTTTCGCAATATGTTGTCCATGACGCGTTGAAATGTGGATGGGGCATTCTTAAGTCCAAACGGCATCCTTACGTACTCGTAATGACCGTTGTCAACAGTGAATGCTGTTTTTTCAATACTCTCCTCGGACATCTCGATTTGGTGAAATCCTTGGGCTAAATCTAATGTTGTAAAGTACATGCATCTCCCTAAATTGTCCAAAATTTCGTCTATCCTAGGTAAAGGGTATTTATCTTCTATTGTCTTCTCATTTAGTTTTCTATAATCAATAACGAGTCGCCATTTCTTCTTTCCTGAGGCATCTGTCTTTTTCGGTACTATCCATACGGGACTGCTGTACGGCGATATCGAAGGTCTTATTATTTTATTCTCCAGGAGTTTCTGGATTTGTTGCTGTATTTCTGATTTTAAATGAAATGGATACCTGTAGGATTTACTATGAATAGGTTCTTCATCTTTAGTTCGTATGTTGTGTTTTACTGCGTTAGTAAATGAAAGATTTGTGTTTTCGTTATAAAACACATCTTGATATTTAGAGCAAAGATTTAAAATTTCTGATTCTTCCTCGGTATTTAAATGCGAAGTTCTTATTAATTTTGGAATGTTTAACTGCGTTTTTGTTTGTTCAGGTACATTTGTTTCTACATTTATGAATGGTTCTACGTCTATTTGTTCCTGCCAATTTATTTCTAATTCGTTTTCTTCATTATTTGGAATAACACAAAATCCGTTTTTACTTTGAGCAATTGATTCAGGAATTTTTAATTTATTAATTTTAGTTTCAGGTATAATTACCGTTCCGTTTTCTATATTTACTGGAATTTTTATGGAATTTTGTGATTTATGTACAAATGGTTCAAAATTTTGAGGATTGAGTTCTATATAAAATGGAATTTTAATATTGTTTATTTGGAGAGTGTGATCTTCATAATTAATTTTTGCTTTTAATTTTTGAAAATCATGACTACCAATTAGGGCGTCAAAACGATCGTGCCACTTCATAACATGAAATTTAAATTTATGATCTATATTATATTCATTTAAAAGAGGAGTTACTATATTTTCGTCGTTTTTTATTACGTTATTAAGAGATCTTATACTAAATGGTTCTTGAAACAAAGAATCTTTAAAATATTTGTATGCTGGTTCAGGGTTGATTATACTATTTGATGCTCCTGAATCTATCAAAATTTTTAGTTCTAAACTAGGTATTGAAATAAAAGGTAATTTTGGTTGGTTTGACAAAGCGTTTAAGTCAATGAATCTGTGGAGGCTTCTACTTGAAAATTTCTTTCTGACTCTTGGGAAACACATAAATCAGATGGTTGGTGATTATATTGATTATTTTCATCTTCTATATTATATAATTCTTCGGAAATAAAATTTGGTCTTGATTGGGAGAAGTTATTTTGTGGAGGTCTGAATGTATTTGCTGTAGAAATCGACATTGGGGTTGGTTTATAATATGAATTTTTTGAATTTCTTGAGGTATTTTGAGATGTTTGAGGTCTAAAATTTTTATTCATTGAGTTATCCCTGTGAGGATTGAATTGTTGATAACTTGGCTGAAAATTATGTCGGGGAATTTGTTGAGAATAATTTGATTGAAAATTATGTCGAGGAATTTGTTGAGAATAATTTGATTGAAAATTATGTCGAGGAATTTGTTGAGAATAATTTGATTGAAAATTATGTCGAGGAATTTGTTGAGAATAATTTGATTGAAAGTTCCATTGAGGTTTTTGTTGATTGTTGGGATATGTTTTTGGAATAAAATTTTGTCGCGTATTACTATTATAATTTTTTGGAAACGATTTCGTTTTATTTCTAATGAAATTCATAAAACCTATTTGAGCTTTGTTATTATCGTAACGTCTACATTCTAAAAGAGCTTGTTCTAACGAATTTACAGTTATATTTGTTAGATGTGAACAATAAGGATCTAAAATACCTGACTTAAATGTTGCTAAAGCTTGGTTTGTATACATTGATTCTTTGCTAATTCTAATATCTTTATTTATATTTCTAATGTTAACATGTTCGATTAATACTTGTAATTTATGTTTTATTTTCTCAAAATATTGATCGTAAGTTTCGTTAAAGTTTTGAAAACAAGTAGCTAAATCATTTACTAAGAGTTCTTCTGATCGCGGATCTCCAAAACGATTTAATAATGCATCTTTTAATTCTGACCACCTATTACATGAACTTGTAATTAATAAATCTCTAGCTTCGCCTACTAATTTAGATTTAATTTGTTCAAATAATAATTGATTAAATAAAGAATTCTCGTCAGGGTTTTGTTTTAAAATACTAATATAACATTCAGCTTGTTTAATAAAGTATGCAAAATTTTTCGAGCCACCCGAATATTCTGGGAGCATATCGCGTGCCATATTAATTTCAATTTGAGATATCATTTTAGGATTGATTTGTTCTCTATGTATCGGAGATCTATCTCTTTCGATTGACATGGTGTTGTACAAGAAATGAAATTGGAAAAGAGAAAAAAAAATATAAGGAAAGACTTACAGGATTGCGATTTTCATGTAGTTTCTGTTGGAAGGACAGCTGTTGACCCTCTTGGATGATTGTGTTGTGGATTTTCAAGTGATGACCGTTTGTCTGCTGTAGACTTGGCTTTCTTGAAGTTTGCACACGGTTTTTTGGATACGCAATAAACTCTTGATAGAGACCGGAATGATACTCGATTACCGAACCGTTTTCCGTTTGAGTATCCTGTTCGCAGCGCCAATTAAATCTTTTATTTAAAGATTTAATAAAAATAAGAATTTGAACAAGTTTACAATAAACTTTATTTAGAGTTCCCTAACCTTACGTAAATAAGAACTGAATACAATCGTTTTAGTAACGCTTATATAAGGTATGATTAAATAATTGAAAAGTAGAAATAGATTAATAAACAATTAAAACATAAACAACATAATGAGCGATTGTTGGTATTTCGAAGGTTGATTGACTTGAGTCGAAAGTTGTTGAGGATGACATAATTATGTATGTATATAAAAATTGAACAAAATTTATTTAATTTTTTCATTGCAATTTCCATAGTTCATTTTCAATAAATTAGTAAGATTAGTAAATTCTACACATACTTTTATATATTATATTTTAAGAATTTGTTTTGAATTTCAATTTTGCGCGCAATGTTAGAGGTCAGATGACGTTCATGATCATGCGTGATTATAAATTATGATAAACTATAACCTCTGATTATGACGCCGTTTGAATGTTTGTTACCGTTCTTATATGCTTTATTTTATGTAAAATTAGTTATTAAGTACTATACAATGTATAACGTTATTGCTGAGTATTGGTGTTGTTTATTTCATATTTATGGTACAGTTGTTATATACATTGTAATTAATAACCACATTTGAGGAGTCCTTTGAATTAATTGTTAAACCAGGGTAAGCATTATTACCATTTGTTACATTAATATTATGTTCATTAATATTAGTTTTAGTAACAGTAGTCATATTGGAATCATTTGAACATCCTGGTAAATTTAAATTATTAATGTTGGAGTTTTATGAGCATCTAGGTAAGTCGATATTTTCTTGCGGAACAAACATTTTTGCAACATCAATTTTATTTTTCAGTGAAGCATCTACATAGCCCTCTGCAACAGTTGAAGACTTCTACCCACCATGCCTTTTCAATGTTAACAAATCTCCGCCACGATTTGCCACATGTGTAGCACTCGATCTTCGGAAACAATGACCCGTAAACAGTTCCGGATTAGGCAATTTTAAATAAACTGCAATGTTTTTTAATACTTTTCCTATTGTGTTGATACCAATAGGGCTGTTAACGCAGCGACCATTTCTGTATGTTACAAAAAATCTTTTGTGATTAGTTTTGGTAGGTCTAAGTTTTGCATATTGCTTAATCAATTCAATCCAATTTGTATCAGTGATTGCGAACGTGCGTAAAATATTATTTTTTGTTTTAGGAACTGATATAATAATTGAATCTTGTTTGAATTCAATGTCATCTGTAGACAAATTGAGTAATTCATCTCTCCTACAGGCACCATTAAAACCAATAATCAGGATGACCTAAAGTTCATATCGTAACACAAGTATACTCATTGTTGTATTAATTATAAAAATACTTACTTTCATAGCTAAATATAATTCATTATCAGCTTCATTTATAAATTTATTAATATTGTCTTCTTCTAAAATTTTTGATTTTTTGGGCACATAACCAACCGATGCCTGTTTCAGTAAAGCGTGTAATTTATTAAACTTTGATATATCTATGTTTTGATGTAAATTTAAACTACACCGTAACATTGAATACATTGACCACAAAGTTGATGATTTGTAATTATGTCGCTGTAGTTCAAAGTAAGCTAATAATGCATTTTCTGTTATTTTTGTCACTTTTTTTTCACGGCACCATTTTTCAAATTTGATGTACTTTTTATCATATACATGTTTTGATTTAGTAGGAATTAAATTACTTATAGTAATTCGCGCAATTTCTCGAATTTCTGGTGGAGTACAAGATAATTCTTCGTCCATCTTTTTTAATTAATTTAAAACAAATGCATAACTACTAATAAACAAATTCGAATTTTAAGTTTTGAATGTCAGTGTAGCCGATTCTTAAAAATTTAGAATACATTATAATTACAAATTTTTATTTAAAAATTGAATTAAAGTCGCAAAATATAAAAAACAGTATAAAAAACTCGTTCATAAGTCATTTTATCGCACTTGACCATTAAAACACTCGCCGCAAGCGGCTCGTGTTTTAAACTAAAATTCGACTTATGAAACTTGTTGTTTAATATACTATTGTTGGCTTAGTAAATTTTTAATTAACACTCAATTTTTAATTTTGTAGGACTAACAGTTTAGTTCAAAAAACGTTTAATTTAACTCTGCCTGTGATGACGACTTGCTGAACAAGTAGCTTCAGAGTCATTACTGCCGCGTCTTAAGCCCAGATAAAGGAGAAAGAAGTATAAAGATGAATTTACTAAAATTCGAGAAAGATCGTAGAACCAACTATGATAAAAAAAACCGAAGAGAAACACCTGCCTACTATTGACCAAATAATGTTTGAGGTAGATTGTATATTTGTTATTTTTGTTTTGTAATTTCATAATAATATACTTTCTATATGTAATGAACTGTTAACTACAAATTTCATATTTATTTATTTGTATATAAATGAATATTTCTGAATTTAAACGAAAACCCGCGCTTTTATTTGTTGGTAAAGTAAAATTATTTATTGTCATTTGACACCATTTTAGTTCTAAAGATCGGTCTTCAGGGCGCTTCCAAAACATTGTACAGAGTTGATACTCTTTTCATCGTTTCTCTATAAACCTATTCGTCTTTTCGCTACTCATATTCTTCTTCGTCGTGTAATAGTATAATTGTGGTTTTTAGAAAATTTTTGAATTGCATACAATGAAATCAATATATTCCTAAAAAAATGACGTACACTTTGCAATTTAGCTGGGCAGTGAAGAAGCAAAATTTTCCAATTACTTCTTTGGTGTTTATTTGAATGTCTTCCACACTCCAGTGCTAATATAAAAAGTGAAACTCAAGCTAGGAACCACCTTAAAATCAGCAACCTGATATACAAATTACTTCTAACATCTGTACACAATACAACGTTCAAGGTGAATGATGGATTTTGGCAAAGTGTTTTTGATGATGTAAACAAAGATGAAGTAGTAAATGTCATTGGTTGTAATATAACCATTAACGATAAAAAAATCAGACTTCTTCAAATGATTACAGTTTTCTCAATCAACTTATTGTAATTAGTTAACGTTGGTTCTACTAAATACTGTTAATTACAATACTTTTTATTAAAACATTTCCATTGAAATGTCTAAAATAATAAACTACACAAACTACGAGTTTCCAGAACTTTATTTTGAATTGATTGATAACGGTAGGACATCAAAAACACACAAATGTAAAAAATCTAAAGTTTAGATTATTCCTAAAGTACTTATTCTTAAAACAAATGATTATTTCTTATAATTAACAAACAAATAAATGATTCAACAATATAGTATTGTAGATTATCAATTTAATGAAATCCATTTTTAACTATTAGCAAAGACTATATAGTAGAAAGACGGAACATCTTACGGGAACTTTCACTCCGAAAATTGTTCCGCAAAGGTAGATGGCGACACTCATTGTAGGAACACTTTTTTTGCGCATACTAGTTGGCGTCGTTTATACGCGTAATTTTAAAACAGCTGGACCGCGATTCTCGAATCGATTTCGTATACGAAAAGTTGCTGGCGATCTCCAGTTTCATACGAAAGTCACGAAAGTGTATTCTCGAGCAGGCCGACCGCATTTCGAATGCGAGTTTTACATCGCATGCAAGTTAACGCTCGAATTAGACTTTCGTATGCGAAATGGTGGTGGCTGTCACTAAAATTAACCTATAATAATTGAAGTCTGTGTGATTGATTGTTATTGTGTCTAGTTATTGTTTATAATTACTATAAACACGTAGTTAGTTTTCTATAGGATTAAAAAATGGCGTTTTTAAATCCTTTTATGGGACAAATAAATTTGGATGCAATAGAAGCTCTTGAAGACGCTAAAGTTGATGTCGTCGAAGGACGGCGACACTACCATGAATCTTTAAACCCCTTAGAGAACATAAGTGAACGGCAGTTTGTCAGATTATTTTGACTAAATAAGAGGATGGTTGAAGAATTAATCGAGTAAATCCCAGTAAAATATCTGCTCTAAGTGTTAGTCGCAAGGTAGATATGTAAATGCTTATCTTCACCTATGTCTACAAATAGCATTCTATAAGTACCTTTACCTATATAAGCCATAATTCTTGGGCGGTTTTCATGGTAAACTTCGCCGAAAATTTTCCCGATTGTAATTCGGGATGTTTTGCTAAACACTCTATTAAAAGTTCCTTTTGATGTTGGGTGATATTACCCACTCTTTTTTTTCTTTATTTGCCATTGGTCAGATAAAGCCCCAGATAATAAGAATCACAACTATTTCAAACACCACACGCGGGCACGTCAGCCTCAGTGTCACTGTCACTTTACTTATGTCACCGAAACCATTGTTGCCACGTTTTCCGTACGAATGTTTATTTCGTCTACGAATTGAGTTTCGAATACCAGTCAAGAATACATCTCGTGCAATCCGTCCGAAATTTTGCAGGCTAATCGTTCGCATGCGGAACTTTTCGGACGAAGTCAAGAATAGGAACCCTGATTTGTTTGTATACAAAAAAGTGAGGTTAAATTCTAATTGAAATAAAATTTCAACAAAATTGTTAAATATAGCATTTATTTATGCTCAAGTTACTATGTATTAGCGTTAGTTTCAATTTACATAAACTATTTACGTAGTTTCAAATTATTTATTCAAAATGAGAATAAAGTGTCTTATTTGAGGTGGCAACGTCGGTACTTTCAGAGATCGACTAGTACTTTACATGTAGGTCTATTGTTTTACAAGATTATGATTTATATATAAATCAAATCGGTTGTTACCTAATATAGAAAGTGATTCTATCGATCTATTATTGTATGGCCGGAATCAGATTCTTACAGATCAATTATAAATAATCTGCATTATCATAGTTTGCGATATCAGGTTAGAAAAATAATAAATTGTTTTGCATATCTTTTATATAAAATAGAAGGTACGGGTTAAGCTATAAATAATACAAAGTTATCTGCAACTTCTCCAAGATTGACTATTCTTACTTGCATTACATGAAAAGTTAAACGCAACCTTGTAGATGTCTCGATATTTGTTTATTTTTATGTTTAATAATTGTTTGTTATTATTTTGTAACTGTTCGTTTAGGATTAATGGGAGAGGTTCTAGCAAAATCTTTCGTTATACAAATTGTACAAATCTGTTAAAATACATTTACTTAAATAAAAACTATTTAACTTTTTATCGTTACCCCACATTTGAATTTGTTGGAATTCATCGCAACATAAAGTTTCAAATGATGTTTAATTCCAATTGATCAAATAGTACTTTATGGTGTTGATCTAATTGAATGCATAATCGAATTGTTTCATATTTTTATTGAGTAGTATATCCAAATTGTCTCAACAGTGATATATAATTATATACTTATTTATTATGAAAGATGTTTTATTCATTCATTAATTTCAAAAAATCATAATTTTAATTTTTTTGAAAACAAAATAAACGTCAGTGTGAAACATTTAGAAAAATACTCAAGTCGAATTATTTTATTCAATTAAAATTGTTCAAGATCATAAACGGAAAAAGAGAAGTAACGAAACGAGAAACAAAGTTTAAATACCGAATAATTAGTGATGCAACCAACATTACACTTGCCTCAAAAAAATACATTCCGTGAACCATCTATATACTATATAATCTTTGCTATTAGTCATTTCTTATTATATACGTTGTAATGAATATAACCTAAACAACTTATTTTAGCAACTAATAAAGACCTCGACAACCGGTATAAATGATTAAAAAATGTTCACAATAAACCTAAACTGATGTTTGTATTTGTGATAGTTGAATCTTATATATTCATACTTACAAAATTTAAAAAAAAATGGTAGCTAGAGCACAAACTATTGCAATGAAATTTTGAAATATGCTATCTTGATAAGCATTTTACATGTTTTGGTTGACTATTTTTTTGGATTGATATAATCGTATAAACAACAAGAATAATGCTGGGTTGTAACCATCGCCATCGTTTAAAAACGATTGGTTGTTTGAGTAATTTTTGGTAACAGACACAGTATTTGGATTGACGCTATACATTTAATGTATTTTGAATTTGTTTTAATAGAATTTTAGATTGAGTTTAATAAGTTATTTTACGTTTTTAAATGAAGTTACAATTTAAATTGTTGATAAAGTGTTGTATTTTGTTACACCGTGAATCATCTGATTTCGCGATTTTGTTTATTGAGTATTTCACTTGGTTTGTTGAGAATTCCAGTTGTAATTTATGTTTCCCTTCTGAGATATTATCGTAATTAAATATATTTTCGCCGTTTGTTTATTTTAAGTTGGTTCAAAAGTTCTTTGTTCAAGTGCATTCTCAGTACAGTCGTACTTTGATTTCTTTGTGTCAATCGTTTAGATTACGTGGAAAAAATTAAGTCATTATCTTAATTTATTAGGCAGTTTAAATTAACAGGGTAACAGGGTTCAGATTATTCTAGTCCAGTAATCCAGCGAATCAATCCAGTCTAGTGCTAGACTAGATCTATTTGTCTACATTATTCTAGTCCAGTAATCCAGCAAGTCAATCCAGTACAGTGCTGGAATCGTTTATATAGTCATAAAAAAGCTGTTGAATTGGTAAATAGTGACAATGATTTCAAGAAAGAAGTTTAAATGTTAATGGAATTACAACAAAGCGCGGTGTCCACTGTTCGACATTTAATCCAGCACTAGAATTGGCGGACTACATTATTCCAGTGGCGCTGGAATGGACGAGCTGAAATGAAAAAGTAGACCGACAACCCAGTTACTGGACTGGATTGCTCACTGAAACGAGTTCATTTCAGTGCATTCTAGTGTCAGTTCACATTATTCCAGTAGCATTTCAGCGCTGGCTTCTATCGCTGGACTAGAATGCTACTGGAATGATGTGAACCTGGCATAATACTTTTTTTGACAACAATTACGTTCACAATAAAGTGTTTTAACCAATGGTCGGTTGGTAATGCAAGTCTTATAATGTATCTTTTTACCTTTTTTTTTAGATAAAAAGTATTGAAACTATACATTTCCCACTCTGTATACATAAAGAAACAATGTTGCTATGTTTGCGACAAACAGTATGATATTAAATTATTAATCATTAAATAAGTTCTTTCAAGAAACATTTCTTTCTTATTTACATTATTACAGTTAATTTAATCTTGATCCACTATTATAAACACTATAACAATAATGACGTTAACAGTACAAATTCAAAATTTAGTCATTCTAAAATTATTTTTTGAGTAGTTACATAGAGCCTTTAATAAAGTAATCCTCGACAGGCCTTATTTTGTAGTTTTCGTTTTCGAATTTAAACGCAATTTAATAATATGAAATCATGTAAATAGATATAATCAGAAAACATTTTATACAATATTTGTCTTCAAATTTTCCCATATTGTAGTATGTAGTTATTTTTTGTTATATGTATTATTGTTTTGTTTATGAGTGAAGTTGAATAAACGCTTTCTCTAATTTTCATTGGTTGAAATTACGTTGAAATTTTGAAATAGAATATTTTCAGTTATATCAGTAAATGAACTAATCTTAGGTTATTATTGTATAATCTGATATATGTTTTTGTAAAGTTAATGTTTATGATAGTTCTTTAAAATACATTAAATTTTAATTAAAAGTATTTTAGCTAATGTAGCAGATTTTAACGACAGGAATAATTACCAAACTATAGGAGAAGTGTAAAATCAGCGAAAAGTAAGTATCCGAGGCAGGGAATACAATACCTCCTGTTTTACATAATAAAATGAGAATGTACCGAAACCAACGTTCATAAACAGCAGCTCATCTCAAAGTGTTTTTTTTTTAAATTAACTCATACTGTTTTGGAGAATCTCATTAGCTATTTTTCTTCAAATTTATTCATTTTGCTTTATGAATAATCAGATTTAATGTAATATCTCTAAAAATTTCCATATTTATTAGAAAACATTGTAGTAAATACTTCAAATAGATCCTTAAATTGAGTTTTCTTCGTAGTTCGAGAATGTATGTACGTTGTTGAAAACGATGTTGAGTAATGCCCCTTGTATATCATCCTGCTTGTATGCATAGTTTGCGTTTTGTAACAAAAGTATCAATCTCACCCAAGGAGAGATTTTGACAATAGATTTATGAAACAGAATTTAAGTAATGTTTTTATTGCATTAACAATCGCTCAATTACACGTGTACACATAAAAAAAATGTGTATACAGTAGACTTGTAAAATACACCATGCCTTTTTATGCTGTTACGATTAGTTTTCATTTTCATCCAAGGTAAATTTATTTTTAGTTTCCGAAAATACATACAGATCTTAGATGAGCTTAAACAAATTTAATAAAACTTTTATAAATGATTTACACACACAAAAATGAATGTCATTTTAGTTTGAAGAATAAATTTGTGAAAATATATGAATATTAAAAAAAATATATAATCTGAGTGTGCGGATAACGAGGAAATGCATTTATCAATATGAAATAAGTTACTCAGCAATGTACGTAACGACGTATCCTGATGCATGTTAAAACAACGTTTTAAAACGGAAATAAAGCAATAGACAAAAAGAACAATATACTAAAAGCTCTTCAATGTAATTACATATATAAAGAAAAAGGATTTTAAATTAACCGTTTTAAGCAAAATGTCTATATTGAATTTTGTTACAAAACAGAAACTACAAGCAACATATTTTCATTTAGATAAGTGTACAGACATTCGTTTTGTTTTTAATCTAATTTATTATCAAAAAGCACTGTAATAATAACTACAAACAACAATAACATTTAACAATTATACCTCGTTAGATTGAAAGTTTTGTGTATTTATTTCAATAACAAAGCAGAATGTTTTAAAACTATCTCATCCTGAAAAAAAAATTAGTTTAAACACATACAAAATACAGTTATAAAATCTCACGTAACAAAAAAGGAAACAATTATTTTTAAAAGATAATGTAATATTTTATGAAGCAAATAAAAGTATTGCTGTGTATACGCATAAATACCAACTTGCCGTAGTGGTTAGTTTTTCTTCTTAAAATTTATGTATTCTTTAGGAAAACAATGAATTATGAAACCTGTTTAGACACCAAACAACCATTCATTATTCCTCTTTAAATTTACCGCTGAGAAATAATATTAAAAATAAACTCACATCAGCGTTAAGGACAAAGTATATTGTAATAGATAATTAATGTAAAAAACATCAAATAAAATCATGTTATATGAAAATATTGTAGTTATTTTTTTATACAAAACCTCTCTAAATCGTATTATATTAAAACATTTCAAAAAACCTTGAAGGCTTGAAACTTAATGTTTATTGTAATAACACCCAACGCTGTATACTCTTTTTCGGTACACTTTCTTATTTTAGTAAAACGTTTCTTAATTACATATTTTTTATGATTTAGTCGTCTTCCTATGTTTATAAAAATAGTACTTATTACTTTAAAATAAATATCGACACTACTTCTAATCAATATTATAGGTTGAATTTTGACGACTTTCATTATCAAAAATAAATCGTGTAACAAACTGTTTTTTATTTATGTATTCCAATACAAGTAGTTTATAATATAAAGTTTTATAATTTATAGAAATTATAATTACAACAAATCCCTAATTCCAAATTTTTAGCACCTTTGTTATTTAAAAATGTACTGCTGTGTACCATTGTCTTAGTAACCGTCAAATTTAAATTAATAGTTAGTTAGGAATTTCATCTAGGATAATATGCGAGTTGAGTAACAATCTGGCAGATGGCCGTTAACGGTTTGTGTCTACAAATTGAAACCTTCCTGTACACAGAAAACAATGAGGCAATTTGCAAACTAAAGGACAGGTGAAGCTTAAAACAACTTAAACTAGAAACAATCCTTAGTGACGGACATGGGTCGGCAGGTAATCGATTTATTCAGCAAGAAAATTAGCTTGGCGTAAACTATTTAATAAGTATTAGTGTGGTAATGTTTTATGAATTATGTTAGTAATAGGCGCAAGTATATGCAATTTTTATATAGTCGTGCAACTCTGTCATAGCCAAGACATGTAGCTGAAGTAACATCTTACTAAACCTTTTCTTGAACTCAGATATTTAGTTAGTAGACTCGTTTTACTTGTTTACATAAACAATTTTTTTATTATGTCAAAAACTCAAACAAATGTTTAAATTTAATATAAATTGAAAATTAAATAATTATCAAAGCCAAACTTACAAGTGAGATAATTAATAGATATTTGTAAATGGCTAATATTGATTATACATCTAAAATAGGAAAGCCGTCAACGACGAAATTGTAATTAGTGAAAATTATTATATTAATAGCGTTCCCAATCAAAATGTTGTTAAAATTACACAATGTATAACAACTATAAACAAAATCATATGTATATAATGTGCAAGTAATTTCATATATACACATTTTATAATTTTGTCTTTTACTTACAATAGTTATTCAAATCTCGTATCGTAACATTCCGAACACTAAACAAACTTAGTTGTATACAGCTCTTCAAATTAAACGTATACCATGGAATATACGTTTAATTTGAAGAGCTATTTCATCATCAAACCGATTTATTCAGTTTAAATAATATTTTCTGTGCATAACGCAAAATTTTGTAGCATGTGAACGCATTGTTTTGATACCTGGTACGTTTAAGTCCGTGCTTTCTAGTTGTGATAACCATGTTGAACGAAAGTATTTTAATTTCTACCTTACCTTTGTTCTTTTTCCAGAGATAACTATATTTATGTGAATGAGGCAACTAATCGTGAAGCTAGCTACATTTAATTTTAAAGTTTTTCATTGGTTTACATAAATAGTTTTTTGTTCGTTGAGTCGCCTAATCACCGTCTGAACTTCTTCTGAGAAGCGGTGATCGAATATACACGCAGAAGTTGACTCGCCTCTAATCTTTGAAGTTGAAAATTTCACTATTTATTGGTGCAATTTTAATTTGTGTTATCTACTAATGTTTATATTACTTTTGTGCAACTTGACGAATATTTATGTCTAAGGATCTCCAATTGTGAGGTAATACTTTTATTTCTTTTTGCAAGTATTAATTCTGTGTTTCATGCATCTTTTAGATCCTTTCCTACCTTATTTATTTTTTTATTTATACTACCGGTTGATCTGGATTATCAAATTTTTGGATTTGATCTACTAAGGAATGTAATTCATTACCATTTTCGTTTGATCAACACTAGAAGCCAGCGTTATTTATTAGATGGAATTTTCCTAGGTTTTCAACTGCGTACATATTAGGCTGTATCTACATTTCATCATCGCTAAACAAAGAAAGGAAAAAGGTTAACAAATTTAGTTACTCATTTTATTCTCTAAATTTAAGAATAAACAATAATTAGTAATTAAAATTAAACAAGTTAACCGGAGTACGACTCGTAAATGATTTTTTTGTCAAATCATATTTTATTCTATATAAAAGTTGAGTTTTATGGACTATTTAATCATTTAAAAATTGAAATAAATATTGTTTAAGGTACGCACATTAAAATCTTTATTACTTTGTTAATGTATTTGCAATCCTTTAGTGCTTGCACAATCTTAAGTTTTTCACATTTTTCCAAATAAAAAAAGGCTGATAGCATCCCACGTAGAACCATACCCCGTAACAGCTAACTAAACACCTAACAGGTAAATTTGATCCGATGTTGTTTGTTACACCACCCCATTTTTAAAAATTGATCAATTTGAAGAGTTCAACATTACAAATGTAATTTAAAAATAAACAAGAACATAATCAAACCTTCCTTAAATTTCCATTCTACTACCAAAGAAAAAACTGGTGTGCTCACCACACAACTTTCCTATAAGGAATGATGAAGAAATGTCTACATATTTTTTTAAGATTATTTTGCCATGAAATCAATTTGAAGTGATATGTACACGTTTGTATTGACTTCCTAGTATGCTATGATTTTTTTGAAATTTTTTTTCTCGATGTCGTTAAGATATAACCAAAGAAATATCGAGACACACAAATATAGGGGTTAGTCGACATGACAACATAACCTCAATTTGCCATATTGCGGTTATATCTTAATGAAATCAAGAAGAAAACTTTAAAAATAATTATAGAATGCTAGGAAGTCAATACAAACGTGTACATATCACTTTAAAGTGGTTTTTTAACAACGTAACCTTAAAAAAATATGTAGAAATGTATCGCATAATGATGGCTGACGTGTGATTAACGATGCCTAATGCTAATTCTGATTTTGCTAATTTACCTTAGCTTCAAGCATCTATACTTTCGTGCAAAACACTATGGTGACTTTTAATACGTAAATTACCATGGCTCAAAAAACCGTTACAAAAAAAATATGCATTAAAAAAAAGTAATATATAACCCATTATAAAACTCATCTATTAAAAACGTATTATATATAAAACGTAAGCCATTGTCGATTTAACGTAATTATTAAATGAAGCCTTGTCGTGCAAGTAATAAGAACCATTATTGTTTGGCTCAGCACAATATTAGCAATTTAAAGATTAACTGAGTACTGTTTTTGAGTAAGTTTGATAGTGACAGAACGTCGGGATACGCCAGAGCCGTTTTCGCGTGTTTGGCTAGAAGCGCTGACTTGTCTGTTGTGTACTTGTGTTAATTGTTAAAGTGGGCTACTCATTGTGTTTAGTTTATTGCTTAAGAAATGGCAGCTTGCAAGACATTAAATTCCATTTTAGCAGTTGAAGATGCGGTTAAAAGCGTGTATAAGAAAAGACAGACTTAGAAAAACAACGAACAAAATAGTTGCCAAACAGCTTTTAGATAAAGCACTAAAAAACTTTCTAAAGCTCTAAAAACTAACAATCTACATAGAGCAAATGTAGCTCAAGGGCTGTTTCAAGCAGCCCAATCTATGCTGGAATACAAGAAATGTTGCAAAATAAAGCAATAAATATTTAAACAAATGTAAACAAACGCAAGTCAGATTTGCTTAAATATTTTTAGAAAAAAGTAAAGAAACACAAACCAAACTGGCATCTTGGTTTAAGTTTCTTTACGTTTTTCGTTTTGTTACTTAGAACATATACATATTTTTTGAATAAACGTTTTTTGTATTAAATTAATATTTTATGTATTTCATTTTTTGTAATAAACATTGTAACATGTAGGTGTGTAAACCTAAATTAAAAATTATAAATAAATAAACTCACTACATATTTTTTTTAAAAAGTCCCTAAAAAGTACATATTTTACAAATATTTAGTCACTTACATATTTTTTCCAATTCATTCTGCTACGAGCGCTACGAGTGTCTTACCGAACAAACCTGGCAATAACAAGTTTCAGCACGTTCTTTAAAAAAATTAGTGAGCTGTCAAGTGTTTACTGTCGAATTTTTTTTGTTATGTAAATTCATTATGATTACAATATATTTTTTATTCATGTCTCAGTTCTTCAACATTAACTTTTTTCTCCTCTGCAGTTTCAGAAAGATGATTTTTCTAGTTATCTAACGTGACAAAATGTTTGAATCAACACGAATGTAATATATTTTTTCTACAACTATTAGGTAACATTGTATGTTTTTTAGCGGAGGAGACTTGTACAACTATTCCTTGCACCATAATTATAAAACAACAAATAAACAAATTTGTTTAGAGCCGTGTGTTTTTTTTTTGTAAATTAAATGTTTTAGGTTATGTTTGCAGTAACTTTATTGTAATAAAAAGTAAACATATTTAAAAAAAACGAAGTTTATAATTGATTAAAATATATTAAAGCACCTAATTTGCAACTTTAGGGCTAATTTTAATTTCTTGCAGAGTTTTCTTGTGATGCAAAAAAACTGTCAACTGTAAAGTATCGAACTTTTGCTCGTGCATTGTTATTTAAAAAAATATAATTATAAAGATCAATAAAATACTAGAATTTGCATGTTCGACAGGTTAGGTAATCGAATCAGTCAAATAACAAGATTATTCAATTTGGAATAATAAAGTGAACAAATTAACTTAAAGTCATCACAATTAATCCATGAAAAACATTAAAAAAGAGTAATAAGACGCCGTTATTAAACAAGCAAATTAAAAAAAACTAGGTTTCTGACAATGAAGAGTACAAAGTTACAACAGAATAGATAGGATGCTAATGTAGAAAAGTTTCATATCAAAAATACCAATCAAAACATCAAGAATTAAAGTTTTTAGAAACTAAAATGACATGAAAGTGATAAATCTTTAACGCTTAAAAAGAAATGCTATTAGTTAAGAAAAGTTGTTACCCTTTAACTGTAACTACTTTTATTATGTTTAACTAAAGGTATTGTATCACAAATATAAAGCGTACAAAAATAATTTTTTTTTGTAGATTCTGCAAAATAAAGGAAAACCGCATTTTATAAATAAAGGTGAAAACAATACGTCACTATAAACATAACAAAATATGTTTTTTAATTTACACTACGTAATCAATAAAACACAAGAGAATGTCTTTTTTTAAAGTAAAAAACATAAAGATTTAAGGAACTGTAACAATAAATTAAATATTCAGTAATATAAAACGTAGGTTGAAGTCTGGTGAAACGTTTAATATATTTTTATATTTAGTCGTATAGTATATTATCTTTCTGAAACAAATAATTTATTATATAATATAGTTAAGTTTATAAACAGTTGTGGTTACATAGAAAACTATTTTCATCAAACTTTTCGGCTAAATGAAATATTGACGAATTCTATTTTAGATTCTAAACTTGTTCGATACGGTATAGTTTGCTACTAAAAGTATTTTAATCTACTTTTTGCCATCGCCCCTTTTGTTTCACTTTCATCGCATCAATCTTGCGCCTCAGTGCTGACACACAATCAATCTATTGTACCCGTTAACCGAAGCCATAATCCGATTTCAATGTATTTTTTTCACAATAGGATAACAGCCCTGTAAGTTTATGTGCAATTGGCTGTTCATGTTTCCTGATTGATTGTTCCGTGCACTGACTGCTGAAATTTCAGGAAGAGCTAACAATTCTTTCTGCTCCAAACCCTTAAACGTTACTAGGAAATTATATGAACAGTTCCAGTTGTTATAGAAAATAATGATAATTAACCAAATTTATTATATAAGGCGTTCCTAATTACATTTGCTATACACCAATACTTTTCAAGGTACGCAAGTTGATCTAACTATAACACGCAAAGAATTTGAAACAGTACGCGATAAAATATTTCACTAACCACGCAAAATGTAAATTTTCTCTTTAACCCTCTTCATTTATTGTATTCTCATTAAATACTTGATAATATTAAAAATCTTATATACAATAACAAATGATAATTTATTATAAGTATACGTGCTAGAATAAAAGGATGAGTATATATTTCTATAAAATGGAATTCGTGTAAACCTTTTAAAGATTTAAACATTTACATTAGTATATCACTAAATAATACTCAAAGAACATAAGTTTCAAAAACAACTAATTCATAAGTATTGTAGTAAAAATTAAAATTAAAAAACACTTTATTAATAACTTATTTTTATTCTAAAAAAAGAAAAATTCATGTATAAAATAACGTTAAAAATAAAAAAAAGTACAAAAGAAAAACAAATCCCACTAATTAAAACAAAAACGCATTCGCATACAAAATAAATTTAGTTAAAAATAATAATTGGTGTTTTAATTTTTTAAATCGTAAGTTCTAATTTTCATTAAATATGTACACAATAGATATTTTTTGTAAGAAAATTTAGTTACACTTAAGATACTGAAACGTAACGCCCTTTGATTTTACTGTCAAAAGAAATTAATGCACATATTTTTATTGTAATTTTAATCTATAGCCAAGTAAGTTAGAATAGACCATTTCCATCGACGTCATCAAGATGGAGTTGTTCAATAAACTGTTCTGGTGTAAAACAACTAAGTTTACTTATGTTTCTGGTCTGGATTTTATGTTAATTTGTTGCATTAGTGATTGTTAATTAGTATATAAATACGAATAATTACTATGAATTCTTTTATGAACTTCCGTACCAAAAAATTTGATACTTAGCGAATTAAAACATCATTGATAAACAACAATTTATAGGAAATTTTAATAATCTACTTATCTAAAAACAATAACACATAAGTGAATATCTATTATTTAGTTCAAGTCCATTCAGCCAATACGTGCATACAAAAGTTTAAATGCCTTTACACGCGTTCTGTGCAAGTGGGTCTATAGCTTAGTTGTTTAATTACTCTGTCTCTATTATTATTTCTTGATAGAATTAAGAAATATTTCTTTCCCTTTTGATATTGTTGGTATAACCAACAACTGCAGAAGCATGAGACACTATCGAATTTAATTAGTCGGTTATTATTCGCTTATATACACTGTAATGTTAAAAAAAAGAAATTAGGAGTTCAATTCGCGAGTATAAAAATTTCTCGTTGAGTATGAAATTTGTCAGAACTTCCCTACTCTTGCGCCGAGACTGTCAAGTTTTAGACAGTATTCTCACTTCATTTCCCACTAGATCATTTACGAGTTTGGTACTTTTACGCCCGGGTTAACCTTCACCGTTCGATTGTTTCACGCTGCTATCTTAATATGCAATTGCATTTGAGTAATATACAATTTTCTTTATTGAGGGTTTAAATTTACTCTGTTAATTGGCTGTAGTGGATATGTTCATCGTTATCACCGAAGATAACTAGCAGGTGGCCCCGTTAGAAAATTTCCATGACGTCGCAGTATTGATAACGTCATTATCGTATCCACCGTCAAGGGTTGGAAACAGGCACGACAATCTTTCTTTGTGAAGAATAATTAAGGCAAATATGGGAAATTTAGTTGGTTAAGTCGAAGGGAAACGCTGCGCACTTGCGTTCTTAATAATTTGATGCTAAAGAAACCTTTTTATTTGTGTTAATATTAGATGCTCGTTCAGATTTGGGTTTAATATTACTTTTTAGGTACATCAAGTACGGAGATTAGCTAATGTCCTACTGAGGTAAAACCAACAAGGTCAGTTTGTTATACGGTGTGTTGCTCGCTATTCGGCGCAACTTCTAATTCAATCGGCCTACGTGTAAATCTTGTCGAGAACTTACGTTTATATACCTTCTTCAGCTTCTGTGTTATAATAAATATATATATTCGGTGTTATTACTTTTGTAGTGTTATTTATTCTTCTCCTGCTACGGGGAGAGTTAGACGGTATCTCCCGAATTTAATTTTTTATTGTCTTGGCGCCTTTTTTTAGAGTCACGTTTTAATCACACATAACAAAGCCTGCGATCCCCCTCCGAAGAAGCTGTGCTAACCGTTGCTTTGTTTTGTTATGAGAAGACCGGCGTAACAATTTATTTTTGGCGGATCAACTCCAGAAGCCTGAGTTTCTCGTAACAACACTTCTAATTAGTTACTGTTTTAAGTAAATATAACTAAAACTAACTGTGTATGTAGTTGCACACTAAATAATTACACACAGATATACACAATGTATTAAAAATTTTTGAATACTGTATAGATATGTAAATTTTTTCAATGTTTTACTCCAGAACAACCATATTATTTCTGGCACTTTGTACTCTGACGTCACGTAAAAGTGTACGGAAGGTAAGAAAAGAAACATTAGCGTGAAAACGGTCGGGTAGAAGCAGTGGCGAACTGCGAGTCAAAGGTGGAAATTGTAAGTGAAACAATGTGCGAGCAAATGCTGTTCGATCTAGAACCATTATCGGCACAATTCGACTTCGCCCGTAGCCCGTTACTCATATTTATTCACGATATTTATTATCTGAGTATATTTTGCTTGCATGTAAAGAATACTGCAAGGCGATCAGAGTTATATTGTGCCGAGAAGCAATTATGATGAGTCAGTCAGACAAGTAGCTACAAACGTGTCAAATGCACTTTTGATTCTGAATAATATTATAATCTTCTTGCATAATAGTTTGTTTGTGTTTTTAAAAATATTTAAATATGGAAAAAGAACAAGTAGAAATAAATTCTGTTCGATATACACTTGCTTGCGTAGAAATCGGCCAACTGTAAACTTTTAACTTTAACTAAATTTTTTATTCATCAGATCAAAAGAATGATGCTGTTTGAAAGACAATTTGAGTTTAAATTTATTAAAAAATATTTTGGCTTCTTAAGCTTCATATAGAGAAATTAAAACATGCAACTAATTAATGTTTCTTATTAGTAATTCTCTAAAATAATTTTTAATAATGGATATCTATTCAAGTTCGCAAACCATTGTTTCTTGCGGGATGTTAAACCACTCTTCTTCTACTGCAACTGTAAGCTCTGGGATCGCGATTGGGGCACGAAGTGTAGCTCGAATTCTTTGTTTGAGCTCATCCCATAAATGTCTGATCGAGTTTAGGGACTGCATGTTCGCCACTCCATAACCCAAAAACCGATTTCTGTAATGTAGTCTTATACGATTCCTGCTGTGTGCGACCTCACTTTGTCATGCATAAACAGAAATTCATCGCCAATGTAGTCGACGTAAGGTACCACACGAACTGCCAAAATCTCCTAGATGTACCTAGCACCCGTTAAACATCCTTTCCCGTAACCACGATCGCCTCTAAGAATGAAAGCAAGGTCTGTTCGTGCTCCCCATATGCAAGAACTACGTCCATAACCAATCCGCTCTTCAAAGCAGCATTCTCCTGGTCTCCATTACACTTGTCTTCTTCGGTCGCTACCATAGAAACATATCCTGGTGTCATCTGAGAACAGAACAGACCGCCACGTTCCAATGTCGAATTCAGATGATCCCGTGCAAGACGCAAGCGTGCTTGACGATGAACTAAGTTTTGGACCAGCTACTGCTCGTATTTCATGAAACTGTTGTTGCGCTTGAACCGCATTAAGGCGACGATTTCTTAATGTTGTAATACAACCGGTCATAAGACGTTGTAAATTGCTTTCTTTCTGTTGCAAGTCGCCTATCAAAAAATCCAGTGTCCTCGTGACATTAGTACACTCTCCGAACTACTGCGCGTGTCATATACAGTTTTCTAGCAACAGTTCGCTGGCTAAGTACATTTTCGATTAAAACAATTACTTGGGCGACTTTTTGCGGTGTAGTATGCATTAAAATAACACACTTGAAAACTAATCAAATTATAAAAACAAATAATGTGCTAATTTCAATTGCAAAGGCAATGATTTCAAAGCTTCACAAGCTTATTATTCTCGTTACAACGACTACATAAATATGTTTCATTTGTTTACCGATTGCTACGCATAAAAACAATAAGCACTCGTAATAAATGTAAACTTTTATTGAAACATATTGAATTGTCTTTCAAACAGCATATTTTTTATATTGATCTGATAAATAGTTTTTAAAAAAACTGTTGCGAAAGTCAAAAGTTTACAGTTGGCCGATATCTATGCATGCCATTGTATTTTAGACAATTGTCTTCTCTCATATGAACAGAAAGTTTTAATCAAACAAAAAAACCGTTCTACTATGAATCTCAAAATAAAACTCGTAACTTCAAATAAAACATGAACGTACAATAGAATGATTAACAAAAGCATTTACGCTAAATATGAATGAATGTGCGGTTACTCTGTATCAATTAGTTTCTTTCGTGTGTTTATTGTTTAAAAATGACGTGTCAGCATGAACAAAACGTGGAGTAAATGATTTAAAACATATTACAGAGACAGCTAAAAAACAAAAACATTTTGTGGATCATTTAAATGCGAGTTCAGTGTTTTAGGGTAAATTGATATTCATGATCAATTAGATAATGCATAATGCAAAATAAAATAAAGCATAAAGAAGGAGAGGAAAAAAATCGTCTTATTTTAGGTCGTTTAATAATGTCCATCAAGTTTCGTAGAGCATTTGAATTGGCTTTAAGACGCTATGATGAGAAAATGTCTTCTGATAATCCAGTATTTACATAGGACTGATCAATTTTGCAACTGTAATTGATTATTTTTTTGTCATACATTTAAAGAATGCCAAGGTATTTAAAGAAACTTCAAAAATAATAGCAAATGAGTTGTTAAACGCAAACAAATAAAATCTGCGAGTTTTATTCCTATGGAAGCTGATAAAACCACTGACGCGTCTAATTATCAATAAATGGTTGTAATAATTCGCTGTTTTCAATAGTGAAATATGCGAACGTTTATGGTCACACATAGTAGGCCTGAAGGATATACAGCCGAAAAACAATCAAATAGATCATTGGCTGAATTAGAACATATATTTTCTTCATCCAATAAATTGAAATGAATCGCCCAAAGTTATGATGGTTCATCAGTCAGTGGTAAGAATAAAAAAAAGAATGTTGGCTATTATTAGAAAAGCATTTTCCAAGTGTATATTTTATTCATTTTTACGTTCATCAATTTAATTTAATAATGGAACAAGCAGCTCAATGTCATAGAAAAGTAAAAATATTTTTTGCTAATTTACAGTCATTTTCAAAGCGTACTGCGGTTATTGATGAAGTAGTTCAATAAAGATCACCCCGTGCGGTTTCTACAGGATGGAATTTTAAAAACCGCACAGTTAATACGTTGTTTGAAGCTAACAATTCGTTTATTGAATTATAGACGCAGATGGAGTAGATTCAAAAACAATAAACGAAGCATATGGTCTTTTACCTTACTTAAAATGACCAGAATTTCTTTATTAGTTTCAAATTTTTTTTTTCATCATGGCACATGTTGAAATATTTTTTATTCAAGCTTAAACACGTGAAATTCTATCTAAACGCATCTGAACCACAAAGAAAAACGTTTTAATTTAAATAGTATGTGTCTATACACTTAGTATTTATTCAGTGGTATTAATTTTTAATTAAAAGTTTATTTTTAGTTTTCAATTCCAATAGGTATCTATTGAATAGGCGTCGGGAAATACAATATACAAAAACCTCTTACTTTTAGACTTTATGTCTTATCAAAGGTTAATTTTATCATTAAAATTCACAGAATACTGTAGAATTCTTTCCTTCAATAATAAATAAAACTTGAAATGTAGATAATTTTAGATCAAATAAAAATTTACAAAATAATAATGTGCAAAACATAGTAAACAAGTCTTGTTTTCTAAACACGATCAAATTACATTTATTTATGAAAAGAACGTAAGAGTATAAAATATGAAACCCATTAATTTAAAAACCAATACAATAAAAAAACTGTACCGAATTTACAAAAAGCGTTTACTTGGTCTAGTTCTAAGGATGGTCAAAAGACACTTGGAAATGTTAGAACATTTCAAACCAGTTTTCACTATCAGAGACTAGAATACTCGTATCTATGAATTTTAAATAACAAATAGGATTCAATTATTCGCGTTTTAGTAGTGAGAATACTATAGTATGGCCTACGGTTATTGTAAATTATAATGCGAGAACTCTAGTGGAATTTATTTTCTTGATAGCATAAGACAGTTGACCATACAAATCTACAACATTTAAGAATCTTTTTGTCGTGAGTAACAACTCTATTTTATACCAAAGTTCCTTAACACAATAAATGTAAGATAATTAAAACAAAACACTGTAAAATCAAGACCATCAATAAATATATACGATAATTAAATACCTGGTACAACTTGTAACTTATAGAATAGCAATACTAGCAAAATGAATAATAATGCTCAATATTATAATGAAACGGAAAAAAGTTAGTTTACACATAGCAAGTTCATCAATTATCAATCGCTAACTCAGACCAATAAACAAAATAGATACCTTTAACATAAGTTATAACGATCGCAATCATTTAATGTGATCCCAAAATACCATATACCGTGTTTTGTTTTGTTTTGGTAGTAAAGGAGTTGTGTTTCTTAACATTTTTGCGTTTATTTCAATCAACCTTAGTGTAATATATACACATTTTAAAAATGACAAGTCGATGATTTTTTGTAAGAAAATTACTTTTCATAAATATTTCAGTTCAGTTCAGTAATAAATTTACGTAATTGTATTATATATCAATTGTAATAGTAAAAAAAATTACAAAAACAATATTGTTTAAAACATTTTCAATGTACATATTTAGTTTTTATTATGTAACTACAAACAACATGTCAATGACTTACGTCCTTTACCTTTATGATGGTAACACATTTATTACTAGGTTTTTATTAGAAGTGTGATTAGAAGCGCGGTATCCATCTTGTAAATTCGTCTGAGATTAATAAATTTTCTGATAAACTAATATAGACTTCGTACGCAATAAAAAACGTCCACCCCATGTATACATAAACAAACTATAACTAAGCGCAAATCAGTTATTAAAAAAATAAGCAAATATAATTACCACGAAAATAAGAAGTTTTCGGATTATTACTTAAATTTAACTTAAAAAATATAAAAATCATTTGAAAGTTTACATAATAATATCACAAACGTAGATGTCGAATAAAAGTTTGCATCGATTTCAAAAATAGCAGAAGCAACTGATCAGTCATCGGTGACTTTCACAACCTATTCAACTGGGAAAAGCAATTAAGGAGATTAATAGCGGTTACTGGTAGTAGTGGTCGATATTCTAATAAAAGAGAGCTATAAAAGCTAATATCGCATCTCATTTTGTTATCAGCGCCATTAAGTATGGAACTCTTTAAATAACTCTTAGATAGTAATATAAGTACAAAATAATGCTTTAGTGTTTCCTATTAAATACTCAAATTTGTTTTTTGCTTGAAAATATGCAATAAAAATGTGAACGTGATAAAGGCATAAAGAGATAGTTTTTATTCGTTTAATTGACGAACATTAGAAGGTAATCAATTGCTACTGCAGATACACAATTTTTATCATAAAAAATATTCAATTGTAAAACAATCTGTTGTAATTTATTGACGCTTATAAGTAATGTAAATAAATCACGCTTAATTAATACCTATTCATTACTTAAAAATCAAACTACCAATTATTATTTTTTGTTATTACTAATAAATTTTAATCTTTAATGTAAATGGCAATAGAACAGAATAATTTTTAACAGAACTAAATATTATTAATATTTTGGAAATATTTACCTGCTTTTATTAAGTTTGATTTTATTTGAGAATTACGGTAACTAGTTAAGACTACTTGTTATCTACGTATTGCCATGTAACGATTAAATAAATGTGTCTTAGTTAAAAAAGCAACCAAACTATGGTGTGGCAAAGTTAAAAAACGTTTTAACCCATGCTATATAAAAAAAAACTAAAATACCATACCAAATGTATTGGGTAAGATAACATTGATAGTTCTTGTGGAGTACTCGATTACTAATAAAATATGTAAAAATAAATGGAGCATTCTTGATCTTTATTTGTTTTTTGACTGACTCAAGGTCAAAAACTAAATTTCCTTTTCTTTCTTGTTATCAATAAATACACAAAAACTCAATTTCTCAAATTTTTCATAAATATCGGTACCTAGGTTGTTTTAAAGAAACGAAACATAGGTTTTGCACCTGTCACAATTTTACTAAACAATGACACTTTTAAGAACTAGCAAAAATTACAGTTATTATTCAAACTTAACACTTATTGCAATTTATCCAAAATACATACCTAAAATTCAAAATTTTTTAAGCAACCTATAATATTCCAACGCAAAGACAAACATCAAATAGACAACACAAAACCACGCCAAATAAAATAATGATTACAGTTCAAAAACAAAAAGAGATACCAAATTCCGATTTTCGACATCGAGGCCCTCTACAAAATTAGATCGAGAATGTGCCGTCCATTTGTCCATATCTCCTATAGTTAGAAAGTTAAGAGTTAGAGCACAGCATAAATAACAAACGGCAGTGCAACTCTCTGACAGCATCTTTGAAGTGGGAGACTTAAAATTGTTGACCTTGTAGACGCCATTCGGGTATAGAAATTGGGAACGTATACGTGATACATTACCAAGCTACAATTCAAAACATTTAGTCATATCAAAATTTTAACGTCACAATGAATAACTTATAATACATTAACTAATTGAGAAGACAAAACAATTAGTAGACTTATTTTCTTATGCAGAATACGCTTAATTCAGTTTGCAGTTGTGCGATGACGTAACTAATACATAAATTTAAACATATTTTTTTTTTGTAGAAGATTAAATTAAACCAAATAGTTGTTCAAAATATGTAATTAACCAATTAATTTATACCGAAATTTCTCACTATAATAATTATAACAAAATTTTTTTTGCTGAAATCAATTCAAGTAAAGTAAATAATATAATTGTTATTAAACAGCTAATACTAACCGACGGACGCGTAGTTATAGTGCTAAATAATAATAACAAATCGTAAGAACCAACTGCTAAACTAAAATGGCGTATGCGCAAATGCGCCAATCTTACCCGCTATTTAGAGTTACACTACTGTTTGTTATTTATGCTGTGGTTAAAATTCCCTTTAAACCACCACCCTGTGCAACCAAAAATAAAAAATAATAAACTAAACCTGAATTAGACAAGCAAACTTACAGGTGCTATAAAATAGACAAAACAACACTCGTTTTCTAGAGTAATAGAAATGAAGGTTAATAACTGAATTCAAATTTCAATCACATTGCAGTTAAGCCGGCCGATTTTTTAAAATTGTCGACAGATGGCGGACCTAGAAAATTGTAGACATACCGCTATTTCTCAAATACAGCTAAATTAGTTTTTATACGGCAACTTTTTATATGGATATTAATAAAAAAAACTATAGTCTAGGTCAAGGAATGTTTAAAATTTCCTGTATTGTTCTCTTTCTAGGTTTTATTTAATATTAAACCTAATCAATTTTTAAATTTTTTTAGTCTTTATTTTAAAATGTAAACATTCTAAGACCAACGGCGCATTAAGCCAATGTTAAATCTAAAATTTTACTTTACATCTCTTTAAAATAACTTCAGGAATGTGAAATTTAACATTTTCTAACCTAAAATTTGGTTTAATGAGTTTTTGCTATTTTATGGTAACAATATATAGTTGAGCTTTATGTGACCAGATGGTGATAGTGTTTTTTCTGAATAGCGTACAGTTCGTACAATTACTGTCTACTAGAGGGCAAGTTTGCGTTACAGTTTTCTACTGTTAATAATAAATCTTGACTAAAATATATTCATTCTTGTAGTATGTATTTCGTGACGTTGAATGTCACATGATACCGTATAGTAGTCAAACAGATGTTTGGCGTGGGATGCACCACAATTTACAGAAACTTGATATTTTGCTGATAAAAGAATCAAATTTCTTAATACTATAAGTGTGATGTTGATAAAAAACACATCTTTAGTAATTTTTATTTTATGATTTATTTATACAATACTTCTTTAAATACATTATCAGTTGTCGATCAATCGATCATATACAAAATACTGATCGCGAGGATAGATCACTTATAAAATAACTACCGTAACGAATTTTACCTGAAATATTTACTTTACTGAAATGTTTTTTTAGGTATGCAGGTAATTGTTTAAAAAAATCGTAAAATTGTGTCTAAGTAAGATATTGTTATAAAGCAATAAGCATAAAAGAATTTAAAACTACTACTGATTTTGTAATAAAAAAATATTCACATTTAAGTTTTAAGTTAACGGATCACTTGAAACAAAAACTTGTGTGATTAATGATTGTCTACACACTATACAGTATCGTTTTTCGCATTTCAAAAATTTTTTTTTAATTACATTAAACGAACTTATTGAAACTTTAAAAAAAATCCATTGTTTCAGTGATAGAGCAGCCAGTCAAAAAAAAATTTAAAAAAATTATAAATATTATTATGTAGACGACTATGGAATAGAGACAGTGTCATTTGTTTGCAAAGCAATGGTTACTTAGAAAATAGTAGCAGCGCCACGGTGGCGCTGCTAATAACTGATAAAATCCAGTGACCACTGATTCATCGTTCATAGTCTGTGTCAGTTGTTCTCTCGTTAGCGTTTGAGTTATTCGTTATTTGTCCCTGTTAAATCATTCAAAAACTGTCAACGGTTTACGGCAGTTTTGTCTATAGGATATAGAAGTATTTCGGACATGTTTTCATTTTTGATTAACATGGAAGCAAGACAATCTGTTGCAAGTAACATAAAGCAGTTGCTTAATAAGTACCCGAATGATTTTAATACAGATTTCACTGCTGAAATTTTAAATTTTTTTACGTACGTGAAGGACACGTACCCGAATACAAAGCTCAATCACGAAGGACTGTTCCAGGTTATTTTGAATGACAACGTTTCTTTAGCATTTCCTAATGTTGAAACGTCTTTACGCATATATTTAAGTTTGATGATATCACACAGTACTGGGGAACGATTGTTCAGTAAACTGAAGCGAATAAAGGATTATTTGCGAACGACAATGTCCCAAGAAATGTTAGCGGACTTAAGTATTATGAGTATATATATAAAATTGCGAGTGAAACTACACCATGCAGCGTCTCTCGCATCCAAGCTTCCATCGTCTTCTATCTTTCCAATCTTCCTCCTGCATGTACCTATCTTGCATTGCTTGATATACTCCATCATTCCAAGAGAGTCGAGGCCTTCCTCTCTTTCTGCGACGTGGTGGTTGCCAATTCCATATTTTTAATGGCCATCTCTCTTCCGGCATTCTCCTTAGGTGTCCGTACCAATTTATTATATTATGAGTATGGAACATGATAAACTGCGACATCTTTAGTTCTAGGTGATCATCGACCAATTTTCTGCAGAGAAGAGCAGAAAAAAAATTATGTGATTTGTGATCTAATCCATACCACAAGTAGGTACTGTTTTATTTATTTCAAGATGTTCTAAATGTTGAAGGTGTTCAAATGCACAAGATTATTATTAATTAGATAGTTTCGTTAAACTTATGTTCCAATTGTACTTCATTTTTTTTTTCTCATTGAGTAATTTGTTTTTTGGAAGAGAGGGGGGGGGGTCATTTTAGAGGGGCTCCATCACGATGTTGTGCTTGTGGCCCCTCAATTTGTTAATCCGGCACTGCATCATATATTAATATTGTAAAGCCAATAGATCATGTCTTCTAATAAAAAATAATATTTTATGTAAAAAACATCAATATGAATATTTTTCCATCATGTTATTTACCTCATAATTTCAATAAAAGTAAAAACATAATTTCACATGTAAAAAACATTTAACTCTACTTGCTATACCGTAAGATAGAAATAAAATCGATAAAACTAAACTAAATTGCATAAGCATATAACTAACGTAGTGTTTTATAAATTTTTACACAAAAAGTAACCAACTGCGAATAATATTATTATAAAAAAAATACCTAGATTTTTGGTTTAAAATAACCTGTACACACACTAAGAGTGAAAATAGCAGCACTGCAAATGTAAACATCTGTGAGTTTCATATTTTTATCTAACATTAGACACGCTCATATTCTAGCCTGAAAATGGCAATTCTTAGTATTTCAAGCAGATATTTTTTCCACAAATAGTGGACTGTTTTGATCAGTTGTTGGGTTTATATCCTCTAGGATATGTACACTTATTTTTTTACACAAATATTGCACAACTAAATTTTTATGGTAAAAACTTTTACTTTATTTATCAATTAAGTTAAACAGATTATTTATTGCAACTGATCCCGTTCTTGAGTACCTTTTCTCTTTTTTTTTAATTTTTTCTATGTAAAAAAGATTGATGCATTTTTTACCACTTCCAATTCAAGCTTTTACGATTTCAGGGACAAATTTGTTTGGAACTGTTTTACTTGTTCTTATCAATACTACGGTTACAACACGTGTTATATTACTAGCGATTTACTCAAATTTACAAAGAATCCATTCATTTTGTATAACATAAAATAAATCCAAGAAAAATTTATTATCGTCTTTTATAGTTTTGATAATCAGCATATATCATATTACTAGATTGATAGTATTAGTCAAGTGTTAGTAACCTGAGGTGATGCCATCTACCGAATACTAGCACAAAGGTGTGTAATAAAAGTAGCAAAAAGTTATCTGCTTGTTTATAGCCATCTAGTGTTTTGATTTTTGTTAGCGTATTAAAAATTATATTAAAGCGATAGCAGCGCCACTGTATATTTATAACAGAAACACACTATATAAACGGCCCTTTAATCTGTGTATTGGCATATTGTAAAATGTTTTTGACAAGTAATATAAATTAAAAATAGAATCGTGACAAGACTGTACATTTTATATTATTTTATTTTTTATTTTTTATAAATTCTCAAAACCTTCCCATTACTTAATTTTAATTATTTTATTTTAATTGGAGAATTTATAAAAAATAAAAAATAAAATAATATAATATAATAAACCCATTTTGAGTTTTTAAAGATTTAATGGAAAAAATAAACTTTTCTATAAATTTTACTGAAATCAAGATCTAAAAGCTATTGCAGCATTTGATATGCTTTAATGCAGTAGGAAGTATGGGAACATAAATGCCACCGATGTTGATTTTTTAACCTCTTCCGGAACTCAGTAGCTCACTAAACTAAACACTAATTGTACAAGTAACAGAAATGTTGGTTTACCGATTACATAATATGTTTGTATTGAAAATAAAACATGCACACTGTGTTTTCCGGTTTGCTAGACACTCCACAGGTAGCGCTGGGAGGGATGTTAATTACACGAGGTTTTCTGGAGCTCTGGGAGTTATCACAAAAAGCTCAGGTATGGCGGTGGTTCGAATAATGTGAAATGAAATGGCGTGTGGCTTCATCAATAAACTTTAGATTAGTATTACACTGCGTAATACAGGTATATACATAATAAAATTTCTATCACAAGTATCTCATTAACTTGCAACGTTTAATTTGATAGTGGACCGGAAATGAAAAAATGAATAATAAAACATTATAAACTTTAAGAAAACTTTCTACAAAGCGTGTGCCAAGAACGTGAGTTACACTATACGTATTAACAAGTTTCTTTTTTAGAATTGAACTGGTAAACCGTTTAAAATGTTATTTCGACGGTTACTTGCGATTGATGTCGTTGATTCCCCCGGTGTCTATTTGAAACAAAACAACAGTGAGATTTAACAATTAATTAACACGTTAAAGTACTGCGTATGCTCGCATAAACTGTAGGTGTATTCCTCGATATCTATTTGAAACAAAACAGCAGCTTGTGGCGGTCGAAGTTATATTCCGAAGGGTTAAAGAATTAGTTGGTACAGGAAAGTACTACGTTTGTTCGCATAAACTGTCAGCATTTTCCTAGTGTCTGTTTGAAAGCAGCAGCTTGTGGACTTCAAAATGTTATCAGGTACAAAGAAAGAAAATTAATTCTAAACTAGAAAAATTAACATTTGAATTTTTATTTACAGATGATGAAAAAATGGCAAAAAAATTTAACTAAAATATTCTGAAATGCATCAATAAAGAAAGCTTAACTTACACAACTAATTACTGGTAACGTGACACTAGAACTAATGAAAAAAATTACTTACAGTAAATTCGGCGACAATCTGTTAAGTATAATTACATATATTCAGGACATGAATTGCAAGCAATGTAATGAGTAGGAAAATGATCTGGTACAGGAATGAATTTAATAAACATAAAATGTCAGTTATGCGAGTTTATGAAATCACAAATCAGAAAAGATCGGGTACGTAGCAAGAATTGTTATTATTTCGAACAGTTAAATGCTCAGGTTTCAGTTCTGGAACAGGATTAAGAATTAACGATTATAGATAGATAGATCCTGTATACGGCAGTAGGCGTTTTGTTATACCCGTTGTGATCACGCTTAGGTAATTTTCTAGTGGGAATATAATTGTGCGCGCGAATACAAATACCATGATATGACTGGAAAACGCGAAGAACATAAAGTCTAAGTTATTTGTGAAAATGATTAGGTAATTTTGAAAACAAATGCGGTACTTATAAAAATATTATTACACTATTTGTGACAGTAAACCTAAATCATGAATTACTAAGCAACTGTTCTCATATCATGGTGCATAGACCAAATTAAATGCAATTCGATGTCTGTTTTTCTTCTTTTTTAATGCCGATTACGGGTAAATAGTTTATACAAATATATCGAACCAGATGTTTAACATGGACTCCAGACCGTAATTAGAAGGTTCTAGAAGCAGCTTGCTAGTTTGTCTTGCGATAAGAGTATTACCAAATACAGAAGCACAAAATCGCTTTTAACCTTAAAGAATAACGCTTCGGTGTAACATAAATAACTGAATGAATATTTGGTGGTTTTACGCGCGTGACGTATATATAAATATGAGTAAAATTATCTTATCACAGTGTTTATGTAAATCTACAGTAACAGTAGTGTTATATAAATTTTTGTTGGTGATTATTTTATTAATTAGTTAGTTAGTAACTATAATTTTCTTAGTGTGTTGTGTTTTAGTTTAGCAAATTAGTTATATAAATAATCGAATAAATACATTAAATTTTAAATTCGTTAAACTATCTTAAATTTTATTGCCGAAACTTCGTTTGTAAAATAATAGAATTATATCAAAACAGTTACTTGTTTCATTAGTGAAAAAATGTTATAAGTTCTAAAAAGGTTAATTCATTTTTAATAATTTGTCATATTAATTGCCTACCTGTGTTTAAAAATACGATATACGTTATAATACACGCTTAATTTTGGTTTAGAACTTAATAGTCTCATTGTTGGCGTAATTTGATTTCCAGCAAGTAATACATACATACGTCAAATAAACTTGTTAATGCAAACTCCCACTTTGTTTTTAAATATTCGTTCAAATACGATAAAATAAGTCTTTTTTGTGGTGCATTTTTATAAAACAATATACATATTATAGCTTGGCAAAAAAATCAATATGAACAATCCTGTTAATGTTTGTATTTGTTTTCGACGTTTAATTTGTAGAAATATGAGCAAAACAATTATTTATTTTGACAAATTTAAAATAAAAAAAAAAACGTCAACTATCCTAAAAAAACTGAAATAAAAATACGATAATAATACGCATGTTGGAGTTAACAAGTATGTTATTGAATTTAAAATAAAACAATAAATGTTTATCTTGTAAAGTAGTAATGGAATAACGATTCTATTTTACATAAAATAGATATTTCTGTGAACCTCAAAATGACCTAAACTATTCAAATGCATGTAGAATTTTAATCAAACTGCACAATGAATAATTAAACTAAAATGAAACAACAGTCAGTAATACATTGGGTGGGTTTGTGGTCAGAGGTCGGTGTTATTAATTAGAACAGGGATAGGCGACACATGATTGATGATGTAAGGGTTCACAAGGGAGCGTCGTCCTTTCGTCGTTATTCTACAAGGAAAACTTTTGTGTACTTCGTTATCAGAAAACGGAACCGCTAAAATGTAGATCGCTAAAAGAAATAAAAGGATAAAAGTAAAACTGTAATTCATTCATTTGCGTGGAGTAAATATAATAATCTTCGTCTTTAGAATGTTGAAATAAATAATTAAATGTTATACATTTTAATTTAAGATTAAAAAAAATCTTTTTAAAGTACGTGGAGGTCTTAATAGATATCGCAAATTTGCCCATGAAGTGATTTACTAACTGTATTTCTAAATTGCTTGTAATTTCAATTACAGACAATCTTTTTAATATAAAGTTGAATTTGTTAAAGATGATATGAAAGATTTTTACTTGGTTTGCGATTTCGACACTCAGAAGAAACTCTTTAAATCTAAAACAACCCCGCAATGCAGAAGGTATCGGAGACAAAATTCATAGCACAGCTGGGATTCAGCTTCCAGCAACAGAATACATCAACCTGGCAGAATGTAACATAGGTACCTCTAGTCAATACTACACTATTATGGAAAATGGTCTCCACATGCTGAAATATTGCATATTGCAAGGAAAATGGCGTAGGATCCTTTATAATCCAATTTCGTCCCCATTTCCCGTAAATACTGTCTGTAATGGAGTTTAAAGTAAATAAATTCCTGCAAATGCTGTTAGTATTATAGCAATTGGACTATATGTAACATTGTACTTAGTTTGAATAGAAGTGCGACTTTTATCTTGTGCAACTATGTAGATATTGTTAAACCCCTAAAGCTTTATAAGCTTATAACGGATATTACAATTTATTACGCTCTACTCCAAAAGGATTTAAAAAGTTAATAATAACCGTAAACAGCAATCATTCAAATAAGTAGTGGTAATGGCAAAAACTGTGTGCAAGAATATCAATTTTTTTTGTAAACGTTATGAATAAAAATTAAACATAAATGCACACATTTTAATTTAGTAGTATAAGAAATATTGGCGTACAATGTTATTACACTCATTCAATGAAAACTTTAAATGTTTGGTGGCACCCGTCAATATACACATGCTTCTTACAGTTTTTTTACCTCAACAGTCTAATTAGGAACTACAACAAAACTATTTTAGAATAGTTAATACTTTATTTCTGGATAATGTTTTTCATGAAAACCGTCAAAGTATATAAGAAAGTTTATAATGCCCAAATCATTACTTCCCTTGCCAATATGACAATTCTTGCTTATAAAGTAATCCTAGAATAATAATCAAATGGCTAGATTTACCTGTCGTGTCATCAAATTTACGAATATGTATGTAGTTAAGAACCTATACTATAAAATAACCACCCATCGAGATTCTATAGAAGACAATATTTTCCTGTCAGTATTAATTATGAATAATTATTATAGACAAACACCATATGTATCTAATACAAAACAATTTAAGAAAAATATTTCAATACGTCAATATCAACAATATAATAATATTATTTAACAGACTAACCAATAATCCATCTTATCCTCTTAAATACAAAGGAATAATTACATTTCAAACTAATCTACAGTTTCAACAAGCTGTATGCAACTATGAAGTGACTAATAATTTATGGACCTATAGAACAACTTATTTTTGTTGTACTCTCAATATGAGGTACATTTACAACCTTTTACAATACAAAGTAAGTATTTTTGCTAAGTCACTATTATTTATAATTTAAAAAAGTCAATTAAATAAATTCTACTTTTTCCTAAGTAAAATAAACATATAGATTTCCAGGACAGAGAAAAATAATAAGCAATAATGGAAATAATTGTAGTTATACACGAAAGTAAAAACAATAATAACACGTCAACATTTCCATAATTCTTAATTTATGAAATGATTCACAGACGGTTTTTTACGTAAGCACCTGAGACCCATCTCACAATAGAATAATATACATAAGCGAACCCATACTTAAGTGAAAAAATTCATCTATTTATCTATGCTTTTTGTAAATGTAAACTAGATTAGTACGCATGTATGCGCGTAACTAGGCATCCGCTCATGGTCAAGGCCAGGTGAATTTAAGTCTAATTACAGTATATGTAGTAGCATTTACACATTTGTTTATTGATACATTAATAAAATTACGTATACCAAATCGATAAAAAAACTGTCAGTTATATAAACACTTATATACGTACTACAGTACTGTTCATATTAGAAGCGGCATTTTTTGTTAAAACGAGTAAATAATATTCAATTTACAAGAATAGCAGCTCATTCTAAATAAATGCTTCAGAATTATCGAATTATAGGTTAATCATTACTTCGTAAACTCTTAAAAATGTATAAAAATATTTGCTCGATCCTACTCCAAATATAGCAAATTTAAATTTTTTAATTTTTCCATAAACGTGGTTATATACCGATCTAAGATAAGTTTTTAAATAGCTTTGTTTTAACTAAAAGTTTATAAAATGCCGCAAAAAAAAAGCAACAAGTTAAGACACTCGTGCATTTATAATTGATTTTCATCGAGAAAGTTTTTCAATACAGATTGCCAAAAAACAAAAGTTAATAAATCAACTGTGAATGACATGGTTTAAAAATAGTGTCGCACGGGAAGTATAGTAAGCTTCCGAGACGTTTTTAACCAAAGTACGAGTGCACAATGAGCAAATAAAGTTGCTGGATAAACGTAACAGAAGGTTTACTGCTTCCGAAGTTGTTTTTTAAAGTGTCAAAAGGAACAAAATATATTGCAAATAATGGATTCGCCACCACAAAGCCCTAATATTAATCCCATCAGTTATTGTAGGATGAACTGGATAAAAGAGTTCGTGAAGTATGACCTACTTCCAAAACCTATTTGTGAAATACAATAAAAAACCAATAGACTAATAAGCCTGTTGATTGTATGCTGAGAGTAGTAATACCCATCCTTAACACGTTGAATGCCGCCATATAGGTTTAAGTAAATGTGATAGGGTGCCAAATGTTTTTACCTGAGTTATAGTTAGTATATCAGTATAATATAAACTTTTGTACATCAATATTTGAATCTTATTTATTTTGCCGTGACAACGGCAGTATACATAGCACTCGGAACACTTTTTTCATACATACGCACTTGATACAAAAAGAAACCCTACTATTTTTTATTCAATTGTAATAACCAAATTCATAAATGGACCTTTTGCTAACATCAAGTGTGGTTGTTCATAGTGTTATTAACTCCAAAAAACAAAAAGCCTTACACCCATAAAATGTGTTGGCAAATTTTGGATCATTAGTGCGGTAAGCATTATTTATCTAATTGTATATCTAAAAGTCCATTCTTCAAGTTTTCGTGTAGAGTCAAATCATAAAATGTATAGCATCGCACCAACCTCGTTTTATAATGAGCATAAAAAGGAATCGGTGTCTGAAAGCGATAAAAGCGAAGATTTGAAACCAGATGAATCACTGATCCCGAATCTAGTGAATCAGGAGAAAGGACTGGTGCTGATTTTGATTTCCCAAATAAAGACGTCGTTGCAGCACCTACTAGATACGCATGGTTACTGGAAATTCGATAAATGCCTTCACGTTTACTGCGACAGATGCTTTTTCTGGTATAAGTAACTTTATTATAAAACATCGATCACCACTAAATTAAAAAAATCAAATCATTTGGTGGTGTAGTTATGTATATAAGTACAGTCAGGTATGCTTCTATAGAAATGTATTGGAGCAAAAAAAAGTTTTACCGGAACGCATTTGTTTTTGCCAAAACTCCTGGTGAAACGTTGGTTATAGATGAGAGTATAAACTCTGGCGAGGTCGGCTTGTATTCTGGTGTTTCGCACAGCACTCACATTGTTTTAGATCTTGCAGAACCCTATCTTGATAAAAAAAAAAGACTATTGTAACCGATAACTTTTATACGTCTACGGCATTGGCTAATAAGTTGTTGAGTCAGCAAACGCATCTTGTAAAGACACTTGGTAGTAATCGACTTGGAAATCCTTAGGACGTCACGACTGCAAAACTACGAAAAAATGACATTATAGGTAGAGAAAATTCAGGTATTATAGTCGCTAAATGGAAACATAAGAGCTAGCTTCTTATGTTGAGTACTAAACATGACTCATAAGTAGTTGTTACTGGTAAGAATTGTAATAGCAAAGATATTACAAAACTTAAAGTGGTTATCGATTACAACTAAGCTAAGCAAAGTATAGATTTGCCTGATCAAATGGCAAGTTATTTTACACCAATACACAAAACCATTCGTTGGTACCACCAAATAACATTTGAATTTTTTTGAGTATAACTGTTTTCAATGCTCTTATTTTATATAAAAGAAATATTCCAAAAATAGTGGATTTCCGAAAATCAATTTGCGAGTTCTTATGTGAAGGACTAGTTCCTTCTGACGTTACCGTATGTGTCGTAAATAAGCCATCAAAAGAACATCGTCTAAAAACCTATAATGTTAAAGATAGCAGAAATAGAATAATCAGAAAAAGATGCCCAGAATGCTATAGTGAGCTACAAAAAAAACAACGTAAAGCTGTAGTTGTAAAAAAACTAAAAAAGTAGGCACATTTTGCCAACTCTGTGAAAGCACTCTGTACGGATTTTTTCACTAAACTTCACTAAAACGTATATTTTTTGATTATTTGTTACTGAAACCCAAGTTAAAAATATAGGTTGAAATGTGTATGAGTACGGCCGCGGTGCACACTGCATGCAACTACGACATTACAATGTGCATCGCTGGCGGTACACAGGACAGTCAACGTATTAATCCTAAAAAAAGTTTTTTGACAAAAAAAAATATTATCTTTGTTCCTGTATAAATTTGGAAAATACCTATTAATTTTGTATTTTGTTATGTAATAATAATATGAGTAAACACTATAAAACAGGCTTTATTTTCTAATGCAATTTAATCACTATTTCCTATAATATTATAATTTTTTAATGTCTGAATTAATATGGACGGCAGTAGATACTGTTACATCTACAGACTAAAACGAAGATTAAAAAATTATGTCCCATTCTGCAGAGAAGGGTGTGATAATTGCCTGTACATATCTGGAAGGATTGCCCGGCCCACCCAGACCCTCTGTAGTTACGCCAGTGTATGCATGCGTAATGCTTTATTACTTACTTATACTTACATTTGCTTACATTTTTTCAGGGTAAATAGTAGATTTTTTTATTATAAAAAATCTATATTTATTAAAAACTGTTTATAATTAACACTAATATAAAAAATCGTTAACAGAATATTGAAAAGATGCTTGTAAAGCATTTTACGCACATCACCCACACGTTGTCGGTCTAATAGGTGGCTACTATTTTGAGGATGGACACTCAGATACACCGTTATTCTTTTCTTGTTCAGATATGGTTAAACAAGCAGGCCAGTGTAAGACTGCACTAAATATAGTGCTTAAGATAAGAATTCCAAATTTGTAATTGTCATTAACATAATACAAAAAAATTGTAATAATGATTTTCCTTATGAGTATAAATATTTTTTTCTAGTTTGAAATTTTTTCAGTCGTGATTTTGTGTATTAGTTGTTTTAAAAATGTTTCTTTTAATTGAAACTAAACTAAATAGCATTAACCATACATTTTTTTATACAAGATCCTAAAACGATATGTACATAAACTGACCAAATTGTTATATTTAGAAATTAAGATATTCTCTCAATGAATTATTTGTTTAAAATTTATTAAGTAATTAATTTCTATATCATAAATGTATAAATAATTGCCACGATTTTATTATAGTTATTATTATATGATAAAGTAATTGCAAGAACTTTGTAAGCTTCAGTAACGTTTTGCAATTTAATTAATTAGTAAAGTAATTAGCGTCTGGCGTTTGATTGATTACATTTCCGTAAAATTTTCGTAAATGCCTTAATTTCGTATAAAAATACAAGGATTAGGTTGTTTAGTTCAAAGGTCATCAACCCCAATTGCAAGAATTCTAGACAAATCAAATTCAAATGCTACTCGCGTGTAGGGAGATGGATTATCCTTGACACAATAATTACTGTCTGTTTTGTAGTTTAACTTGGAGCAAACTTTAGTAACTGCTTTGCTCGCCACTAGAAGTTTATATAAGCTGTACAGGATTTAAAAAGAACAAACTGAAATCAAACCCAACATTCCTGACTAGAACAAGGTTTGGCACTTTGCTATATATCAGATTCGTGTCACCACAAAACCACACATTTCAGGAAATTTTCTTAGTATGGCCAATTGGGTATAAGAGCGATGAAAAAGGCACTTTAGAATTCCAATTGAACACGATTGTTGGATGAACAGATAAAACTTTTATACTTGAAATTTAAAAATTTAAAATAAAACAAGTTTTATTCAATTTGCATCGCAAGCCTAAAATCCCAACGTAATAAAATATGTACATTCATTATAAATATTTTATTTGTAACAACAATAACACAAATTGAAACAGAAATGTAATATGGAAACTAATCGATGTGAATTTATTAAGACTTGGCAATAAAAAGTATTATTAATAAACGAAATTTTTATTTATACCAATAATTTAGATTTTAACCTAGAGAACACACAATAGCATATTAATTTCTTTTAACGTGATTATTTTTGTGTTTAATAACTGCAAATATATAGAACGAAGTGATGCTAGTAATTAGTAATTATATAGAAATTGAGTTGATTACAGTAAGCGATAAATCCTAATTTCTAAACGTCCCATTCGTTATCATATAGAGAAGTACATATTCTACTAAACACATAATATTAACATCATAAACAGTAATTAGTGTTACTGTAAGAGCAGATAAATATAATTATAGAAACATTCAACGCAGGGTGTTGCAATAATTTTAATTAAAATAGTAATAAATGGTTAAGTTTTAATTAACTATTTATTATATATAACAAACTTCGTGGTAGGATATACAGCACTTGTTAGTTTCTGTATTTTAACAATTTTAGTATGAAAACATATTGATAAAATGATCACAAAAACTTCAACCAATGCAAATACATAATATATAGCAATTTAAAACTGTAAATTTTAAATTTTAATTTACCTTGTTTTATGTTCTTTTGTAGTTTTACTAAAACAAAATCCTGCTTTACTAATATATAACATCAAATGTAATAATGTTGTTGAAAACAATAACATAAAAAGGTTTTAAATACAATTTAACTTGAAATTTAGTTCATTAGTTAAGCATGTATGTTTACCTCTACTATATAATTACTAACGTTTTATAACGTATGAATATGTTTTATTAAAAAAAAAAATATAAATGCATCGTAAAGTTCTTATTTATTAATGGATTATGTTTATTATTTATTTTAAAATAAAACAGCAGGGCTAATGCCGCTAACTCATTATAATTTAACAATTCATTATTACCGTGCGATTAGTTTAATCTCCCTTAAACTCCCAAGTTAGCTGTAATCCCTTTCTTTCATTTTTACACGACGTATTCCTAAGTGATAATATTATCCTGGTGGTTAGTGTTTTACAAGTAAATATAACAGTATACCCGATTCCATATTTATTGCTAATCTCAGTATCTACTTTAATGTTACTACAATAGAGTAACCTACATAAAAAGTAAACTTAAAACTACAATTATAAAAAAATACAGTTAAACTTCTATTTCAGTTTTAATTTAATAACAATTAAAAAAAAATTGAAAAGAACGCTTGCAAAAAATATTAGTAGTGACTGTTTTCAATTAAATTTTAACCTTGTAAATTAATATCTATTAAAAAACGAAAGCAGCATAAAAAGATTTCCTGCGTATACACTGAAAAAAAGATTGTACGTACTGTCAATGAACTTAATTCATTATAGATTGTTTTTACATTGATACGATAACAAATTAACTAGTACAATAGATAGATGATTATTGTTTAATAATTTTATACATCATCAAAATTAAGATAATAGAAAATCGAAGAAGAAATTCCTTAATTTAGTGAATATCTTCATTATTTCATTTACTTATTTCTGTTATTTCAATCAATAGCTTATATCGTACATTGTACATTATACGATTATATTTAGAAATTTATAACTGCAATACATTGCATTAATGCACAATAATTATTAAAGTAAAGTAAAGTAAAAAAATACACCTTAACACAAAAATGTTCATGATTAAGTACATTACAATAACGAATTTCTAGAAATATGTAAAAGCTATAAAACGGAATCACGGTGAATAAAAGCTTTATAATGACAATTAATGATATACCTAAAAGCATAACTCGATACATTAAATATAAATATTTTGTATCGACTGTGAAAACATTTATGCTAAGTATTTGAAATACCTGAACTATAATGGTACAAATCTAAAGAGCAAATTTGTCGTCGTGGTATAAGAAGTATGTATTAATTTTGTTTAATATTAATATCGATAAGCGGTGTGTATCTGACATAGATTCAATAAATTTGTTCATAGAATCAGTTAACATATACATTAATTCGATTGACAGACCTTTGATCAGATCTATTTGCAAATTTACTGTACAATATCTATTTAAAAATATATTTGAATTTTTAAAACAATGTAACAATGAAAAAGCAATTGTTGACTAATATTTCTGACAAATTCGGATTAGAAGTAACATTTAGTTCAAATTTTACTTACTGAGAGAATGTATATTGTTTAATGTTATGAGCTCGAAGATAAGTTGCAAACTGAAATGCTGGGGAAGTTTAACGAGAAAAAAAGAGATTTGAGAAAAACGATGCCGCAACTGCTGTTGCTATGGATTAAGTAGTGAATATCATTTTATTTTGGGAAACCTAAAATCGTGGTTTAATCAAAGACGCTACATCTTCCTGAACTTTTGTATAGAGTATAGAGTTTGCTATTCTGAGTAATTTTCTTAGTGACATTATAACCTACTGTGACGAGAAAGTTACTTTACCTAAAACGGAAATAGTTATTGCTCAACTGTCAAGATCTACTTAATTTTACAAAATCAAAACTACACTAAAATTAGGCTTCCAAGCAGGATTTAATTTAAAAAAGTCAAATTAAGATTCAAAAATTTTTATTCCACACACCTGATTATGTATAAATATTTTACTAAACATATGTACTAATTTATTAACACAAGGTACCTATCCTTGTTGTTTAAAAACAATGTATTAACGTTTCTTGATAGAACCGTACATCGGACGAAAATTACAGTTGTTGAGTCAATGTTATGTACATTGTATCTACATACCTTTATGGTTTAGTTTAGATCAAGCAATTTAAATCTATTAAAAAAAATTTTTTTTTCAGTTATTTTACGTAAATGTTAATAAAAAAATGTGAATTACAAAACTCATAATATAACAACATATTAGAAACAAAATAAGAAATTGTAAAACAAAAGTATTTCCACTGTTTTGTCTGGTACTTGTACCTATACATTGATTCGTAAACAGATAAGAATGTGCTTGATGTTGTTCAAGTGAAGATCGTTTTGTCAAAAACGATAAAAATTAGAAATCAAACAACATAACAAAAAAATGCAGAATAAATAGAATAAATCGAAGGCAGAACAAAAGTCTAGAAAAATGTTTTGAATTTTTACCGGTGTAAAGTTAGCCATAGATTTCAGCCATAAAAATTAATTTCCAGTATCACATCTTAAAAACGAATTAGAACTATTACAAAATGTTATATGCGAAGTAATAACATTCAGCTGAACTTTCATTGTTTATTATTTTGAAATGAATATTCACAACGTTTCGATTGCTGTGGTATCTGCAATCGTCATCAGCTGAATACTAACAAACTTAGAAACTACTGGAGCTTATATACTAAAGACATGTTCGATGAAACGTTCAAGCGTACAAAATCAATTTAGCGTAACAGATTAATTAACAAAATTGCTTAGTCAAGTTTAAGTTGTTTTAGAGGTTCGATAAGTGGTTTCCATATGTTGCTTATCTCGACACTTGGCTGGCTGAAAATTTCTTTGTTGTTGTTGATGAATGCCGCTTCTTTAAATTTCCGTTTGTACCAATGTTCCTCTCTGTGTATGGCAGCGTGGTAGAAGGAATAATGAAGCTCCTAGAATGTTGCCTCAAAAAACTCGTACTCTCAGGAGAAAGACAGATTCTTCACTCAAGACGAAGGACTACCAATGGGTTCATCTCTATCACCAGTAGTCGCCAACATATACATGAACTGGTTTGAATCCCAGGCCATAGAGAAATCAAAATTCAAACCAAAAACATGGCTTAGATATGTTGACGATACTTTCATAATTTGGAACCACAGTAATCGGCAACTAGACCTTTTTCTACAACATCTGAACAACATCAAACCATCCATCAAATTCACTATGGAAAAGGAAAAGGAGAACTCACTTCCTTTTTTAGACGTTCAAGTAACAAAGAACAAGAAAATTATGGAAACGACTGTCTACAGGAAACCAACACACACCGGTCGATATCTCAACTTTGAATCCAACCATTCCACATCTACGAAGAGGAGAGTAGTAAAATCTTTAATCGACAGAGCGTACAGGTTGTGCAACACAGAGAAAGGGCTACGAGAAGAAATCAAAAACATTAGAAAAGATCTAAGGCAGAGTGGTTATCCAGAAAAGATTGTAGGAGAGCTTTTACAGAAAAAGCAATTCAACACCATGGGACAACCTAAAACAGAAGAACTGCCCAATTCACTGCTGAGCATCCCATATGTCAAAGGTTTATCAGAATCAATAAAACGTATAGGGAAAAGCTACAACTTAAATACAGTGTTCAAATCATCGACCACCATTAGGAGGATAATTTCCAACACAAAGCCACAAACAAGTCGAGATTCCCAAAACTGTATTTACCAAGTTCCATGTGAATGTGGCAAATCATACGTGGGGGAAACCAAAAGACCACTTGACATCAGACTGAAAGAACATCAGACGCACACACAGAGAGGAGAGACTTCTAAGTCCGGCATCGCGCAACATTCGTGGAATAACCAACATCGAATGAAATGGTCGGAAGCAAAAATCATACACAGAGAGGAACATTGGTACAAACGGAAATTTAAAGAAGCGGCATTCATCAACAACAACAAAGAAATTTTCAGCCAGCCAAGTGTCGAGATAAGCAACATATGGAAACCACTTATCAAACCTCTAAAACAACTTAAACTTGACTAAGTAATTTTGTTAATTAATCTGTTACGCTAAATTGATTTTGTACGCTTGAACGCTTCATCGAACATGTCTTTAGTATATAAGCTCCAGTAGTTTCTAAGTTTGTTAGTATTCACCTGATGACGATTGCAGATACCACAGCAATCGAAACGTTGTGTATATTCATTTCAAAATAATAAACAATGAAAGTTCAGCAGAATGTTATTACTTCGCATCAAGCAACATTGTTTAATACATTCAAACAAAATGTTATATCTTTCAATATTGTTACTAAATAATAAAAACAATCAATATTTATCAATATTTAAAAAAAATTTTTTTTGTAACAACTCTTACAGATAAAATTATTTGCTGCATTAACGCTTATTTTTCGCAATGACGTGTAATTCTGATTTTTCTGCAAATTTACATAGGTATATAATAAGCATTAATAAACAACATATCAAAAAATTAGGATGTAGTTATTTCTATATTTAAAAATAATTCGATTCAAAGTTGGGCTTGCGCGCCACAATGCTGAATGCTAACGACACCTAATTGAAGTCGTTTTTTTTCAATGACGTGCAATTCTGATTTTTCTGCAAATTGACATACGTATATAATCAGCATCAATAAACAACATATCAAAAAATTAGGATGTAGTTATTTCTTTAATTAAAAATAATTCGATTCAAAGTTAGGCTTGCGCGTCACGATGCTGAATGCTAATTTTTTGATATGTTGTTTAATAATGCTTATTATATATGTATGTAAATTTGCAGAAAAATCAGAATTGCACGTCATTGCGACAAAACGGCTTTAATTAAGTGTCGTTAGCATTCAGCAAATTTGAATCGAATTATTTCTAATTATAGAAATAACTACATCCTAATTTTTTGATATGTTGTTTATTAATGCTTATTCTATACGTATGTAAATTTGCAGAAAAATCAGAATTACACGTCATTGCGAAAAATAAGCGTTAATGCAGAAAATAATTTTATCTGTAAGAGTTGTTACAAATTTTTGTTTTTAAATATTGATACATATTTATTGTTTTTATTATTTAGTAACAATATTAAAAGATATAACACTTTGTAATAGTTCTAATTCGTTTTTAAGATGTGATACTGGAAATCAATTTTTATGGCTGAAACCTATGGCTAACTTCACACCGGTTGAATTTTTAGGTTAACAGGAAACTGACTGATAAAAACCACGATGCTAAATCGTTTGCTCGCGCAAACATTACTCTTCCACCTCCGCAACTCGCAGGAGTATAAACCGTACATCGAATTATTCTTTCAACTAATGACGAGGCATAAATGATATATTGGCAGTTTTAAAAAAATCGTTTCTTTTTTCATAAGCTATACCTCTTTAAAAATTAAAAACTGTTTAAATTTTAAATATATATAAATTTACTAAAAATCAAAAAGTTTCAACAATCTAACTAAAAAATAAAAAAATTAGAAAGATCAAACTTGCGAATGGGACAAAAATTGGACGGCGGCAATTCTAGTGTTAAAAAATTGTAAACGCTATACTTCGCGTTATAGAAAAAGATAAACGTATTACTAGCTAGATGCTTAGTTGAAGCACAAAATAAACTAAAACAATTTTTAAATTCCGTTCAATATTCTCTGTAATCTATTTTACGATTCATACATAATTTTTTTCATTTATTCATTACAATTTTGTCTATTTTGCTATTTGTAAAAAATCAATGTTTCAACGATACATAAATATTTATCAGTTTTGGTCTAAATCTATTTAACTTGCAGCTAATGTGCTTTTTTGCATTCAATGGTAAATTATAAGAAAACAATACCAACATATAGACAACCTCCTTCAAAGATTAGATTCTATACATATTAAAATAACCGGTCTGACTTCAATGTAAAATAAATTCTTGCTATATCGGTATGTCAAATTTTGGTGTGTACTTATTTTTATTTTTCTGTTATGTAAAATTTGGAACCTACTAATTATTTCGCGTCATCGATCAATAAATGGTATAACCAAATACAGAAATACCAAATTTTACAAAAAACTTAATTCAATTAATGAAATGATGTTGATGCTAAAATTACAACAAATAAGTACATACAACGTAGATCTAATATAAAAACTATATAAAAAAATATATATGTTAACATTAAATACAAAAAAAAATCAAACTTAACAATATTGTAACTGAAGAATCAATATTATTAAGCTATTATATAAACGAAATATATGACTTTAATAATAAAAATTGATTGTCCAAAGTAAAACAGTATGAATATCATCAAATATCAATGTCGTCTTTATAAAAAGTCGAGTTGCAATTGGAAAACACGCTAGATTTTATAATACTCCAATGAACAAAACGGATATTGCAAACATGTTTTTGCTATTACCAAAAGTAGTTTTCGAAATAGCGGCAACTAAAATATTATTTGAAATTTTATTAAAAGTAGTTTCGATCGAAAACCATAAGAATTTGTTAGAAGCTACTTTGTACTCGATAAATGTAATTTGAGTTTGAAAGTTAAAATTGATTTTAAATGTTGATATAAAGATTTGAAAATTATTTTACTGCTGAATCGACTCTATCACCGTGCGAGAAACCAAATTAGAAAATATGTTTAGCAACTCGGCTAGTGAATAATAGAAGTTAATTATATCGGAATTGAAAACGTTAATAATTGCACATATAAAATATGTCAGTAATGAATAAACTAATATTACACAGCATTATTGCAAAAGTCAATTCATTTATAATTTAAATTTAATGCATATATGCATACTGTACTACCATATCATTTGTTATAATAATGACCTGCTAAAGCATAAACTTCTATACAATTTTCAATGTATGAATTATTAATTCTCTTTGTAGATGCGTACAGAAAGATTGCAATTTTTATTTACATTCATAATATAACCAAACCTATTAGCTAATTTTGATAACGCGGAAAAAAAATTGTAAATCAATATTTTTATAAGTTGGGTGTTTAAACCTATTTTAAAACATAGTCAACTGACTTCTAATAATGGTATTTTTGTTTTCTCTTTTAAAGAACTAAACTTTTTAGTACTTTTAACCGTTGTAGATTTTATTTTAATTCTTTTGCTAAATGACTTCCGATTAGTAATTCAATTACTCGTTTGTTTGATTTGATTAAACAATATGCTCTTTTCTTGGTACTTTTAGTATTAAGTATAATATTACTTACAATAGCAACCCTATCTTGTTCGACAGTATTTTGTAACACCCTCAAAACAAAAATGCAATTGTATCATATATCAGAAACCATTTTATTCATGAGTTTTTTATGTAACGACAAAAAACCTTGTCTTTAAATTTTCCGCATTACATACAATAACATACATATATGTATATGTACATATATGTTCGGGGTGACAAGACTTGCATGACGCAATTGTAAATTTTTTAAATAAAAACAAGTGCCAATGTTTTATATGTGTTTACTAATTACTAAGTCGCTTTGTTTCTATCATATAAAAATTTTGCAGTTCAGTAATAAAAATTAACTAAATATTATCGGTAAATGTGCATAACTGTCGTTTCTGCCACGTGTGTAAGTTTTCTTGTCCCTTTATTAGTTATCTGTATTAAATGTGTCTCACAAGTACAATAAGTTTATAACAAAGTTTGTAAAAAATGGTACCATGCCCACTTTGATATAAAATTAGGCGATCAGGATAATTCGTGAGTACCACAGCAATATGCCAAACATGTGTTGAATATCTTAGAAAATACAGTAACGGAAATTTGTGTGCTTGCTATTTGCTATTTCTATGGTGTGGCGCGAGCCAGTAATCCATGCTGAATGTTACTTTTTTCCCGACATTCTTGGACAAATGAGCAAAGAACAGAGAGAGGTTCCATCCTCCCATCAGAACATAAAAAAAATAATAAAACGGAGATACCAAAGAAGGTAAAATACAAACATGATGGCCGACTACTGTTAGTGTTTTATAAGAGACAGTTCTGGGTTTGTGCATAAAAAACCATTAAACGGTCTTTTCAAAGAAAAACAATAAATGTTTGACTAATACGTTTAAATTTTGGTAAATACTATTAAGGCGATTCTTTCTTTATTGTACAAATCCAAATCATACTCTGGTCCGTAAAGAAAACATTCACTTTGTCAACGTAAACCCACATCTCTAGTGAAATAAAGGCCAAAGAATCTGCTGTAGGTTACACGACAAAGACGGAAGATAAGCGAGACAGCATTTATACGTTGCGCTTTGAGAAAATAAGGGATACTTTCAAAGTGATATTGCCGACATAAAACGCAATACTCGTCTTAGTACTGATGCAGATTTGTTCATAAAGGTTAAATGTAAGTCGCTTGATTATTTTTATTTAATAATTTTAACGGAAGACATTGAAAATAAATGTGAATTTTAATGTGTTTTTGTCGTATTTTCGTGATTTTTTGTAGAAATAACTATCACTTTTGTGGCCAAGTCAAGCAATTAGCGACCTTCAGTTATACTTAGCATACATGTGTTTTTTCCCATTAGATTTAGTGATTTGGTTTTGCTGTAAAGTCTATCAAAAAATGGGGATAATTCTGCCTGATGTTACATAGGAAAGAATCCCCTTAAGTCATTGTGTATTTTTTACTTTCCTGTAAGGAAAGTATAGCAATCGCAATTTTTTTGCACTATTTTACGTATCAAGGTCCCTTGAATCAGAAAAATGTATTTCTGAAAAAAAAAATTTGGGTGTCTGTGTGCGATGTACCCACGATAACTCTCGAATTAAAAGTCCTAGTAACTTGAAATTTGGTATAGAACTGGCTTTTCATATCCTTTCGGTGCTATAAAAAGATGGCTCTGATAAAGAAACCGGAAGTGAGGGTATCCGCCATTTTTAACAGTTTTTTTTATATAATTTTGCACGTATGCAAATTATTTGAATTTTTTTTACGGTTTCTCATAGAGATAATTCTTTCTAACAATTTATTTAAATAAAAAAAATTTCTAACATTAACAGTTTATTATATATTTGATTCATAATTTAAAATAAATTCGAAATATTATCTAGGTTCGAATGCTACCTGCGACGATTTTTTTAGACAAAAAATTGATTTACTAAAGGAAAAAGCAATATTAAAGCGCACAAATATAAGGGTTCGCCGATATGACAACATAACTTCAATTTACCATATTTCGGTTACATCTTAATGCAATCGAGGAGAAATATTTCAAAACATTTATAGCATGCCAGGAAGTCAATACAAACCTGTATATATACTAATGTGTAACACTTTTACAATTATTTCTTTTAAGCAAATAAAATTATAAACCTAAGTTTTCTGAATTCTCTATAATCTTTTGATTTGGATGTTTTTCTTCAATTTGAAAATAAATGTAGAAATGTTACTCTTTAGTCGCTCTCAAGACCGATTGTAAATATTGTAATTAGACAATTTAGTTATACTAAAAAGTTCAATAATTTTACTCATATTAAAGCAGTATTTAGTTATTTTGTTTCGTAATTTTGTAATGTTAGTTGGTATTGAAGCGTCGATAATAATTATCGATACGGCGATTTGCGTATTTTCCATTATTTTGTTCCGAAGTAACGTTCAACAACCCACGTTGTGTTTTGGTAAAAGCCGTCTTAACTTGAGGGGTAGGTTTTACTTATTATGAATCGATAATTACTAAAAATTATTAAAATTATAGCTCTAATTGGAATCTCATCAACTTATTAGTTTAAAGGATCAAATTGAAATTGGTTACATTGGTGGATGCGAGTAGATGGAATAAAATAAAAATTTAATCGTACTGTCTGAAATCATAGAAATGTTGGTTGGAACTCGGAATACTAGAAACATTGTAAATGAAAAGAAAATTTCTATTGTAACTGTGTCGTAAAACTAAGTAGATAATTAGTAAAATACGCAATAATTGTAGATATCCATTTCATTCGTTTTCGTTGTGTTGATAAATATGTTAACTCAAGTTAAATTAGTAAAATACGTATTAATTGTAAATATCCATTTTCTTTCGTTTTCGTTTATGATGATAAAATGTATTATCAAAAATTTTACAAATTATTTTATTTAATTTAATTTACACATTAAATTCTTGTCAAGGTCGGCATAGATATTTAAGGGAACTAAACTTAAATTTCTCTTTATAAGTTATCTGTTGTAAACTATACGTTGAAGATTTGAATTTTATAATTTAAATGTTATGCGCTTCGGAAAACTTTCGAACGAAATCAATGTACATTGACTGATTAGAAAGATAAAAAACAAAACTTTTATCTCAGATCGTCTTCAGTACTTGTGACATCACTATAACTTAAATGTTCTTTTATGCTATTGTTATACTTAAATTGCCACGTTTTTTGTTTAACTATTTACAGTGGAGTTATATCTAAATTGTCCGTTCATTTAAGAATTTAATTTTATTTGTTTAATAAAATTTTGAAATCGGCAGTAGTCTTTATAGGTGTAACTCACCTATACCAAAAGAAAAGATCCTAATTGTTCTTACTGTTTTATATTTACCTGTTTTAAATTTATCAAAATTAAATTGATACATTTGAGCAATCAATGTAATTGTAGTAGATTGTTTTCTTGTTAACATTGTAATCTTATCAATTTTTCTTATTAAGAATAAAGTTATAAATTGTGTTACATGTGGATATACCTAATAGAAAATAATCTAAATCATATTTAAAATCACAAGATGTATATAGTCATTATCACCTATCAAAATGCAAACCCCTAGCGAAAAAACTGTGTTACGTTTCAGCAACAATTTACCGCCTGTAGAACGTGTTAGGCAGTGGCGGCTCATGATGTTGAGCTTAATGTGGGTTACATTTTTTGCAAAATGCTTGTAAGTAATGTGAACGTTTTTAGATATCATTATAGCAAAGTTTTATCGGCTTCATCGTAATAAAACAATTGTAACGTTTTTATTAAATTGTTTAGTTCAAATTTAGTCAGTTATCAGCGTTTGTCAGTTGAGAAGGTTGAATCCTTAAATTTTTCTAAACTAGCAACGATTCTAAATATCGGTATTGCCACGTTTAACTTTATTTTTTAGTTTGATTTACTGTTTTTAGGAATCAGTCTTTATTTGTCAGTTTTTTTATAGCTATTTTAAAACAGTCATTAGATTTCTTTTTTTTTTAATTAAGACTTGTTCGTTTTGGTGGTTTTCAAATTATTGATTTAGAAATAAAAATCCGACAACGTTGTTTTATTTGACGCAACTTCAATTTAAGCAATTACCTGTTTTTGAAAATTTTAACTTGGACCTTATGTTTATAATGCAAATATGATCTAAATCATTACAGTTATCTCCCATTAAGAGATTATTAGTTATATCTGTTACACCCTGTATATAGAACTCATCTGGGCGGTATTTTCGGTGTTCACTGAATTAAAACTACCAAAACTGCGTTTGAATTCATATTGACAAATTATACGACGGCATATTTGGATTTTATAAGAACTAATTTTTCATTTAAGTTTAAGCAATAAAATACACAAACAAAATAAACTTGTTTACAAATGTCATTCGTCTAGATTATGTCAATTATTTTTCCGATTCGTCTTACAAACATTTGCCGGTTTTATCGTAAACGAATCAAATGTTATTCAAAGATGTTATTTGTATTTTGCTTCAGTTTCGTTCCGTACACTTTTTCTAACATCTGTGCTTTTGTCGTTTCATTTGTTATTAACAAGTTTTTGTTAAGACTATTTTATATCAAATCTAAGAGTATTATTATAAGTAAACTTATTTTTATATTTACTGTTTTATTTTAGTGTATACAATGGCTACAAATAAAGTTATTCACATTCAAAGACGTGAAATTATTTACAATGTCTACAAATTCAAGGAAAAGGAACAAGGACAGCTTTAATTACCTTTACCTGCTACAGGAGTTGGATTAAGTACGGTGAAGAGAATTATAAAAAAAAGCGGATCAAACAGCCGGAGACAGTAAATTTTCTTCACCAAGAAAAAACTATTAACTAACGAAACCCAAAATCATCAGTAAAAAAATTGCATAAAATAGGTTTTCGTAAAAAAAAAGCAGAAAGCATGCAACTGAAAAGTTTGAAATTCGAACTTCAAATTTTACGAAAGTTACAGAAGTGCAAAGAAGAAGGTAGAAACATTATGTATAGTGATGAAACTTACCTTTATAGCTCACATACAGTGCCTAAAAGTTGGGACGACAATAGTCAGAAATGCTTAAAATCACCGGTGACCAAAAGACAACGTTTTATAATTCTACATGCTAGAGGCAAGAAAAGTTTTGTAAGAAATTCTTTGTTAAACTATACTTAAAACCGGAGACTATCATGACGACATGAACCACAAAAACTTTGTAAAATGGTTAAAAGAAAAGTTTCTTCCGAATGTTGACAAAAAATCTTAGCACAATGTTACAGTCGAGTCAAATCAAACATTTACGTGGAAGAAAGATGCTAATTGCATTTGAAATACAGCAAACTAAAACTAAGTCGTATGCTAAAATTAAAAAAATTAACCAAGCAATAAAATGTATGTTGTCGATAAACTCTTAGCAGATCATGGCCATTCGGTACTAAGACTTCCACCATACCATCCAGAACTTAACCCAATTGAGAAAATATGGGCATTAGTGAAGAATCATGTGGCTGTACACAACACCAAATCTAAATTGAATGATGTATGGAAACTGGTAGTAGATAAATTCAAGGAAATTGGCATAACAGAATGGCAAAGTGTTTGTGCTCATGTTGATCAAGTGGAGGCTAATTACATCGAACAGGAATTAATATGTGATTACTTATTATTAACATAGGTGACGATTAAGATAAAGATAAAACAGATTATTTTTCTTCGAGCAATGATTAATTAATTTTATTAAAATTGTACATTACGTGGAACACTAATATTAGTCCTACTTATTATAAACTGCTATATTTATATCAAAAACATTTTATCGCTTTTTGTAATTTATACTATTTAAATTTTGATAAAAATTAAATTGAGATCACAAAAAATTATGTTATTCATGCTTCATTACAGTTTAACTTAGGACCATTATTATTTCATATGTATGTAAAAATACATATATATTTGTAATAACAAAATCTAGAAAATAATCTGTGCAAAATCTTACATACGGATAACAGTGTCTTTCAAGTATTTACATTGCGTATACAACAAACCGAAAACAAGTCAGTAACCGTGCAATCTTAACTTAAACCTCCCTAGCAGACTCGTGTATAAAAAATCTATATATATAACTGTAATAAAATGCATAATTACAAGTGCTATAAGAACACAATAACACTTAATTTGCAAATACACAAATTCTGCGTATTTATACTGCTTTTCAATACACCCAAAATCATAGCCTTTAGTGGTTAATCAAATTAACTGTTAACATGTCAATAAATCACGATAATCACACATTGGAAACATACTTAATATTCGTGCTTAGTATCTTAAAAGACTCTAAAACAATTATAAGTAATAAACAACTTAAAACTTTCTACATGAACCTGTACCTTCGCAAATAAAATTTTATAAAATTACATTCTATGGCGATGAAACTGACTTCACACGCTTTTACTTGGAATGTTGATCGTTTAAATACTGAAAACAATTAGAATTGATTTAATTTAAACATTCAATGTATAAATACCTATGTGATTACTTTTAAATTCTTAGTACACATTTAAAAAAAAATTTAATTTTGAACAAAGAATTGTTGATACATAATCATCCTAAACTTAAAAATTAGCAAATAATACCCATTTAAACTTTTAATGTCAAATGTTAACAAAACCTACATGACAAAAAATTTGACATACTTTAGTGTGCAGCAAAAAAACACCAAATGTATAATATTGTTTGAGATTACACAAACAATTTAGAAACAATGAAGCTACATTATTTAGAAAACAAGTAGCATGATGAACAAACTAAAATGTGATAGCGTACTTTAAAGTATTTCAAAAAACAATGTCATACGAAATAATGATAATGTGTCTCTATTGAAATAAATGTTCAAAAGCATTGCCTTCTTCCTCAATACGTTTTTGAGCTCACCCGATAACAATTCTTGTTACTTTGAGAAGAATTCTTCCATCAATGTTATGTAAAGTATTTGTATCTGAGTTCTTTAACTCATCCATATTTTGATACGGTTGTTTATAGATCTTATCTTTCACAAATCACCAAAGATAAAAATCTAGAGGCATTATATCTAGCGACCGTGCACGCAAACCAATTGGCCTGTTTCACATGTGGGTAAGCAATCAACGGAATGTTCTCTAGAAAATTCCCGAAATAGAAAACGGGATCGACAATTTGCGAACTTATTAAACCGCACCAAACATTTAAGCTAAAGCAGTGTTAAGAATTACGTAGGTTCGTTATAAGAGGATTTACTCTGCTCCAGTAATGTTGAATGTGTTTGTTGCACATACCTGAAGTGGAAAATTTAGATTGGCCAGATTTTATTTGTTGCACGTACCTACCTGAATTTTAAAAATTAGATTTGTCAGAGCATAAAATAAATTTGAAGTTATCTCGACGTTGATTACAAAAATTTAGTAACCAGTTACAAAAATACTGTTCTTACTGCACTCTTTTCAGTCTATAGGAATAGAGTTTATGTTTTTGCAGAATCGTTTGAATTGTGCTCTTTTTCACATATAACTCGACAGTAGCGTCTCTAATCAAATTTCCAGGGATTATTTCAAAATAAGCCAGCACGTTCGTTAAAAACTCTTACAAACAAAAATATTAAAAAACAACTATTGACGGGTCTAATTTATAACTCCAACGTCTCATCTATAGCCTTCTTGAGTTTAAGTTATTTGTTTGTGCTCTATGCACAATTTTTCACCAATTCCAAAATTACCCTTATATCATTAAATGACTAACATTATTTTCCAAAAATAAAACGTAAAGCTGCAAAAATACTAACAGAAATCAAGTAGATTCCCTAATATTTTCAGTTTTTGTTTTTTTTTCGTTTTTCGAGATTAAATAAAATAAATTGTATAAAAAATAGATGGTTAAAACTTTTCTCGTAGATGAAAGATTTCATTCTTATTTATATAAAAGAAAACTTTTACTTAAGAGTTGTAGCTATTAAAACACTGCACATTTCTTAATATTACGGCGTAAAGACGTTTTATTCAAACCTCTATATCATAAGTTAATTTAAAACTATATTAAAAACTATCATATTTTTACCATTGTTTAAAGAAGGTATTATAAAACTCCAGTTAAAGTTACGATAGCAGATCGTAAATTTTCATATAAAGTTTACCCAAGTCAAATACAGCTTAAAATTCATTTATGTTGAAGGAAAAAGGTATAAAAAAGATTAAATTAAAGTTGAAGATTTATTTCAGACTCTAATATAAAATAGAATTTAAAAAAAAAACAAGAAAATGAATAATAAATTCAAAGCACGTTCTTTGCACAGCAGAAATAATTTCTAAAATTAAGAAAATAACAGAATGAATTACTGTATCTAGAGAATTAGCGTCATTTGAAGTTACTCAAAGCGAATGCAGATTAGAACTATGCAAATAGAGGCATTAGCTTCTATTCTACTATAATGAGAGACAGAAGTTATCTAGTGTTATGATAGATGGCGTACTGAAACCTTTCTAATTTGTTATCTTCGACTTTGCAACTTCTACCATATTACCTGCTTTCTCATTTAATTATATGCTTCAGCTCGTGCTAACTTTTATACTTTAAAGTGGTTACGAGCTTCTGTTATAAAAAATTAATTTCAACCTTCCATTTACTAAATGCATTTGATGTCTTCTCATTATTTACATAAACTTGGATATTGTATATTTCGAAAAATACTTAAGAAGCTAATAAACATTAAAGCGCCCTAATACAAATCATAATATTCTTTAAAAACGCATTTTAAATAAATTATTAAGTAATTACATACATAAATCAATTACAAATGTATATTGTATGTTTTAAAAACTATTTCAAAATTGACAGTATTAGTTACTTTAAAAACAAATAAACTTTTTTGTTGGTTGTTTGATTCTAATTAAAAAAATAATATACGAAAATACAGTAATAAAAAATATTGTTAGAATGTTGTGCAATGTTTCAATTCAAATCTGTTAAGTTAGAAGGTAGATACATAGTTATTTAAAATTTAGGCGTTAGTCCTTTAGAGAGTTCCATCTAACAGATGATCTACGCAACTCAATTCCTGCATTAGCACAATCCTCAATACACTAAGGTAATAACTGTTAACCCTAATTAAGTCTTAATTACATTAACATTGTTAGTTAACCATTTCTTAAACTTTGGAATTAAACTTGCAACATAAATTCCTTAATATTATCTAAGTGGAATTTCAAAATTCCGGTATTTAATAGTAGGAATTACTTATGGCGGTACTCGATCAATTCGTATTTTTGTATAGAAATGCGACACACTAATGGCATTAGCATCCGGGCAGAAGCCCATAAAGTCGATCCGCGATAAATCCTACTCACAAATTGAAAACCTCCCAAACTACTCGGATACGAACGAGACTTGCATAAGCTAAGGCACCCATTAAAAGGAAACGTCACGCACTACGCACTTCGAATTCAGGATACACTTAATTTAATGGTCCTTATGCAGAATTAGAAGATGTGATAATTCCACAGACATTTCACACATTTCGCGCAAAAAGCGATTTGAATTTAAGAGCATCGATGAAAACTTAATCGTAGAACTTTTCTGTAATCAATTTACTCAAGTAATTTATTTCAAGTTAATATGTTAGTACTCTAATTTCATTTTTTACAACTGCAAGTAAAAAGCGTGTTTACGGAAATAACATAACAGATTAAACTGTCACACTATAAAAGACATTTTAGGCAATCTTTATTACGGTAATAAAAGCACAAAAAGCTTTATGTCTCAACATGCATTAAGTACACCTCTTTATTTTGCCATTTCATAAAAGTTTGTATTGTAAAATGTAAAAATACGTTACTTAATTCTAACGTAGGAAGATGCAAAAATAAGTATCAATTACTTCAGTAAGTAGCTAAATAATATAAACTAAAACGATAATATTACACAGAATACTATGTATTCTAAATTAAATATGAGGTGCGCTGCTAAAGTAAAAGTATTTTTATTTGGTCCAGAGAAAGATACCAACGTACTTTATACATCTATAATTCGTTGAAAGTTCGTTATACATCAAAATTATGTACATAACTAAAAAATAAATTATGATTAAAAAAACATTTTATTTTGATTAAAAAAACATTATAAAAATGTTTAGTTTACTAGGGCGGTTAAAACGAAACACGACAAAATTAAAATGCGCATACAAAACACGATTGAAATTTAATACTAATTGCAACTGTTACATAGAACATTATTATTTCTAGTTTACAAAGGCGACCATTTAGTATGTTTCTGTAAATTCTAAATCTAATGTAAAAAAAAATAATATATAAGCATTATATTAAAAACTTATTACTTTTAAACACGATTGTAGCTTTAACTTAATTGTAAATATGTGTATTGCATTTGTTCGTATGAAGACATCCACAAATTTTAGTATAAATTATTGTACAAAATGGTATCATTCACTTAGAATATGTAGTGTGTCTATTTAGTTTTATAGATACTATGCATAATATATCTAAACAGACTAGGATTGTGTTAAATAACACTAAGCTTTTTTTTGTAAATTGGCAACCGCACAATATACGCAAGTTTTATTTGTGTAAAAACAATTACTTTAAAGCTCTGTCAAGTCTATCGTTTTCCATCTATTTATGTATTAATATTATACTTCATTCATTCTCAAGTGCTCCTACTAATAATATATTAAACGTCTCTTACAATGAACGCATGTTGTACAAAAAGATTCCCAATACCTGCCAACCTGTTATCCTTTGTTTAATATTAAACAATAACGTGATATGAATAATTATTTTTACTGTATTCATTTTTATCGAGAGCGACAGATTTCTCATAAATATTTTATGTCAGAGTAGAAATACATTAATGCACATACATTTTGATCTGAATACCCACCCATGGCTCACACACGCTGTCCGAACAATTTATCCTGACATAGCATTTTGGGATTTTATTACACTCGTACAAAGTTTTCCATCCGTTTGTACGGCACATTGACCCAAGGTCCATTTGAATATATTTACATGCCAAAGCTGTTGCAATTGTATGATTCAGCACCTACTCTTTCATAAAATATATCAATATCATAACATTCAAAATTTAATTTTACAGCAGAAAGAAAAAAACAAAGTCATTTAAAGACAATTTAGTTTGTTTTAAATAAAACAGATTAAATATAAAATCGAAATAATTACTAGAACCTTTCATTAAATTGAATTTATCAATCAAAAATGGCCTAAGCTTAGGTAACCAATAATGAAAACCGCAATACCTAAAAGTTAATAATCACATTGAATGATTATAAGAACGTTTTTGACACAAATTAAGTAGTTACGATTAAAATCAACGTATTGGTAAAACATTCAACACAACTAGCGAAAATAAATTCTCAAATGTTATGTCTATACAGTCGAAGTAGACTGTAGTTATTACCGTCTGAAATGTAAGAACGCTGAAGTATTCAATATTTTATAAAATTAATTTGTCTTGTAAATAAATATTTGCCATCTGACTTTATGCCAAATTAATTTTTCATTAATGATTTTTACAAGATATAAGAATAATAATAAATAATTTAGAATAAATTAATACTTCAGATAACTTTTGAATGTAGAGCCCTATAATCTTTTATTAGACAATTTCCTGTTACCTAAATTAACATTTTGGACCAAATTATTGTAGACTATCCGAAATTCAAGCGTTTCATTACACGAAACTAGTAATTTGTAAACAAATTGTACTAACCTATATTTCACATAATAAACTTTAAGCAGACTAAGAAACGCTTGTATTCAAAATTGTTTTTAAGCTAACGATATAAGAAATGATAAATTACAGTAAAGTTGTTTTCTCAATAATAACTAATTATTTTTTTCAAAAAAATATCTTTGCTTAAATAATACATTTATTTTATTATTTTACTTCATCATATTGGTATAGATTATAATAAAAAATATAATATGCGTTACATGAACATGTGGCATAGTAAGGAACCATTTGAAAAACGTACTGAACGTACCAGTGAATACGTATAGTGTTTGGTAAATAAATTGCATAACCACAATTAAACACATCAGCTAAAAAATGAGTTGTGAGAACAGCAATAACATACGATATCTCTATAAAAAGTAAATAAATATATCGATTATTAAAAATGTAAGTTAAAGGCACTAAATCTCAACGTTCAATCTATAAGTGTGAAAAATGCTTTCCTTGGCCTGCACTAACTTAAATCCATTCATATAAGAACCAATTGCTTCCAATCGACTCAAAGCGGCCTGCAGTAAATAACGCAGACTAACAACGATCCTCCAATTCAAAAAGATTTATTCGAATGCTAGAATTTAGTACCCCTGTTGTATAAAATATAAAATCCAAGAAGAAATCGCATTCTTATCAAAGTGTTAAAATTTTTATATTCAAATTTATACCGCTGGAAATATGACCAATATAAAATCGACCCAAGACTTATATGCCGATTAAGGTTTAAGACTGGCATTAACGGAGCATTTATAGATTTCTACGTGCTATCAAAGATTCTTTATTAGTTTAAAACGGCAAGCTTAACATTTTAAAAACCATTTTAATACAATAGTGTTCCGTTAAAAGCGTAATATTAACGCTGCAACAGCCCGATTGTTCATTTTATACAAATGAATATGTGCTACATCAGCTTGACAGACCCATTTGTCCTGGTGACAGACACATAGAGAATTACTAGAATTTAATTATGGTCATCTGTTTTAAACTATAATAATAGTTACATTTGTACAATTGTATTTTTTAAATACTTTTTATAACAAAACAACAAATTTATTATAAAAATTCAATAGAAATACGTAAATAGCAAAAAAATCCCAATAGAATAAAATCTTGTTAAAGTAAACGGATACAATTTAAATAAAAAAGGATATTCATGTGTTCTTGTGAAAAAAGTAAAATACGAATACATTTGCCTATTCATTTCCCTCACGATGATACTTCACTGTGGTGCGTATTGTTTTAAAGGCTTAAAGTGGTCCTTGATTGAAGTGCGTTGAAAAGGATTCTCTTGAGAAAGAAATTATTTGTATAATGGTTCTAAGTAAAAAACAAATTGAAAGATAAAAAATATTACATTTTTAATAAATGTAATAAGTTTTCTTTTCAAATACACAGAACGCTTAAAATAAACCATTAATTACAATATTTTTCTTTTAACACATCTATGAATGAGCAAAAAAGTTCAATTAAAAATTCGTTAAGAAAGTAAAAATGTTTTATTGAAAATATGTTTGCTTCTATATGAAATTGCATTACATAAATTAATATTCCGTGTATAATAACGTGCTCCTTCTAATGTAGTGCGAATATCTACTATTAAAGCAATATCAACATACTTCAATATAGTTTTTCTTCCCCAATGCAAGTTAATTTATATCGAATGTTTGCAACACATTTCTACTATATTGCAAAGTAGGAGGTGCATTTGAAGAGATTAACCGCCTTTCTTAGGGAAATAGCGCATTATTTTATGGAAAAATACGTATTTTGCCACAAATGGATCTTGGGACAATAGAGGACATGCGCCTACATATAAAATGCCCATTTGAAGAATTACTACTGACAGCTTGCGCGAAAGTGCTTGTTTGTGTTATTAATATCGCATAGTTATTGGCAGCCTTTTGAATTATGATAGCAATCAAATTTTGACATCTTGCGGTTTGCTCATTGTCATTAAAATTCAGTTATATACAGTTTCTACAATTTCCAGATAAAGTTAAAGCAACCCTAAAAAATTTCTCAAATCAAAACAGTCAACAATTTAGGTCAAACGTGATATCCTTTATCAATTTAAAAGCACAAAGATAAAATGTTTATACATAATAGAAATCAAGACTGCTTAGAAAAATTACTAAAAGTGATTAAAAAATGTATCAATTTTTGTAATTTTATGTATTTGTTATTAATATCTCAATCTCATTTTTCTTTTACTAAACAATCTCAAGAGTGAAGATAAATAAATCATAAAATTAAATAACATTTGTTTCTAAATAAAGTTACATGTTGTTATTGTTTAACATTCCAATTTATTCGATTTCTATTTATAGGTGTTTATATAGAATCGATTTATTATAGATTAAAAATATTTTTTATTGCAAAAAATGAAAGTAGATGTGGTTTAAAAATTAATTGAATTTATGAAAAAAATTTTAGGTGCGTAAATTTGTCGAAGATTCGAGAGTTCGTCTCTTGACATGTGCAGAATTGTATTACGTTTCTGACAGTACTTCATATTGTTTACAAACAGAAGTAACTTATGTAATTGCGTAACAACAACAAAGACTTTGTGATTCCGTAGAAAATGACATATCGCGCAATCGACTACCGTAATGTGATTGTTACGTAGATGAAGGGTAACAAAATTGTGACGCTTCTAATGCAACCTGCTTGGCATTCTAAGCACTTCACACTGCATAATATAGCTTCCTTCCCTTGAGTAACCCAATGTAATCCGACTAATCATCAATTAAGAGCCTTCGATTTTTATGAGTTTAACGGATACGTGCTTTTGGCAAATATAAGTGCACAGTTTGCTTGTTTTGTATAGTGAAAATTTATATTATTTAATTACAGATTCATCTTAAGTAATTTTACACATAAGACACACAAAGTATTACATTTAATTTATTTCTATCCCAATACAGTATATACAATTTAAAAAGAAGGTAAAATAACACCAATATAAAATATAATACATAAAATATGCCAAATTAACTATTAGTCCTTCAATGATACAAAAGTTAAAATTAATACTAACATTATCAATATTATCGAGAAGAAATGCATAAGAAAAACTAACTGGTCCACTAAAAGAGATACAAAGAAGAATACGTTTTAACTATAAAAACATTCGAGCCTTATTCGTTTATTTTCATCGAGATTCGAATCGCCTCATGAATGCAAATGGATTGATTCTACGTAATCTCACTATCGTACCGAACACGCATCTTAACAGGTTTTCCGAAAATCCAAAATCGGCCCCAAGCTCCCTCATTAAATATACTCGAGTGATTCACAGTTCGTAGAAAATATTGCACGCGTGTAAGAAAATTTCCATAAGGGATTTGTCCCCAAACAACTTCTTGATGCTTATTGTGCCGTTTTTGGTCGTTAACGATGTCAGTAATTATTAAGCTCTGGTAAGTATTTGAAGAGGGTCCATCTTAAATTGCCGATTCAACGCTTTTGTCCTGTCTCTTTCGTGTCATACAAGACATCCCCTATCTCACGCATCCACTCCCACAAATCCAGAGCTAATCCCATCAACGAATACGGCATGGATAATAATTTCCTGATTCATATATAGAATATTTCGGGACAGATGCCGTTCCAGATCTTATCAGAATTTAATCTGGTAGCCGCTCAACCGATGATCATAATAAACTGCAAATCCTATTTACGGACAGAACGAATTCGTAACTGAAAAAACAATTTCAGCAATCCATAATAAAAAGAGGTACAATTACTACAAGCGCGTGCTATCGCCACTTCCGTTGAAATTACCCTCGCGCACCGGATTTGATTACCAAGTAGGCACAATTAAGGGTTGCGTAAAAACGGTTTTTAAATAAGATACAACATGCCATTAACAGATTAAATAATTTTAAAAGTCTTACATCAAAGAAGCTAAATATTAAGTTCACTTTACTAATTTTCATAAATTTCCTCGGTATTAATATAAATAAACATTAATCACAATATTAAACTCATTTTAAATAAATTTCAAAAATAGTTTTTTATTGTTATATACTAAACTCCACTAAAAGTATGCATTGAAACAATCAAAGCTTCCAACTATTAAAAAAAAATTAAAATGAAACAAAAACCTAATATAATCAAAACATAAAAATATATTTAATTAGTAACTATTGTAATACATATAATAAATTGCTTAGTATTCCAAATTCTTCTTTAACTTTTAACAAACAAAAATATTCATTTCCTAAAACTAACTTATAGGTGATGTTATTTTCTGTTTGCCTTTTTTTTAATTGTATTTGTTTATAATTATTTAGAGATAAACTACTTTTTATTTTAAATCATTGCCAGATTTTTATAGCTTTGTCTATTTTCATTACTGCCATTCATTTTACTCAGTCTTTCTTTTTTTTTATTGTTTTATTAAGAACTGACAACGCCGAAATAATTTAAAATTATCTTATTGATCAGCGACGTTTGTAGTATTTGTTAAGACATTTCTTCTAATATCTACGACAAGGAGGTGTTTTTTACAAAATAGATCTTTAGATCGTTTGCGCCAAAAGAAAGAAAAGCTATTTACAGACCTAACATTACTAAAACGTTGAAGTTGATGATACGTTTGTTCGCAAATGGCAAAGATAAACTAAACGAGTTCTTTCAACATCTAAACTTTGCACATAATAACATTAAATTTACTATGAAGTTAGAACTTAACAGTGGTCTAGCTTTTCTTAATGTACTGGTGATTAAGAAAAATAACGGAAAGTTGGGGCTGCCGTTCACAGAAAGAAAACGATACTAACAGATACTTAAACGCCAAATCTCACCACTATCCAGTACAGAAGTCCTTTGTTTTGCATATTTTAGCTAAAAGAGCTATACGTGTGTCAGATAATCAAAATCTACAAAAAGAAAAAGAAACACTGTTGGAGTCTATACAACAAAATGGATAGGGGTTCAGATATCCAAAGGTCTTGAAAAAAAAACAGTCAATGCAAAAGTCAAAAAGGGCTTACTACCTCCTACTAGCACCGCTTATTTACCGTACTCTACGGGTTTAACAGACAAAAATCACAGAGAGCCAAGGAAACACGACTAAGGTTATTCTGAACAATTGATTTAGATTTGCTAAAGACAAACAGGGAGATTTGAAACATACGACAGATAGACGGGAAGCTCTATTGCAGTTAGAGTAAAAAAATATATAACTGACTGCAAACACCGCAGAGTTACATCAGCAGTAGCAGAACACGTGAGGAACCAAAGACACACGCTAAACTTTGACCAAACTAAAATGTTGTCTAGAACTCCTTTTTATTTTTCCAGACTAATCCGCGAAGCTGTAGAAATAGAAAAACATCCATATAATATGAACCAATACTGTGCGCAAATTGATTAAATAAGATCGGCATGAAACTTACTTTGAGAGTCGTCTTTAAGCAGTACATTTAATTTTGCATAAACATTTAGTCCTAAAAAAGATCTGTGCACGATGAATCTGATTAAAGCTCAAAAACAGGCTTGTGCAAATGTGTATGAGAAATGCTGAAAAATTCGAGCAGAAAGAAATGCAAAATTCGTATACAACATCGTAACAAGAGATAACGCTTGAATACATTCGCAACAAAATTAATTAATTAATACCAACAAAAGTGGTTCTTAATTAACTGGCATAGTCCAGTTTTATACTACAGTAAAAAATATATACACTCCCATAGTATACGTATCTTCAGAAATTATGTTAGACTCGACTAGAAATCAAAAAAAGTTTAAATTATAGCAATTTCATTTATTGGTTCTGTCATTTCATGTTGTTCACATTCATTTTTAATAAAAATGCACCGTTCTTTCCGCAGCAGCTTACAACAATGCTTATGGAGAGCAACTGAACTAAATTTACCAACCATGTATATCTTTCAACATATTTTTATGTTAAAAGTGTTTTGGTGTGATTTTCGTATCGTATAATTTTCGTCCATTTTTTGCTACATTCAGAGCGATGCGCTGTTAAGTGGTTGCTTCTTGACAGCTAGAATTTTCCAAGAGAAAAAAACTATTTTTCCGGTGATTGTGGTAGGTACGCTTTGCATATGATCTAACGTAAGTGTCCAGCGAAGTTTTCATTTCTAAATTTTCGCACTCATCCTTGTTATAAATGAGTGTAGTATTTTCGCTACTTTTGTGAAAGCCTTCCTGGGGTAAGCATTGCTTCATATTTTAGTGATTTACTTTTATTTTCTTGTAATTGTGATAGCGACTTGGGATACCGTCACGTGTTGGTCAATTTGGAGTGATTCATATCAATCCATTGCCCCTGAAAACTACACCTAGAAGCAAGGGTATTGATTAATTAAACCACTTCCAAAACATAATCTAGGGACAAGTCGTTATACCTCACGTGATGTTCAAATAACCTTGGATAACCTTGGAGGCACACTTGCGATACGAATAGTGAAAACCACTTGGACGCTTGATGCATTTGACTTTATTGTTCTTAGCTATTTTAGAGAATGATTAAAGCATGGAGATAATCAATAATCGTGAGTACCTTTTATCTTACTATTAATTTGTGTATTTGTGGAACGTAAAATACGGGCGACTTATATATAGACGTTATTACAATTAACGCACGCAGATTTTTGTTTGTTCAATTTCAATTTACGTTAAATGCGATTTGCTTCGGGTTCCGAATTCACTAGTTTCGCATAAAATCGTCGTTTAACTATGAGATTACATAGTACATGAGTTTGTTATACTGTACTACAATAACTGTATATCTGGAGTATTGCTTACACTCCAGGACCTGTATCAACGCTATAACTGTGATATTTATGGAACTTTTCATTGTTACTATATATGTAATTCTGCCTTCCTTACATTTTTTTAACCTCTTTTTTTCTCGTTGTTAAAAATAAATATATTTGTCGTTATAACCAGTGTTTTATCATGTGTTTTATTTTACTGTTTGATATAATTAAACGGTATCCACCGTTTTTCCAAATTTTTGTAACAAGATAAATACTTTATAACATATATGTGTTTAGGGTTTGATAATATCCATACACAGTTATTCCTAAGTCAGTTGAACATGACAGCTTTGATCAATGTTAACAACTTCTTTTTTTAGTTTCTCTTTTCCAATATATAAAAACTTTATCAACAATCATTTATAATTAAAAGATAGTTAATTAAGTGTTTTTTTATAAAATTATAAATTTATACAATCAAAACATAGTTATTTTAATACGTGCTTATAGTACAAAATTAATAAAACAATATCTATTTGTAAAATATAATATGTATATGGATTATTTCTTTTAAATAATTCAGCAGATTTAAGATTTATTTTCATATTTTTCTTTAATTATTTATTTTATTTTAAATCAATTAATCAGGATAGAACATTCTACCAGTTTTTACTTTTGCGTATAATGTATAACTATTAAAGAAAACTGTGACAGAGATGTCAGTTGGGTATTCGAATAACTTGGTGAAAAGGACCTAAGGGAAATCAATTTACAAAAACGAAAAAAAGGCTAGATTATTTACTAAAGATTTAAAAAGTTGACAAAATGTAATATGTCACTTATTTTTGTATCGAAATTATATAATAAAATGCAATAATGTTAAATTAAATTATTCTTTCTATTCTTGAGATCTCAACCATTTCAAAAGTTTAAAGGAAATTTATATGAGAAATAACGTAACTTATTAAGACGTTTGCTTATTCATCTAATAAAAACTAGAATACAACAATAAAGATTAAATCAATCAGATAAATTAGTCTTTGCGTGGGATAACAATCAATTACAAAGAGCTTTATCTATTCGTTCCATGTAATTCTTATAGGTATTCGCTTTAATTTAAATAATGAATAGGGTAAGCAAATGCACAAGTCAAATTAGTATGCTGGATTAGTCGTACTAGTGCATTCATTCTTATTTATTAAGTAATTTAATCTTTTCTTCAAATACACAAGAGACCACTTATAAAATTTGTTCTATTGAATTGAAAGTTGAGCAAGGGCTGTTTTATTGGGAATTGTAAATCAGGCTTTAGTTGCCCTAATGTAGGAATGAGTCATAGAATCCACCCATAATTACGTACAATCCCTGCACCGATAATCTTCCGTTTACATTGCTACATCCCGTCGCTCCTTAGTTCAGACTAATGTTAGTTTTATGTTAATCATTTCCATACTTAAATCGTATCCTGCAAAGCGCTAGTATATACGTTAATCTAAATAACGCATTGGGGATCGTGAGTTTTAATGTTGGTGATTGACTAAAGTGGAATTATTTAAACCAAGCTAAATTATTTTATAACCATAGACGCACACATTGGCTCAGAATCATTATCGCTTCAAATATAAAGCAAATGTTTCTAACAACATAGTCGTTATTGAGATAAGATTGATGACAGTGTAATCTGTCATCACGCAGGACACTTCGTCGTATGAATTTATTGTTAACCGTAAAGTAACAGCACTCTTGGGACTTAATGTGGCATGTATATATACTTTTTAAATTTGGTGTTATGTAGAGTTTCGTCTAATACCATTACTTCATTATAAACTTGTTTTAAGATACATATATTTCCTATTTTTACAATCTCCATCCACAAGTTAAAACTGATTTCCAAATTTTGTTTATGTGGTTCTTTTTTATCTCTAAAAGAAAAATATCATTTAGGGTTGATTTTAAGCAGTGCAGATTTCTGAAACATACCAAGTTGTAGCGTTTATTGCAGAGTTGAATAAACAAATATTTCTATCCAAACCATTTGACTTATTTTTTTTGTAGTATTGTCTGTTTGAGTAGCTATCATTCATCGTTGACGTAAAGTGTAAATAACAATAGATTTACAGTGCCACCTTGCAGCACCCCTTTTGTTATGTCAATATAATTTGATCCTTCCCAATTTGTTTTTATTTTTAGTTTAGGGTCTCCATATAAGTTTTTTTTCCATTATTATGATTTCTGGTGTCAAAAGTTCTATTAAAAGCTATAAATATAGGATATATGTACTTCTGTTTTTCTTATGTAGGTGTAGTTAAAACGTTGCCGTTAGTCAAAAACATATTGTCGAAAGTGTCTCTGTTTTTTTCGAAATCCTGATTATCTTCTACTATTGGAGTAAAAAGTTCTGATCCCTGAGTTTATAGTCAAATCAAATCAAAAAGAAAATATTTTTTTTTAAATCTATAATATCAATTGATTAGTGATAAACATGTTTAAAATTTATACTTCTAACTAACACCTACCTAATATTGGTAATACCTACCAATTGTATTTTCTTTTGAAGTTTTATAAAATTTATGTAGTACATATACATACTCTTTTTAGCAATATAAATTTGAATTTTGTCAAATTTCTGTTAAATCTAGATTTCTATGAATTGATATTATCTTTGTATATGCTTGTCTTATTTAAACAATTTCTTCCTTAAAAGCTTTAATAGTTCAAATAAAAGACATAATAATGATAATGGTATTTAAATAATGTCTATATTAAACAAAGATGAGATGAATGATGAGAATTGACGTAGGCGGCGTACAATTTCACAGCCTTGTGCAGTCGTAAACTGAATTTTAGCATCTCTATAGCGCGGCATATATACAGGCCACGGCATTAAAAATAATAATAAATATCAAGCATGTTGCACATTTTAAAACTCTTATAATTTGGAAGATAATCGAAAACGTTGTTTACTTAACTAAAAATTAATAATCTACCGTAGTTTTCGATTAATATGTTCAATTACAATTACAATTATTTGTTATAATAACGAAGTTGTTATACTTGACTATTATACTTAATAATCCAAAGAATATTTAAAATATGTCCTTTAAAAAATTTGTGAATATCGAAAAAAGACGTAGGTATCTACAGTCCAAATTTCATTAAATTTGAGAAAATACTTTACGACAAAAAAAATGTCGTACTAATTGTTAATGTAATAGCGAAGGCTTCCACGGGCGGAATCTATACTAACATTTGAATGTCTTCCGGGTTTGGACCGTGTCATAGTTGTTGCAACCGAAGCTGCCAACGTTTCGCCCACTTTCGTAAGGGGCTTCATCAGGGCGTGAGATAAATCGCAAAACTCAAACAAGCAATCGAAATCCAACTAAGAACTTCTCGAAAGTTAGGTTATCCACTTGTAAAACAAGCCATAACCATGAAAAGGTAAGAAAGAAAACGATAACTTGAAAAAGCAAACAAAAATCTAACAAAGAACCACTACCGAGTTAGGTAATCAACTTGAGAACCAAACCATCAAACACCCCTCAGAGTCGAGCTTAACCATCCGTGCCGGTCCTTTTCCTTTAAATACGGAGACTATTTCTTCTTAAGTCACTTCTACAGAGTTTAGAATCTGGCCTGGTTCACAAGTTGATTACCTAACTCGGTAGTGGTTCTTTGTTAGATTTTCGTTTGCTTTTTCAAGTTATCGTTTTCTTTCTTACCTTTTCAGAGTTTAGGTTATGGCTTGTTTCACAAGTGGATAACCTAACTTTTGAGAAGTTCTTAGTTGGATTTCGATTGCTTGTTTGAGTTTTGCGATTTATCTCACGTCCTAATGAAGCCCCTTACGAAAGTGGGCGAAACGTTAGCAGCTTCGGTTGCAACAACTATGACACGGTCCAAACTCGGAAGACATTCTAATGTTAGTGTACTAATTGTTGTTTATAAAATTGTGTCTCTTTTTTTAAATATCTGAATAAAACAAACCCAGTCAAAGACTATACCTTTAAAATTTTAATATGTTGTATAAAATTATATTATTTATGTATCTATTTTTTGTCAACAATCAATTACTTTTTGAAATTTAAGACTTCAAACCCAGGAATCAGAACTTTTTACTCCGAGAGTAGTATGTCATTATGTTCACAACCATGTTCGTACTTTGTTTTAGATAACATTTTGTAGATAGAGTACATAAGTACATTCGCGGTTAAGCGAGTTTAGTTTATTTTCTTTTTTGTGCATAAGCTAAAACTTTAAATAGTATAATTTTGAGGACGTTAAGAATGTTCTCATTGTGAAGTTAATTATTTGTAAAATAATTATTAATCGCGTCTAATCCTAAAGTTTTGTTATTTTATCAGTACCAATGCAAAATAACAAAAATCGCATTGTCGAAACATATAGATATAAAACAAAAGAATCACCATAAACCATACAAATTAAGTGGTGTGAGCGAGTTCATGCAAAAAGAATTTTAAATTGAGATACAGAATTAACACATAATAAGTTAGCCTAGACCAGATCTATTGTATTTCAGTACTGTTATTTGAGAATATGTAATAAAAACTACCATTTGCAAATTTTCCAATCGATTCCAACCTATTTATCAACTTTTTCTTTTATTGTTGTTCATGCTTGCATTTTGTGTATTATACACAGAATTGAAAAACAAATTTAATTTATTTTTCATCAATCACAATTACTTCGTGTTATTAAAGCCAACAATGTTTTCAAAATGTTATATTATATAATTTGCTAAGATGTAGGAAACTATAAGGTTGTTAGTTAGACAGTAAATATTGCAACCGCAAATTTAAAAAAATGTATTAGAATTATATGCGGCATAATATTCCTAACTCTACTACGCAAGTGCAAAAATTTGTTTATATAATTGCAGAAACCATCATTAGAAACCAGTGGACAGCCGTTTCTTCCTATATAGACTCTTGAGCACTGGTATACTATATACTATATATAATAAAGTTTCCACATCAATAAAACAAATTGCAATACTTTTATCACATTCGGGTGTTCAATTCATTAATAAATCTGAGACTAAACGTTATCTCGTAGAAACGGAGCTACGTACGAGTTAATCTCATCATCATCATCAAAAAATGTTCGTAGTATCGATTCGCGTGCACATAGTAAATATTAGTTGAATAAGCAAACGGCAACTTAGCAGTCAAAAAAGCATGCACTAAGATAGAACTTATACCGCATGAGTAAAATAAATAATTTTCGATTAATCAAGTCAGTTGTTCACTTAAAGTGAATTCCTTACATTTTTTCTGTAACCTGATTTCATTATAAAATAAATAATTAAACAACACAGTATTTGACAAAACAACACACTGAGTCATGTACAGTTACTTTCTGTTTTATAAAATACGGAATTAATTTTAGTTGTATTTATATTTTAAACCTAAAATGAGAAACTTCATACAATGATAATGTAGTTTGCATGTCCTAACACATAAAGCAGTTAGATCTTTATGCCGTTACTCATCCTACAATATCAATTGGGCTTTATGCAATATTAACTCAATTGCTGAGATGCAATGGCAAATGGTTTACAGATATGAGAATAGTTCACTTGCATGCATCACTTGATACTTACTTACCCGATTTTTATGTAATTCAAATTGTATTATACGAGAAACCAATTGTACTTGCAACACAATGAGCAAAATAATATTTGTATTTAATGTCAATAGATTGAAATGAAACTAAAAGACAAATATAGCAAAGAAGTTTTAATGTTTTCCGTGTCAATGATTTGCTTAGAAACAAATTGTATCAAATAATAATAGTAGTTCAAAATAAGCTATTGTTTTGCAGACATCTAGCAAAACTACAATAAAAGCACTTTAGTAGAAATATTTTTACTTAATCCTACCTCAACACTAAGAAGTGAAAAAATAATACATACATATGTGCGTTAATATATTTTTAACGTTTGAAATATAGAATTGTGACAACATTTGCTTACGGGTGTTAAATTCGAACTATTAATTATAATCTAATAATTTTTCTACTGCTAGTAGCATAAGTTATAAATATAATGTATGCTACTTAGGATGTAAAGTGTCAGATTTTACCAGCAGATTTTATTTGCTTCCATTTAAAAAATGTAAATTGTTAAGAAAAATAAATTATTTAATTTTGATTATTTGAAATTCACGCCTCAATAAATGTCAATATTATTCAATTATTTATATTAGTAGTATTTATTAAGATGATCGCATTTATAAAATTCATGAAAGGTGGAAATACAATTTATCTTTCATTTATTCTGTTCGAATGTTAACCATCCATAATTAATTTACAAATTTTATATAGTAGTTTTTCATAATCTTTACAATAGACATCCCTTGACTTCTCCGGAATCAATTTTAATTCCGCTTTTTCGGCCAGTTTTTGAATTTCCTGTGGAATGCTTTCTTCAAAAAACAAAAAAAAACTAACGAAGAGGATTCACAAATTCAATTTTCACTCAAATTCATCAAAAATTTTAGAACAATCTCTTTAAATTTCATACGGATTAATAATTAAAAATTACCGTTAGGATTTATTCAATGAGTCAAGAATGCTTTAGTTATCAAAAATATTCATCTTAACAAGCAAATAAACATTGCAAAATATGACAAGAAAAATGAAAATAAAGCAAATGGTATTTTTTCATTGTTTAAAATAAAAGTTCAATTCCTTCAACAAATAGATTACAATTTTATAATTATTCATAGCATTTGCTTTTTTTCTAAAATTGATCCACATTCAAATAAAATTAAACCTACATGTTCGAAAACTTATTAAAGTTAATTTCTTATTGCAATCCACGCGTTCTTTTAAGTCAATTATAATTATAATGACACAAGATAAATTTTTTTGTTAAAATTTAGACTACAAATTGATCAAATTCAACCAATTTTTATAAGAAATCATATCAACGATTAAAGTACGTAATAAATTACTACGAAACCACAAGTAGGCGTATCAAGTAAGCATTTATGTCTTTTATCACTATTTGTTCCACGCTTGTCTAAAATAAGGTATCAGCAATTTAATGTAAGTTTAGGGTTCGCGATATATACTAAACTCTTTACTAAAGCTGTGGCACAGATAAATTACCGTGTAACGTGACTTCGACCGTATTTGTTTGAAACTATACGACCATGGATCCATCACTTTACAGCAAGTTGCTTGCAGGATAAAACCTCACTACATCAATTAGTGAATTATTGGAAACTATCAGAAACTTACCAGTATTGACTCTGATTTTAAATATTTTTCACTATCTATCGTTATACAGGGTGAGTCAGAATATGTGGGAAGTACGATAACTATAAATAATAGGCATAAAATAAAGACGATTATTTAAATAAACTTATATACTAACATGCACAGCTAAAAAGTTATTACGCCTTCAAAGTTGGACAAAAATACTTTTTTATTAATAAATTCTAAACTAATTAAATGTAATCGACTATTTCTTGTAGTTGTTAATGAGTACTTAAAAACAAAAAAACTATGAAAATTTAATGAAAATAAATAAGCAGAAGATGGATTTTTAGAGTAACCTCCACTGTTAAATCCTCTTTTTATTCTTGAATTTTTTTTCTATTTAAAAATTGTGTTTGATAGGAAATTTTATTCGCAAATTTTTTTGTCTCTTGTAAAGTTTTGTTTAAACGCATCGTTTTGCTAGATGTTACGCACTTCTGTTCCTTAATCATGCTATACCAAAAAGGTAAACAAAAAGATTGCATAAAGCAATTATTATTACCATTTTTTTTTAGAAAAACGTTTCGGCGGCTTGAGGAAAGATTAAGAAAATCCGGATTTTTCTAAAAACAAACTCAATACTCTGGTCGTCAAAATAATGTTATTCCTTTTTTGGAAGAAAGAATATTGAATTAGATAAACGATTATCCCAATAACAGTACAAGACAAATTTCTCTAAGGTTCAATGTTTCTCAATCACGAGTGGTTCGTCTTCTAAAACAACGTTTTATTTATTTAAAGCAAAACGAGATAAAAGAGATAAAAAAGTTTGCGAATAAAATTTATTTTATGCCTATTATTTATAGTTATTGTATTTCCCACATATTCTGATTCACCCTGTATATTAGAATTATGTCGCAAAGCTTGCACATCTTTTGGCATGTATGACTTTGTTTTTTGCAATGAAATGAAATTATCGTGCATTTGCATTTCTTTTATAGAAAGAAATTGACGTTACATCCCTTGTGTGCCTAACGGAAAATGATTTGGACATATTTGAGGAAGGTGAACTTGGGTTGTTGGTAAAGTTTAGAAGTAAACTACCTAGAAAATGCTTTGACAGAAAAAAATAATTTTCCAAAAAATACAAGATTATTTAACTCGGACAGTATTATTTAGATCGGTAATATTAGCAATAATTATAAATTTTAATGTAATAAAAGATTAAACCATAAACTGTAGTGATGATAGAAATACAACACATTTATATTGAATTTAGCAAATAAATACGTTTAAACTATGCGTATATTTACTGAAATCATTCAAAAGTGTTCTTAGAATTATTCCAAATATTCGTACCTTGAAACTGCTCAAAAACAAACAATATGAAATTCCTTGCTTAAATTAATACAAAGTGTTATTATATTACTATTAAACTTATTTATGGTAAAACGCAACAATTAACAAACATCAGAAAAAGCATTCTTCATCAAAATATTTGTTCTAATAAAATGAAAGTTTTATTTAAGCGTACATTGGCTTGACTCAAAACCAACAGCCTATTTGCATAAAATCAGTTTTTGCTGTATTACACTAAACTTTTCCCTCCGTGCGAAAGATTTGGAAAAAGTAACTTATTTTAAATGTAGGAAACTATTAAGTTGTTAGTTATATAGTATGAAGTTATCGGTTTAGAAAACACAGGAGAACAGAAAGTATATAAAAAATGATTGGAAACAACTACTACGCTATTTCTTTGTCCATACGTCATGTTAAGCATAAAATGAAAAATCAACTGTATAAATCTAATATGCTATAGGATTAGTTAGTAAAATAAGGGTAAATTATGTTCAATTGTCAAACTCCTAATGTCCTTTTTTTAAGTGGATGAAATTTGATTTTTGTGTTTTATCCTCAGCTCCTCATCAAAGCATTAAGCAATGTGATAAAAAAGTGATAAAAAAGCTTAATGCCGTATTGCATCAAAATTTACTACATTTTATAGTTTTTTTAAATTATGCGTTAATCTGAAATTTAATGACAGTCTAGAACAAACACAACAGGCAATATAAACACCTAACAGCAATTTTATCAAAACGCATTGTCATTTATTTCATTCATGTATATTTCATTTAATATTACTGTTTACTTTGTCGAATCTATAAGTTCGTAATTATAAATCCAGACATCATATAAGACAACCTGATGATTTTTAAACTAAATCTCGGCTATTATGATCTTATCAAGGGAGGAATTTTTTATGCAACCCTCAGCAACTGTATCTAACTTTTACCGATTATAACGTTTTACACTTCAAAAATTTCTTCAAAAGTCGTGTTTCATAAAAAAATTATGGAGTAGGTAATTGCAAACATGCTACAATCTTACAGAGCATACCGACAAAAGTGCTCATTCAATATATGATTTGATTTGTTTTTAATACACTTTTTGAACATGGTGTAGATTTTAGAAAATTAATACTAAATATGCTTTTTTATAGAATTCTATTATTTAAACATGCTACCATAAACTTTTGTTTGTTGTTTTGTTGTTCAAAATTGTCTCACTAAATGTTTATATTAATGTCTCATCAAAGGTATGATTAATTAGATTCATTAGACTATTTTTGTTTCTAATTATATCAAATAGTAACAAATATTAATAGCTTTTAAGAAATAACTTCAGTTATTTTCTTTTAACGACATGTATTAAAAAGAGAAAGCGAGAATTTAGTTCAGAGGTTTTAAAACAGATAGCGTCTTTTAAGAAGATAATTTTGACTGTTTTCAGTACATGTAGTTTTAAATATACGAAGTGAATAACCATCGTTGCCAGTTGTAGTAAAATTCCACAAAATTTTATATAGTTTATGTAAACGCGACAAAGCCAGTTGGCAACACTGTGAAATACAGTGGCAGTAATGGCACGTTGTATAAATGTATAGCTATAATTTTATAAAGTTTTCGCCTTTTTTCTGTTTCCACCTAAATGTTTAGGTCAAAACTTAACAGCAAATATTCAAAGATTAGACATTTATAAACATTTTGAATTGTTGCAAATGCTTGAAATAAAATTTAGCAATTTAGCTTTGTTCAAGTAGACAAGAAAAAAGAAAAAAACTATGTTACATAAGAACTGACAAGTATGTGTTTAAAATTACAAGGTTTAAAACATTACTATATTGCGATAATGACAATTTGTAATAAACGATACCTTTGTATGTATATTTACGAAAGATAAATGATGTACACTCTGCAGAGTCAACTTACTTTTTCGTACATCTAACTACAGCGTTGAGTGAAGGAGTCAACGACTACAGTATAAATAACAATCAGTAGGGACAGCTTTGGTTGGTACCTTTGAAGTTGAATACGCAAGTTTAAATAAAATATGGCGACTACTCGAAGGTAGTTAAAAATCATTCATTTGATTTTACCTGGTTAAGAAATTTACAAAGGTACACTATGGTGTAGAAGCCATCTCATCTCATTTGATTTACTGTACACTTTTTTATCAAGGTGAAGATGGCACACCCGATACATTAATAAGATTAAACTGGGAACTGATTGCAGTAAATACAGGCATCCACATGCATGTATCCAAGCTTCGCAGATCCAATTCGAATCAATTAAATAGTATTAGTTTATTCACAAAAAATATAAATAGTCGACATCTCGTAATGCCAATTTTATAAATTATCTTGCAACAGCCTTGGGAAATCAAAATAAACTGCCACAGGGTTTTTGAGAAGTAGTTTTTACATTTACTCTATATCTATCCCGTTTTTACATATTTAAATAATTATTATAAACTACACTACAATTAAAAGCAATAATGATAACGATAATAATAGCGAATCACGAAAGTAAAATTAGTACACAGCAAGTACAACATTAAAAGTAAAAAAAACAAAAGAACTTTGCACTTTGTACCACCTACCCCTATATCTACCCTTTGTACTTACTTATGAAAAGCGTAATTAATATTTTGGTTTACTAACGCACATAATATTTTAGTAATTTGGATGATGATTGTAAAAATGAATATTGACAAAAATTAAATTGAAAATGATCAAATTTGACAGGATTATAAATTTAAAAGAGATAATAATGGGTGTGCGAAGTACCTTTGGGAATAAAAAAAAATAAACTAAATATAAATAAATAAGATATACAGAAACAAATATAACTATAATAAAAAGCCAAGATTGATGTTCTTTAACTTTTCGTAAATTGTCTGTTTGTATTTTCTTTAGTTTTATTATAAATAGTAGTAAACATTGAAAGTACCTTTTAGTTTTCTTTTACGCTATAGCTTTTATGTAAATTACTTCTAAAGCTTTCGTAAAAAGTTTTTTTCTATAAAAATTAGCTGGTGGCAGCATCTACGCTGCATTTAGTGTCGCAACTTTTGTGTTTACCACAAAATTTAAGTGTTGTACAGCAATTGCGATACGTCAATTATTACAACGTAAACTTCAGAAGCTTTAGACTTTGGTAATCCCGCGCTTTCATAATTGCGCTACTATCAGAGAATGAAAAACTACCGCCAGCTGCATGTTATGCGCGTAGAAAAACTGCAAACAAAATTCAGCGAGCTGTCCCTACTGATTGCTAATATATCATACAGATTATGCAGCAAATATTCGTACCGAATGTGGCTTTTAGAACCTATGTGACGCAATTTAAAAAACTTCAGACCGTGCTGTAAATTTTACTACTAGTGGTAAATTGGTATCATTTCGCCCTCGTACAATTTAATATTCTGACACTTTATAGAAAAAAGCAGTGTTTCTAATATGGAAATAAAACTTTTCCAAACACTATTAGAAACGTGATAAAACAGTTGTAATTGTAATGATATGCATAAGAATAGTATGTATGAAAATAAACGATTTTTATAAATTTTTGAACCCTGCTTTTATTTTAACTTGTTTTCCGAAACATAGTTCTAAATAAACCGTTGTAAAAAACGACTTTGTATATGACAAACCAAGTTGTACTAAACGAACTGCAATTACTAAATAAAGTAATTTTGGAGAGTTCCAATATTACGTAGCACGTAGGAGAGAGGGTATCACATCGAACGTTACCTTTTGTGGGTGAGGGGGGTATTTGCAAAATGTTACATTTCTGTTGATATTAACATTTAAATCTGATTTTGCCTTTCGAGTCGTGTTTGAGTGGCCATTATATGTTAGAGGGTTTATAATTTTTACAATGAATAGGGATTTTATTATAAATATGAACATTTAATTAATTTCATTGGCCACAAAATTCCTACGAAAATTACCGTTGTGTTGCGTTAGTGTCCTAAGTTATTATTGACACCGTAATTAAAAAGAAATAAAAACCAATATTATGGTGTTTAATTTAGTCCTAAGAACTATACATTTCTTCTCAGTAATACTTTCCAAGTACACTAAAAATGTAAGGTAACTTGAAGATAACCTATTTACAGATGTTTAAATGAGATAATGTTACGTGGGCCAGTCAAAAAATGCACACGAATAAATAAATACATTGCAAAAATAAAGCAAGATATGCAAAACTGTTTTTCATTATTGTAATTATTGATATTTATTTAAACTAAGATCACACATCTTGATTGCATTAGTAAATTTCAAAGTCTTGTTAGTGAATGGGCTGTATTGTGAGTTAACGCTCGGTCATGCTAATTTTGAACGGCACATAGTCACCATATCGACGATAACTGATAATCAGACTTTAGATCATATTAATTTAGAGAGAAAATCAGTTGGGCTTGCAAATAAACAAAAATGTTCTTTTTTATTGAACTCACATATATCGAATAAACTTTGATTCAAAAATTAAAGCAAAATAGGTTATTGTATGTGTATAGAAGCAAACCTCAGAAGAATATTGATAACTGAAAATCTGATTACTATAAACGATGTTTTTTCTTTGTCTTTGACGTCCAGTCCCATTTTTAATAAAGTGATAACATTACCCGATTGATAACATTATTCGGGATTCCAATAAGAGGCGTGCACTGTATTTGGTTTTGAAAGTTTAGATTTTGTCAAAGAAAATACTAAAATGCGATAACACTGATAACAGTAACGTTTATCAAATTTGTTGTAAATTTGTATACATAAGTAATATTTACTGCTATGTCAGCCTGTAGATGACATAGGCTGGTATGCGCAATTTGATGATTGCGATTTTGTTGTCGCTCGTAATTATAGAACTTTTTACGTTGGTGCAAGCAGTTATACCTATAGTGATTTATTTAATTTTTTAAGCTGTTAAATTTAAATATCCCAGAGAGTCTTATACGAGTTAGAAAAGAATATACTTTGAGAATATATTTCACCCAAATGAGTCCTTGCGGTCATCAAGTGAAAGTCATTCCGCTTACAAGTGCGCATTGCATTTTTTTTTCAATTATGACTAATTTGTGGTACATTTTTACTTGACCGAGAAATTATTAATTTATAACGGATGTCTTTGGGCTATGAGTACAGGTTCAACAAGTTAAAATTTAATTAAAACCAAATTTTAAAAAAAGTTGTTCGTGTTTACGAAATTGTGGTTTTTGATTATTCATGGCGAATGTTGTTATCGGTGGAACACAAGATTTCACACAAAACTTTACTTTTTTTTCGTGTTATCTTACATTGCTTTTTTTTGGTAGATTTTAAAATGATAAACATACAACTTGTAACTTGACAAAAATTTCTTAATTTCTTGGTAAATTTTTCTTGATTCTGTTTTATAATTATTAAATAATTATGTATACATTTTTATAAAAAGTATTTTTATATAGAGAAGGGGGTGTGAAATAAATTATTATGTATTTTTTAAGGGGGGTTTAAATAACAGTCACAAAATGTAACAAAGGGAAGGCGGTGGTCAAAACTGTTGAAAATTTTCGTTGCGTAATATTTGAACGCTCCCTTTGTGACATTAATTTCGTTGCAAGTTGCAAGGTTAAATCTCGCGATAATCCCAGTTGGGTGTTATGTAAACACATCGAATTTTATCAAACAAAGAAGTTTTGACATAAAAATATGTATGCAAAGCGATATCTTTGTCTCTTTAATGTCGCATTTTATTCGTTTCTAAATGTACCGACACCTTACTAACAAATCTATGTAACTTAAACCTGACAACTTTCCCTTAAGGCAAAAAACTCTTGGTTTCATTTTTTAAAAAGGCCTGAATATTTATTTTAAAGTAAGTAATGCAATCCGGTCTCGAGATTTAACTGTAAATTGTAAATATATATGTATATAAAACACAAAGTTTCTTGAATTTTATGTTTGTTTTTAAATCTATAGTTTTGGAACAGATATGATAGCCCCGGCACCGCTGGTCATTTCACCTCTAAAATTAGATAACCAACAAGTAGTGTATGGTTTAAACGTAATAAATGATACATTACCTAAACCATATATAATAAATATATCATTAATTATAGGAATAAAAAAAACAATGTCTATTCATAAATTACAATCTTAATTTTAATAATCTTGTCAAAATCAATTGATAAACCGTTTTAAAAAATCAGCAGATTTAATAATAATTTTATTATGAATAATATAATAGATAACGTAAATGTGATTTACAAAAAAACTAATTCATAGAATAAAACTTGGACTTAAAGAATATCATTTATTTTAAACATAACCAGTGGCGGCACGTGAAGTCGGGCTTAGGGTGGGCTACATTTTTCCAAAGACTTGTAAATAATGTGAACGTTTTCAGATATCATTAAAACATTATGTAGGTAACTACCAAAATGTTAACAAATAAATTCTATTGAGCAAGGTATATGGCGTGCAGAAACTTTCTGTTTTTTTTATTGTCTCATTTAAATGTTTCCAGTTTGAACCTCCATCGAAATAAAGCAATAAACATGAAAAACAAAACAAGGCATTTATCGTATCACATCCATATGCCCACTTATTATTATTATTATTATTATTATTATAAACTGCACTGGAAAAATGCCGTGTAAGAAATTACGTTTTGCAGTTTTATCTGCTTAATTTAGTTCCAAATGTAGACTTGGCCTTCAGAGAGATTTATTTAAAACTTTTCTTGGCTTAGTCTTTAGTGATTTGTCGAGAGAATACTAATGCTAATTATTGGGTTTGATGCAAAGACTTTAGTCGTGTCGATTTTTACAGATTTTTTCTTGACAGGAAAGATGTTCCAAATATAATAATAAGATAGTTTTGTTGTAATTATAGTTTAAAATACTTTTAAGTTACTTACAATATATGTATGTACATACATAATACAGGATACAAAAATAATAAACACATACAATTTTTAACTGTGTGTTTTTTGACGTATAATAGTTCACTTTACTAAATAATTTAAATTTACCATGATTGAATTTACACTATAATAATTTATAAAATTGTTGAGACTTTTGTCAGCAGTTTACAAATGTGGGGTTTGAAACCCATTTGTCCTGGTTTTGTAATTTTACAAATGGCAGCCCTATTGAAGACCGAAAAAATGCATTTTTAATTTTTTTTTGAATAGTTGAAAAATTTTGCATTTTGCCAATTAAGCAATAATAATTGCATTTTTCTTTTTGTCAATTAAGCAATAATAATTGCATTTTTCTTTAATTTATTGTTTTCAATAGCAAACCACGGATTTTTTGTGTGAATTAAGATTTGATATTAACAAAGCTACTATAGAGACGATTTTTACGGACACTCATAGCTGATCAACAATAAATGTAAAATAATATTATTTGAATATGTGTAGACGCGGTATTTTTATAGCCTACTGAGAGACATTATTTCAACCTTTTCAACGACAGCCTTAGAAATTAATTTAAAAAAAATTTTCGAAAATTACATACGACAAATATACCGTTTCACTTACAATACGTCGTGTAACTCCTACCGCTGCATGATTACTGAATTGAAATCATCGCGGGCTACAAACTCGGAATCCCTTTCCCATGTGAAAACTCCATATGAAATCTCGTAGTAATAATTAGCTCGAGCATAAAGAAATTACCTATTTAACATACGTTGCTTTGAAGGACGACCATATTAAATTAATGTTTTAGAGTAATAAAAAGTAATTGATGCCTATATCCTATAAATATGTTTAAATATTTTAATTCATAATAATCGTCTCTTGGTAGTTTTACCATAAAATTTTGTAAGTATGATTGAAAATTAAATGTTTATGATAAAGTAAAAAAGAATTAAAAAACTAAATGATTTGTTTCACAATTACAGTAAAAAGAAACTGTGACAAATAGTTGTGTGTACTATGTTATTGTAAAATAATTCACCTACCATATAACGACGTTCTATAAGAAGAAAAGAAAAACTAGCAAAATTATTACGAAAATTACATTTAAATCAATGTTGTTAGTTAAATCGCGACAAAAATAATACAGAAGTGTGCAAGCTTAAATAGTTAATCTCACATGAGCAAAGCTAAAACGTCGTTTGTTTTAATAAACATAAACAAAAGTTACAGAGACAGTTAAAAATTAAACAAAAACGTTATTACACAAAGCTGTATTACCGAAATAAATTATTAAAAGGGCGGTGGCTTACTTGCAGACGGTGTACGATTTTATTTGAACGTCGACTAAAAAGCGTAACACAAATTTGTTTGCGCTTACGCTATAAAATTTTTTAACAATGCCAAATTTACGCACCTGAAAAGCTCATAAAAACCGTTAACGAGCAATAAACACTTGCTGGAGCAGTAAACGTACATTGCATTTACTAAAAAAGTCATAAAGCGAATTTATGAAATTAATAAGTGTTTTAATACGCTGTGGTGCTAATCTATGCTCAATACTGCATTAGTAAAATTAAATTCCCACCCTAATTTATCGACATGGATCGTATTTTATTCGAATATTTGAACACATGGTGTTTTAACGTCAAGAGGAGAACGTGCGTAATGCATATTCTGGAGGCCCTTGACTCCGGAACTCCATTAGTGCTGAGCGGCGCCCGAACCCCTTAACGGATCTAACTTTCATACAACTTCAGAAGCAATTTTGTTGAATGTTGAACTAGTAACAAAAGGGCCAGAGTCGAGAATATCAATGTCACTTAATAGGACGAGATAAAAATAGGGTTCCAGACAACACATCATACACGATACGAATTCTTTCTGCCAGAGCTCAATAAATTTTCAAAATAAATAAATAAAAGTTTCAGTACTCACGCAACGCATCTCTTTCGTTTATACATCTTAACTTACCTAAAACAAAAATAATAATTATTAGTAAAGTGTGTCAGACAAATGTCGCAAGTATAATTAACTTTACGTATTAGTAGTAATCTTAAAATATTGTTAACTCAAAAACAATCTCGGATTTACTGATTGCTCTTAAAGTTGGTATGTTTTTAAGCAAGTTTCGCGTTTATACTCTAGAAATCACACATAAACGGGATTATACTGTTGGCGGTTAGTATCACATTACTTGCACCTTAATTTTTCTCTACCCTTAAAACCTCTTCTAATTTTACACACAACACACGCGTTTGAAATTGAACTACTCTTGTATTTTTTGTTGTACTCATTTTCCCAAAGAAATACTCATACCGTTTCATTTAGTAACGGAAATTTTCCAGTAAATAATATACATTAACTGTGAAAGATGTTAGCATCCAAATTATAAATAAAAGTAAATATAAAAATAATATGAAATGTACAACATCGTGCAATTTAAGTTGTACTAATATATACTACATGAAATAATTGAATTTCAACCAATAAATTTATTTAATTAAATCCTATTATTTCTAAAGTTCTAATCTTATCAAATAACTGTGAAATTTTTACGTTGGAAAGCCTTCATTACAAACTCGTAAAAAACACAATTATTTTCTGCAATAGAAAGGTATTACTTTTAGATGTTAACTTCCATGGTTAAGTCTATTAAGATCCATTTTGGTTCGTGAGGTGCCCTAATCTTCAAACAGTATTTAAATAGGTTGCAGTTATCTCAGCATTTTTTGTTAAATGTGGTAGAAATATTATAATTACAATTCATTACTTTTTCCTTTATGCTTGTCATTTATAATTTTCTTTGCTATTATGCGAAATGGTCATTGTTTCGTTATAAAATAATTATTTAATAACCGTTAAATTTTAATTTCTCTTATATCTTTTTGTCACGCTTAGCAAACTTAACTGTTTCATTTGGAATTGATATCGATTTATTGAGATATTTATAGCTCACAACAATAGCTTTAAGTAATCTTAATAAAATATACACGCTAGGTTTTTATTATTAACTTGTATTTAATAGATGTTTTATGATGTAGAACGTTCATAAACAATGAAATATAACGTCAAACATTAATTATAATTAAATGATAGTATTAAAGATTGATTGTATTATTTATAAAATTAATGAATTACAAAATTGTTAAACAACGAAAAAATTACTACAATCGTTAACGCTTTTTAGCAAGTTCTAATTTTAGGTTTTCCAAAAACACCGTTTCTAGACTACTTTAATTTTGAACAAAATTATTTTATGTTTATAAATGCTTAGACATTTTTATTTGATTAAACGTTACAGAAAACAGATATTAATTAATGAGAACGGTTATTCCACTAAAATTTCTATTTTTGAGGTTTATTTAAATTTACAAAAAATTAAAACAAAATTGTAAAAATAATTTACACAATTATACCTTCAAATTCTGTAAATACTGCAAAATAGATGTGGGATTTTTGCCCAAGAAAACAAAATTCCAACTTATAAAACGCACGTTCTGTTTACGGAAAATACATAAATGTATCTCCAGCACATGGTAAAACAATAACGTGCAATTTGTAAAAATTAAGAAAACTGAAAATTTTAATTTTCACTTTTCTATAAGGAAGGTATAGCGTTCACAATTTTTTAAAAATATTTTTATTGCATAATTTTACGTTTCGAGGTCTCCTGAATCAGAAAAATTTATTTTTGACAAAAAAATTTTTAGTGTCTGTGTGTAACGATGTACCCACGAAAGCTCTCGAACCAAAAGTCCTAGTAACTTGAAATTTAGTATGGAGCTGGCTTTTCATATTTTCTCGGTTCTATCAAAAGATGGGTCTGATAAAGAAACCGGAAGTGGGTGTACCCGCCATTTTTAACAGTTTTTTTAATATAATTTTGTACGTATTCGAATTATTTTTACAGTTTCTTCAATCGTGTACATATCACTTCAAAATGGTTTTATGACAATATAACCTTAAAAAAATATGTAGATATTCCTTCATCATTCCTTATAGGAAAGTCGTGTGGTGACCACACCAGTTTTTTTTGCATTCATTATACATGCATTCTTTTTAATAAACAATAACTTTTTAATTAGGAGGATTAACCAAATAAACAAAGAAAATTCAAGATATATCGATAAATGAATTAGTAACCATTATTCGAAAATTATATGCCAATAGCGTTACAATGATAGAACAATCAAACTAAGCCCCAGAACCGATACATATTTTGACCAGAGTCTAAGCTTTCTTCAATGCTGATCAGTTCCGGCCCGATGGCCACGCGTTTGCACAGAGCGCTTAGCTGGCAGGGGCGTCAAGTTGTCAAATAAGAAAAAACAAAATTTTTATTAAAACAGATATAACGTATCGTGGTGATCGTTTTACACAGATTATGACTAACTACTTGTTGGTAATAAAAACTACGATAAAGAATGAATACTAAGCAAATTCTATTAATAACGTATAACAACTAGCTTTATTCTACAAGATTTGATAAGAATCAACTATAAATAGAAATGTTTTAAATATTTGGCCAATATTTGTACAAAAATCATAATTCATGCTAACGCCAACTCTCATACTCAGGTATAATCATAATGCTCTGATCATGCGCAGATCCACAAATAAAACTCCATAAGTAGGATTAAACAGGTAATAACGTAGATATTTCCTTGCAGTGTTCACAACCGTCTTTTGATTGATTGATTGATTGATGGAGCACTTATCACAGTTATTTTACACGACGTCATTTTCCAAGCGACAGACACATTTTTTACTTTTTATACATTAACTTTAGTTCGCTTCACTTTCTACGTAGTCTCCCTTATTCCACCTTTAATTATTGATAAATCGCTTTGTCTAATTAGTATCGTAAAACGTAATTGCTCGCATGTCACCTTCGTAAACTGATAATGATTTTATTCTTCTTTAAACTTTCATCATGAAATGATTCCGCCATTTTCTTCTTTTTTATACCCTCCAACTCCACAGTAATTTCTACCTTGTGACTACCAACTCTCAACTCCCCGATGTCACCTCCGTGGTCCCTCGTTGTCACTATCGAGTGGCTGTCGTTACCCCTACTCTCTATCCTTTCAGTACGTGTCTTTACTTATACATACTATGTCTGTACTTATACATACTACGTCCTTACTTATACAATTCTATTCTTTCCTTATATTATCACTGCAATATGAATAAAAGCAGTCGTGAGTAATGCTGCAATTCTTCCAAGGTGGAGTTACATAGACAATATTTTTCATAAATCTCGAGAAAAAAAATCAAATCCATCCCTGCCCAACCATCGATTCGGAAAATAAAAATTCAGATACTTGCATTACATTAATGGAAACATGAAGTCATGTATAAATCACATTATACGTCGGGTAGCTAAATCCAAGTCTTCTAATACCTCTGGAATTGTGCCTTCAAGAAACACCCAGTAAAGATTTCCATTTAAACAAGGAGGAAGCACAAACGGGCCAATTAATGTGTTCCCGATGATTCCTGCCCACACATTAACTGAAAATCGGAATTGGAACCCCATGTGTTGGATAATGTGAGGCTTCTCCACATCTCAATGTTGAGTGAATTGGTAATTTAAAATAACTCTCTTGTAAAGCAACACTCATTAGTAAACATGATTTTTTCGCTGAATGTCAAGTCTTTCGCTTCCAGCACACGGAACCACTGACAAAATTGCAGACAGGCACTAAAATCATTATTATTCAACTGCTGCACGGTTTGTACATGGTATCGATATAATATGTTAGACTGCAAAATGCAATGCACCGTCATGTGCAAAGTTCCAATTTTAAAGGCGATGTCGCGTGAACAATAATTAATACATGTTTAGAATAAATACCTTTACAATTATTACATCTATTCTTCAAACTCAAGTCTTTCTTGTTGTAGCCCACGACGCTCAAACATTGGTCTAACGTTTCCATTGTCGCAAAGTCGCCAAACACAATCAAAAATCGTTTGCAATGAACACAAACGGATGTTAGAAAATTTTTCGTTCTACAACTCCCGGGTACGTAAAGTATTAGCCCGACTTTTACCATAAAGAACATATCGCAATATTCTGCCTCTAAAAAAACTAAATACCGAATACTTAACTACAAATCTTAAAACAAATGAAAATCGAATCAATTACTAGTGTTTAACAGCAACGCATAACCGAAACCGACACAATGACTCCTGAATAGCCAGAAAAACAAATTTTAGCTAAATAATCTTATTTTACGTTAACCCAGATTATGCTTTCCATGTTCAACAGCCTGCAACTTAGCAAAACAATTTTATCGCATTCTTGCACTTGCATTCTTTTATTATTTAGTATTGTTTACTACTAAATTATCCTAAAAATGGATCATTGGCTTCTCTTCCTATAAATTTAAAATAGACTACAACAGGGGCGTACTGAAGTTCTGGAATTTAATATAAATCGATATGACATCCGGTGGTCAACAATCGAACTAACAAAATATTGCATTTCGGTATGCCCAGTTTACCTATTTCAATTAAAAACTCGCATTACTAAATTAGAAGAGAGAAGAGAGAGAAGAACTCCGTTTGCAATACATCGTTTTAAAGGTATTGCCCATGCATCGATAGATGTTTTCAACTTTTTTGTAATAGTTTTAAGTCATTCTTAAGCCAAGCAATAGCTTTAAAACGACATACTGATGAACGGTGTAGTGCGCTAACTTTCTTTTGCTTTTATCTATCTTGAGCGTATAAATTTAATAGAGAAATACCTGTTTATACCTGTTTACCAAGAGATTGCGACCAAGTGAGCAATGGCAACCTAAACTTTAAGTTCTTTACAGATATTGTTGTGAAATAAAGTACCATTTATTTTAAATACAACTGAACAAAATTGTTTTGAAAAAATAAATTAATTTATTATTATTCACAAGTTACATCAAGTTTTCACAAGTGAGTAAGTTTGACAGATGTAATTAAAATTCCTTTTTATTAATTTGTACAGGTCAGTGCAAATTATGAAAAAAATAATGAATTGATGAATTAATTATTTTATAACTTTTAACAGAAAAAAAGTTTTGGCAAATTTATTCCAGTGAAATAATTATACTAAACACGTTTAGAATGTAAACTAGAAACCGTGTACGCAAATTAGATGCAACTGATTACTTCTAAATGAAACTGAAACTCTTAGCAAAATGACATAAAATTGTATTACTAAAGATAATATTAAAATAATTCATAATGTTTATAAATAAATACTGAAACAATCTTTATTAATTTAAACAAAAAAAATATCCAAAAAGCAACAAAACTGTAGAACAATACCCTCATAAAAACGTAATTTAACGATATAATTTACGGAACATTCAATTTGATACGAAACTTCCTTTTGTGCTATTCCTATCGAAATAAAACAGTAACTAATTAAAAAGAAAATCCCAAAAATAACGACATTCATATAATTTTCAGAAAATGCAAAATTTATGTTCAATGAATTTATTATGCAAGCTTATTTAAGACTATACTGAAACAAAAATGTTTTTCACTTCGTGTCTGTAGTAAAAATTGCTCCCACGGCGGTAGTATCAAAACTCCACCAAACAAGTATTACATGCTTTATTTTGAGAATGATAAATATTTTATACCTACAATTACGTTAATTGTAAAAAACTACTACTGAAACTATGTAAATATTTTAGTTCAGTAATTGAAAATGAGGTAAATTGGTTATTACATTGGAAGCAGTAATTTACATTTCAAAGTGCGTATTAAAGTTTGTTCATTCCCAATCATAACGCAATAATTATTTGTAAATTAAATTGGAATAACGTTATAGCAAATTATATATGACATCAATGTAGATTCCTGAATTATTTAATTAATAAATTAATGCATATTCATTAAAAAATAATGTAGAATTTAATTAAGCGTGACATGACAGAAATACATACATACATTCCGTTCCGAAAATTACGACAGGGTCCACTTCGTGTCAAGGGACGACAGAGAAGGGGTGCGTACTATAAAATGCAATTAAAAGCTCATACTAGTGAAGTAGGTAGATCTGAATTAAATTCGACCTGCATCTTGCACAGAATAAATTTTATAATCCGTAAAACTTGCTAGTCTGATCCAACATGATGTATGTATTACACAACACGTTTCGTTGAAAAACAAAATTGCTCGTGGACTTTATTAGAAAACTTTGATCTTATACTTCAATATATGTTACAAAACAAGTTTCATATAAATGGATCGCAAAAAATAATACGTTTTATTCTGTCATTTAAGTTACTAAGTGTATTTGTAGAACAAAAAAAATCTCAACATACCTCAACGCATGACATCGATAAAAAATCAATTAATACGCTTTCAAAACCATGTCTAATTAAAATGAAATAAAAAACATATGTCTTATATTTCGTTATAAATTTGAAAGCTTACAATATTGTTATTTATTGAGGAATTTATACAGTACACGCCGCTTATTGGAATCACGAATAATGTTATCAGTCGAGTTAAATTAGCACTTTATTAAAGAACAGGTCGGACGTATGCTACTACATAGGAAAAACATCGTTTATAGTAATCATCATTTCGGTTTGTTATCAATTTTTTCTCAGGTTTGTTTCTATAGTTCATTCGTTTAACTTAGCCCGATTGATCGATGAATCAAACGCGCACTTGTATATGACTATCATTTTTTACATATTGAATACAAGGTATACATTATTAGCTAACGTATTATTTCAAGATTGTCTTTTTGTATGTCTCTTATTAACTCAAGAAACTAACAAGAATAACATCAACAACAAATTTCGTTTTTTTGCACAGTTTCGATACCAACTCTACGTAAATGTCAAATGTACTGCATGTACATAATGTTGTTTGCAAATAAAAGACAAAAGTTAAATTCAAGTATCGGAGATATACGTACGTAAAAGTATATTATTTTCAATAAAACTTGCAAAAATTTTGTAAATATTTGTAGGTTAAGACAAATGAACTATTTCAAAGAAAAGAAGTAATTGTTCCAATAGTTTTCCACATAAAAGTGGCGGTTCTGAATCTTTGACAGCATCGGGTGCATATAAACGATGTAAAAAACAAAGTATTAGGTGCTAAGGTCACCTTGAGTAGGTATCACCTGACCCGAACTATAACGCCAATATATTCTACTCGCAAATTTGTGAGTTAATAGTTATTTATTTGATTTACACTTACAAAGATTTTTAGAGTTTTCTAGAAATTCATGAAGATGTACGCGAATTTCTTTAAAATTTTGAGGATATACTGAGATATACTAAGGATGTACTGGGATGTATTATAGATTTACTAAGGATTTCATAGATTTCTTAGGTTTTACCGACGAAGAACTGGAAATTTAGTTGAAAAAGCAAATGCGCATTGTTTTTTTATGTGACATTTTGTGTTTTGCTTTGTGTGCTTTTTGTAAGTGTAATAAATTGCATCACAACCAAATCACAAACAAGATTCCTGAACCATAATATTTTATTATATACTAATATTATTCCCACTTAAAGCGTTTAATTAAAAATTATTCAAAACACAAACATTTATTAACATTGTCAGATTTAAAAGCTCAAGAGAAAATAAACTTTCTAGCAACAGATAAATATAAACATGACTTTTAATATGAAATCTCGCATATATAATATCTGACATGCCGTCTTCTTTCTATATATTGTCAGAAGCGGCTTCAAAATTATCCGAGTTCTAAAGTTAGGAAAAACTTTATAACAACTAATTGTTATGTTTGCATTAATTAAAATAGTTTTTAATTTTCGTTAAAATACTAATTTAACGCACGACAGGTTCTGTCGCTATTTGCTAGTCAAATCTGAGAGATTAGTATATTAAAACACAAGTTACAGAATGAACGCGTTTCAATCACGTGTTTCATGCACGAGCCACTATGACGTGTGTTTTATACTATTTTCTCTATTTTGAATCAATTTTAATATTATCTGTGTAATTCTAATTTAAAAACAACATTCGGAAACGTATTTTATTGAATTGGCAACAGTTACTCTTTGATATATTACAGTTTATGTATTAACCTAAAATTATGTATTAATCTAAAATCTCATAGGAAATGATCTCTTTATATATAAGTAAATAACTAATAATAACGTTTTTATTTTATCTTGGCATTAACATTTGAATTTCAATTGTTAACTTACAATAATTTTGATTTCTTTTTCATGTAGCGTCAACTTACGATGTAGAGATACCAACTTTGAAAAAACTAACGATACTAAAATTTGTGTAAGAATTTGCTAATTCTTACACGGATTTTAGTGTGAGAATTGCTAATTCTTATGTTGAAATAGAGAACATTTTTTTGAGCCACAAATCAATTACTTCGACGTTTTCAATAGTAGTTAATTACATCATTTACTCCAGTGATTCCCAAAGTGGTCTATATCGACCTCCAGGGGTTCATGAAAACCTGCAAGGGGTCTATGTCAGCGAAAAAAAAAAATTGAGGGTCATGAAATGAAAATGGGGGTCCACGATAGTTGATCTCAACATACACTGATAGTACCTATTTACTTACATTATACTATCTCATAATATAAAGACATATACATTATTTATAAAAGTACCTATGAAGTAAAAAATGTATTATTATACATGTTTATAAAATTGTGTAAGTTGTAGGATGTAGGCATTCGCTTTGTGGTCGCAATACATTTTGAACTTGTAAAAACCTGCACATAATGATATACCATCTTGTTACAAGCATACGCGCAGTCTCAAAGCTTCGCGAACTTGCACTGACTTGTTCAATTCGTCACTCTATAAATACGAATGTGAGACAAATACGTTTATTCGTTTCCTGAATCCTGAAAAGAAAGTCATAAAAAAATATTTTAAAAAATATAAACTGGTAGTTTATCACACAAATTATAGTGAATCAGTGTTACTTTGTTTAAGAGTGCCGCAGAAAAGTAAGTAGATAATTTTTTATTAAATTTTAGTTTTGTACTCGTAGTTAGTAAAGATAGATAAATTACGCCAATCATGACCTCAGTTATTAGTAGTTTAATATTCAAATCATGCAAAATTGCACGACTACTCCTTAATAGTTTCTTTTTCAAAGTTTTAGCAATCGTTATTATAATTACAGTGCAATCTCCGTAATCCGAACTAATTGCTGCAAGGAGATGTTCGGATTATAGAATGTTTTCGGAATCTAAAAAATCTAAAAAAAAAGGCAACTGTACATACATATTACGTATGTATTTTATTATTAACATATAATATGTTACCACTTTGAAAAATAAATTAAGAAAATAAGAAATCCACAACTGTACAGCTGCGTGTTTTATAAAGAATTTCCAATACACACTATCATTTGTTTGTTTTTTTTTTCATAGAATTTAAATGTTAACATATTTTTTAAAAAAATTATTTTGGAATTAAACTACACATTTTGGCCGGTCACATAAATAAATATGTACGTGTGTCAATATTTACTTATTACGCCCTTGCTAGGCATTTGTTATTCTTTTATAAATACATACTATATCTTACCAAATAACTTCAAAAAAAGTAAAAAAATTGTACTTTTGTCCATTGGTCGTTACACTGTGGGCCAGTTCGGATTACTGGAATATTCGGATTACGGAAGTTCGGATTATGGATATTGCACTGTACATACTCCTCTATATTTAAATTAAAATTTTGTATTATTGCTAAAGTGGAACCTGTGAATTAAATCGCATAACAATTTGTTATTATTATTTGTCGTATAATATTTTATTTTAACATTTTTTGTCATGTTACTTTCAAATTTCCTTAAAGTTCCATCATATCAAAACCTTAAGTAACATTCATAACATTTCCCTTCTCACATTCATTTATGATGGCTGTACGCCTATGCCTGCCATAAAATCTAAGACCATACGATTTAAATTTGACTTTGCTTTTTAATATACAGCTGCTGGACTTTGTCTTATTTAAATAGATTAATTTTGCCCACAGATGACTGATGCCATGTCCGAATCTAAAAAGAAATGTAGACAGTACAGTGTTGATTATTTGAAATTTGGCTTCATTCCATCATTGTCGAACAAACAATTGCCTATGTGCCTTTCATGCAACAAAGTTTTTGGCAATGACGCTATGAAACCATCTAAGCTGCAGGATCATCTGAGAAGATGTCACCCTGATAAAACAGATAAACATTTGAAATACTTTCAAACACTCAAAAATAAACTTCAGAAGAGACCCACGCTGGACAGAATCTTCGCTTCGACGTCACAAAGAAACGATGATGGTTTGCGGGCGTCTTACAATATCTCGCTACTTATAGCAAAAATAGGTTTTAAAAACTGTTTTACAGAAACCTGCATCTGATATCATTAAAAGAATTCCCTTAAGCAACAATGCTGTTAAAAGACATATTGATGAAATGAGTTCTGATATTGAAAGCTTCTTGTGTAATTATTTGCAAACGACTCATTTCTCTATACAACTGGACGAGTCAACTTTACCTGGTAATGCAGTATTATTATTGGCATATGTTCGTTTTATTATGAATCAAGAAATCTACGAAGAACTGCTCTTCGCAAGAACTTTGACAACCGACACTAAAGGTGAATCAATATTTCATGTTTTAAAGGATTACTTCATTGAAAAAGCAATCCCTTTATCAAATTTAATATCAGTAGCTACAGATGGAGCACCTGCCATGGTTGGACGTTATCGTGAATTTATAAGCTATTTAAAACAAAGTGTGTCAGGGGTATTAGCAATACATTGCGTCATCCATCGACAACATTTAGTTGCTAAAACTTTGAGTGTTAGATTGCAAGAATCTCTTCAATTAGTCATTGATGCAGTAAATCGAATCCGAAGCAACGTGTTGAATACGCGATTATTTGCGCAGTTGTGTGAAGAAAATGACGAACACTTTCATCAATTACTTTTTAACACTGAAGTACGCTGGCTGTCGAAAGGCTTATGTTTGACAAGATTTTTTGCACTTTTTGAGACTAATTTAGAATTTCTGGATACTAAAGATAAAATTTTAAAAGACAATTAAATGAAATGGAAAACAGACATCGCCTATTGAATATTTAAAAATTTAATATGGTTAATTTGCAGTTACAAGACGACAGTCTAAATTTGATTAAAACAAAGTCCATCTTATCAGCGTTTCTTACCAGAGTTAAACTAATGAAGCAAAATATTGAAAGGGGCGAATTTTCCTAGTTTCCCAATTTGTCACAGACAAACTGCCAGGAAAAGGACGTTTCAACCTACGTTCAACATTTAAAAACCCTCTATTTAGATTTTGAAACTAGGTTTGAGGATGTTTTGACTATGGTAATACCACCGTGGATAATTAACCCATATGGCGACATAGAAGAAACTAATGTCATAATGCAAGAGGAACTGATTGAACTAAGTACAAACGAAGAACTTAAGGTTCAGTTTAAAAACGGATATCAGCAATTCTTGCTGCAAAACAACATACCCGTTACTTATCCCGTATTATGGAATATAGCGAGGAAATTTTTAATTTCCTTTCCATCGTCATACCTGGTGGAAAGAGGCTTCAGCGCTGTTACCAATCTCCTAACGAAAAAAATAAACAGACTGGACATCATTAGCCGAGGAGATTTAAGATTAAACCTTACAAAATTGACGCCAAATGTTGATAGTTTATTATTAAAGCATCAGGTTCATCCTTCTCACTAAAAACATTTACTTATTGTTTAATTTATTTTATGTTTATTTTATGTTACGTATATTTTAAATAACAGATACAAAATTTTATTTTGAATAGTTTTAATTTAAATTCAATTAATAAATGTATAAAACTTAACATGTGTTTTTACTATAAGTTTTTAACACTTAACTTCACTACAGTTAGAAATTTACAAAAAATCAATATCAGGTAAGTAGGGGGTCTACCCAAAACCAAAAAACCATGGCAGGGGGTTTACGACACAAAAAAGTTTGGGAACCTCTGATTTACACCAAGTGGACAAAATTAAAGTAAACATTATTTTTAACGAACTCAAAGCAGTTATAATTTTCGCGAAGATAAAGACAAAAGTTACCGAAACTGAAGAAAATGACAGATCGTTATCTTTTGATAAGCATGAATTTAAGATTCTGCTCATTAGAAGATAAAAATACGGCCAGTGCCAACCGTCTGCGATGTTACAAAAAAAATGAAAAGTCGACACAATCACATTTTTCGATCCATATCATCTGCGACATCTTCTGAAGATGACGCCGTTATTAAATATTATGACAAAAAACTTTTCTAGGCAGCACGTGTAATAAACAATTGAGAAATAATACAACTAACAAAACATTAGAACATTAATTAGAAATCAAAAATGCTTATGCAGTATTCTATGATGAAACTTGGTATATAGAAACTATCAAGAAAAGTGTTGAAACATTTGACAAAATTTGCGAAACAAAAAATAGAAAGATTTTTTTTTATCAAAAAGATGCCATCGTCAAATATAAAAAAAGACCATTTTTTACAAGTACTCTAGGTTTTAAGTCGTATCCTCGCTCGCCTCTTTAGAAAAATTTTGATTAATTAAAAGTTACTACGAAGCTATGTCTACTACTTATAACAGAACAAAATTAGACATTTAATATTACAGAAATATTTGAGATGATTGTATTTGTTACATACTGTATAAATAATAGTAATATACTACGCAACAAGCGTTGAAAGTAAAACAAAGCATAATAAATGTTAATGAGAGGCGTGACTGCTCGGCCGAGCGTTGCATGTGAGTGAATCATGCTATCAAACTTTTTATGAGAGTAACGTACCTACAATATTTTTTGTGTCACTTTCTGTTAAATTAATTTTTTGTAAATTAAAAAAAAAACTGAAATCACCAAAAATAAAACATTTTATTGACTAACATATGTTTCGTATTCTATTATTCTATTTTTGTAAAACGATAAATACAATTTTTCTAAGTTCTTACTAGTTTATTTAAAATGTAAACATTAGAAAGTACATAATAACAATTTATAAGAGTAGCATGCACTACAAGGATTTACTATAAATTAGAAGAATTTACTAAGATTTATCATAACTTATTAGGATGTACCGGGATTTATTACACCATAGTAGGATTTACAAGGATTTGTATTGATTAGACAGAATTGCAGGATTTACTTAAAAAAAAGATGTAGGTGTACACTTTTTAGTCAACGCGTTCACCCCTCGGCGTTCTTAGAAAGACAACTTCATTTAACTACGTCTTATGTGATAACGTTATTTTGTATTTATTTTTATTTTTGGTGTCAACAAAACCACCCTGAAGTTGCATTTGAATTTGAAAAAACAAATGCATTTGAATTTGAAACAATATTAATTTTGCTTAAAAAATTTACATCATGAAAACTTAAAATCGATTTTTTTCAAAAATACGGAACTGTAATAGCACAGATTTTTTATATGATGTAGGTGATACCCTGCTCTAATAAACCTATATAGTCATACACCCCTAAGTGCCGTCAGAGGGTAAGAATTTAAAAACAATATTAATTTTGCTTAAAAAATTTACATCATGAAAACTTAAAATCGATTTTTTTCAAAAATACGGAACTGTAATAGCACAGATTTTTTATATGATGTAGGTGATACCCTGCTCTAATAAACCTATATGGTCATACACCCCTAAGTGCCGTCAGAGGGTGAGAATTTAAAAACAATATTAATTTTGCTTAAAAAATTTACATCATGAAAACTTAAAATGGATTTTTTTCAAAAATACGGAGCTGTAATAGCACAGATTTTTTATATGATGTAGGTGATACCCTGCTCGAATAAACCTATATAGTCATACACCCCTAAGTGCCGTCAGAGGGTGAGAATTTAAAAACAATATTAATTTTGCTTAAAAAATTTACATCATGAAAACTTAAAACAGATTTTTTTCAAAAATACGGAACTGTAATAGCACAGATTTTTTATATGATGTAGGTGATACCCTGTTCTAATAAACCTATATAGTCATACAACCCTAGGTGCCGTCAGAGGGTGAGAATTTAAAAACAATATTAATTTTGCTTAAAAAATTTACATCATGAAAACTTAAAATGGATTTTTTTCAAAAATACGGAACTGTAATAGCACAGATTTTTTATATGACGTAGGTGATACCCTGCTCTAATAAACCTATATGGTCATACACCCCTAAGTGCCGTCAGAGGGTGAGAATTTAAAAACAATATTAATTTTGCTTAAAAAATTTACATCATGAAAACTTAAAATCGATTTTTTTCAAAAATACGGAACTGTAATAGCACAGATTTTTTATATGATATAGGTGATAATTTGTTCTAATAAACCTATATAGTCATACACCCCTAAGTGCCGTCAGAGGGTAAGAATTTAAAAACAATATTAATTTTGCTTAAAAAATTTACATCATGAAAACTTAAAATAGATTTTTTTCAAAAATACGGAACAGTAATAGCACAGATTTTTTATATGATGTAGGTGATACCCTGTTCTAATAAACCTATATAGTCATACAACCCTAAGTGCCGTCAGAGGGTGAGAATTTAAAAACAATATTAATTTTGCTTAAAAAATTTACATCATGAAAACTTAAAATCGATTTTTTTCAAAAATACGGAACTGTAATAGCACAGATTTTTTATATGATGTAGGTGATACCCTGTTCTAATAAACCTATATAGTCATACAACCCTAAGTGCCGTCAGAGGGTGACAATTAAAAAAAAATATTAATTTTGCTTAAAAAATTTACATCATGAAAACTTAAAATCGATTTTTTTCAAAAATACGGAACTGTAATAGCACAGATTTTTTATATGATATAGGTGATAATTTGTTCTAATAAACCTATATAGTCATACAACCCTAAGTGCCGTCAGATGAAATAAAATCGTGAAAAAAAAAGAAACTCGTTGAGTCAGTCAAAAACATTTTTTTTGAATTTTGATAATTTTGTTAAAAATTTAAAAAAATAAAATTTTAGACTAAGCAAATGTCGCAAAGGTTTTAGAGGATTGCAAATTTCAATTATAGTAACAATTATTAGATTACATTTACTTATATGTGATAAGGTTTTCTGAAAATTAGCTTTTACGATTATTTTTGATAAAACAGGTTGGCGCCAGTTAAAGTTAGAAGAAGAAAATACACGAATAATAAAAGAATTACAATCAGTTGTCAGTCATCAAGTAAATTTCTTACCAAACAATATTTATACTACACAAGGTAATGGACTTATTAAAGCAGATTCAATATCGAGGGCGAGAGAAATACCAGAGATTAAAACCAATTTAAAATCAAATAGCGAGAAAGTAGAGGAAGTTAACATAAGTTTAACATCAAATAACATCGAATTATATAAAAATAACGAAGTTTTAACATCAGATAAAAGAAAGATAGAAGATATTAATGGAAATTCAACATCGGATAACAAAGTGTTAAAAAACGATGACACAGTTTTGGCATTAAACAATAAAAAGTAGGAAACATAAAAAATTTGAGATCAAACCACCAAAAAATAGAAGTAGATAAAAATAAATTTTTAAATGATACCGATTATGATACGTTCTCTGAAGACAAAACATCAGGAAGCGAATTGCTACCCACCGACGACGAAGACCTAACCAGTCATAGCAGTTCAAATAGTAACTTCTTTGCAGACGTTGTTGATTCTAGTTACAATGAAATACAATATAAACAAAATTTAAAATTTCGGGCAAAGAAAATCAAGAAATCACAGTCTAAAACATCTAAACAAATAAAAAATAAAAATTGTGGAAAAAATACTGATATTATTCCTAGTAAATTTGCATTTCAATGTGATCCAGACTCAACAGCCATAAATGTATGTAGCACTTCAAGGTTCATAGAAGATAAATCAACGGCTGAAAATACTGAAACTAAAAAACAAAATGAAAAAAATATTAAAATTCTTAGCAACGTAGTAATAAAACCCCCTTTACAAATTAAAAAATGCAACAATTTTAATGCAGTTGTTGAAATTGCTAATGCGGACAGTACAACAATTGATAATGACGTTACTCCTATTGCTAACATAGTCAATATTTGCCCTGCTCGAAAAACTGAAAACGGAAAAAGAATAAGAGATAAAAAGCATTCTTGTTATTATTGTCAAGAACTGATACTGCATATGGCTAGACACATTGAACTAAAACATCCAAACCAATTAGAAGTAGCAAAAGCTTTGTCTTTCCCCAAAAACTCAGAAATACGGAAAAATCTATTTACCGAAATAGCAAGAGTAGGCGATTTTCATTATAATTGTGAGGTATTATCAATTAAAGAAGGGGATCTAATCTTAGTGAGAAGACCTACGTTAGAGGAAAGTAAAAGTAACACTTACAAAAATTACGGTCCATGCCCAAACTGTCTTGGATTCATGCTAAAAAAACATCTCTGGCATCATCTAAAAACAAAATGTTCTATAAAAAATTATATGTTGCATACCGAACATTCTCAACATGCAAGTCGTGATATTATTGCTGAAAGCAACGCAATTGTAAGTAATGTTTTTGGAACTGAATTTTCCAACGACTACAAAAAAGTTATTCTTAATTCTCTCCGCGATGATGATGTGGGCGAATGCTGCAAAGAAGATCAACTCATTTTACCATTTGGAGCCATGCAATTTGAAAAATATGGAACCACACAAGCTGAACTAATACGTCAAAGTATGCGACAAATCGCCAGATTAACTATGACCATAAGAGAAATGACTCCGCAAAATTTAAAATTACGTGACCTTTTAACACCGCAAAAATTTGACTTGGCAGTGCAAGGAGTGAAACTACTTTGCGGACGACAACAAAAAGATTCTACAAAAAGACCTGAATTCGCAACGCCATCTTTAGCGTTAAAACTGGGCCATTCGCTCAAAAAGTGTGCAAATATTGAAAGAGGACTGGCACTGAAAGAAGAAAATTTGAAACGAAATGAATCATTGCAAGCATTCTGCAATTTAATGGAGTGGCAGATAAGAGTCTCTTCCAATGCCCTTACAACTCTTTCTAAACGAAAATTAAATGCTGGACAACTTTTGCCTGTAACTAGCGACCTTTTAAAAGCAAACGAATATATCAAAAAAGGCCTTGAACAAGCTCAAAAGGATTTAATGGAATTTCCTACACTAGAAAATTGGAGTCGTTTGGCAAAGTTTACTCAAGCCCGGATTATTCTATTTAACAAAAGAAGAGCAGGAGAAGCGTCTAAAATGACCATAGAACAATATTCTACTCGCCCTTCATGGACAGAACAAACAAACCAAGAACTAAAATCTGCATTGACTCTTTATGAAATAAAATTAGCAGAACGTCATACTATTGTCAACATTATTGGCAAAAGAGGGAGAATGGTTCCAGTACTTCTCACAACTGAAACAAAAGTTGCAATTGATGTTTTAATTAGTTATCGTAGCGAGTCTATCGGAATTAATCCTAAAAATCCTTATGTATTTGCCAGATGATCACAAGCTCTGACAGCTATGCGAGGTCCAGATGTTTTGAAACAAATTATAAATCCAATCCCTGATATCGAAAAGCCGGAACTTATTACCAGCACAAGGTTACGTAAATACATTGCTACAGTTTGTCAAATTTTTGATTTGTCAGATAACGAGTACGACTGGTTGGCCAGGCATTTAGGTCATGATATTAGAGTTCATAGGCAGTTTTATAGATTACATGAGGATGTTGTAGAACTTACTAAAGTAAGCAGACTTTTAATGGCTACAGATGCAGGTGAAACTCACAAATTTGCTGGAAAAAAACTCGACGACATAGAGTTAAAAGGTATGTAATTTTTTATACTAAGTACTAGCGTATCCACTGTCTAGAAAAACTTCTAATACAAAATAAGAATTTCTCTATTTTCTTATCAAAGTTTGTTATTTAATTACTGACTAAAAAAATATATTACCAGAAAAAACAAGAAACCATAGAATTTTTATTTATAACCCGGTTTTTTAATCATAGTTTAAACTTTAGTTAATTTAACCTCAGTTTAGTTTAAAAATACTGTCATATCATTGGTTATTACTTTTGCGCTAATCAGTAATATGACAGAATTTAAAAATTACCTTTTAGTTAATCTGGAGTTTAAACCTTAATTGAAAAACCGGACCATACTAAATGTATCTAAAATTTTGTAACTAAACTTAAAGTTTAGAATAACCTTTGAAGTAATCTTTATCATAACAGTTAGAATGACACTGATTCAAAATCTAAAATATTTAGGTAATCATTTGTTTATTGTTTTTTAATTACGTTACGTACTTCATTTTCTTGAATTAACTTTTTAAGTTTAGACCTGCCTCCTATTAAAGAAGAAGATGACACTGAAGAAAATGATTTGCAAGAAAACACAAGTAACGTGAATGTCCACGAAGAACCAAAAGATACAATTTCAGAACAAACAGTTAAAGATTTAAGTAATGTTGAAACAAAAATATTGTCTAAACTTAAAACAGGAAATGTAATAAAAAAAGGTAAACATTTAAACCATAATTATTTGACTTAAATTTTAGGAAGTAAAAAACCATCAACCAAATCTCCGTGGGATTTGCTTAATAAAAAATATGTATTAGAGTATTTTCGTATTCAAATAAAAAAAGGAATTGTACCTGGAAAAAACGAGTGTGAAACATGTCAAAAAGAAAATCCATCCTTAAAAAAACGGAAGTGGACTGATATTAAATTCTGTGTAAAAAATCAGATCGATAAAATTAAAAAAATAAAATCTTTAGAATGATCCAGCATAATAAATGTACATGTTTTTTTTAATGATATTTCACAGTTTTTTTATTTTATTTTTTTATTATAACAGTTTTATATATTTTATTTAAAGTAACAAATAAACCGTTCTATTTTAGTTATTTAAAATATTATATAATTTATGGTACCTACGTTATATTAAAAAATAAGGTATGTTAAAGTTTTCTACAGATAAACAAAGACTCGAGCAAAGTGCTTTTTAATAAGCATGATATGCCCACGGACGTACGCTGTGAAGTAAAAATATCAACTTAACGCGTATGACGTGTATTTAATGTTGCAAAAAACCTGTTTTTTATTCTGAAAAAAAAATACAATTTTGCGAGTTTTTTTTCTACCGTTTTATGATATTTTTTGATAAAAGTTGAATAATTGAGTTGAGACAAAGTTGGTATTTAATTTAAAAAATATATATAAATCAGATATAATAAATTTGACTGTTTAACACGTTTAAATATTGGTCAAGCTATTTTATAAACACTTAAGATAATTTGTTTTTTTCAGAATGGTAGTTGATAAAATGTTATATACTATATACACGTGTGATAAATACATAGCAGGTTTTCTTTCTTTAGTGAAAAAATAGTAGTTGAAATACATTTGGACTAACTTTTTTGTGTTTTTCCGTTTTAATTAATTTTCTAAATTCAGGAAAAAAAATGATAACTAAAAAAACTGCAAACATTTTTTTTCTAAAAAAAAAATTTTTTTTCATTTGCATCCCTACGCGTATTACGTTTTTAACTTACCTACAAAATTACATGCGTTAAATTTTGCATTTTAACATGACTGAAAGTATTTTTTTTAAATGTATTCACAGCTGATTTCAATATAAAAAATGGCAAAAACACTAAATGCGGGTTGCACAAAGCAAATAAAAAATGTAGCAAGTGATTATTTCTGAAATCAACTGTTACATCACCAATAAACGTGGTTTCATTGGCTACCTAGCAATTGTTTTGAGATATAATCAGTTGTTACATTTTTGATTTGCTTTGTGCAACCCGCCATAAATAAATTTATTAAAATCATGATAATACCTAGACTATTTAATTAATTTGTTCAAGCGCCATAAACAATTAATATTGAAAAGAACATATATTTTTAAATATCCACTTACAAAAATAATTAATAATTTTTAATATTGTTGTAATTTTAAAATAGCATTTAACAAAACCACTAGCTTTTTTCACGTAATTTAATTAATTAATTTAGGTTTTGTTGGAAACATTGAAGAAATTGTGGCATTCCTTACACATTGAAAGTCTTCAGCTTTCAAATATGAAAACATATGATTAAACCGTGCACAAATGGCAACAGCGCAGTCACTTTTGCAAGTCCGCTAGAGAGCGCCACAAGTTGTTCGATTTTAAAATGTCGTAAATGCTGAAGTGTGATAACAAGCCGTACTCGCAATTGTGGCATGTAACACATGTTTTAAAAGAAATATATATAAGTTGGATAAAACGTTGCCTACACTGAGTATATCCGTATACAATAGAATAGATGGCATAAATATTGTAAAGGAAGATGTCAGATCCAGTATGAATGTACGGAAATATTAAAAATCAGGTTTTAAAATTATGGCATCGCGTGTAAAGTGCCATAATTTGAGAACATGCCACAATTCAGGAATATTCATACACAAAATGCCACAAATGTGAAACGTAAAATTCCGCAAAAAATTGCGATCGCTATACTTTTCTTATGGGAAAGTAAAGAGAGTAGATTTTTCATTATACTCTTCAACTGTCATATCCAAAACACAAAAACTGTACTTGATTACTCGGAGACTAATAGTTCTGCAATTACAGTAAATTCTTATATAATGATATTTCTTATTCTTAGTATTCCTCTTCTTGCAAAAATGTTTCTGTTAGTATTGTAACATTTTTAAAATATAATTTTTTCTTAGCAACGTCTGCTTATTTAGTAAGGATTCAGGTAAAATTTTAAAGTAATGGTTGTGTAAACATAAATCCTAAAAGGATTAAAGTTTTATGTGCGTAAGTCCGGAATCATATTAAGTATTCACTATTTACTTATATGTTTGATAATAATTGACAAGTTATACTTATATTATTTTAACATCAATAAGAAATCACTAGCATTGAGTTAGCTGGTTTTATTACCTAGGTATTTATATAAACGTTTAAAAAGCCGGTTCCAATATCAGTTCACATTGTCACAAGATGATTATGAAAAGGTGTTTCTCATTTTACTTTACCATCTGCATAGTAAAAACTGTACATTTTGAATGTAAAATGGGTTGTCTATTTAAATTATCCATCGATCGGCATTTATTAATTATTTCCAAATACAAAGTATAATCTATAACTAACTCGTACCATGTACTTGACAATATTACAAAACATTTTTTCAAATTGTATACACGTATAAAATATTTATTTAGTTAAGAGCCTATTTACAAAATTATGCGTTATTTGTTTATTCAAGTGGAAAGAAATTACGAAAAAATGTGTTAACTGTCGTAACTGAATATAAACAACCATTGAAAAGTAATACCTTCAAAGTTGATGTATTATTTTGTGTAAACGTTACTTACTATTTGCTTTCATCAAATGTCTCCAACAATATACGCGTTAAGAAAGTTTAAAACCATTTAATTTTTTGTCAAATTATTATTAATTTCAAGCATGTTAATATCAACAATTCCTCATATAACTATTTTGATTAACCAAAACTGAAATCAGCTTTATTTATTATTTGTTAAGTTAAAGCAAAAAACAACAAAATTAAATATTTACAAGGTACTGACATATCAATTGACAGCTAAATTGTAGTACATATAGTTATCTACATTTGCCCGAAGTGATAAATTCTCGTTACTTGCGCTATATACCTGAATACACAAAATTCGTATTAAATTTTTAGTCGACAACAGTTTAAATAAATAAATTAACAAGAGTTACTTGTATTTTTTTCCAAACTTGAAAATCAGTTTATACTACTAATGTCGCTGCTAAACTGTTTAGTTTAATAATGTGTGCTTCTTATTTTCTTATAAGATCTACTCCACAAAATGTGCATGTGTGTGTGCAGCAAAAGATTATAAAATAAACAAATAAATAGTAAATTAAGAAACATTTTTAAGTTACAGTTCTGTTTGAGATATGTTTTTAAATTATGATCTGATTTCTAGCAAAAGATTATAAAAATCAGATCAAAATTATCGAAAATACGGTCACTAGATACAGTTCTGATTCCCTTTTTTTCTATAAGCTTATAAAAAAAACCGTTTTAATGAAATATGAGATATTTCAATCTGCTAAAAGTTATACTACCTCAAAAAAGTAACACGGAGAGAAATCTGCAATCACTAGTTATGAATAGTATGTTCATAAATTACACATTTAATAAAATTTATAAAATATGAATTATATTATGATGTTATGCGTAATACGCATACAACATTCCTAAGAGTGCAATTTGTATGCGTTACGTATATTCATGTATTATGATTATGGTTTATAAATGTAATAAAGTTATGAATTGTTTTCATATTTTACTAGTTATCACTATAGTTATAATTTTATCTTAAGTTATGAACAAACCTTCTTATATTATGATACATCAGCAAAACCAGCAGAACGTTTCACACGCAGATAGTGTGTGCATTGCATCAACTAAAGAAGTGATTTTATCAACTGATAAAAAGGTAAGCAAAATGTAATAAAATTGTCATATATTTCTGTTTTTTGAGTTCTAATGTTTGTATATTAATTATTTTCTACGAATATACATAAGATACAAATATTAGTACTTATAACACATTTACATACAATTTTATAATTCTTGCGTAAACTAGTAGGTAACGAAAATATATTACATTATAAAGTATGTATTTGTATGAGGTGTACCAAATTAATTTGCCGTTTATCTCAATTTTACATTATACATTGTGCGTATTTCCATTTCTTAAAATTAATATTAAAAACGTTAATAAATACTAACAATCCAAAGTAGGTACATATGTTCTGTTTTGTATTTAAAATGATAAGTTTCTCCGGTATCAGCTACTGTCAAAAATGTTTACATAAATTATAATTTTACAACACGTTTTAGTCATTTATGCACATACGTCTAAGGTAATCAAATCCCTATCGCGAAACGATTCAAGGAATTATATTCCGGTACCCCTATTTATTACCACATTGTATAAGTAAGGAATAGTAACGATTACTCAAAAGTAACGAAATTCACCATGATTTTAACTTGAATTAGAATTAGATATACAAGATGTTCAAAGTTATCTGTTTATTATTGCTATTTTGATTAATATTAAAGCTACGAATTAGATTAAATTGAAAGTTGAAACACTTTTGATCGCTTTCTGTTTATTTACATTTTCTAATACACATACTTCTTATTTCTAGATTTGCGTCGCTATAATTTAACTAAAGTATTGCAAAGAGTTGAAAAACCTTAAGGCCGTAAGAAAATAGACAATAAGGTATGGAAAATTAGCATTGGAGATACATGGAAGTTTTTTAGTTCTGAAGTGAGAACAGTGGCAGATATGTGTAGTAAGGATGACGATAATCTAGTTTGCTTTAGTAACGGATAATATTACGCATTTATACAATAATTTTCTATGAACTTTTGATGCCTACTTTAAAATAATGGATTTGATAAACGTTGTAATAGCGGCTTCCACGGCCGGAGTCTATACTAAGATAAGAACGTCTTCCGGGTTTGGACCGTGTCAATGTTGTAACCGAAGTTGCCAACGTTTCGCCCACTTTTGTAAGGGGTTTCATCAGGGCGTCAGAGAAATCGAAGAACTCAAAGAAGCAACCGAAATCTAACTAAACACTTCTCAAAAGTTAGGTAATCAACTTGTGAACTAAGCCAGATTCTAAACTAAGAAAAGGTGAGAAAAAAAACGATAAACTTGAAAAAGCAAACGAAAATCTAACAAAAAACCACTACAGAGTTAGGTAATCAAGTTGTGAATCAAGCCAGATTCTAGAATCCTAACTCTGTAGTGGTTCTTTGTTAGATTTTCGTTTGCTTTTCCAAGTTTATCGTTTTCTTTCTTACCTTTTCTGAGTTTAGAATCTAGCTTGGTTCTAAAGTTGATTGCCTAATTTTTAGTTAGATTTCGGTTGCTTGTTTGAGTTCTTCGATTTCTTTCACGCCCTGATGAAACCCCTTACAAAAGTGGGCAAAACGTTGGCAACTTCGGTTACAACATTGACACGGTCCAAACCCGGAAGACGTTCTTATCTTAGTATTAATAAACGTTGCTGCCTATATATGATAAGTAAACCTATTACAAAAATTGTTTGTATTCATGTTCTTCAACTTCAATATTAAAAAGTCGTTTTTGTTAAATTATCTTGACTGCAATAGAAGAAAAGGTTTGTGGTTAGCAACTTGTAAAATTATTTTTTTAAATTGTTGCTCAAGTTCTGTTTCAGTTTTGTTTATATTATTTACGTTTTATTTATTTGAATAATGTTTTATTTTTTATAATAATCTGTATTATTCTATAATGATATTATGTGTTATTAGTTATGTATTAGTTCTTGTGTTATGTGTTCTATTTAAATTATTTAGTTGTAAAAGTATGGTGGTGTACTTATAGCTGCATTAAAATTGTGTAATCATCGTAAAAAAAATAAATATTTTTTGAAACTCGAAATATATGTTTTACTAATTTATAAAATATATATGAGAAATATCTTGTGATTATTTCGTATAAGAAAAGTAAAATTAACTCCGAAATTATGATTAATATTCATAATTGTTAATACACTATTCTGAATATCATTTAATAAACAATACTTTATTTATCACATATTATGATTGGCTGCTTAAAAAGTTATTCTTTATTTAATTAGAGTTTATAAATATTAATCATAAAAAATATAATCATAAAAAAATGTGATTATTAAGCATACATAATGAAAATACTTCGTTACTGGATGTGAATTATAATCATAATAGATGTGACTTAAATCACATATTACAATTACCTGGTTAAAATTTTATTCTTAATATGATCATTGTTTGTGAGTATTATTCATAAAGATATGATTATTACGCATATATATCGAAATCGTTTACTTCATAACTTATGAATTATAATCATCATCGATGCTAACATGACTATTCACAAATTATACCGATGGTTTATAAATTTACGAATAGCTAGTAGTAGTTGTTTTTTATGCTTAAATTACGCATAAGTTGTGCGTCTTACGAATGATATCTGAAAACATTTCTCTCCGTGAAGTATTTAAATAAACACCAGTTTTGCCTAAATAACAGTGTAAACTAGTATTCTCTACGTATATCATTATAAATCAACAATAATGTACATCTCTATATTTATAACCTTGACAAAAGGTTTGTAGCTACTCTTTAAATCAGTCGAATTTTGGTAGTTATTCATAACAATAACAAATAATTCAATTGTTAAGTTAAATGTTAATTTTTATGCGACTATTATAAACCTTAAATAGCTTATAATTTCAGTGAAACCGTACA